>CM067316.1:14284458-15007056 GCA_034231615.1 Meghimatium bilineatum | reverse complement strand
TTTACTATTGCATTCCGGATGAAATCCGCTAAAAGTTAGTTAGCACATAGAAATCCTACTTTTAATTGTACCATCTAGTCAGAACAGAAACTTACAAGCAGATTATAGGAAGCCATGCAAGATTAGATTATAATAAGATTTTGTGAATTAGCGAAGAGAAATTTGCGAATATAAATACAGAAATGTTGCAGAATTAGATTAAATTGATTATGAGACAAAACAGCGGTGGTCATAATGTTATGATGAATATAATGAGAAACGTTCATGCTTATTATTTGCTTGTTTTCCTTTGATATGCCTTTCAGAGGAATATGTGTCTGTTTCAATCCGCAGGAATCACCAGCAATAAAACTGCTATGTGCATTTTTTCTCGAGGCTTCATTACGTACATTCTCATAGTCAGAACACCAGAAGGTAACGCACATCAGTGTGCAGTGATTTAAGAAGAAGCCACATCATCAGAGGGGATAATAATATATCAACTGTGCTGTGGGAGGGAGTGCTCCACAATATATTTTCACTGCATATGCTTGTCATGCTTTACTACCTGCGAGTTTGTGGCTTCTTCTCTGAGTATTGCACACCGCTGACAGTGGGAGTGTCGTCTAGTATGCACCTCTGATTGTTGTATTCTCTAAACAGGAACTTGATGCTTAACTGTCCAGAGTGTTCTCTGAAGAAGGATGTGATGTTGAACTCTCCATAGTACAGTTTTCTTCTGTGAAGAAGGACTTCATGTTTAACTCTTCCTAGTACAGTTTTCTTCTGTGAACAGGGAATTGATGTTTAACTGTCCTCCCTGGTCTTCTATGAACAGTAACTGGACGTTTAAGTCTCCCGAATCTTCTCCGAAGAAGGACTTGATAATTATCTCTCTCTCTCTCTCTCTCTCTCTCTCTAGTACAGTTTCCTTCTCTGAACAAGGACTTGATTATTAACTCTCTCTCTCTCTCTCTCTAGTACAGTTTTATTCTCTGAACAAGGACTTGATTATTAACTCTCTCTCTCTCTCTCTCTCTCTCTCTCTCTCTCTAGTACATTCTTCTCTGAACAAGGGCTTCCTGCTTAACTAGCCCGAACTTGCATAACATTGTCTATTAAGCAAACAAAAAATCTCTGGTTACTGTGAACGTGCTATACACAATCCTTCTTTTTTTCATCTTTAATCAAAACCCATTTCAACAAACGTGATATGGCAACACTGAACAGCGTACGATATATCACAGCATAAATGAAAGAAACCCAATTTTGTGATTTAGAGATCTATTTGACTTGCAAATGAATCATCAGTATGGCTGTATCATCGTTTGTCATCGTTGTCAGCCTCTGATAGTTCCGTTAAATGCCAGCGTTTTTGATAAGGTAATATCTGTATTCAGTCAATTCTGTGCATGCCTAAGATCAGTCTAGCTACACAATATATGTGATATATTATGGTATATATTAGAAGAGACACGCATACTAAGGTTTGCAGATATAGGGTGTTCGCCGCAGACAAATCAGTATTAAAGATGAATGAATGGGAAGCGTTAGATACTTTCACCACGAAAATCTAATGCGAATATTGATAGGAAAAACAGCTACTAGTTGAACACGAAAATTATACTTTCATTCTATGAAATCTGAGAATTCACTTAACCTTAATTACACGGTGTAGTTTTTTTGGGTGGGGGGGGGGGGGAGGGGGGGATGTTTGTTTTTTTTACCCCGGAAAAAAAAAGAAACAGATTGGACTAATATATCGTGGTCATTTTTGTGTTCATAATTTTAAGAATTGTTTCCGTGTAAAATCAATTTTTTTGCGATGGATCCAGGAATACTTCAACATAAAATATGATTTGTATTATATTCTGTATGTAATTACTTTTTTTTTTAAAATGTGAATATTTTATTTTAGGAAACTAACTCTAGTGAAACTAAATTTAAAAAATACACCTGTTAAAATGCATTGAAAATAATTTCTTTACACAATTTTGTGGCAAAAAGTTAGTTTCCTAAATTAAAATATTCAATATTGATACCACTAAAGATTATTTGTGTGTTATGTTTTTTTCTAAATAAACCCATTACTCTCCAATCACGCACGTTTAACATAAATGGGTACCACGCTAAAATACAATGTAGAAGTTTTCATAAATATGATTACATAATATGAATCTATATAATACACTTTACATTTCCAGCTAGGATTACATTTACTGCCGACTGCAGTTTTACACAGGAGTTCTGGAGCGTGTTTTTTTTTACATCATCATGAGCAAACGATCTATCACATACATAGAGGGGGTGTAAAAGGTACCGCATTGCTCTCGGCGGACCCAGGGTTAGTAGATAACAAGATCCCACAAGTACCTCCCCCTGGTGCATCCTGGAAAAAGAAATACAGCTGCTCGTGTTGATTCTGGCAAAAACATTTGGAGATCGTGTCTGTGAATGTGGAGGTAGTAAATAGAAAGAGATTTGAATACAAAATTACAGGTAGTATCTCCGACCTCTGTGCCAACACATACAGCAGCACTGTCGATGCACAATGAAACGAGTCATTTTGGTAGAAGCATTGGAGGGGTGGCAAATGCAGATGTTACGAAGTGGGCAGTGTTATGAGAAATATTAAGAATCGACCATTAGTCACCATAAGAATAGAGTAATGAGTACACACTGAGAGAGAGAAGCACAGTGCTAGGTAGCAGCGACATGTGCAAAGAGAACAGAAAACGTTTCAAGGAAATCGGAACTCCAAGTATTGTTAGCTCGAGGCAAGCTTCTAGTTACTGATGATCCCAGTCCGGGCCCAACTCTACTATTGAAATTTTCCTATACCGGAATTATGGTCACGGAGAGAAAAGGTTCAGTACCTGATGGGCACAAGCAAACCGTCCAAGGTGACAAGCTCTCTTCAGCTCTAGAACAAAATGCTAGTCCCTAACACTACTAAATATGGGTATAGACTCAGACTTGGACGAGGGGTTCATCACGTTGGTGATTGCCACTTGGGCTAAGAGGGCGAATGAGTCCAAGCCCAACTCTTCTGTTGTGGTCTCTTTAAATCGGAACCAGGTTCGCAGATGAGAAAAGTTTCAGTACCCATGGACACAGACACAATACCTCTAATTACACGAGACAAGTTTACTGACCACGGAACACCTCTTGCGAGATAGACGTGAAGTAGAAACAATCTAAGCGTAGCGTCAGTACACACTCGCCGCCTGGCGACAGGTAGGAAGGCTGTCACAGGCTGGGGTTGCCCATCCAAAATGTCAAGGCATGCCGAAATCGGCTGTGCTAGGCCTACACGGCGCATAAAAGTGGCTACTTTGTCATTACTGTTGTCTGACCACACATTTGAACATCGGCAGTAAGGGTTTAAGAATCAAGAACATATAATGACAACAAACAGTAGCAATAGGAATAGGAAATTAATTTGATCCCTTTTCAACAAATAAAACAAGGAGTTAGACAGGGATGTGTACTTTCACCAGACCTGTTCTCTTTATACAGTGAAAAAATGATGCGTGCAATAATTGATATCCCAGGAATATCAGTGGGTTGACATAACATACATAATTTAATGTATGCGGATGACACTGTTCTGATTGCTAAAGTGAATAAGTCTTTCAAGAATGAATTAATGTAGTAGTAACAAAAAGTAAAGAGAAAGGCCTCTTCCTAAACATCAAGAAAACACAATCCGTTGAATTTGTTGTTATTCTTCCAGTCTTTTTAAATATCTTGTTCTACCACAATCAATCAATCAAGTGTCATGCCGACTGGCGTAGGCGATCATGTTTCTCCACGACTCTCTGTTTCTTGTGCTGTCAATAAGCTCGGTTGGTGAGCTTCTACCGTGCCACGATACAAGCCCATCTAGTAACTACCACAATACGTGAGATATATACCCTACGTCATGGCAGCCTCCCCCTTCTTATTACATCTTCGCCGTCAAATCCATTTAAAATATTATTTTTATTGCTATCCATTGCTTTTCCTGCATTTTGTTTTCTTCAGAAAGACGAAATGGTGGAAACCTCGACTTATACTATTTTTTAAAATACTGTCAGATGTATTTTTGATATCCGTTTGTTTGTAAAGTGTAAAATATTTTTTTTCTGTGTTTCTTTTGTAAATACTTTAAAGTTTTACTGAAATATCACCAATACTTAATTATCAACTGCTTCGTTAGTTGCATCATAGTGCTTAAACAAAATAAGGAAGTACATGTACTTGTTTTCCTATGCTTCAATTTTTGTGTGCGATTTTTGAAAACTGTTTATTTGTGTTCCCAGCAACCTGCTATAAAGAAATATTTGATAACAATGTTACTGGGAGTGAACCCATGAACCCATTTGTTCATAACTATGAACAAATTTAGATGAAAGGGTATATAATTACGGTTTGGTGTTTTTTTGTAGTTTTTTGTGTTTTTTGAATAAGGTCCCAATAGGACCGCAACGTAGACAATTGTCCTGTTTTGTTTTATTGCATGTTTTTTGTATATACCTTTTCATCTAAATTTGTTCATAGGTATTCCCAGTAACCTTTTTATCTAATTTTGTTCATAGGTATTCCTAGTAACCTTTTTATCTAATTTTGCTACTAAATTAAATTACAAGCCTAAATTACTATTTGTTACTGTGGTTACTGCGGCACCCTCCACTTTATCGGACACCCTTCAAACATTTGGTTATTTATATAAAGAAATATCTTTGTTTGGTGTCTACGAATCCTCGTCTTTATTTCTTTATTTGATAATTTATGTATGTCTCATTGTGCCTAAACCAGAGAGAGGAAAACACTGTCAATATTTAATATTGAACTCTTAAATTGATGGGGCAATTTCTTCTTTAGGCCTTAAGATCCGCCGATATACTAGAAAATGTGTAGTGTTTGTCAATTAGGAGAACTGACTTGCCTCGTCGACTAAACATTCCTGTACAAGACAGACAATATCTCTATGCCACATTGGATGAGGTCGGATAGTTATATGTGTTCTAATAGCGTCTGCACCTTTTTATATCATAAAATAAGAATATGAGAAATATATTTAAGGAAACAGTGTTACATAGGAGAACAAGATAATTATATGAAATAAAATATGTAGACAGCAACAAATTCAACGTTTCGTTATTTTTTTGTTTTTTAAATTCAAGAAACAAAATGGTTCAACAAATAATAAAGACGGGCAAAGTTTAAAATATAAAGGGAAAATAAGTTGAACTTCACACTTTCTATTTATTTTATTAGATGTTATTGCTATTTTATTAGATGTTATTGCTATTTTATTAGATGTTATTGCTATTTTATTAGATGTTAATGATATTTTATTAGATGTTATTGCTATTTTATTCGAAGTTATTGCTATTTTATTTGATTTTATTGCCATTTGTGTAGGTAACATTTTGTCGTTGTTTACACATAAAATATTGCATGTTTATCTGTCATGTGACACACATCTATCTGTAGATCTATTCTGTCATTCTGCTTATTGTATATTTACAATAGTGGAATTGTTGTATAAACAGATATCAATATGTGGTGTTTTTTTTTACTTCTATCAGGGTCGTATCTATATGTCTTTGGTGAGGGGGGATTGGAACTCTACCTAATAAAAGATAATTTCTGCATTTTCGTGTGGATTTGATGCCTTTTGTTTAGGGAAATCTTTGGAGGGGGGGGGGGGGGGTTTAAATGTTTCTATGGATGCTCCCTTGTACTAAATGTCATGTTCTAATTTCCTTAGGAGGGCGGAGGTTTCAACCATTTTCCCCGAAATCTACGGGCTTACCGTCTACATGACCTCATATTTTCCTACATCAGTTGATTAACTACACTGGTCAATCAATCTTTACAAACGTTATGTCGCTGAAATATATATATAAAATATTAGTAATTTCTTGTAAATTTTGAAGTACTGAGCACGAATATGACAAATATGTCATATTTCAAAATTGGATCCAGATTTTTGTAATCTGCAAAAATGAATGTTGACATGATGAAATCCATGTCAATAGTAATAACGTAATAGTTAATTTCTGTAAAAAAAAATTAAGTCATAGACTATATCCTTGCCTGTCGCCGGATGATCTAATTGGAGATTATGCTAAATGACCGCTTGCTGAGTTTATGTTCAGTTGTCTACTTACAAGACAATGTGATACACGACAATTACAGATTATACTGCAATTAATCTCGTGAAAACATTTGACAACCACAGACATTCAGCATCTACGATATAACTAATTCATAACGTCTATACTAATTTATTCAGCAACATAATGAATACAAGAATTAATAAAAGAAAATTAAAAGACGGTCTGGTCTTAATGAGACTGGAAGAATCTGAATTGTTGTAAGATTAATGAGCATCTGTCTCTGGAATATGATCGAGTGTATATTAATTATGGCTAATGTCACATTAATGATTCAAACCGTGATCGATAACACTTAACAACAAACGTTGCAATTTGCTGACCGACCCTTATTGATTACATTAAATGCTTCATTAAGTTAGTAATGGCAAGTTGAATTACACATTCTTAAATGAGGAATGTGTTCAAGAATCGTTCATCAATGAATGATTGCTTCGTGCTCTTCTTCTGTACCAGTTCTGAAACTCTTGCAGAATAGCAGGCTGTTGTTGGGAATATGAAACCTACTGTATCACGGTTAATAACTCAGCTGTGATATCTGCACCTTTCTTCATGACATCAAACATAAGGGCAGCTTCTGAGTCATTTTGGCATATATGGGATTTGCACGTCAACTCCACATCAAAACATCTTTAGTCACCTCTTATGACATGTATGGCAGGTAACTGTCGCTACACTTGCCTCACCTTTCGGACCCCGGCAACAGACGGACAGGACTCAGATTTGAGAAAAGGGGTTTAAATAATATGATACAATAGCCAATAAGGAATGTATAGGAAGAACAACACAGATGCCAGCAGCAGATAGGCAACTCCTAACAGGAGAAGGTTAGGACAACATTGTAAGACAGGCATTGTTTTGGAATCAACAGGAACAGAGTAAAAGAGAAAGACTAATACATACACAGAGGAAAGTGTCGGATACAATAATAAATGCGTTGATATAACATGGACAAAGCTGGGAGAAATAACTCAAGATAGGACGAGATGTAAGGTCTGTACTTATCAAAGACCTGTGTTCTGCTTGTAGTGAAGAGAATATATCAAGTAGTAATAAATATCGTACACAAGTAAAACGCATTAAAAACTTCATTAAAACTGCATTAAAATCAATAGCTGTCTTACGTAGATCAAATGCAAGGTAGAACAAAACGAAAGTTAGACAAAAAAGGTCTTGATCAAGGACAGCGACAAATATAGAATTGAACAAAAATATAATACATATCGGTACTCTAGTTTTACTGCAGTCTCCAATTCATTCATTTGTATTATTTTAATGCAATAATTTTAACGCAATAATTATATATGCAACATTTTCGTATTTACTGTCTTACCTGTATTTCTTATATTATTCCTACATTAAATTGTATATGTTCCAAGACCCTTTCGTCGTAACGTCGATTGTTCTATATTGTATTTGTGTTTTTTACGTAAAACTATTATTCAACAAAATTTATATTTTAAAATTTATATTTGTTTACTGTATATTTACTTGTATATTTGTGTATGATACACAGTTTTACAGCAATGTCCATTCATTCAATTTTTATAAAATGCAAATTGTTGCCCAAAATAATGTTTCCCCATATATAAATTATTTCCCTCGTTATGGCAGACGTAATTCTCACTAATTTTATCTATCTACAGAAAACAGAGGCAAGGCTATTTATCACCGCGTCACACAACGAATTTGATATTAGGGAATACCAGAAAATCGAATCGAAGCAGACCATTTCCAGACAGGATGTAGAATACTGAACTGACTGATACGTATATGGCCTGTGGATAAAATCTCGATTACGGTCAAGACAATAATGACAGATCGATACCAGATGACCAAGAATATGTTAAATGTTATATTTTCCATTTTCCATTTCTATTACTAGATTGCGATTTTATGATTCTGTGTTAATATATATTTTAGTTTCGGTCCAAAAAATTTATGAACAATAGAGATATTGTATCCTTTTCTGTAATGGGGAGATACCTTCGGAGCATTGTCTCACTCAGGCTCTAACTTTCAGCGGAGTGCAATGATTTTTGAAAGCAACCTCGTTCTGAGAGATGAGTAAAGGTAGTTATAAGGAAACAATGTTGTGAGACTTCCCACAAAAGAAGCGTCTCAAACACATGTGATATAATTGGAAATATATATATTGCTAATTTGGCGACCGAAAACAAGTATTAATCATATACCACTATCTCTATATTCGCTAAATCCTTTGTTGCCTTCCAACGTCAGGGGTAGAAGAGTTTTCTCCACTTCGACCACTTATCATGCTAATTTGACGTTTTGAATCAGATATAAATTTAAAAAACCTCATATAATACTAATTTGACGAACTGAAATATATGAATCAATAGACACATATATTGTTAATCTGACGTGTTGAAACAGGAATCAGAGACCCCATATAATACTTATTTTACGTGCTGATGTAGAAATTAATCAATGACCACGGATATTGCTATTGTTATTTCTGAATGACCACTTGTATTGCTGATCCGATGACCACCACAACCGGCATGATCAAACGTAATATGGAATAAAATGGAGAAGAGTTAAATCTCATTGCTAACTTAGAAAGAACGAAAATATGTACTCAATGCGCAATCCAGCGGACAGAGCTAGGAACATGGCGATGAAGTTTTGCTAATAACTATACACACATAATAACACACTCATATCGACATTTCGCATGTGTGTCGTTCGTGCTCGTGAGTTTTATGCCTGGTATACAGTCTTGAAAGAGGCAATTTGGTCGAAACGTAAATTTGTCTTTAATTATATGTGTTTCCAGTGATTATCAAAATTTCATCACGTTTTTCCTAGCTTTACCCGCTAACAACGAAATATCAGTTACAATAGAGACAAAAGGATACAAGTCACTCAATACGTTGTTAGGATGATAATATGGAAGCAAGTACAACTAACGTGGTGAGAAGGGAACTAGACATTCTCCTGACAAGAGCAACATGAGCATTGTGAGAAGGGAACTAGACATTCTCCTGACAACAAGTAAGAATATTGTGAACGTTTGAGAAGTGAACTAGACATCATAAGAACAACAAAATCAAGTGAAGTGAAAGTGATTAGAATGAAAATAAACATCATCGTGACAACAAGAACGACTAATGTGAACGTGATGAGGAAAGAACTAAACATCATGATAACAAATACAACTGAAGTAAGTCGGATGAGTAGGGAACTATACATCCTCTTGACAACAAGTACAACTGATGTGAATATGATGAGAAGAAAACTACATCATCGTAATAACAAGCATCACTGATGTGAAAAGTGTGAATAATCCCTTCAACATTTGTTGAGAAAAGACTGTTATTGTGGCGACGCATCACATTCTGTTATTGTATATCAAGATATATATGGATCACATCTCACGTATCACATCTCATGTATCACATCTCACATATCCCATCTCATGTATCACATCTCATGTATCACATCTCACGTATCACATCTCACGTATCACATCTCACGTATCACATCTCACGTATCACATCTCACGTATCACATCTCACGTATCACATCTCATGTATCCCATCTCACGTATCACATCTCACGTATCACATCTCACGTATCACATCTCACGTATCACATCTCACGTATCACATCTCACGTATCACATCTCACGTATCACATCTCATGTATCCCATCTCACGTATCACATCTCACGTATCACATCTCACATATCACATCTCATATATCACATCTCATATATCACATCTCATATATCACATCTCATATATCACATCTCATGTATCACATCTCACGTATCACATCTCACGTATCACATCTCACGTATCACATCTCATATATCACATCTCATATATCACATCTCATATATCACATCTCATATATATTCAGGCGAGGACCTGACACATATTACTACTTTTCTTGTGCTGATAAACTGACAGGAATGGCTAGGTAAATATCATAAAGCGTTCACGTGACATCTCACACTCTTATTCCGACAATTCAAGGTTTATTTTCCAATTAGAGAGATTATTCTAGAACGCTCAGAATGTATAGCTAAATTATTGCATCCATCCAGGATAATTTTTTTCAGGATAATTCATGAATCTCTCGACATATTTATATTGTATGTCATGTTATTTTCAGCATAATACGACTATAATCCTGCTCTGTGGCAGATAGATAGAGAGCACGTCTGTGACAGTCACGGAACCGGTTTCAACATTCTCAAATGCCCTTTTATTTTAGACACCAGGGAGAGCCAAGGGCAATAAAGTGTCGCAAAAAGTGGTCAAAGGTAAAAAAAAGTTGAAAACCATAGATGTTTTGTACAGATATCCATCATCATAATAGCACGTAAGACAAATCCATATGTGTTACATGCCATATTGTGTTTAGGACAAGTCCATTTGTGTTGCCATCTCATATTGTATTTAGGATAGTACTGTACAGCTGACCAATCACACTTGATCAAAGATTGAACTATAAGATCTCTAAACAGAGAGTAAACAAGTATATACCGACGGATCAGCAACCAGAGCAGTGAAGATCGGAGTTGCTGGAGTTTACATACAAATTCCAGAAAAATAAAATGAATCCACATGTTCACCAACTGGAATATTCTGCTCAAATTAGTGTTTAGATGTACATACCCTAAACAGTGTTACAGAAATAATTAAAAACAGTACAAGTCAATATCAACATGTGGTATTTCGTACTGATGCAATGTCTATCCTGAAATCCCTTGCCAGCGATATACTGCCTGACCTGAAGGAAGCCTAACGAGAAGTGAGCATACAAAGAAGGGTAGTATTAAAGTGGATACCATCACACTGTTACATACCAGGAAACGCAGAGGCAAAAGATGGACCAACACAAGAATAAAAACACCACGTAAATCACCTGCCAGAAAATGATGACCCATCATAAAACCTATTAGGACAGTTGATTACAAAAAAAGACAAATACTGCTTTCCTGACAGAGCTGTGCAGGCTATCATCTTTCGTATCAGGACATTACAGACTAAACTGCCACTTAGAAAGAATAAGAGTGATCCCATGTGGGCAGGCAGAACAGACCGCGAAACATATCCTGCAATACTGCAATTCACTAATCCAATTAACGGAGGAACACTGTCCCACTGAGACGGATATCCACAGAAAGCTGTATGGAAGCTCTGAGCTAAGAAGCATTCAAATACAGAAACATTTATCAATACTAAACTTGCTATTAAACTGCGGACGAGAGCGGAAGAAGAAGAAGAAGATGCCATTAAATGATTGAAAAATTAATGTCTAACATGTGCTTTATCTTGATCACAGTTACTGCTATACCGATTTGGATGAAACATCGCCCATATTTCTTCTTCTTCTTTCGTTCACTTGAAACATGTCTATATCTGTAATTCTGTCTCCTTAATAAAACTCACTGTCTTTTGTAGTTCATACAGTGGCACATAAAGCTTTGATTCCAGTGTTGTTTCCTCTGGCCAATATGTCTGCCTCAGCGTTTCATGCTCAGAACACTCTTGAAGTATATGTTTGGCACTCTGTGCTGCCTGTCCACATGTACACATGGTCGTGTTGCCATTCTTGAACTTTGTATACATGTGACTGCGGAGTCGGTTGTGTCCTGTTCTGAGACGTAGAATTATAACTTGTTCTGATCTGTTCATAATATGATAGTCATCTTGTGTTGGTGTTTGTGGCTTTCTTATTGACTTGATCATCTGTTTTTTCTGATGGTAGGTGATTGGTATATCTGGTTGGTCTTCGGCAGCACCTTCCTTAGCCAGTTGGTCTGCTTTTTCATTTCCTGTTATTCCACAGTGAGAGGGTATCCACTGCATGGTTACCCTATACTGGTAAGACAATTCGCTAAGTAGTTTTTTCAAGTCTGTTAGTTTTCCAATCTTGAGAGCTTGAAGCACTGACCTTGCATCTGTCAGGAATACCACAGGCTGTAGGTCAGAGTTGGAGTTCAACAGTTTTTTAGCTGCCACACTAATTGCCTGGATTTCAGCATCATAATTATTGCAGAAATTTCCTGTTGGTGTTCTGATGGTATCTCTAGGCTTGTGTGGATATTCTATATATACACCTGCAAATGCATTCCTCACGGCATTCTGTGCTGACCCATCTGTGTATACTCTGATCCATATATCTTGTGGATATTCCTCATTCAGGAAACTGAGGGTGGCTGTCCTTCGCTGCACACTGTTCTGTTCGTCCTCGCTTAGTATTCCTTTCACATGGGTCTGAATGTATATTGGCATTCCAATATAGCCCATATGTAAAGATTGTAAAGTATACAATTGAATAACATTATACACAGATTCATCAATCAGTCAATCAATCAATAAACCCGTAACCCTTCAGGGTCGTAGGGATACCACATTGGATGCCTCAGCACAGAGTCATCCAACGAATTCTATCCTCAGCGATGCGGATGAGTGTGGATATATCTTGCCCTGTCCATTCCTTGATGATGTCTATCCATGCCTTTATTTTCCCTCCTCTGCTTCTTCCACCCTCGACAGTTCCCTGCAGTATTGTTTTTGACAAGGAATCATGCCTGCATACATGTCCGAACCATGCTAGTTTTCGTCGTTTCACTATTGAAAGCAATGGCTCCTGGACACCTGCACACATCTCTACTTTATTTCTTACTTACACATTGGTCTTGTGTTCCCTATAGGAAATTCATAGAATTCTTCTGTAGCATTTATACTCGAACGCCTGTAATCTTCTCTCCATGTCCGCAGTGAGTGTCCAACTCTCACAACCATACAACACATAGAAAGCACCAGCGACTTATACAGTTTGATTTTCACTCCAACACTGATGTTGCTTTTCCAAATCACAGTTAGCCTTGACATACAACACAGATTCATACAATAGTTTAAATATGAAAATTCAGATTAAATTAATATATCTTATAGTAATAATTAAACACCATATTTCAAACTTAATAAAGTAAAATGCAAAGCAAAAAATGAGAAATTGATGTGAAAGATGCGCCATATGCATTTGCAAAAGTTTGTTAATATCGGGTTCCACTTTGGTTAAAAACAGTCGTAAATCGCGACGCCCAGTTATATGCAATGGTACTTTTTCTAAGATAATAAATTCGCTACAGCAATAAACCCACGCTCAGCCAAATAAGAAGATGGAAATAAAACTAATAATTTCTGCAATATTTCTCATAATTCAGGGTACAGTAACGATATTGATTTCTGAAGCTAGAACTTTTAGTATCCACTTTCCAATTGTATTTGTAGTTCTTTATTTGTTGTGAATTCTATGAGTCCCTCTTCACGACTTGATGATCCTGCTGTGTTTACATGTAAGAAAAAATCTGGAGTGCAATTTGGTATACTATTGTTTACTGCATCCTTTAATAAACACGGAGAACCTCCAGGTTTAGGCAGTATGTAATTGTATCTTCCTTTTTGAGCGACTCTACTGATATATTTAAGAAGTGGCTATATTTCTCTGAGCCTAGATTCCGCTTGAACAGAAGTAGTTTCCCCACAAATATATTCACGCACTCACATATATAAATATATATATACATGCATTATTTTCTCCATGACATAAAAACGTGACATCTACTTCTGACAGATATGGTCAATTTTCAAATGATTAAATAATGGAAATCGAAAATTGATTTAAAAATTGATTTAAAAATTGATTGTGTATGATCGGTATAAGATGAATTAATATGCAGAATTTAAATGATTTTTCAATAGCAAATTCACGAAAATAATTGATTTTTCAATATATATTATTAATTTATTCTGTAAGGAACCACCGACCCCTAGACTGCCACCAGAACCCCCCCCCCCCAATTGCTTCTGGACCCACTATCGCTCCCCTAGAAGTCTTCGGCATCCTCTAGGGGAGGCATCGCCCACTTTGGGAACTAATGTTCTAAACGTTCAAAAATTAATATCAATTCATATGTTGAAATAACTCAATATGTTTCAATTACTTTTCAAATAATACCGTATATGCCTTGTGGGTAACATAATGCGGTTGTACATTATAATGTAAAGTGTGACTTGGTGCGCACTGAAAAAACCCACACTAATAATTATGTGGGTTGAAATAGACTAGACTGATGTACTTTATAAAGAAGGCCATCGACTATGCTTTTAGTATACAAGTACCCAGTCTAGGATAGAAGTTATTCGATGGATTACAGGATTCGTGTTGGATTCCCTAGCGACAGGGTTAGTGAATCAGCCTCACAATTTCAAATCGCGCAAACTTGGTCGTAGTATGAAGGTGCGTTCACGTTGAATGCGGGGGGCTCACGTTATATGAGGGAGGGTTCACGTTGTATGAGGAAGGATTCACGTTGAATGAGGGAGGGTTCTTGTTGTATGAGAGAGGATTCATAGTGTATGAGGGAGGGTTCACGCTGCAATGACCATAAAAATACCTTAAATTGTGTCGAAAAATAAGACGAAACTTGCTGACAAAGCGAACATTTCTAAAGATCGTTCTCAAACTCCCACTGGATCCCGCAGGACATTAACCTTACTAGATTTCTACTAGGATGTCCTCCAAAGAAGATTGTGTTGCGACAGGTTTGGTGTTAATGGACCGACACAGAGGATTTTGACAGTAATCTATAAGCATTTAATTCTTTACCTGTTCAACCGAATCATGAACGTCCCATAACCATTTTACTAGTAGGCCGGCTAGTGCGCAACTTCCTGCTTCTTAACGCATCTTGTATATCACGTTAACCATTTTACTAGTAGGCCGGCTAGTGCGCAGCTTCCTGCTTCTTAACGCATCTTGTATATCACGTTAACCATTTTACTAGTAGGCCGGCTAGTGCGCAGCTTCCTGCTTCTTAACGCATCTTGTATATCACGTTAACCATTTTACTAGTAGGCCGGCTAGTGCGCAGCTTCCTGCTTCTTAACACAACTCGCATATCATGTTGTCTATTTTAGTAGCCCTTCTGATTTTCTATTTGGTTATTGTTTCTTTACTTTATTGATGCTGACTGGGTCTCCATCAACGACCACCAAAATACTCAAAACAGAGTTAATTTGGATACACTACAAAGTGATGAAACCGTATAGGTTCTTCTCGCAGACAAAGTGATGAAGAAGAGCCTGAAAGAGACGATATTCTAGAATGATATTCATGGGAGTAACCAGGGGATTTGTATGAAAAGGAATAAAGTTTATCCATGTTCATAAATAAGGAGGGGAATTGACCGTCTCAACACCCCTCTCCTCTCCCCTCCACCTTTTATTTTCTATGGAAATAGAACATAGCATTTAGTATTATGAAACAAATAAAAGGTAAAATAAAACACTCCTTCTTGTAAATCACTCCCACTCTGACCCCCATATAAAACACTTTTTCCATTGGTTTTCTCCAACGATAAAATATCAGCAGCTACCCTAAAAAATCACCAGCTACATTAAAATATCACCAGATATCTTAAATATAACCAGATATCATAAAATATCACCAGATATGTAAACTATCACCAGATATCATAAAATATCACCAGATATCTAAACTACCACCAGATATCTAAACTATCACCAGATATCTCAAATATAACCAGATATCATAAAATATCACCAGATATCTCAAATATAACCAGATATCATAAAATATCACCAGATATCATAAAATATCACCAGATATCATAAACTATCACCAGATATCATAAAATATCACCAGATATCTAAACTATCACCAGATATCATAAAATATCACTAGATATCTAAACTATCACCAGATATAAAATATCACCAGAAATAAAATATCACCAGATATAAAATATCACCAGATATCATAAAATATCACCAGATTTGATCAAATATCACCAAATATCTCAAATATAACCAGATATCATAAAATATCACCAGATATCAAACTATCACCAGATATCATAAAATATCACTAGATATCTAAACTATCACCAGATATAAAATATCACCAGAAATAAAATATCACCAGAAATAAAATATCACCAGATATAAAATATCACCAGATATAAAATATCACCAGATATAAAATATCACCAGATATCATACAATATCACCAGATATCCAAACTATCACCAGATATCATAAAATATCACAAGATATAAAATATCACCAGATATAAAATATCAACAGATATCCAAACTTTCACCAGATATCATAAAATATCACCAGATATAAAATATCACCAGATATAAAATATCACCAGATATAAAATATCACCAGATATCATACAATATCACCAGATATAAAATATCACCAGATATAAAATATCACCAGATATCTAAACTATCACCAGATATCATAAAATATCACCAGATATCCAAACTATCACCATATATCATAAAATATCCCCAGATATAAAATATCACCAGATTTTACAAACTATCACGGAATATCATAACATATTACCATCTATCCTAAAATATCACCAGCTATTTTAAAATATCACCAGATATTCCAAAATATCACCAGATATTCAAAAATATCACCAGATATTCAAAAATATCACCAGATATTCAAAAATATTACCAGATAACCAAACTAACGAATAGGTGTAGTTTCAGGTGAATTTTGAGCTTATCAATGCTACATCTACGGCTCTGTGTGTATCCTTTCCGGTAAGATCCGAAGAATCCACAGCCAATCTGACTGAAGCAATGAGAATATAAATATATAATCATATATGAAGGATGGACTGTAGAACTAAGCGCTTATGGGAATGTCTCTAGTGCCGTGCTGCAGGTTCCTAATCTAGAATGTCCCCAGCCCCGTGCTGTAGGTTCATAATATATAATGTTTCCAGCACAGTGCTGCTGATTAATAATCTAGAATATCCCCAGTGACATGATGGTGTTTCATAATCTGGAATGTCCCAAGTGTCATGATGGTGGTTCATAATCTGGAATGTCCCCAGTGTCAAGATAATGGTTCATAATCTGGAATGTCCCCAGTGTCATGATGGTGGTTCATAATCTGGAATGTCCCCAGTGTCATGATGGTGGTTCATAATCTGGAATATCCCCAGTGTAATGATGGTGGTTCATAATCTGGAATGTCCCCAGTGCCATGATGGTGGTTCATAATCTGGAATGTCCCCAGTGTCATGATGGTGGTTCATAATCTGGAATGTCCCCAGTGTCATGATGGTGGTTCATAATCTGGAATATCCCCAGTGTAATGATGGTGGTTCATAATCTGGAATATCCCCAGTGTAATGATGGTGGTTCATAATCTGGAATGTCCCCAGTGTCATGATTGTGGTTCATAATCTGTAATGTCCCCAGTGTCATGATGGTGGTTCATAATCTGGAATGTCCCCAGTGTCATGATGGTGGTTCATAATTTAGAATATCCACAGTGTCATGATGGTGGTTCATAATCTGGAATGTCCCCAGTGTCATGATGGTGGTTCATAATCTGTAATGTCCCCAGTGTCATGATTTTGTTTCATAATATAGAATCTCCCCAGTGTCATGATGGTGATTCATAATTTGGAATGTCCCCAGTGTCATGATTGTGGTTCATAATCTGGAATGTCCCCAGTGTCATGATGGTGGTTCATAATCTGGAATGTCCCCAGTGTCATGATTTTGTTTCATAATATAGAATGTCCCCAGTGTCATGATTTTTTTTCATAATATAGAATGTCCCCAGTGTCGTGATGTTGACTCCTAATCTAGAATCAAATCAAATGATAGGAACATGAGACCAGCATCAAATATCTGTTTCTTTGATTACAACAGATCTTTATTCTCGATAGCTTTTCTATTTCTTTGCTCATTTAACCTTTCAATATTTGTTGTTAGTTTAACCTTTCACTATTTGTTGTTAGTTTAACCTTTCACTAATTGTTGTTAGTTTAACCTTTCACTATTTGTTGTTAGTTTAACCTTTCACTATTTGTTGTTAGTTTAACCTTTCACTATTTGTTGTTAGTTTAACCTTTCACTATTTGTTGTTAGTTTAACCTTTCACTATTTGTTGTGAGTTTAACCTTTCACTATTTGTTGTTAATTTAACCTTTCACTATTTGTTGTTAGTTTAACCTTTCACTATTTGTTGTTAGTTTAACCTTTCACTATTTGTTGTTAGTTTAACTTTTCACTATTTGTTGTTAGTTTAACCTTTCACTATGTGTTGTTAGTTTAACCTTTCACTATTTGTTGTTAGTTTAACCTTTCACTATTTTTTGTTAGTTTAGCTAATGTAGACAAATGGTTATCAGCGTGGGCTATATGGCCCCATCATAAGAGCTACGGAGACTTACAGTAGAAACGGACGGAAATGTTGAAATTGGGGGCCCACAAACCCGTATAGGAGGACATAGGATGGTAATTATTTCCTACAATATTTAGAAATGTGTATACCAATAACACTTTGTCAAAGGATTGCTCGGCTATGTAAGAGATATTTGATAAAAACTTTAGGTTCCATGGGGTCCACAGAAAAAAAAAGTGTTGTTCAAAATGAGAATCGTGGTAAAAAATAAGGTTGAGGACACCGTTATAGACAACATGTTATACAGATGAATTGTTGGAATAGATACATCAACAAAATAGTAAATATAATATTAATAAAACTCAAATCCCCTCACTGTCATAGGGGGTGTCACATTGACACATTTGGTGCAGAAACTTCATAAAGCTCTGGTGGTACGGGCAGTAATGAGACATTCCTCAATGACAAGATATGTAATAGACATATTTCAACAGTGAAACATTATTGCTGACTCAGATGATGATTGCATACATAAAAGTGAAACTATCTACAGACAGCATATAACAACCTGCTTATTCAGGCTCCTAGGCGACGTGGTACAGAGAGTGTCTATGACGGTCAAGGTACCGGGATCGGATTCCGCCTTAGACTAGTATGCATCCAAATCGTGCTGAAAGTAAGGGCAAACTATTTTACGTATCTATAGTTTCTATAAAATCAAAACAGAGATATAAAGTTGACTTCGTGATTACATCCTGAATAGGATATGCTGCCAATTTCGTATATATATATATATATATATATATATATATATATATATATATATATATATATATATATATATATATATATATATATATATATATATATATATATATATATATATATACCAATCTAGAATTCACGTATTAACAGGTGTAACAAGCTAGTCTACAGGTATTAACAGGTGTAATAAGCTAGTCTGCAGGAACTAACATGTGTAACAAGCTAGTCTACAGGTATTAGCAGGTGTAACAAGTTAGTCTACAGATATTAACAGGTGTAACAAGTTAGTCTACAGGTACTAACATGTGTAACATGCTAGTCTACCGGTACTAACAGGCGTAACAAGCTAGTCTACAAGTACTAGCAGGTGTAACGAGCTAGCCTACAAGTACTAGCAGTTGTAGTGACCTATTCTACAAGTACTAACATATGTATTGACCTATTCTACAAGATCTAACAGATGTATTGACCTAGTCTATAAGTGCTAACATGTGTAGTACCTAGTCTACACGCACTAACCGATGTAGTGACCTAGTCTAAAAGAACTATAATATGTAATGGTGCAGAGATTACAAGAACAATAATACGTGACTATTTTGACTACAATAATGAAATATAAGCCGAACTGTATCACGCGACTGAAATATAAGCCGAACTATAGTACACGACTGAAATATAAGCCGAACTATACTACACGACTGAAATATACGCCGAACTATATCACACGACTGAAATATAAGCCGAACTATATCACACGACTGAAATATAAGCCGAACTATATCACATGACTGAAATATAAGCTGAACTATACTACACGACTGAAATATAAGCCGAACTATACTACACAAATGAAATATAAGCCAAACTATACTACACGACTGAAATGTAAGCCGAACTATATCACACGACTGAAATATAAGCCGAACTATATCACACGACTGAAATATAAGCCTAACTATATCACATGACTGAAATATAAGCCGAACTATACTACACGACTGAAATATACGCCGAACTATATCACACGACTGAAATATAAGCCGAACTATATCACACGACTGAAATATAAGCCGAACTATATCACACGACTGAAATATAAGCTGAACTATACTACACGACTGAAATATAAGCCGAACTATACTACACGAATGAAATATAAGCCAAACTATACTACACGACTGAAATGTAAGCCGAACTATATCACACGACTGAAATATAAGCCGAACTATATCACACGACTGAAATATAAGCCTAACTATATCACATGACTGAAATATAAGCCGAACTATACTACACGACTGAAATATAATACGAACTAGACTACAAGACTGAAATATAAACCGAACTAGACTTAAAATACTGAAATATAAACGAAACTATACTACAAGAATTAATTATAAACAGATCTAGACTACAGGAACTAAACTATAAACCGACTTATTATTATTAACAATAACACAATGTCATTGACACACACAAATATAATGAACGAATAAATACAGACAAGTTACCTTTCAATAAAGGAAATACAAATCATTAAGAAAATCGACTCACAAACAGTCTACGTTTGAATGTATCCTGAGTAAGTATTACCCTACCTCTTCCAGATAAGGATTACAATCACGTACAATAAATGGCCTCACACATCCGTTTCTTTCGCCATCCTGCTAGATTAAAGAAGCCATGCACTGAATAGAAAACGATAATAGCCGCTCCAGAAATGCCTTGCTAGCAAATGTTACAAAAGGTCCTTGCTCTTCGGCCGATTTTCCTCCTCGATTGTGTCCCTTTGAATCCAGGGAAAATGAGTTTCCAAGCAACAGACGTAAACTATCAGTTTTCCTGTAAAATTACTCAATGATTACTTCCCTTTACAACTTCTGCCTTAGCCGCTAAGTGTATACTCGAGGGACACATTTGACTTGATTTATTGAATAATGAAATCAAATGGACGCGCTAATTAGAGAGTAGTAGTCACTATGCACTTTAGATTATAAGAAATAATTGGTATTTTATTTCTTAACAATAGTAGAATAACAGTTACTCAACACTGTTACATTTGGTTAATGTTTCAAATTTAGAATTCGTACAAGAATTTCTGTTTTCTCAAATGTCTAGTCGCAAAGTCACAAAATGATGATTATTTTCTTTATTTTTAGATAAATTACACGTTACTAACTGATTTTTATTTGAAATGTCTATTGGAAATAAATACATTTATCTCATTAAACAAGTATCGAGGCTGTTTTGTGTACATTCAGATAAAATACACACTATATATATATATATATATATATATATATATATATATATATATATATATATATATATAACTCACAATCATATCATTGGCCGCAAATTATAAAAGAATATGTTTGATAATTTTATTATCAATTCGACCTGCTGTTCTGGTTACAGTAATGGCTCTGGTTATTATCAATTCGACCTGCTGTTCTGGTTACAGTAATGGCTCTGGTTATTATCAATTCGACCTGCTGTTCTGGTTACAGTAATAGATCTGGCTATTGACTTATGCATCTGGAACATTATATGTATATATACACACATATATAGTACTATTCGTCGTGACAAATGTTGCCGAAATAAGCATGTACCTGATGGAGAAAATTAAAACGAGTATGGTTTGGACATTTGTGCAGACATGATTTCTTGTCCAAATTTAACTGCTGGAAATCGCCGATGGTGGAAGAAACAGAGGAGGACAAATGAAAATATGGAAAGAGAACCTCAAGGAATGGACAGGATAAGATTGTTTACTCACTCATTCGCATCGATGACGATAGAAATCGCTGAAGGACACTGTGTGCTGAAGCATCCAATGTGGTACCGTACCACCCTAACGGTTTTTAGATATAGATAAATAGGCATCATTCTTTATACCATATATGTCTATATAATTGTATATAATTATACACGCTACTATGCACTTCTATACACATGTAATCATCATCAGGTGTCATGCCGGCTGGTCTAGGTGGTCATGGCTCTCCACAGCTCTCTGTCCACAGTATTATGTATCAAGATCGTTGTTCTTTCCCTGCCGTGTCAGGTTGTTAAACTATCTAATATTTTCTCACGTTGTCGCCCTCTGTCACTGTTGCCGTCAATTTTGCCTGTTGTGACTATGTTCTCCATACCTGCCTGTCTCATGAAGTGGCCAAAAAATGAAGATTGTCTTTTTCTTTATATGATGATTGATTAAGGTCGTTTCGAAATTGACTCTTTCAACACCTCTACATTCGTTTTTTCTGACAGTCCATGGTATTCTCATCATTCTTCTATAGAACCACAGCTTTATTACCTCTAGTTTCCCACTTTCCAGTTTGTTTATTGTCCAAGACTCGCACACATTTGTTAGTATACGTGCTATAAAACACTGCAAAACTCTCTTCCTCAAATATAATTTTCATTTTTGCGAATGTTGTTTTTGTTTGGCCTTCTCCGTTTCTGATTTCTGTTGAACTTTTTCTATCTGCTTTAAATGTTATACTTAAATATTTGAATTGGAATTGGTGGACCTGTTTTTTTGGTGTTTCTTCGAAATAACCATTACTACGAAGAATGTTGAGAATACCATGGGCTGCCTGAAAAACTAATGTAGAGGTGTTGAAATAGTCACACGCAAAACGGACCTTAATCTATAATATAAGAAAAATACAATCTTCATTTCTTGGCCACTTCATGAGACAGGCAGGTTTAGAGAACATAGTCACAACAGGCAAGATTGAAGGCAACAGAGACAGAGGGCGGCAACTTGAGAAAGATATTAGACAGTTTGACAAACTGGCACTGCAGGGAAACAACGATATTGATACAAAATGCTGGAGCTAGAGAGCAGTGGAGAACCATGATCTCCAAGGTCAGCTGGCACGACACCTGATGATGATATTTCTATACACTTTAATATCATTCTGTACACTTCTGTAAACTTTACTTATATATGTTTCCGTACACTTCAATGTGATTCTTTACACTTCTAATTACTACTATATACTTCTATATACTTCTATATACTTCTATATACTTCTCTAGTTTTTAAGTCATGTAACAATACATTGCCTCGACGCTTTAGTAACTAACTTCAGGATTATCCTGGGCTAAGTGGAACTTCATGGCCTCTTTATTGTGGGTAAAATTCGATTTTTATCGTCGGCAGACTCTCCAGCGTGCACGTTAATGTGTCTATCTCGTGAGTTAATGAAACTGGAAAGGAAGATAGAACTTGGTTTAGTATCCCCTAGTCGCACTGAGTTCCACAACCGTCAGGAAAGATTGCTCTCAAATTTAGAGAGAAAGAGAGAAAAATAAGATTACAAAAGTGGAACATCTGTAACTAAACATGGGGTGATTTCTACGTTAACACCCGTACATTAACGAAACCTTTAGAGTGGTATTAACTGTCGATACAATACATTTCAATGTTTTTAATGTCACTGCACTAACACAATGGCAAAATTTCGGTGAATACTCAAGTCAAATATATGCGAATTAACAAATAGTAACCTAAGTATCTCCTTACTTAGCACCCATTTAAAGGGATTATGTCAATGTACTTTGGTAACATTGAATGTTAACAGGAAAAACAACTCAAATTGATATACAAAGTTTAGCACATTTCACTAGCTTTGCCAAACTTCAAAATGATGTATCGTATCAAATATACAACGCATATAATTAAAATGGTATACACCAATTACATTTTTTTTTAAATACTATCATTGGTTTCAATTTTCATTTATTTGCGATAAGCATTAAGTGCACTGAATGCGCTGTAGAAATCAAGAGAAGAATTGCAATGGCGACATTGAAACTTGCCCAAGTGAAATTTGTGTTCCCGGCACCAGCACCATAGACACACTATGTATGATCAAAACATGCGTATTTTCATTAGCAATATAAGGCTGTGATGTATGGACATAAAATACAACAGTTGTAAAGAGAATAGCTGCTTCCGAAATGAGATGCTACAGAAGAAATGTACGTATATTACACAATTTACGTCTAATTACATAAATGCGCTAAATCACGTCATAAACTCTAACTGCAATCAAAACAGTAACTAGAGATGTAAACTTGTGGTTCTCAAAGTTGGTTACATGGTCCCCAGAGGTTACATGGATTTCCTGACGGAGGAAGGCAAAATTTGAAATTGGGATAGAGGCCCGCAAACCCGTCGTGTTGGTGTCAATGAAAGGCAATTATTTGGGCAATAATTAGTAAGGCAGAAGTAATAAAGGTGGAAGAAAAGTTTTTTTGTCTCCAGTTAGGAACCCTGACGAAAATAATTTACGAGACACTGGTATAAATCTTTATCATAGTTCTAAAACTTCTTATAGTATATGCCGCGTGGGGGTTTGCTATCGTACTAGCCCTAGTTGTCACAGGGGCCAAACATAACAATAAATCAACCACTTTACATAAACATAGGTCAAACACTTCGTATAAAGAACCATAAGTCAAGCACTACACATAAACATAACCATAAGTCGCCCGTGTGTTGCCGGGGCCCGAAAGGGGAGCAAAGAATAGCAACACTGTTTATCTTCCACGCATGTCGTAAAAGGCGACTAAGGAGGTTATAGGATGGAGTTGGCTGTCCCATCTCATATAGGGTCAGTGACCCAAAGCTATGCTGAAGTCGGATGTGTCAGGCCAAAAGACGCAGATATCGCAGCAATGCTGTAAACCATGACACAACGCATTCCGTTCTCCAGACTACATCCTGCTATTCTGCAGGAGTTTGAGAACGAATGCAGAAGACGAAGAAGAAGAAGATAACCATAACTCAAACACTTCACATAAACATAACTCAAACACTTCACATAAACATAACCATAAGTCAAACACTTCACATAAACATAACCACAAGTCAAACACTTCACATAAACATAACTGTAAGTCAAACACTTCACATTAACATAACCATAAGTCAAACACTTCACATACACATAACTATAAGTCAAACACTTCACATAAACATAACTATACGTCAAACACTTCACATAAACATAACCATAAGTCAAACACTTCACATAAACATAACCATAAGTCAAACACTTCACATAAACATAACTATACGTCAAACACTTCACATAAACATAACTATAAGTCAAACACTTCACATAGATATAACTCTAAAGATATAACTATGTTAAACAGCTTACACTTAAGATACAACACTCGTTCTCACGATGGCATCATTGATTACATTTGCTCTAGTCATTAACTACTGGAATCTTTATTATTCAAATTTTTCAAATTTTTATATAATACAATTTTATGAAATATTCCATTGTACCCCAGGATATTTATTGGATTTAATTTACTCTATTTTTGACACCACAATCTTGAAATAATCTGTTTTGTGATGAAAAGAACTCTCATACGCCTTTACAAAACCCGTGCATTAAGAATCATTAGACGAGCAGCTTCATTCAGGCATCTGACTTCCCATTTTTGTGGGAACGAATATGCTTACTTAAAAAAAAAATATTTCTTTTTCAATATGTTCTATATCTTTCTTTTTGTTTAACCCATCTTTCTCTGTTATAACATTTTTACTTTTTTAAATTTTATATTGCATGTTTCTTTAAAGATATTACTTTTTTTTAAAATTTACTTAATCTTTCAACAACAAAAAATAAGAAAATGTATTTCTTATGTCTTAATTACATCTGCTGCTTTATTCTCCTATCTTCACAATTTTGTATGCCTTTTGGGGGTACCATTTACTCTTCTTGTACATAAAATGTACAGTTTCTCTTGTACTTTCACACTAAATGTTAATACGACATGAAGCTCGATACCTCTTTCTACTGCTGCCATTGACAATAGAACGTTTATCTGATATTAACTGTGACACTACAAAGTTGTATCAAATAAACAGTGTTCTTCTATTATTCAACTTAAAGATTAGTACATCTACAATTTTGATTTTTCTTAAAATTTTGTTAAGGTCTTTATGTTTATTTAGCTAATACAGCCAAAGAAATTGTGGCAGGGTACTAACATAAGAACCACATTGTGTTTGTTACGAATATATCTGTTTCCAGTGGTGACGTATAGGTGCGAAGCATGGACACTAAATAAAACATTGTTCATAAGAATAACATTTGAATTAAAGAGCTTTAGAAGAATTCTGAAAATACCAATGACAGCAAAGAAAACAAACTAAGTGCTACTAAACATAATCAGCGTCCAAGACGTCTGGCTTCTGAACACCATACTAAAGAAAAAGCTCGGTATTTTTTTGGGTAACATTAAGAGACATGACGGTATGGAGAGAGTGATGTTGGAGGGGATAATAAAATGTAAAAGAGGTAAAGGCCGACCAAGACGCCGGTGGACAGAAGACATAGAGGAATGCCTTCACATGTTCCTAAAGAAGGCAGGACAACTTGCTCAAGACTGAGGAGAATTCAATAGATCTATAAGGAAGACTACTTTCTGCAAAGAATATGTCACGTGATGATGAATGAAGGACAGAATTAAGATCTTCACACTCAAACAAAGAACTGAGAACAGAGAGGCATGTCGAAATTTGTTTGTTGATGTTTCCATAGTGACACCCCTACTGCCCTGAAGGGTTATGGGTTTCATGTTGATAAAACTGTGTGTTTTATAACTTATATAGAGGTACGTGCAACTTTTCTTCCAGTGTTGTTTCTATGTACCAGTGTGTTTGCCTCTTTGTTACAAGTTAGGACATTCTGAAAATATATTCGGGACAACTTTGAAGCATATTCGAGATATTCTTAAAGTATATTCGGGATCCATCCATTCTGAATTTCTCGGCACATTATTCTCGTAGGTTGCCGTTTCTTTCAGGAGGAAAAACCGTTATTTGAACACCTGAGGGAAAACGCATTCGTTTTCGTCGGCCATTGTTCAGTCGATATTAGAAGAAGACTCGCAATTGCAACACTCATATTAACACAAATGAGAAAGATGTGGCAAAATAGTAATAATGATACTAAAATAACCATTTAAGATCATGTGTTTTCCCATTGGCAACATATGGATGCGAGATATGGACTTTAAATAAGACAATATCCGAAAGAATAAATTCATTTGAAATAAAGTGCTACAGAAAGATCCTACGAATATCATGGACAGAGAAAAAGAAGAACATTGAAGTTTTGAAATTACTGAAACTAAACGAAGGGTGGCTTCTAAATACCATCATAAGAAGGAAGCTACAGTATTTTTGACACTTAAAGCGACATGATGGTATCGAAAGGCTGATTCTAGAGGGCAGAGTGCCGGTAGGAGAAGACGAGGAAGACCAAGAAGACGATTGACCAGCGACATCGAATAATGTATGCACAATTCTTTGGCCAATGCAGGCCTGCTTGCTCGGAACAGAGATGCGTTCAGAGTATCCACGACGAAGACAACGTTCTGGAAAGAATATGTCACTTGATATATACATTTGGGATATTCTTAGAGTGTATTCGGAACATTCTTAAATTGTTCAGTAGGTTGTCATGTCAATTGTCTCAGGTTGTCATGTCAATTGTCTCAGGTTGTCATGTCAATTGTCTCAAGTTGTCATTGATACTGAATAATTGTATGAGGCTAACTGAAGTGAAACTGCATAAGAAGAATAGACATTTCAAAATGCACACACAATTTTAATTGACACAATGTTCTGTCTAAAACTGTCTATATCATATTCAAATAGACACAGAATATCATAGAAATTATTTCTCATCTAGAAATATTCAATGATTCATTGTAAAACATCTGTCTTTACAGGGAAACAACTTTTAAAACTGTAAACATAAAATATGACCAAGGTATATTAGTCCAACCGGTGTGTTCTTTAAAAATACTACACGCTGTAAGAGAGATTTAATGACCGAGATCGATTAATCCAACCGGTGTGTTTAAAATAGTACACCCTGTAAAAGAGGTTTAAATCTTTCTTTTTTTACTTTCGAATTCTCCTATCTTGTATTAGTGTATTTTTTTCTGTTTGTTAAGTCATTCTTTTCTTACTTTCAGCTTCTCCTACTTATATTAGTTACTACCTGTTTGTTAAACCATTCTTTTCTACTTTCAGATACTCCTGCTTGTATTAGTTTATATATTATGTTAAATCATTCTGTTCTGTTCTTACATTCAGATTTCCCTACATATGTTTGTTTTATTTTCTGTTATATTTTCGTCCTCTAAATTTCCTCTCACATTATTTGCTTAGAAATAGACAGACAAACAAAATCGGCCTGGAACTTTATCAGAAATTCGGTCTGATTAGGCAAGTCTAGCGTCTACAATTATCATTAGACATATATGTCTGTAGATGTTTAACGAACAATGATGATAAATAATGATAATAGCCCCATCCTCAATCATTTCAACGCTGTCTATTTTACATTGTCTTTGTCTGCTAGAGTCCCTTCCTCCTTTCACGATATTTCGAACGAGATTGTTAAATCTTTTTTTTTTTGCCATTTTCGTGAGTTAATGTTAACTATGTGTCTTGCTAGATTTTAATTTCAAATATTTGCCTTATTGCTCTGATGAAAACCTTTAAGCCGAAATATTAGTTTTGCAAATTCTACATTATTAAAAAATAATTGAAAATTTAACATTAAAATGTGTTTTTTTTTCCGGGAAAGGAATTATCAACGTAATTTCTTGTATTATACTTTAATATAGAAGACCATTCATCCGTGTGTTGCCTGGGCCAGAATAGTGACACATTTGCTGTCATGTATCACGGAAGAGGCGATTGAGGAGGTTTTGGGTTGGAAGTTGGCGTGCCCATCTTATAGAGGGAAAGTTTGAAAGTTGGCTGTCTCCATCTTATAAACTTAGTTTCAGCAAAGGCATGCAGACCTTATCACACAAGCAACCTCCTGCAAATCCTTAACGAAAAACATGCAATAATTTTAGACACATTTTTTAAAGAAAGTTTTAATACGAATGAACAATCTTTTTCAACGAGCAGAAACAGAATGAACAGTGACAATAGCATGAGGTTTGCATTAACTCAACCGCAACATCGTGAAACGTGTTATCTGATACTGAAATATGTTGTTTAATGTGTTTTCTTTTAAATTATTAAAATATCTTTTTATATATCTTGGCCGCGGGCTATTTTGGTCCTCTTAATTGGTAATTGAGACTCGTGTTACTTTTCTTCTATAAAATAGGTCCGTTATCATCACTTCATATAAACTTTTGTTTTTTGTTCTCTCTGTTTCGAACACAGGAAATTGATATCAATACAATAGAGTGTGTGTATCCTTTTGTGCAATGAAGAATTATGTCCAGTGCACTCGGTAATACACACAGACTCAAAGAATTGTGGGACTCATTGAGCACCTCAGTTGTCCAGAGCATTACATGGATATACTGACCTGGTCATGTTGGGGTCACAGGAAACGAGAGAGCCAACTTACTGGCAGGCAATGCGGAGATAGACGGCACATTGCTGAGGATAGATAACGCAGACATAATGAAGGCAGTAATAAATTCATTTCAAGAGGAAGATGAGGATGAGAATGTACACATACAGAGAATGTTAGAAATGTGAATATCTAGAGGTGAGGGAAAGAAAAGTAATTATTTTGGAAAGTCAAGAAGATCACACAATCAACACCTGACCGGGACTCTGAGTCTACATACACTGGGATGGCTGCTGGAGCGGAGGGGTGCACTTATGGGAATGTCCCGCGTGCTGTGAAGCCAGATTCTAATCAAGAATCAAGTCTGTCCAGTGTGGCATTTCTTACCCCGAAAACTACAACTCTCGGCGTTGTGCAATGGGGAAGTCTGTCCAGTGCGTTATTTCTTACACTAAAAACTACAACTCTCGGCGTTGTGCAATGGGGAAGTCTGTCCGGTGCGTTATTTCTTACGCTAAAAACTACAACTCTCGGCGTTGTGCAATGGGGAAGTCTGTCCGGTGCGTTATTTCTTACGCTAAAAACTACAACTCTCGGCGTTGTGCAATGGGGAAGTCTGTCCAGTGCGTTATTTCTTACACTAAAAACTACAACTCTCGGCGTTGTGCAATGGGGAAGTCTGTCCGGTGCGTTATTTCTTACGCTAAAAACTACAACTCTCGGCGTTGTGCAATGGGGAAGTCTGTCCGGTGCGTTATTTCTTACGCTAAAAACTACAACTCTTGGCGTTGTGCAATGGGGAAGTCTGTCCGGTGCGTTATTTCTTACGCTAAAAACTACAACTCTCGGCGTTGTGCAATGGGGAAGTCTGTCCAGTGCGTTATTTCTTACACTAAAAACTACATCTCTCGGCGTTGTGCAATGGAGAAGTCTGTCCAGTGCGTTATTTCTTACGCTATAAACTACAACTATCGGCGTTGTGCAATAGGGAAGTCTGTCCAGTGCGTTATTTCTTTCGCTAAAAACTACATCTCTCGGCGTTGTGCAATCGGGAAGTCTGTCCACTGCGTTATTTTTTACGCTAAAAACTACATCTCTCGGCGATGTGCAATGGGGAAGTCTGTTCAGTGCGTTATTTCTTTCGCTAAAAACTACATCTCTTGGCGTTGTGCAATGGGGAAGTCTGTCCAGTACAGCATTTCTTACCCCGAAAACTACAACTCTCTTCGTTGCGCAATAGTTTGAGAATACGTATCCTTCTCAGAGACAGTAATATAAAAGTTACAATATTTTACAAAAATGTGTTTGTTTATAAAAAAAAAAACATCAGCCAAACACCGGATGTCAACATTTATATTTCTCAGCGGAAATGAAGAACGTTAAGAAGTTGTCCTTGGATAGAATCAGACCAATGTTGTCAAAGTCGATTCCTGTTATGACAGGCTTACTATTTTTGAGACTTAAAAGATGCAAATATAACTTGAGGAGTTTGTCATTCCCTCTCGGCGATACTAGTAAGATCTAGTCTGTTGTTCTTGTCTCGAGAATCATCATAATCTTAGTAAGTGTGCGCTTGTCTTCTTTCCGTCATCTTTTGTTGTGGTTCAATATCTGTCTGTCTATATTTTATTGAAATAAACTTTTTTTGTGTGTCCGACTGTATACACGTTGTGATTGTTTTTGTTGTTTTTTTGTGTCCGACTGTCTACACGTTGTGATTGTTTTTTTGTTTTTTTGTGTCCGACTGTCTACACGTTGTGATTGGTTGTTTTTTTTTGTGTCCGACTGTCTACACGTTGTGATTGTTTTTGTTTTTTTTTGTGCTTTACAGGTTGTTTTCTTATTGTGTGTATGTTTTTTTTCGATTTACTCTCAAATAACCAGCATACATTTTCGTATAATTTTCAGCAGGAAGTTATCTATCCATCTGCCTGGATATTCATCTATCTATCCATCTAACCACCCGCACATCTATCTATAAACCTTTCAAAATCTAATCAATCCTAATCTACTCAATCCAAATCAATCCTACTCTAATATCCATCTGTGCATCTATTTAATGTACCTATCTTTATATCCATCTAATCGATATATCCATCTAATCTATATATTCATCTCATCTATCTATCCATCTAATCTAGTCTAACTGTCTAGTCTATCCGTCTAGACTATCCGTCTAGTCTATCGTATATATTATAGCTATCATGTCTATCCTACATATCCTATCAATCATATCTATCCTATATATCCTATCAATCATATCTATCACATTCATCAAATCTAATCTTATCTACCCATCAAATCTAATCGTATCTATCAATCTAATCTTATATATCAATACAATCTTATCTATCGATTCCATATAATTGTATCTGTCAATCAAATCTTATCTAATCATCTAATCTAATAGTATCTACTCATCTAATCTTATTAATCAATCTAATCTAATATATCCGTCTAATCTTATCTAACAATTTAATCTAATCTTATATATCCCATCTAATCTAATATTTTCTATCTATCCATCTTTCTAATTATCTACCTAGCAATCTTTCTCCATACAGCCAGCCATCTATTTATTGTCATTATTTAGTTTTGACATACGATTTCTAGCAAATCTATTTCAGTTGGAGTTGAGCTAATATATTTTCTTATTGCAAAATTTGCTGTTTCGTGAATGATTTGATCTGTTTTTGAAAAGACTACAATCAGTAAATGTTTGGACTATTTATCCATGTTTCTCATCTTTTGTTATTTTCTGTGGACAATTTTGAGCTCACCATTGTTCTAGCTCGTCTACGCTGTCCCCCCCCCCTTCAAATGATGAGATCTTCAGACACTTTTTTCGGTGGTAAATATTGAGCTAAGAATTGTCTTAGCTGAATTAAGATGGGATTTTTTTAGTCTGCAAATGATGAGAACTTTGGACACTTTTTTCACTTGTGAAAAAAGACGCCAAAATCATTCATTAATTATTTGATTTGCGTATGTTTATAATAAAGATAAAACAAGTAAAGTATTGTGAATACTAAAGACTTATTAAAATTAAAAGGCATGACACATTGTTGAAGACCTTACTTGAGAGTAAAATCGATGGGAAACGAGCAAGATGTAGGCATATATACAATTATGGGAGAAACACCAAGAGATGGACAGGATACAGTCTGTCAGTGTACACCACTAAGGCAGGATACAAGATTTTGGAGGCTCGTTGCAGTCAACCTTCATTGTGGAGACAACTTGATGATGGCAACATTGGTGTTACATGCCTTCTTGCACCACTGATACTTTCCCATACCATATTTGTCGTTCTGAGAAGTTGCTGCTATTACTTCTATTAAAATAATCAAATCACCTCAGTCTCCTATAACCAAACGTGGATATTATTGTGGAGGCTTGACCCTGTGTTCAATTGTCAATCAGATCTTGCAGTATTGGTTTTCTTCATTAGAAATCAGTGATGTATTGTTAGCGTATAGCAGGTAAAGAAATAAACTCAGTTGTCTTCGCTATCTTGTATTCGCATTATTTTATCATTGGGCAACCAAAGGCGCAGATATCGCAACCAAACTGTAAACTATGATAAAACGTTTTTCGTTCTCCGGACTACCTCCTATTAATGTGTGTGCGTTTGAGAATGAACAGAAGTGTAAGAAGGGACAAATATCTGGACGAGAATTGGAGGCAGGGAAAGAATTATATGATTGTCCGTAGTTTCTGAATAATTTTCACAAGTTCATTCACAGCGTATGAAATCGATATTTAATCACGGAAACAATATTTTACAAATCAGAACATGAGAATAGTAAAATGCTGTACTTCCATGTGAGACGGTGTTGTCTCACTAATCGGATAGGGTTCGATTCCTGCTTGTTATTTTCTGAGACATACATTCACTAAATATTTCTTACTTAAGCCTCGTAATTCTCTTAGCACTAGAAGTAGTTACTTTCAAAATATAAATGTGTTTTTTGTTTAGTTGTGAAAACAAAATGATAAAACTTCACCCTGACTATATAATCTGAATATATCGATTAAAACAAGATCCAACCCTACCTTTGTTCTGATCATAAGATATTACGAGCAATGAAGCTAGTGAATCCTTTGTTTATTTATGAGAAGGGGCTGCTCCAATCTCCATATCCAGAAAGATGTGTCCAACTGTCAGCAATATACATTGCTTTGATAAGACACCTCTAGACATCGGTGGCTTATCTGTTTGTGTATCAAGTATGTTGAACCAGTTTCTATACAGACATCAAATTATAGTTGCGTACAACTATTTGGTGGCAGCAATGTTAACAACGAGTGACAACACTGCCAATATTTAGTGGCATCAATGTTAACCACGAGTGACAACACTGCTAATAATACTGAACTAATGTTCTGTGTACTGTTATTTGTATGATTATGTTATGTATACTGTTGTGTGTATTCTTTCATGTCAGCATCTGACAGTGATAGTTTGTTATCTGTCGTCCAGTAAGACTACATTACCTGTGCTCTAAGTAAGCTGCTACATAAATGTGGCAGTGATATGTTGTATTACCAGTGATGTGTTGTATTACCAGTGATGTGTTGTATTACCAGTGATGTGTTGTATTACCAGTGATGTGTTGTATTACCAGTGATGTGTTGTATTACCAGTCATGTGTTGTATTACCAGTCATGTGTTGTATTACCAGTGATGTGTTGTATTACCAGTCATGTGTTGTATTACCAGTCATGTGTTGTATTACCAGTCATGTGTTGTATTACCAGTGATGTCTGGTATTACCAGTGAAGTCTTGGAACACCAGTGATATGTTGTATTACCAGTCATGTGTTGTATTACCAGTGATGTGTTGTATTACCAGTGAAGTCTTGGAACACCAGTGATATGTTGTATTACCAGTCATGTGTTGTATTACCAGTGATGTGTTGTATTACCAGTGAAGTCTTGGAACACCAGTGATATTGTTGCTACGTAACTATGGCAACATTAGTTATTAGTTTATTAATTATCCTCCTCTCACACCGGACACGTCCATGGGTATTTGGATCTCAGCTTCAGTAAATCTCTCAGGTTATAACGGTTGGTGGTTCCGGTTCTATGTTGGTTCACTTCTTTTTTTTTGTTGAAATCTTTGTCAGGTCTTCTCTACGGGACAAGCTAAATCTTCACTACAAATTTTCGCATTCTCTATTTGGGCCATTCTCATTCATCTAAAAATCCTCTGGTCGTGATGACTCATGAAGAACAATGAGTATGACCACTCGACCCATAGACTGACAATCTATTATGGTGGTACGACTAGCTAGTTGATTGGCACGTGTGTTTGCCTCCACGCCCGAATGTCCAGGAACACAAATAAGGTTTGGTTTCCATAGTTGTGCCCTCATTTTAGCTCTCTCTAATGACTCCACCCATCCCCTACGTACACAACCTGTTTGGACTTTCTGAATCATATTCACTGAGTTACTTGTGGCAACTGTGGCAGTGATGTATTGTAGTCCCAGTGATGTTTTTGAACATGAGTGATGTTTTTGAGCACCAGTGATGTTTTGGAGCACCAGTGATGTCTTTTAGTATCAGTGATGTCTTGGAGCACCAGTGATGTTTTGGAGCACCAGTGATGTCTTTTAGTATCAGTGATGTCTTGGAGCACCAGTGATGTTTTGGAGTACCAGTGATGTCTTGGAGCACCAGTGATGTCTTGGAGCACCAGTGATGTCTTGGAGCACCAGTGATGTTGTGAAGCACTAGTATTGATGTATTGCTATCTTGAAAAAGTTTATGTTAGCGTTTATTCTTGAACCTTCACCAAATCATTCTTGCAGCAGCACAATAGTCCTACTAGATTTCCAGAAGCATGTAGTCCAATGAACAGAAATGCGTTATGTACCATTTTATTTACGTCAAAACCGATACATCCAACTTCGGCTGCGTGATAATTTTATTCCTAAAGTAACACTTTTCAACTTACATAGCATCAGAAACAATGTCAATGAAAAAATCGATTTCAAAAACATGAAATCGTGACTTTGAATGTATCAACATCTTCAATCAGTTTAAAATAAATTGATTACAAAAATCAAATGATGTTATCATGTTTCCACGGGAGACGTTTCCGAATATTTCGATATTGAAAAAGATGACTATTTCTTTCTGCAAGATGATTCTTACATAACGGTAGTTTCAACTTGAAAGCATTAATAGAGATTTTTTTTGTACTGTTATCTTTTCATTGTACCCTTAAGCTGTAAAATACAATTCGGTCAAAATATTATTAAAATCCATTAAATCTGATGGAAACAAAAATCAAAATTACAAAGATAGTTTAAATAAAATAAAACTTGGAAGCATCTTTAGATTTTTAGTTTTTCATTTACATCCAGATTTTTATATCTTTTCTAAGTTAAATACAATTTCTAAGTTTATTCAACTCGTCCAACGAGTGTAAGTATGAAAAGGTTTTTCATATTTACTGTTAGCTGTTTCTACAAATACATGTAATATCCTAATGTAAGTAAATACAATTACGGCTGTTGAACTCAGTGTAATATTTGTATTAACATATGCTTTCAAAATCTGGAAGTACATAAGTACCAGAGAGAAAATTACAGTTCTTTGAAAATAAATGTTTTAAGAAAACTATTAAAACATTGAGTAGGAAGAATTGAAACTAAACAATAGAACAAGAGAAGACGCAAAACAACAATATGATTCTACAAAAACTAGAAGAGAACCTTTTATTGTATAGTAAACATTTTATTTGTACAAGAAACCTCTGTTGATGTGCTTACAAGATGGGCAGATTATGTATCAGAGAACTGTTTGATGACCAACGGAACAAAAAAACCTATAATACATAACGAAGATGGACCAGCAATACTGAAAGCAGAAGTAGAAAATGCAATAAAATGTGGAAATGCTGCAGGCTCCGACAACATAACAACAGACACAATAAAAACTCTGAATTTAATGTGGATACTTCACAGAACTTTGCAATGACATATATGAAAAAAGGCAACATATCTAAAGACCTAACATCATCAATATTCATACCATCACCTAAGAAGCCCAGGGCTGTGGACTGTACAGAAAATAGATCATCATCATCAAGTGCCGTCTCCGTAACAAAGGTTGGCTGCAATAGACCTCCTAAATCCTCTGTCTCTTGTTTTGGTGGTGCACTCTGCTAGACTGTAACCTCTCCCACTTGTATCTCTGCCAACCTCTTGTTCGTTTCCTTTTGACTTTACCCTCAAGTAAGGTCTTCAGTAAAGTATCATGCCCTTTAATGTATCCAAAATATTATTTGCCTGATCTTTATTTCTCTTAGTAATTCTTTCTTCATATTTTGACCTCTTTGTTTGTTTTCTTCTCTTTCCATGATGTTCTCCCTATTCTTCTATATACCCACATCTCAAAGGCATCAATTTGGTCTTATAATTGTTTATTTAGTGTCCATGTTTCTGAGCCATACAGTAATATGGAATAGATGTAGCATTTTATAATTCTCATTTTTAACTTGTTTGTAATTTGTTTAGATATTAATAATTTGCTCATGCCATTGAATGTACTTTTAGCCATTCCTATTCTCCTTTTAACTTCTGTTTCACATCTGCCATCATTTGTGACTATGTGTCCAAGATATTGATACTGTTTTACTTGTAGTTTCTCTCCCTGTATGTTTATGTTTACCTCCTGTTCTTCTGTGTCTTTGCTGATTATCATGGTTTTTGTTTTTTGAATATTTATATCCAGTCCATATTCATTACTTGATTTATTGACTTGATCTATTAGTCTTTGTAGTTCATGTTCACTTTCTTCTAAAAGAACAGTGTCATCTGCATATCTCCGGTTGTTTATTTTTTTCCCATTGATCTTGAATCCTGGCAAGTCAAATGAGTCATATAACTAAAATACTTCTCAAGATAATACATAAAAGAATTAAAATAAGATGGAAACGGAGGTCGGTGAAGAATAATTCGGTTTTAGGAAAAAACAAAGGAACCAGAGAAGCTATACTGAGTATCCGACTAGTGATAGATAAATATATAGAAGTCCAAAAATATATATATCTGTTTCATATATTACAGCAAGGCCTTTGACAGAGTCCATATGAAAGATTAATCAAATGTCTTCAAGAAAAAAGCAAAGATGGAAAAGACATTAGACTACTTAGAAATATATATTGAGAACAAACTTCATCAATAAGGTGTGAAAACAGCTACTCTCCATACATAGAAATAAGAAGAGGGGTAAGACAAGGATGCATTTTATCACCAAGCCTATTTAATATCTACACAGAGAATATCTTTACAAATATAGAAGAAATGCCAAGACTCAAGATCAATGGGAAAATAATAAACAACCTTAGATATGCAGATGACACTGTTCTTTTAGCAGAAAGTGAACATGAACTACAAAGACTAATAGATCAAGTCAATAAATCAAGTAATGAATATGGACTGGATATAAATATCCAAAAAACAAAAACCATGATAATCAGCAAAGACACAGAAGAACAAGAGCTAAACATAAACATACAAGGAGAGAAACTACAACAAGTAAAACAGTATCAATATCTTGGACACATAGTCACAAATGATGGCAGATGTGAAACAGAAGTTAAAAGGAGAATAGGAATGGCTAAAAGTATATTCAATGATATGAGGAAAATATTAATATCTAAACAAATTACAAACAAGTTAAAAATGAGAATTATAAAATGCTACATCTATTCCATATTAATGTATGGCTCAGAAACATGGACACTAAATAAACAATTAGAAGACAAAATTTATGCCTTTGAGATGTGGGTATATAGAAGAATAGGGAGAACATCATGGAAAGAGAAGAAAACAAATAAAAGAGGTGCTAAAGACACTTAATATGAAGAAAGAATTACTAAGAGAAATAAAGATCAAGCAAATAAAATACTTTGGACACATTCACAGACATGAAACCTTATTGAAGATCTTACTTGAGGGTAAAGTCAAAGGAAGCGAGCAAGGGGTACGCAGAGATACAAATGGGAGAGTAACATCACACGTTGGACAGGTTACAGTCTAGCAGAGTGCACCACCAAGACAAGAGACATGGGATGTTGGAGATCTGTTGCAGCCAACCTTCGTTGCGGAGATGGCACTTGATGATGATCTTTCTTTGTCCCCACACATTTGTCAGTTCTCATTTTGTGTCTTCCTTTGTCCCCACACATTTGTCAGTTCTCATAATGTATCTTCCTTTTCCCCCACACATTTTTCAGTTCTTATATTGTATCTTCCTTTTCCCCACACATTTGTCAGTTCTCACATTGTATCTTCTTCTGTCCCCACACATTTTTCAGTTCTCACATTGTATCTTCCTATGTCCCCACACTTTTTCAGTTCTCACATTGTATCTTGTTTTGTCCCCACACATTTGTCAGTTCTCACATTGTATCTTGTTTTGTCCCGACACATTTGTCTGTTCTCATATTGCATCTTCCTGATGTGCTTATCGTCCTTAGTACATCCCAAACAATCTTATCTTTCTCAGTACATAAATAAACACGTCTGAATATACGTCTCCAATACTTCTTCTTAGTTCGTTTTCAAACTCTTGCAAGGTAGCAAGATGTTATCAGGAGAACGCAATTCCGGTGTGCTATGGTTTACAGTTTGGCAGTAACCTCTGTGCCTTTCGGATTGACAGAATCGACTTCAGAATGGCAATTTTGTTATTTTGACCCTCTATTGGACAGGGCAGCGAATCCTTCACCCCCCCCCTCTCCCTAAACTTCCTTAACTGCCTCCTACACATACATGAAAGGTAACAGTGTCACTAACCGTTGCCACTATTCGGTGTCACTTTTGGATCTCGGCAACACCGGGCTAAGCACATTTTGTAACATTGTTACCTGCCATGCATACTGTGTGAGACGAATAAGATAGTAGCCATGCATCCAAACCACAAGTATAACCTTTACTATGATATCTTCTTCTTCTGCGTTCGTTCTCAAACTCCTGCAGATTAGCAGGATATAGTCCGGAGAACGGAATGCGTTGTGCCATAGTTTACATCATTGATGCGATATCTGCGCCTTTCAGCCTGACACATTCGACTTCAGCATGTCTATGGGTCACTGACCCTATATGGGATGGGACAGCCAACTCCATTCCATAACCTCCGTAGTCGCCTTTTACGATATGCTTGGAAGGTAAACAGTGTTGCTATTCTTTGCTCCCCTTTCGGGCCCCGGCAACACAAGGACTTTAATATGATATATGTATATATATATATATATATATATATATATATATATATATATATATATATATATATATATATATATATATATATATATATATATATATATATATATATATCTTTAGTTTCCTGACAAAATGGTAAACAGAGAACAAGTGGAAATGCCCCCAGTAACGCCGTAATGTTAGTTTCTAATCCAGACACTTTTGAACATATACCGTCTATAAAAGGTATTTCATGATTTAGCAAAAAATGTTCCTATATTACATCAGAATTAGCAATCACTTTACATATAAAATATCCCATTTCACAGTTAATGTACATATAAAACATCACATTTCACAGTTAATGTACATATAAATCATCACATTTCACAGTTAATGTACATATAAAACATCACATTTCACAGTTAATGTACATATAAAACATCACATTTCACAGTTAATGCACATATAAAACATCAGATTTAGCATATATAAAACTTCAGATTTAGCACATATAAAACTTCAGATTTAGCAATCAATGCACATATAAAACATCAGATTTAGCAAAGAATGCACATATAAAACATCAGATTTAGCAATCAATGCACATATAAAACTTCAGATTTAGCACATATAAAACATCAGATTTAGCACATATAACATATCAGATTTAGCACATATAAAACATCAGATTTAGCACATATAAAACATCAGATTTAGCACATATAAAACATCAGATTTGCTTCATCTACACAAAACTTTATAATGTATCTAAATAAATATCAGCTCAAGAAGCTCTGCATATAGCCGCAGACGTGTTGTTTTCTCATTTTCTTGTTTATTGTGCCACAAATCTCGTAATAATGACTCCATAGTGGCGGCTTGCACTACACTACTTCAGCGCAACAATTTATTTAATACAATATAAATATTGAACTACCTTTGATCCGACAAAGTACACATTTTCCCACTTATATGAAACAAATGTGTTGCTTCCACAGATTTTATTTTTTAAATTACCAATGGATGTTTAAGTACTGTTCCAGACGACGGCCGCAATATTAATCTTCAGACGAAAAAAGCTTTTATCCGATTGTGACAACTAGCAGAGAAAGGCGAACTTGAAGTTTGTCTCTACAGAATGTCTGGTCAGTCTTACGGAACCAGTCATTCATTGTAAAGGTGCATTATTGTTAGTTAACTGACGTCATACATTCAATCTCAGGCTTCAGTTCCATCAGTGAATTCATAGAAATACAATAATCTCTAGGCGCAAGGTATACTATGGGATTTGTGACGTAATGAAAACAGATGGTCGAAAACAGACATTAATGGTCGAAAACAGACATTACTCGACATCCCAGTATATTTTCTAGCTACAGTGATGACACTTGGCTTCACCTCGGCCGATACTATTTGGAGGTATTTCCTACTCCCATAAGAATATGAGCTGTCAAGTCTTTCTGCTCAATCAGAAAGGGTGTGGGCTGTCAAGTCTACCTGCTCAGTCAAAAAGAATATGAGCTGTCAAGTCTACCTGCTCAGGTCAGAAAGGGTGTGGGCTGTCAAGTCTACCTGCTCAGTCAAAAAGAGTATGGGCTGTCAAGTCTACCTGCTCAGAACTAATTCATTTTTGTCATCATCAGCATTGTCTAAGGTGTAGCATTAGTTCATGAAAAATGAGGAAGTAACCTGGTTTTTGCCTAACTCGTTGAGGGTTTGGTGTGAGATTGGCTGTCCCGTCCCACAGATGGTCAATGTTACCTGGAAGTTATGCTGAAGTCGGATATGTTGAACTGAAAATCGCAAATATAAATCAGGTAAGATAAAAATATAACAAAACGTTTTCCGGACTAAGACCTTCTATTCTGCAGGAGTTTGAGAATTAACGCACATGACGAAGAATGATGTATACGCCATTCACCGCAATGATGAAACCACGTGACGACTTTTAATTATTAAATACTATACTTTTTTTTAGAAATTGATCTATTTTTATGTCCGAGTTCGGCACGAGGAGGATTTTTCACATAATTTAGTTAGTTTTTGTGTGACATCCTCCCGCAACACCTGTGTCAAAAGCATCCACCCATTACAGGCTCGTTACGGTTGAATCAGAATCAATCTCTAAGTGTCTGATAACTGGAAAATTACATCTCTTCCAATAAAATTACACAGAAATTATTCAAAGATGGTTCCAATTACAATTAGGGAAATTTTTTATTTAGACTTTGAAATGTATTTAATCATTCAAGCGGTAATAATTCAACAAGAAATAACTAGTTACATAATTACAGATTACAGGATATTTCCCTGATGTTATTACATTAAGCAATTAGTACGAGGTTGGTGATGGCTGCGGCGTGTGGGGTAGGAATATTTGAGTTGAAGAAATGAGTTTTAGATTGCATGAGAAATGAATAAAATGTGAATGAATGATGATAACTTACTGAAATGCAAAAGAACTGATAAAATGAGGAAGAGAAGGAAGACAAGAAAAACAGTGTAAGGTAATTCAGTACCACCGATATCTCCTATATATTGAAATAATGTGAGAATGCAGTAAAAGTGCACCCCATTAATTATCGTACATGTATATTCATCGTCATCATCATGTGCCATGCTGGCTGCTGTAGGCGATCATGGCTCTCCGTAGCTTTCATATGCAGCATTATGTATCAATCTCGTTGTTGTTTCCCTGCCGTGCTAGGTTGTCAAACTGTCTAATATTTTCTCACGTTGTCGCCGTCTGCCTCTGTTGCCTTCAATCTTGTCTGTTGATCTTCTCCAAACCTGCCTGTCTCAGGAAGTGGCCAATAACTCAAGATTGTCTTTTTCTTATGATATTAATTAAGGTCCGTTTCGCATTTCACTCTTTCAACACCATTACATTAGTTTTTCTGACAGCCCATTGTATTCTCAGCATTCTTCTATAGAACCACATCTCTATTGCTTCTAATTTCCCACTTTCCTGTGTATTTATTGTCCAAGACTCGCATCCATATGTTAGTATAGGAGTTATATAGCACTGCAGAACTCTCTCACCTCTAATGACAAGGTCATATTACACCATATATTTTTCATTTGTCTGAATGTTGTTTTTGCCTACCCTATTCTGCTTCTTATGTCTGAACGTGTAATTATCTGTTTCTTATCTCCTGTAATCGTTGTACCTAAATATTTGAATTATTAGACATATTTTAATACTATATCATTCACTTTGATCTTGCAAGGTGTGTTATTTTATTTCTTTGAAATAACAATTACTTCTGTTTTCTTGATATGTAGGATAAACAATACCTCAATAAATCAATTTAGTGACGCGGAACTGATTTGAATTGAAGTAAAACGTAAAGTCCTTTTTACGTCATGGTAGGTAGGTTTTTTACGCTATGGTTCGAACAACATTTAACTGAACTTCAAAATATCACTGCTATATGCTGATGTTTCAGTATGTAATCTTCTTTTCTGAGTTGCACGCTTGTGAGTACATGGAGGAATAGATCAGATGACGTAGGTAAACAATTCCCATACAATGAATAAACTTCAGGTTGCAATCATAAACAAAATTTAAAACATTTCACAGACCTTACTACACAAGGTCTTTGAATATATGGGGGGGGGGGGGAAGCGTATCCATACTTGCCAACAACACCGTGACGGATATTTCCAACACCGTTTATAAATATAGCTATGATAGGAAAAACTACCCAAAAGAAGACACACTATATCAGTATATGTTGCAGGCGGGGAATACAAAAAATTGAAAAGCAATATTTTTACAACAATATAGTTATTAATTTGACACTCTATGTATATCGCTTTCTCCTCTATTTATCATGCAGGACCGTGCTGTAGGTTTTCTCAGCATAATGCAAGTCTTCGAAATGCCTCCTCCATATATGGTTTATCTTCGAAATGCCGCCCCAGATAATTTATTTTGAATGGTGCCGTCTGTTGCGGCCGCCTCTATGCATCAGAGCAAGGCACGGCCGTCCTGCTTTCACGTATCATTTTATTGCTTACATGAACATTTTTGTGTACCTTATATTACTTTTAGTATGACCTCAGGATACTTGACACCGCACAACATACTATTCGCCAGAGGGCACAACATATTACTCGCCAGAGGGTACAACATATTACTCGCCAGAAGACACAACATATTACTCGCCAGAGGGAACAACTTATAACTCGCCAGAGGGCATAACATATTACTATCCAGAGGGCGCACCACGTTACTAGCCAAAGGTCGCAACATATTATTAGCCAGAGGGCACAACGTATTACTAGCCAGATGGCACAGCATACTATTTTGAAAGACCACATCCATGTTTACAGCCTATTTGCCGTATGTAGTGTATTCTACCGCTTTAACATGACGCTGTTCATAACTATAGATGGTCATTTAATTTCTGCTTTGTAAATGACAATATTCACTATAATATTGTGTAAATGACAATATTCACTATAATGTTATGTAAAGGACAATATTCACTATAATGTTATGTAAAGGAGAATATCCACTATTGTGTTATGTTATATACCCAGAGCTTTCAATCTCTATACCATCGCAGATATTTAGTCTTTGGGCGACTGTCTTGTTCCATTATTGTGGTTTTTTTTGTAGCTACGTATTAATAAAGATCTTTTGGTTGAAACGTCCATTTTGTATACCTTACTACATAAAACTGGTATCCGACCTTTCTAACGCTGTTTTTTTATATTTGTGTTTACTTGTTAACACATTCGGATGATGTTTGATAGTGGCGGTGTTAGTAATGATCATGATGATACCATAACTGAAAGGAAGTACAAATTGTTCCAATCATGTTCCCTGTGACACGTGGTGAAGTTTTGCTTTCATTTCCAGACTAATATTTCTCAGACATTCTGTGTTGATGGTGAAGTTTATCAGAGCTTCTGAAAGCACCAGAAGACTGTATTAATTGTCGCTGTAGAGTCAAAGGTCACAAGCACAATTTTCTAATACAATGCTTCTCAACTTTTGTGAGACTGAGGCCCGATGATTTTTTTTTAATGAGACCACGGCCCGGTCTAAAGAAAAATATATATATATATATATATATATAAAATCAATGAAGCTTTCACTGGCTGGTAGACATGTTGTCTCTCCCGGGCAATTTTAGAAACATAGCCCCAGAAGGGAATATTCGTATATATTCTTGGATGTCTTTGGTTCCATATCAGGATCTATGGTTGGATTATCTAATGAGAATATAATAAAGTAACATACATTTAATGTGGGGGTTAGGACCGTATTCAACGGAGTGATCGATATCCATTAGTTCCATGACCTCTTTCTTACACAAGAAGTTCTCAGCAGCAGTGCACCAACTCTGTAGCAGAGGCAATATGTTCATTAGTGGACTAGAGTTTGTTATCAACGAAGAAACAGAAATATAGTCTTGAAATTGCAGCTATTATTGTATTGCACATGCGACGCAGCCGGTCGAGTTATCATCGACGCAAACATCGAAATATCACCTAATTGGCCCTACCTGAGAATACGGGTACTTAACAAAGATAGAGAAGTTAGGGCCGATAGCTTTATAGAGAAAGTTAGGGCCGATAGCTTGATAGAGAAGTTAGGCCGATAGCTTGATAGAGAAGTTAGGCCGATAGCTTGATAGAGTAGTTAGGCCGATAGCTTGATAGAGAAGTTAGGGCCGATAGCTTGATAGAGATAATACAAACAGTATCCTATATTTAATCAATAAAATTGTGTCCCAATACCGTATACACCATGTTCAGAAAGCAATGGCAACCTATCGAACGAATGACTAATGCCAGGAAAAGTCAATACAGACACAGAAAATGATCGGTTGGTCGTTACATCTTAACTATGATATACTAAGAACGTGTAAGCGCTATATACCACATTCGCAACAATCAAGCACTATATACCACATTCGCAACATCCAAGCTCTACATACCACATTCGCAACAATCAAGCACTATATACCACATTCGCAACATCCAAGCTCTATATACCACATTAACAACATCTAAGCTCTAAATACCACATTCACAACGTTTAAGCACTATATACCACAATCCCAACGACATTAAAAATATTTCTTAGACAAGTATATTATAATTTCTAATCAATTAACAATAAAAAATCATTCAATATAATTGAAAAATCTAATCTGCCAGTAATGATCGGTGTCAACAATGATAAGTGTTTCAGTGTCATATGACATCAGCATTCCAGCTCGCCCTGAATTATATGTTCAGAGCAGACATAAAGAAGACAGACTATGGTCTGGATACAATACGCTATTTGAATAAACAGCGACAAATACGTTATCTTGTTCATAACGAATCCCACACAAGACTCTAAGACAGATCAGGAAGTTCACTAAACGAGTTCACTACAGAACACAGCCAGAAAATGTCATTTCCTTCTCGTCCTGAATTATTTAAAAGCTACTGATGTCGTTTTCGTGGAGGGTAGATTCGGTTTCGAAATAGATATTCTACTGCTGCCTCAAATAAATCTGAATAGACATTTACTATTTTATAAACTACAAATATCAAGTTCCTTTTTCTGAAAATAGAACCGCAAGCTCCATTATTTTTTTGATTGCCAAAGACACTGCTATAACTAAATTGAACTAACGTCCACGATTACACGGATCAATGTTCTTCACAAGATGTACACTTCACTTAACCATCGAAGCATCATATTTCTGTTTCTCTCTGGCAACAGAAAGTTGACACAAATATGTAAAGCTAAATTAAATAAAATATGAATTGGAATAAATCGTTTGTATTTTCTCAAAGTATATATATATTCAGTAAACATGTTCCTGACCCTTTCCTAATGCAAATTGAACACAATTAATGACAGTGAAAGGTACAATTCTCTACCGTTAGGTAAAACACTTCGAGGATATCATCAATAAGTGAAGAGGATATCAACAGACTAGCACAGGTTCCTCTCAATGAAGTGCTAGGTGACATCCCTGCCTTGAAGGAAACTCGAATATCAATTCACCATCTTTCTAGTGGAAAATCGCATGATCCAACTCAATATCAATTGTGATACATAAGTATGGTAGTAAAAGTTCATTGACAAACTTCCTATTATTTTAGAACAGTCATGGACAAGTGAAATTGTTTCACAAAATTTCATGTATGCAACAATGATACACTTGTATAGAGACAATATCCGCTATTCTGCACCTCTTTGTCATCATCATCATCATCATCACGTACCGTCTTCGCAACAAAGGTTGGCTGCAACGTATCTCCAACATCCCTGTCTCTTGTCTTGGTGGTGCACTCTGCTAGACTGTAACCTGTCCATCATGTGATGTCACTCTCACTTGTATCTCTGCCTACCTCTTGCTCGTTTCCCTTTGACTTTACCTTCAAGTAAGGTCTTCAATAAGGTGTAAAGTCTTTTAATGTCCAAAATATTTTATTTGCCTGATCTTTATTTCTCTTAGTAGTTCTTTCTCAAATTAAGTGTCTTTAGAACCTCTTTATTTGTTTTCTTCTCTTTCCATTATGTTCTCCCTATTCTTCTATATACCCACATCTCAAAGGCATCAATTTTGTCTTCTAATTGTTTATTTAGTGTCCATGTTTCTGAGCCATACATTAATATAGAATAGATGTAGCATTTTATAATTCTCATTTTTAACTTGTTTGTAATTTGTTTAGATATTAATAATTTCCTCATGTCATTGAAGGTACTTTTAGCCATTCCTATTCTCCTTTTAGCTTTTGTTTCACATCTGCCATCATTTGTGCTCTATGTATTTCATGGTAATTATTGGTTATATATAAGACAAACAGCAAGAAATTATAACTAATCCTGATAGAACAAGTTTATGAAAGATACACAAGTTAATGATAACTGTATGATAACTATACGATTAATATATATGATATATTTAGCGCCATACACAGATATACGATGCAGTAATATCTAGAATCCGTGAGTAAGAGTGGTGTACCTTGCAAATTTGATTTCTTAGTTGAGACCGTTCCCGACCATAGCCCGAAAAACCAATCGTTATTCATTCCTGCGACGCCCTACAGCAAAATGCAGAGACAAGACAAAAGACTGATACACCCGGTCAATTGTTAACTAAGATTTTTCTTATTCTTCGGCGTTTGTTCTTAATCTCCCTAGATAATAGCCGGATGTAATCCGGAGAACGAAGTGAGTTGTGTCATTGACTACAACTTTGAAGAGATAACATGTATTACTTGTTGCAGTAATATTTATTACTTGTTGCAGTAAAATTTATTGCATGTTGCAGTAACATTTATTGCATGTTGCAGTAACATTTATTATTTGTTGCAGTAACATTTATTACTTGTTGCCGTAACATTTATTACTTGTTGTAGTAACATTTGTGTGATATATTTTCTAAATAATTTCAGACTCCTACCCTGTTTGCCCCCCCCCCCACTCCTATGAGAATCCCTCCCCCCTCAAACGCAAACTAAATAGACAAATTTTCATTTAGTTTATTAGTCACCCCAGGGATCTACGTGCACTTCCCCTCCCCCCATCCCTCTTTGAGTACAACTTCTCTACAGTCTACAATACTCATCATCATCACGTGTCGTGCGTGCTTGCGTACCCGCTCTTACATCTTGTAAAATCGTGTATAAGGATCGCTGCTTATTCTGCCATGGCAGGACGTAGCATGTCGCAACATTTTCTCTAGAACATGGGAAAAATGAACCTTTATGCAAAGGGAATTAATCCAGGAAAAACAAAATTGGGGAAGAGTTGTCGATGCACAATATATTGTGTTGTGAAATGCTACAATAACTATTGGTTAAGTATATGCAATGTAATTGTAAATTGTAGTGCACTTAAGAGACACTGTTATTTTCTATTTCATTGCTATCTCGTAGGATGGATGCACAAAGGCAATTTACACCCATTTACTAAATCCATCAAATGACATAATATCTAGTGGTTCTTGTTTCCAAGAGTGCCTACCGACGTATTTTATGGTTAAATAATCTAAATATCATTGATTATTAATCAATAATTAAAATTTAGTATCCATATTTTAGGTTTATGGTTATGGGTTAGGGTAAGTTATAACTAATTCCAACCCTAAATATTTGTATATTTACTTGTGGAACTGGTTTAGAATTAGTGCGTACCTGCCCTTGCCGGTAGATACTAATTGTAAAAAGAAACTCAATTTTTACTCCAATACTCTGCTATCAATGTCAAACATGGTATCTAACAGTTTCGCAGCAAAGTAAAATCGTTACATGTGAAATCAAATGTTTGAGGAAAGTTGCAATGGTCACTAACCTAAATAAAATAAAAAATGAGAAATTATGAAACGAGTAGGTATAACATCATGCAATGAGTATATCAAAATATGGAAAGTCAGAAAACTAACAAACACAATGTCAATTCTAGAATACATCAGAAGACAACAGATTAAGTGGTTTTCGCATGCTTCGAGACTACCATCAGACAGTGTCCCTCAAATAGCCAGACACGATGAATACGAAACAAGGGGGAAGGGGGAACCTTGCAAACAATGGATGACAGAAATAAAAGAGTCAACGAAAACAAACATATATGAAGCACACACAAAATGTTTGGTTTTTTTTTTGGGGGGGGGGGGGGGGGAGAGATAATTGCATATATTTGCATATAGAGAGATATATGGGGAGAGAGATATTTGCAACGTATATTTTTCTAATTTAGTAAGTTTTCTACAATGTTTTCAAACACACAAATAAACCTATCTCCAGATAACTTTTCTACTCCTGACGCCGCAAGGTATACAAGGGTATAAAGCGAAAAGAAGAAATAAAGAAATATTACATATTGTTGATTTTTTTACTGTAGTTATTTTTCTACAGTGAAACCTTTAGTGTCGATACCACTTTAATTAATTTCTAACAATCTTGAAATATTCAGTAATCATATTTTTATCATGGTAAGCCATAAATGGCGAAATGGAGGGATAACAAAGTTGGAGAATGATTAAAGATATCAAATCTTGTATCAAGGATGTTTTATAAATAATGTATTGCATGTCGTGTGGTTATTTTAGTTTTTCCATCTTTGCGTAATTATTTCCCTTTCAGTCAGTTACTCTTTTGCCAAGTTTAGCACATAGGACGGATTTCATAGTTCTCCATGCCTGTCGGTCAGTTGCTAGAGATTGCAGGTCTTGAGCATTTATGCCTGTTGATTTTAATTCATTTATAAATGTTCTTCTGAGCGTTATTTTTGTTCTTCCCTGTTTTATTTTCCGTCTGGTGTCTACATGAAGGCTTGTCGTGGAATTCTGTCTTCTTTTATTCTAAGTACGTGGCCGATGTATGTCTAGCGGCGTTTTCTGATGAGAACTTTCCATTTAACTATTATTTATCCCTAGGTGGTATTGTCGTAGCATCTACACTTGCCGCTGAGAGTAAGGGTTTGTGAAGGATATGTGGTCTGCATTCTAGACCCAAATGTATTGCTCTGGTTGAGGTGGTCACGTTTATACAGGATCGTCTTGATATCTATCCACCTCTTCCTATGTCTGTCTTTGGCTCTGTATCCTGATTACATCTTTTTATAAACTCTTGTGAAGTTGATCGTTCATCCTCATAAGATGTCCAAACCATTTTTTCTACTGTTCTTCTATATATTCAATGCTTGCTGTGATACCTATTATCTTTCTCTTTAACATAGTTATTTTTTAAGGTTAACTATTCTCATTCATTATCGCATTATTTCTTTAGTTATGTTTTTATATAGCTTTTTTGTGAAAATTGAAAACGTGCAAACATTAAAAAATGCAAATTGTTTGCAAGAAAATATTAAACGTGTATTGTGAACGTAGATTTTGACAGGCATTACTGTATACGTTCCGAAATGAACTTTAAATATGTAATATAACATGTTTAGCCGGAAACTAGTTAGAAAGAGTCGAGAAGATGAAACATCATCTAAAGTTGATCATACAGTACCCGGCTTGTTCCCCTAAATATGCGGTCAAAATAAGGCTTATTAGCCATCTGCGATCTCAGTCAAGAGAAAAAGTCTAACTGAATGCCAAAATGAAGTTGTAACAAATTGTCATCATCATCATGTGTTGGAAGAAGAACGTAAATACAGAATATGTAACATGGACAATTGTGTTTGTGAAAGTTAATAAAATAATATATTTGGCTTCTTCAAATGAAAATCGGAAATATTTTTGAATTGTTGTAAGTGCATTCTTTGACAGAGTAAAACTCGGCTGTTTCATTTTTCGACATAGTCACTATTGAGTTGGACTCGAGTTCTCTAGTGCATATACAATTCTTGGATTCCAGTGCCCATAAAATGCTTGGATTCCAGTGCCTATAAAGTGCTTGGATTCTTATATAAAAAATCTCACGGTAGCGTATCTTCTACTGTTTTCGCTCACAAAATCCTGCGGATTAGGATGTAGACTGGAAAACGAAAGACGTTGTTTTACGTACAGCTTTGCCGCAATATCTTCACTTTTCAGCCTGACAGGTCCGATTTCAGCATGGTTCCTAGGTCACTATTATCTAATTTGGGATGCGTTTACAGCAAACTCCACACAATAACCTCTTAAGTCTCTTCTTGCCACATGCAATGGGGTTAGAGAATGTTGCCTGTTTCCCCCTTTTGGGCAGCATATCATTCCCTATCTGCTGTACCACTTCATGCCACATATCTAACCACACATTCACTATCTGCTGTACCACTTCATGCCACATATCTAACCACACATTCACTATCTGCTGTACCACTTCATGCCACATATCTATCCACACATTCATTCTGTTGTATCTGTTAATCTTATCTTCTCCGTTCTTTGTATAATATTGCGCAGGGATTTCTTGTGTTTTTCCTCGAAGCGTGAAAGGTACTACACTACTAGTTTTATAGTAGTTCAGCGTTATTTTCTCATTATAGCACGACACTTCCGATTTCGGCATGCTTTTAATTTGGATACGCTTCCTTTGCATGTGACAGCCTTCATATCTGTCACCAAACAGCGAGTGTAACATCTCCAAGTCGTGACTTTCTATCATCTACTGTGCCCTTGAATTTTGCAAACCACAACATGTCACTAGTTAGCAGTGTCTGAGGAGACGTTAATCGGAGAATTATACTTGGATCGATTGCGTCTACTCGCACTACGTGTTCTGTTGCCAGTGATCGTGTCTCGTGTAATTAATCAGCACATTGTCCTATGTACCCTCGGGTACTGACAATTATCTCGACTGGGAATCTTGTATCCGGTAAAGGAAAATGGTCAACAGTAAAGTTGGACTAAGTTTGATTCACCATCTTAGCCGATATTTCGTTCACTGACTTCATAAACATCTTGTGCAAATGTGAGCGTCTACAGAAAGTTTTCTTCGTACAGAAAAGATTTGATATTCAGCCTTTTTCTTTCCAAACTACGTGCTACATGCATGTCATTGATCTTGCACATAGAAGTGCTCTCTAGCTCTGTGTTACCTTCACATTGATTAAAATCGATATGCGATCTTTACTTCTCCCATAACATGATCAATATTCTCGCGTTTGAGAGTTTTCGAACATGACAACCTGGCAGTCTAGGCCAGGATTTTGCTGCGACCGTATTTCGACTGTGAGTACAGAGACTTTGTCTCTAGACTGGTGACCACAGTATAGTTCATTGATGAATTCCATATGGTTGGTTGGTTAGTTGCTGATCAGAGGTCCATGTGCTCATTCCCTTTGACCCGATGCCATTAAAATTACATTATATTGCTGGAGAGTCTGTGGATTTCAGCTCACCCTGGGACAGTGCCAGAGAATAACTATCACACCTCCAGGAAGGCAGGTTTCAACCTATGCACTGCTACCAAGATATGGTTCACTGTGCTCATTCCCAGCCACCAATTGACTACTGGTTATGCGGAACTTCTCTATTGCTTCAGGCATGCAACCATATGTTCAAGTCAAAAGGATTGTCACCTCCTGAGTCACTGTGCCTCTATGATGGGCCTTAGCAATAGGAAAAACAGTGCTGTCAGTGTCCTCTTCCCCAATGCTGTGCAGTACATTTCTGGCTCTCTCCCAACCACAGAGGGTGCATACATATATAAAAACACATTGCAGTCACAAAATAAAAGCATGAAAAGCATAATTGTATAGATGACGCGCCATGAAGCTTCTATAAGAAGATAACCTCAATATAACGGCATGTCATCTACTAAGGTTTTCTGTTGCATGTGCGGTTTTTCTAATGAGCCATTGGTGAGACCCACAGACGCAACCACATGCGTTATGAATTCCATATCAACGTCGGACTTTGTCTCTGAGCTGGTGACCGAGAGATACTCCTTGTCTTGTGCAATCAAATCTCGTTCCACCTGTGTGTATTTTGCCGGACTCGATCAATAAAACGATAGGCAGACTGCTCCGCAGTAGCTTTAAAGCGATTTGTTTACAGTGCACACCACGAAGAGATGCTTTTAGAATCTTGGTTATCTGCTAACCTTGGGATTACATGAGAGTTATGCTTATCTCTTTGTACCTCTTCATCGGATCTGACAGTATTTCCTCCCAATAACTCGTTGAGTTATCCAAACATAGGGAAATCAGTTGGGCTAGGTCTGGCGAATACGAGAAGCACTGAAAGTCGATGTACTTGATGATTCCAGACGTTCCAAATGTACTATATTAAAAAAAAGAAAACCATGCCACTCTTATATTTATAGCTGAGTAATCACTTTTAAGCTGGCATGATGATGTCATTGAAGTGGATGGAACGTGTTGGGGATGTCATACAAAGCGTGAGCAGATTGCAAGACTTAGCGGCAGGTGCGGAATGGATAGATCTACTCACAGATTTTAAGACTTATTTGCGAGTAGTAATATTATTCGGCGACACATTTGGCCTTGGAACGACAGCTTAAGCTCCTACGCTTAACGACAAGTATGAATGCGATCAACAATCATTCACCTGGGGAAAGACAATAGTCAATATCGCTTAGCAGAAAAGGCAGAGAATGGTGTACCACGGCTGTGGAGCAAGATGTGCAGGCTTTGTTCGGTGAGAATGCCAAAGGGTGAGGGGGGTATGATTATATACACTAATGGATATGTCCTTAGACATGTTCGCAGTACTTGGGCCTTCACAGCTCAGTGCGCAGGTAAAACGATCATGGAGGAGAGTGTGGCCCTTGCTGTGACTACCAGTAGCATGACCAAGGAGTTTATGGCGGTTACCAGGACATTTGAGTGGGTAGACACACAGTAGGTAGCACAGGTCTGCAACTTGAGCGACGCTATGAGTATGATTAGAAAGGTGGTTATACAAGTGGGTCTTGTTAGTGAACAGTAGATTGAGGTCTTGAGAAAAAAAAGGCGATTTTTGAAAGTAGCTACATTTATTTTCGGACCGGGACATGTGGGTGTTCGATGCAATGAAAGAGCAGATCGGGTGTTCAAGGTAATAAAAGAACACATCAACTGGCAGTATGCTCTATTGTGCCACAGGGCGATGGGGCAATGGATCGAGCTGACGTTTTGAAATGTATAAGAGATATAGCACGCTAGAGTGAGTCTAGTGTGGATGATGATTCTTTTACAATGGTCAGGATTAAAGATCAGGTTTTGAAATGCGATGTTGCTAAAAGTGAACATTTTGGAGGGCACAGAAGAATGATGGCCAAGTACTGTTAACAGAAGTTTAATGGCGGATTTCGCACTATTAACTTTATTATTTTATTATTTATTGTTATTATTATTATGGTTGAGTTTTTTGTCATCGTCGATCACGACGGACGAACATCATCAATGGCGGATACACTCAGGGAGAGTTCGGAACAACTATGGACGTGTCCCGTTTGCAGTGATGATAATCCAACAACTAACTAAGAGGTGTCTTTGTTCGTTATTCCCGTGACGACGCTTCCAGAAAATATAGATATCCATAACAACAATATGGATTTGTTACAAGACAATATCACAGTTGTTTTCCTAATTTCTACCGGATGTATCGGGCCATTTGCGCAAATAAAACGATAATATAATACAACTATGAACCGCATCCTGCTAGCTGGTTGGTTGGTTGGTTGCATCCTGCCGCAAGACGTATTCTTAAAACCTAGAGTATTAACTTCATTGTATTCAGTTTACCCCCGTATGTTCTGTCCTCTCAACGAAGCGGCACCCACTTGGCTAGAGTGTCACTCATGGCGCGCATATCCCTTGCTTCTTCAAGCGATACTCCCCATTAAATACCCAAAAAATGCACTTTATAAACAAGACGATGCGAGTAGATTCCAGCGTGTGACCTTGACCTCTGACAGTGCTTATAATAGTGACCAAAGAAAATCACGACAATAATAAATAATAAAGTAACAAATGAAGGCCTAATAATTCTGTGAAGTCTTCCATCGCAGACGGTCATGGTGTAACCTCTAGAGAAGACACAACGAACGACGTAACCAACGTCTTTCTTCATTTCTTTTTTTTCTTTTGTTCTTCAGACCTGTTAGTCTTATAATACATTGCATGTATGTAGTCTTTGTTCATTTTTGTGGTTTCGTTCTGTATTTGTTCTCTATTTAATAAAGCCTTTTGGTCTGAAATGTGTCATAGATTCCCGCTGAATATTTAGCTAGAACATTGGCCTGATACATGAACATGGTCTGATATAGGAACATTGGGCTGATACATGAACATTGGTCTGTTACATGAACATTGGTCTGTTACATGAACATTGGTCTGTTACATGAACATTGGTCTGTTACATGAACATTGGTCTGTTACATGAACATTGGTCTGTTACATGAACATTGGTCTGTTACATGAACATTGGTCTGTTACATGAACATTGGTCTGTTACATGAACATGGTCTGTTACATGAACATTGGTCTGTTACATGGACATTGGTCTGTTACATGAACATTGGTCTGTTACATGAACATTGGTCTGTTACATGAACATTGGTCTGTTACATGAACATTGGTCTGTTACATGAACATTGGTCTGTTACATGAACATTGGTCTGTTACATGAACATTGGTCTGTTACATGAACATTGGTCTGTTACATGAACATTGGTCTGTTACATGAACATTGGTCTGTTACATGAACATTGGTCTGTTACATGAACATTGGTCTGTTACATGAACATGGTCTGTTACATGGACATTGGTCTTTTACATGGACATTGGTCTGATATAGGAACATTGGTCTGATACATGAACATTGGTCTGATACAGGAACATTGGTCTGATATAGGAACATTGGTCTGATATAGGAACATTGGTCTGATATAGGAACATTGGTCTGATACATGAACATTGGTCTGATACATGAACATTGGTCTGATATAGGAACATTGGTCTGATATAGGAACATTGGTCTGATACATGAACATTGGTCTGATACATGAACATTGGTCTGATACATGAACATTGGTCTGTTACATGAACATTGGTCTGATATAGGAACATTGGTCTGATATAGGAACATTGGTCTGATATAGGAACATTGGTCTGATACATGAACATTGGTCTGATACATGAACATTGGTCTGATATAGGAACATTGGTCTGATATAGGAACATTGGTCTGATACATGAACATTGGTCTGATATAGGAACATTGGTCTGATACAGGAACATTGGTCTGTTACATGAACATAGTTCTGTTACATGAACATTGGTCTGTTACATGAACATTGGTCTGTTACATGAACATTGGTCTGTTACATGAACATAGTTCTGTTACATGAACATTGGTCTGTTACATGAACATTGGTCTGTTACATGGACATTGGTCTTTTACATGGACATTGGTCTGATATATTAACATTGGTCTGATACATGAACATTGGTCTGTTACATGAACATAGTTCTGTTACATGAACATTGGTCTGTTACATGAACATTGGTCTGTTACATGAACAATGGTCTGTTACATGAACATTGTTCTGATACAGGAACATTGGTCTGCAGGAAACATCCAGCGAGAGTTTAAGAATGAACGCAACACCGATGGTTATAATTTAATTTTCTGTCACACTTTTACGTTTATCATTTGAAGCACTCACTCCCTCCACGTAGATTTAGTTTTAATTCAAAGTGGACATCGCCCGTGTGTTGCCGGGGTCCGAAAGGGGAGCAAAGAATAGCAACACTGTTTACCTTCCACGTATGTCGTAAAAGGCAACTAAGGAGGTTATGGGATGGAGTTGGATCCCATCCTATATATGGTCAGTGACCCAAAGCCATGCTGAAGTCGGATGTGTCAAGCCGAATGGCGCAGATAACGCAGCAATGCTGTAAACCATGACACAACGCATTCCGTTCTCCGGACTACATCCTGCTAATATGCAGGAGTTTGAGAACGGACGCAGAAGAAGAAGAAGAGTGGACATGAAGTTTTTAAATACAAAACAGCAACACAACATCATATATTTTCACTAGCGGATACAGACAAATTCAAACATACACAGCTGGTCAATAAATGTACAACCAAATTGAATTTAATGGTGCCCATAATTGTTGAAATTAAAATCAAACAAGTATAAGTGGCAGAGAGAATGGCAACATTCTGCGAATGACGAATTTATAACCAATCATTTCACGATGGAGAACAAACCTGTTAATATCAAATCGGTTATAACAATTTGTCGTTTTATCGGGCTGAAACCATGGAGATTTACTGCCGATGTTCAAATATTAATAACTTCTATTTGATTGGTGACAGGGCGGAAATAGAAAGAATGTCATGAAATGTGGACGCTGAGAGGAGAACTGTAAGGTGAACGAACATTTGTGAGCGAGAATTGATGAAGAACTCGGAGAAGTTACAAGGAGGAGGATTATATGATTGTCGTGTGGACAACCGCAGCAATAATAGCTATGGCGGACATTTTGTTTTCATGAAGGGAAATAACTGTGGGGACATTTCGTTATGAGTAGGTATAATAACTGTGGGGACATTTGTTATGAAAGGGGGAATAGCTGTGGTGAAATGTGGTACAAGACAGAGACCCTTCTAGTGTGCAGAGATACAAGGGAGACCCTTCTAGTGTGCAGAGAGACAAGGGAGACCCTTCTAGTGTGCAGAGAGACAAAAGAGACCCTTCTAGTGTACAGAGAGACAAAAGAGACTCTTCTAGTGTGCAGAGAGACAAGAGAGACCCTCCTAGTGTACAGGGAGATAAGAGAGACCCTTCTAGTGTGCAGAGAGAAAATGGAAACCCTTCTAGTGTGCAGGGAGTTAAGAGAGACCCTTCTAGTGTGCAGGGAGATAAGAGAGACCCTTCTAGTGTGCAGGGAGATAAGAGAGACCCTTCTAGTGTGCAGGGAGATAAGAGAGACCCTTCTAGTGTGCAGGGAGATAAGAGAGACCCTTCTAGTGTGCAGAGAGACAAAAGAAACCCTTCTTGTGCAGAGAGACAAGGGAGGCCATTCTAGTGTGCAGAGAGACAAGAGAGACCCTCCTAGTGTACAGGGAGATAAGAGAGACCCTTCTCGTGTGCAGAGAGAAAATGGAGACCATTCTAGTGTGCAGGGAGACAAGATGTAAATGATTTTATACAACATTTAGTTAAATACAGAATAATCAACTTTAGAAAGCCTTGCTGAACCCGAAAGAGCAACCATCGACAGTAAAGGCTCTGTACAGAAACAAACAAGTCTTCTTTCCTTACGTTTTTGATTATTGTTGTGATTTTCATTGATCATTATTTATTTCCGTGGAGTCAAATGCCAAGGACGACCAATGAAAATCACGGAAACAATAAAAATCAGTCTTTAAGTTCATGCTTACTTTCTGTACACAGATTTTTACTGGAGCCCTCCCAGTCATTCCTAAAGAAAGTCTACAATTTCTATATTTTATTTTTTTAGGAGGTTCCGGGATGGAAACTGGCAAAAAATTGGATTAAATGTGGTACGATAACATAATAGGTTGAGTAATAGATACACTAAAATAGATAATAAAATAGATTGAGAACAATAGATACACTAAAATAGATAATTAAATAAGTTGAGTAATAGATGCACTAAAATAGATAATAAAATAGATTGAGAACAATAGATAAACTAAAATAGATAACAAAAAAGGTATAGAACAATAGATACACCAAAATAGCATACGTATTCTAATGGATGTATTTTATCTATAAACATCGCTAAACACTTCAAACACACAGAGAAAGAACAAAAACATCCTGTAATGTAGTCATGAATATGTAATATGTGTGTTCATCTCTTGGGGGTCGTCTTAACCCGCACCATCACATCTTATACAACTCATATTGTTTGCCTCAGGGTGTCACTCCCCAGAATATTACATTCAGCAACTCTCCACGTGACATCAAACACTCCAGGCATGAGAGATCTTGTCTCTGACATAGCGCAGTCAAATGTTATTTAATTCAAAACACCAGATACATGTTTAGTAGTCAATGAGCCATAATAAAGTCTACTTTATGTGCAAGTCAGAATTCAGAAATTCATTCTATGAGCCATGTTAGGAAGTTCTTCTTCTTCTTTTTTCTGCGTTCAGCATGTGGTCATGCTATACCGTCAGAACTGTCATCAAGACGAAGTCCACTGTCTTCTCCAGGTCAGAGCGGCTGCCCCATAGCTTTTGCCTCAAGTCTGTATCCTTTGGTCAGGTCTGCTGTCTTTGCTCTTTGTATGTTGGGCAGTCCTGAAGTATGTGTTCTGGAGTCTGGGTTCCGAATCCACATGGACATTCATCTGTGTATGAGATCCTTAATCGATAAACGTGACCCAACAGTCTGCAGTGGCCTGTTCTAAGGCGAAATATTGTGGTCAGGAGGTTCTAATTCGGTCCATCTTTTTAATGCCAGCAACCAGGTTAAAATATACACAGTGACATGTTATTCTGGTGAGCCACGCTGTAATTGATATAAGAGAGTCACGTTGTAATTGATAGAAGGCATGAGTCACGTTGTAATTTATAGAAGATTTAGTCACGTTATAATTGATAGGCGTGGGCCACGTTGTAATTGATAAAAGACCGAGTCACGTTGTAATCGATAGAAGAATTAGCAACGCTGTAAATGATAGAAGATTAAGTCACGTTGTATTTGACAGAAGGCGTCGATCACGTTGTAATGTATAATAAGTATGAATCAAAATGTGACGGATTAAGGAACACACTTCTGGTTCCATGTGGATTTATCACGAAACACAGAAAAGGCGGTTGTTACTAAAAATAGCTGGAATTTCACGTTTTGTCCAACTCTCTTAGAAAACACTTGCTTCTCTAGAATAGTTAAATTACTTCTTCTTCTTCTTCTTCTGCATTAGTTCTCAAACTCCTGCAGATTAACAGGATGTAGTCCGGAGAACGGAATGCATTGTGTCATGGTTGCCAGCATTTTGGCGATATCTGCGCCTTTCAGCCTGACACATCTGACTTCAACATGGCTATGGGTCACTGACCCTATATGGGATGGGACAGCCAACTCCATCCCATAATCTCCTTAGTCGCCTTTATACGACATGCGTGGAAGGTAAATAGTGTTACTTTTCTTTGCCCCCCTTTCGGGCCCCGGCAACACACAAGCGATTTAAATTACTGATCTCATGAAACTACACATAGCCTTGGTATATCCGACTTTTTCCCATGTTTTTTTATTACTAGCCACACACAATATATGCACAACAACAAATTATCAGTAACATGAGCCAAAATGAGCAACGATGTGAGAGATCAGAACGTAGGACTTTTCTGGAGAAGGAGGAGACAAATGTTGAGCATGAAATCTTGGCTAGTTTTAGGGAAAACATTTTCTTTCACGCTCCTGCATAACCCCTCCGTATCTGCGTAGCCAATCATTACTGATTCTCGTAATGTACAGGAGAAAAATATCATTACTGATTCTCGTAATGTACAGGAGAAAAATATCATTATTGATTCTCGTAATGTACAGAAAAGAAATATCATTACTGATTCTCGTAATGTACAGGAGAAAAATATCATTACTGATTCTCGTAATGTACAGAAAAGAAATATCATTACTGATTCTCGTAATGTACAGAAAAAAATATCATTACTGATTCTCGTAATGTACAGAAAAAAATATCATTACTGATTCTCGTAATATACAGAAAAAAAAATATCATTACTGATTCTCGTAATGTACAGAAAAAAAATATCATTACTGATTCTCGTAATGTACAGAAAAGAATATCATTACTGATTCTCGTAATGTACAGAAAAAAAATATCATTACTGATTCTCGTAATGTACAGAAAAAAAATATCATTACTGATTCTCGTAATGTACAGAAAAAAAATATCATTACTGATTCTCGTAATGTAAAAAAAAATATCATTAATGATTCTCGTAATGTACAGAAAAAATATCATTACTGATTCTCGTAATGTACAACAACAAAATATCATTACTGATTCTCGTAATGTACAGAAAAGAAATATCATTACTGATTCTCGTAATGTACAGAAAAAAAATTTAACTTCAACAATAGTGGTTTTTGTATACTAATTAAATTTTGTGATAAATAATTTTCTAAAAATGTGAAAACAAAAATAGTTATTTCTACACAAACATATAGCTATTTCGTACCTTTTTGTGCTATTTCAAAAATAAAATAGGTGGGGGAGTTAAATTTCTTTTTACACAATTAAGCAGATGGGGGCCGAATTCTAGACGGTTTTTGACAAGGGGTGGGACAACAATTGACAAAAGATTTAATCTAATTTATGGACATCCCTTAGTCGCTTATTACCACATACATTGTTGGTAAAAAAAATTCTATTGTTTGTTTAGTTCCATGCTCCGGCAACACGCGTAAGTGACACTTTCCATTATAAAATATTGTATTACACACAAATGTACTTTAAACAAGTGCCTTTCAAGGTGATGTACACCGCATTCAACCGAGCACGTTAGTCCAGTTTGGTTATGTCAGAGTTGTTTACTATTAAAAAAGATAGGCAGTGGAAGTTGTGATTCGTTTAATTAAAAACCTCAGATGTATATATATATATATTAATAAGTACTCTCTATTATTTCTTGTTTATTCACTTACAGGCGTCTTGTCATTGACGTACAAGAACTTGTTGAATTCTACAATGTATCAAGTTAGACAAAAGAACAACACGGGGCGCCATCTTATGAAGCGAGTCAGAAACAAGAACAACAAATGTGAATCTGAAATTGACCAAATTGGCTAAGACAACAGACTCCGGGAGAAGGCATGTCTCTTCAGCCCAATCACACGGTCCCCAGATCAATACAGATGGCGACAGAAGGATGAATGATTTATTGTACTTCCTCTTAAACCCTAGCCACCCATCATGAATTAATATTCTTTCTTTCGTTCTTTTGGTATTCTGTGATTACGATCCAGATTTGTAATGTTTCTCAACCTTTGATTAATCTTTTCTAACTATAATATGTTGCTGAACCTTTTATCAATCTTTGCTAACTTTAATACGTTTCTCAGCCTTTTATCAAACTTTGTTAACTTTAATATGTTGCTCAACCTTTTATCAATCTTTGCTATCTTTAATATGTTGCTCAACCTTTTATCAATTTTTGCTAACTTTAATATGTTTCTCAGCCTTTTAGCAATCTTTGCTAACTTTAATATGTTTCCAGCCTTTTATCAATCTCTGCTAACTTGTTATATGTGATATGTTTCCGAATCTGTCATATGTTTCAGATGAAATATTATATGAAATATGTTTCATCCATCTCTGTTAACTAACGTGTTTCTCAACCTTTTATCCATTTCTGTTAACTTGATCGTAACAACGCCCACTTCGTTATCTTTGCCATTCTCATCTCCTAAAATGCAGTCATTGTCAGCCAGGTTTATTTGGTGCTTGGTGATCCACATAAAGATGGTTGTTACGAAGGGGGTGTGATTGTTGTTGTCCGTGACGACAGTAATAGCATACGGCCTTAATCACACAAGTCACACGCAAGTTCTCTACAGTACTCCTTCCAGACTGGTACGTGGCTCTCCAATTTCAAAATGTATCTTCGTGGTCACCCAAGAAAATATCCTTGGCACCCAGGGGACCATATCGCTCATATTGAGAGACACTTATATACACTATCATGCAGCAAACATAGATCCAACAATCTGTGTAACAACCTGTGTAACAACCTGTGTAACAACCTGTGTAACAACCTGTATAACAACCTGTGGTATAAACGGTAGTTTCTAGCTGTCTCAAGTGAAATATTGTAGTCACAGTAAAATTCATTCTTACAGATGTGTCAAAATCAGATAAGTAATTCCTACTGTTTGGGACGTGGATATCGACAGAGTACTAACAGGCCAGCTAGCTGACTTAATTAGGCCTCCTTTCATTATGTTTCTGGATTATTCCCATATTTTCCGTTGGCCAATATTTTTATACTTGGAATCACTAAGCAGAAGTCTACTCCAAGTATATAAATAGTAACCAATGGAAAACGTGACAATACTTTTTTAAAAACCTTACCGAATGAAGGCCTGTTTAAGTTTAGCAGTTTGTGTCTATTGCCAACAGTAACGGTTTGGGAGTATGTTTCAAATGAAAACTACGGGATTGCTGATCGTGCAAATTCTTTACTGTACATTGGCAGAAATCAAACATGACCATCGGCTTTATAAGACGTATTGTCTAGTGGGAAAACATACAAAAGTGTATATATATATATATATATATATATATATATATATATATATATATATATATATATATATATATATATATATATATATATATATATATATATATATATATATATATATATATATATATATGAAAGTTTTGGATCGAGTTGTTTAACGATAATTAGACATGCTTGAGCTCGTGTCCAATTTATTCCATCTGGTACATCTCGAACAGGCTGGCTTCAGACCGTCTTTACAGACAAATAAGTCTGTCTAATGTAATAATATATGTGTATGTATTTGTTTGTGTATGTATATATGTAAGTGTGTTTTCTTGAGTGTATTGATGTAAGTGAAAATATAATGTGATGTCGTCTGAGCGGTCTCGATCTATTAAGCTTATAACAATCCTAGCCGTATTCCTTTGAGAGCGTCCTTTCTTGTCATTCTGCAGTCTATAACAATCACAAGATACAATGGATGATAATTAGCTGTTGTGATGCTGTTATTTTTGACTCACCGTCTGCTGAAAGCACAATGGTTCGTGATAATTATGTGAATGCATGAAATTTTTAGGACCTTTGCTGAATGAAACAATACAGTTTGGGATTTGAAATTATCTCATAACTGTCCGCAAACCGTGTCTACGTAAGATGTTAGAGACCCTTACAAAATTAATAGTTAAACTCGTGTATACACATATGACGTACATATATATATATATATATATATATATATATATATATATATATATATATATATATATATACATATACATAGAAATACAAATATATTTCAACACTTAGAACATATATATTTCAACACTTAGAACATATATAAATCGACACTTAAAACATATATATTTCTACACTTAAAACATATGTATTTCGACACTTAAAACATATATATTTCAACAATAAATCATATATATTTCAACATTTAATACATATTTATTTTGACACTTAATACATATATATTTCGCCACTTAAAACATATTTATTTCGACACTTAAAACATATATATTTCGACACTTAATACACATATACTTCGACACATAAAACGACACCATTCACTTTCGAAAATGAGTCTATATTACAGTAGTTGAAAGTAGACGGAAGGATAGTGAAATAAGGATAGAACAATTATTGAGTTGATTAACATGAATAAATTATCCAGGTATGATGTTTCCTGACATATCTTCTATATTTCGTATAATGTATTCCGTATACAGGGAGAAAAGGTCCGGTGATATTACACAACCTTGCCTGACACCCATTTCTCTCTTTCGAAATCTACCTATAGTGTTGTTAACTCTCATCACGGCCGCTTGTTTCCAATACATATTTCGTACTATTCTTAGATATTTCCCATCAGCGTTAAGATTTTCTAACACTTTTATAATATCCGAATACTTTCATGTATCCTAATGGGAGACGAGATAGGGGACGACAAAGAGAAAAGTTACTAGACGGACTTGTATTATGGCACGGTAGAAGCTCAATAACGGAGCTTATTGACAACAGAAGAGACAGAGTCGTGGAGAACCATGATCGCCCATGCCATTCGTCATCTACGACCCGAAGTGATTACGTGTTTCATTATTATTACTATTACATTATCCACTTTTAATTTCAACTGCACATACGCCTATGAATTACTGTGTGCTATTTGACATTAACCGTATAAATGTGTAAAATTGAATAAATGTTCTGGAAGTGTAGTTCAAACTGATACATCAATTGGCACTCCGTGTTGACTTCTACAGATTTTCATGAAGTTCTGTTGTGCTAGATTACACATAAATTGAATAATAATAAATAATGTAATTAAATAAAAATAATAATAAAGATAGATAATATAAAAGACTAAAACTAAGAATATATATATAACGGCTGTGTGTCTGTCTTATATATTATGTATATATATATATATTTCTTATAAGACATTTTGAAAATCTGTTTTTCATTTTAACTGGCAAAAATGTATGTTCAGTAACTGGATTTAAATGGCAGTACAAAAACTTTCTATAATTTTAGTTTAATTGTTTCTAAGTTAAAGATCCTTAAATATGGGCACATATTTAGAAATACACTCCAGTATAGAAATATTAGTATAGAAATATTAGTATAGAAATATTAGTATAAAAATATTAGTATAGAAATATTAGTATAGAAATATTAGTATAGAAATATTAGTATAGAAATATTAGTATAGAAATATTAATGTAGAGATATCTAATGTACAAATATTTAATGTACAAATATTTAATGTACAAATATTTAATGTACAAATATTTAATGTACAAATATTTAAAGTAGAAATATGAATGTAGAAATATGAATGTAGAAATATGAATGTAGAAATATAAATGTAGAAATATAAATGTAGAAATATTAATGTAGAAATATGAATGTAGAAATTATAATGTAGAGATATTAGTGTAGGCATATTCGTGTAGACATGCACATTAGTGTAAACATCTATTAATGTAGATACATTAACGTTGAAATATTGTAGACATATTAACGTAGATATATTCAAAATGACTAATAATCACATTTAACATACACATATTAAAGTAGTATGTAATTTACACATGTTAAAGTAGACTGCATGTTGATGTATTAATGTAAACAGTAATGTAGATATATTAAATCAGACGGTAATGTCGATATATTGTAATGTAGATGCATCAACGTATATTATAATGTAGATATGTTAAAGTAAGGCTGTAATGTAGACATATTAAAGTAGACTGTAATGTAGATATATTAACGTAGATTGTATAGAATAATTACATTAAACATTCATTACTTACCTGCATCTCCATATCCAGGACCTCATCAATTCCCTCCGCTGTTTCCTCCTTTACTCCCATGATTTCCTCTTCTGTCTCCACGTCCTCGTCCTGTGACGGCGCCACCCTGATAACGTTCGAAACGACGACGTGTCCTATTACTATGAATACACTTGCTAGCCTAAATCCAGACAATCTCGAAGAACTAGTTCACAAACTGCACCACTTACATAAGATGAGTCTTTAAGAGAACCGGACTCGATATTATTTGTAAACTTACGGCGATCTTTCTTTGTGCCACACACATTTTGTTGAAAATAGGAGGGGCATGATCCACAAATTCCTACACATGTGACGAAGCATACACATAGAACTTGTAATTTCAGACGGGATGAGTACGCCATGTATAGCTTCCAAAGTTGAAACAGTTGACTGACATATCATGATTTAACGCAAAAACAGGATTATGCAAATCATATTCTAGGAATTCGTTGTTCAACCTCGACCTCCATTACTTTTGATGAGCACAGCTCTGATACAAATTAAACTAGCGTTCGTGGTTGACAGAATATGTGCTCACTATGGGATGTACATTTGTATGTTCTATCTCATATTCTGAATTCGTACATTGAAAGAAATGCATCTTTTTTTTTCATTTCCCTCTCATAGCCTACTAATGTCCAGGAGCTTAAGAACGAACATAGAAGACGAAGACGAATCTCTCATCTTATAAAGATAATGTATTAATACGTATATAAGTACTGATATGTCCAGCAGTTTTGTTTTGAATTCACGATGCTATAAACTAAACCAATATACTTTCTTGCTCAAGGCATAGACTAGACGTGTTGAGTATAATATCCAGGACTTATATCTGTTAAAAGAACAATGTCACAAATTAGACGTGTTAAGTATGATAATTCAAGAATAATATATTTTGAGAGAGGGGTGTCATAAACTATACGTTCTAGTGTGAAAGGAAATGAAATACGCGTTGTCTGCAAAGTCACTGATCACTCAATTGCATTGGTGGAGATTTTACGTCGTATGAATTGTGAGTATGTGTATTTAGTTCGGATCTGTATAACTTCAGTGTACAGCGACTTTATAGACACCCTATATAAATGATGCACCTGTCATGCCTTAAAGTCCTTTCCATGATTGCTCCAACTTCCACGGAAATCAGTGACGTCAGCTACTTAAAATGTAAATAGTTCGCTATTTATAGCGCTGTGACGACCTAAAAGGAATTTCAACCAAAGAATGTACGATAATTACATCATCTCACTAGTCACTATTAAAAATAATGTTTAGTAGATACATTAGTTCGCTAGGAACAAGAATGTTTAGTAGATACATTAGTTCGCTAGGAACAAGAATGTTTAGTAGATACATTAGTTCGCTAGGAACAAGAATGTTTAGTAGATACATTATCTCGTTAGGAACAAGAATGTTTAGTAGATACATTATCTCGTTAGGAACAAGAATGTTTAGTAGATACATTATCTCGCTAGGAACAATAATGTTTAGTAGATACATTATCTCGCTAGGGACAAGAATGTTTAGTAGATACATTATCTCGTTAGGAACAAGAATGTTTAGTAGATACATTATCTCGTTAGGAACAAGAATGTTTAGTAGTTACATCTTAAATTCCATTTGTAACCAAAATGTTTAGGAATTACATCATCCCATTAATTAACGGAATGTTTAGTAGTTAGATCACTTGTACTAATAGTAACTAGAAGATTTAGTAATTACATCGTTCTACTTGTAAAAAGAATGTTTAGTTGTTTGTTTCTTTGTTTGAGAACTCCAGGATTTGCAAGCGATTAGCTCTTACTTCCTATGTGCAGTGGTGTGGTTTTTCTGAGCTTTCTTTCATTCTCAGGAGACTTCAACTTTCTGTTTATTTCAATGCCTACTGAAGGAAACTTTTACTCAGAGGGGGTCTATAATTATATAGATGACATGCTACAAAGCTTCCATAAGAGAGTCTCAATATAACGGCGTGTTATCTACTAAGGTTTTCTTTTGCATGTGTGGTTTGTCTAGTGGGTCATTGGTGAGATCCACAGACACAACCGCAAGCGTAGAATGTTTAGTGGATACATCACTAGTTCAACTAGTAACGACAATGTTTAGTAATAACATCACTAATTTAGCTACTAACAAAAATGTTTAGTAATTGAATAACTAGTTTCACAAGTAACCAGAATGTTTAGTAATTACATTATTCAACTAGTAATAAGTAATAAAAGCATTAATTCCACTAGTGTCAAGAGAGTTTAGCGGCTAGAAGAGGCAGGGGACATTCGAATATTGTATCCCTTAACATATAAAGGAAGTGTTATATTCATGGATATAAAAGTTCTTAATAAAAATTATTATGTAAATGTTCTCAAAAAAAAAACGTTTTGAAAGGGCGCAACTACGGTTTAAGTCTTCACTGTGACATTTGTTCTAGTTTCGAGGTAGTTCTTAACCTTTGCAGCTTGATTAGTAAATTTGTATTTAAAATTAAGGTATATTAATTGAAAAGGCATATTAATTTGCAATTAGTATTTAGATTAGGTATGGGGGTAAGGTTTAGGATCAGTTATAAATGGAAACAATAAATTAGTTATAAAAAGTATAATTTTAAATGTGGTTGATGTCGTTTGTGTCAGGAGATGTGACTTCACGTCATCCATTAATTTCAATAATTTCATTGTGTTACACGGAAATCCATGACGTCACTTCTTAAAATGTAAACAATATGTGCTATTTATAGCACAGTGAAGACTTATTCCGTAGTTTTACCGAATGTTCTTATATAATAGTACGTATAAACATTTGTGTATATACTAGCACTTATATTAATCTTCTTATATAATAGTACTTATATACGTAACATGCGATGAGACTCGTATTATATCAATAAAAAAATTATGAAATTCTATGCCTAAAATGAACACTCAAAAATGTCTACACTTGAACATATCACAATTTGGCTACAATAGTTCTACCTCGCATACAGTTCAGAAACGTTCTTCTAAACATCTACACAGAATGAATTTAACGTTTCTGTCGGAATCTTCTAAAATGCTCGAATATTCCTGAATGCGATTGTGTCCACTCTTCGATAAGAAATGAACTTGAGGTGTTATTTACGTTCTTATACGATAGAAAGAAGCATGCTCCAGCTAAACAAGCGAGTAAATCTCTCATAGATCGGAACTGCTTAACGCTTTCTCTGAAACAAAAACTTGACTCCCGTGTTCTTGTTTAGCGTTCTTACAGTAAGCTCATACAGAGGCTAGAGCAAAGTGTGGGATTTCCTTCCTTAATTTGAGCCCGTCTTAAGTTCTCAACATTTGGGGATTTTCTTAAAACAAATATATCAATAATTAAAACTGTATTTTAGAAATATTTTTATATTTATTTCATTTTCCAACATTTTAATGAATTTTCAACTATATATATATGTTCTTCTTCTTCAGCGCTCCTTCTCAAACTCCCATTGGATCTCTCTTGCAGCAGGACAATGGCCCTACTAGATTTTCAGTAGTAAATATTCCAGAGAATGGAAATGCGTTGTGTTGCAGTTTTATTTGTGCCAATGTTCCGACACGTCCCTCTTCGGCATTATATATATATATATATATATATGTGCAGCATACGTACACTTATTCTAGTTTTAGTTTTTAATGACTATCTGAATATAGACTTGTCATTTTGTTAAACTTGTATGTATATAACTCTTTCTGTCATCTCGGTGGTGGAGTAGTAAAAGGACCCGTCTCAATCAATCAGTAAAGTGGCATGGCGAGTAGCGTATGCGATTATGCTTCTCAACAACTCTCTGTTTTCTTGTGTTGCTAATACGTTCATTTGGTGATATATTTTTGTGTCACAGAGAAAACGCATTCAGACATTTCTCTCTGTGTCTTCTTCTGTCTTTTCTGACATTATCTTTCCAGTGGTTACTAAATATTCACGTTCTGCTGTTCTCATCAGGTCATAAAATCTGGACTGTCTGCTTCTAATTTGCGCTATAATTTGTCATTTTACTCCAGCATCTCTGAAAACCACTACATTAGTTTTCTTGGCTGTCCATTGAATTTTCATCATTCTTCTGAAAAATCACATCTCAGTTGCCTCCAGCTTATCTTGAGCTGATTTGTTTAACATCCTATCACTCAAACACGCCTATGCATTGATACATTCCATCGTTACTACTCCATTGATACTACACCATCGATACTACACCATCGATACTACACCATCGATACTACTCCATCGTTACTACACCATCGATACTACACCATCGATACTACTCCATCGTTACTACTCCATTGATACTACACCATCGATACTACACCATCTATACTACTCCATTGATACTACTCCATTGATAATACTCCATTGATACTACTCCATTGATACTACTCCATTGATACTACTCCATTGATACTACTCCATTGTTACTACTCCATTAATACTACTCCATTGATACTACTCCATTGTTACTACTCCATTAATACTACTCCATTGATACTACTCCATTGATACTACTACATTGATACTACTACATTAATACTACTACACTGATACTACTACATTAATACTACTACATTAATACTACTACATTGATACTACTACATTGCATATAATGTTTCTCATTTGTATTTTGGTCACATTACAAAATCTTTATACTAGTCTATTCGTCATTATTATAGCCAATCGCCAACGTCAGATATATGACCAATTGATAAAACCGCTACGGTGACTCCTCGATAACTTCAGAACTCTGACCAAATGATAACACCGTTACTCTGACTACTGAACTACTCCAAAGTTAAGTGAAAATATAAACGCACGGAAATGTCCTCAAATACGTCAATTGATTTTTATTAGTCGCTGATAACATAACGGGAATAGTCTCCCCTAGCATAAAATCTGATTACTTGTCTGAAGATCTTTTATGTTAACAGACCGATATAGAAGGAACTGTGTGTGGAGTACTCCTACTACTTCAGGAGATACACGATATCCTATGTCAATCATAAAAATGCCATTTTATAGACTTTATTTACAAATCAGTTATGTTCTAAAAAAAAAATCGTCAACGAATCGTTGGGAATTTTAAAATATAGTACAGTTTCGTTTTCATCTAATTCAGCTGTCTTGAAGAGGAGGAGATTCTCGATGAGATCTGAAGCGGACCCGTGTGTCTATTTGGCTAATAGTATCCGCTCGCTCCTGTGTTGTCGGGCACGAAAGGGAAGGAAAGGATAGCAACAATGTTTATCTTCCATGCATGCCGTACGTAGTGACCAAAGGAAATTTAGGCGGAGTTGGCTGTCACATCCTATGTAACGTCAAAGTGATCCATACGCCACCCTAAAATCGGATGTGTCAGACAGAACGACCAATATCAAAACAAAGTTGTAAACCTTGATACAACTTATTCCGTTCTTCTGACTACGACCTGATAATCTACAATATTTTGACAGCGAGGGAAGAAGAAGATTTCTTGTATTTCTTGTGTCCGTATATTGGTGGGTGTACCATAGATTTGTAGCGACTCTATTTCTTGTGTCCATATATTTATTGGGTGGCACACAGATTTGTAGTGACTATATTTCTTGTGTCCATATATTTATTGAGTGGCACACAGATTTGTAGTGACTCTGTTTATTGTGTCCATATATTTATTGGGTGGCACACAGATTTGTAGTGACTCTGTTTATTGTGTCCATATATTTATTGGGTGCCACACAGATTTGTAGTGACTATATTTCTTGTGTTCATATATTGATTGGGTGGCACACAGATTTGTAGTGACTCTATTGTGTTCATATATTGATTGGGTGGCACACAGATTTGTAGTGACTCTATTTATTGTGTTCATATATTGATTGGGTGGCACACAGATTTGTAGTGACTCTATTTATTGTGTTCATATATTGATTGGGTGGCACACAGATTTGTAGTGACTCTATTTATTGTGTCCATATTTTAGTTGAATGTCCCATAGATTTTTAGCAACTCTATATTGATTATGAACTTAGGTTATTGCTTGGATCATGGGATCATGAGATAATCTTGCAGAAGACAGATCCGCCTGGCGTCACAGAATCAAGAGTAGTGCAGAAGCTGCAAAGAGAACCTCCGAGATCATGCTGCGCAACAGAAACGTGCTTGAAGACAGGCTAGAGCAGCTCAATGTCACACAGACTTCTCACCGCCTGCCCAGAGTGTGGTAGACAATTACAGATCTGCATGTAAGACTCATTAGTCTCAGTTGGGTACTCCGCAGACATCATCATCTTTATCATCCTCATCCAATTTGAGCTGAATGGTCATTGCCGACTTCGACGGACGAACAAAAGAGGTCATTGCATTCCAGGCTAGCCCACAGATGCTCAATCTTCACCAGCAGATGTCAAAGTGTACGCATGCTAATAGTTCTAGTGGTTATATACGTTCTACCCAATAATTCTCGCTTCTCATGCTTAAAACCAACGTTCTACCCAATAATTCTCGCTGTCTCATGTTTACAACCAACGTTCTACCCAATAATTCTCGCTTCTCATGCTTAAAACCAACGTTCTATCCAATCATTCTCGCTGTCTCATGCTTAAAACCAACGTTCTATCCAATCATTCTCGTTGTCTCATGCTTACAACCAACGTTCTATCCAATCAATCTCGTTGTCTCATGCTTAAAACCAACGTTCTACTCAATCATTCTCGTTGTCTCATGCTTAAAACCAACGTTCTATCCAATCTTTCTCGTTGTCTCATGCTTAAAACCAACGTTCTACCAAATTCTACGCAAGAAGCAGGTGTAACTATTGAATTGAATAGTTGAAAAGAAACAGGTCAGAACGCAGGTCAGGAAGCAGGTCATACAGTACATCATGAAGAATAATAGCAGGTCAGAAAGCATCTCATGAAGCAGGCCATGAAGCAGGTCAGTACGCGTCATGAATAAGGTGAGTTAGTAGGTCAAGAAGCAGGTCAGTACGCGTCATGAATAAGGTGAGTTAGTAGGTCAAGAAGCAGGTCAGGAAGCGCGTCATGAAGAAGGCTAGTTAGTAGGTCAGGAAGTAGGTCATGAAGACGGCTAGTTAGCAGATCATGAAGCAGCTCATGAAGCAGGTCAGTAAGCACGTCATGAAGAAGGCCAGTTAGCAGGTCAAGAAGTAGGGCATGAAGAAGGTTAGTTAGCAGGTCAGGAAGTAGGGCATGAAGAAGGTTAGTTAGCAGGTCAGGAAGCAGGTCATGAAGCAGATCATGAAGCCGGTAAGGAAGCGTTATTTATCAGGTCAGGAAGCTGGTCAGGAAGTAGGTCATGAAGAAGGCGCGTTAACAGGTCAGGAAGCACGTCATTAAGCAGGTCAGAAAGTACGTCATCAAGTAGGTCAGGCAGCAGTTCATGAAACAGGTCAATAACCGTCTTGAATAAGGTGAGTTAGTAGGTCAAGAAGCAAGTCAGCAAGCGTCATGAAGCCGGTAAGGGAGCGTCATTAAGCAGGCCAGGAAGCTGGTTAGGAAGCCTCTGCTATTTTTTGTGGGCGACTCCAAGTAAATAAATAGTGACCAACGGATAACAAGAAAATACGCAAAAACATAACGAAGTAAGTCTTGTTTACTTTTTGCAGTAACGTCACTTATATACTCCAGATGGCCATGTGGAAGCCTTAAAATTGGTAGGCAAAAGTTCCTTTCTCCGGTTGCCAGGAAGGCAAATAATTTGTTCATCAAATTCTGCTATTATTTGTGTGCTTCTCGTGGTTTGCAATTTACCGAGACAAATATTGTTCTCGACCCTCAATTTTATGTTTACATGTGGAAAAAAAAGCATTCTATTTAAGAGTGGCTTATATCTATAGTTTCTCCAACCTACATGATCTGTTATTCTAGTATGTATTCGTTTTTGGTAAGTATAACACGCAAACTCCTCGTTGCAGAGTATTTTGTGTGCCCGTCTAAATAACACAAATCGAACTAACGTGCTCGTGGTTCGAAAACCGACCGTCCACATTATACTGGCGATGTGATTGGATGTGTTAGTGGTGTCTAAAATTTCTACAATATTTGAATAGTAATATTTTTTCCATGATATACTTCCAATATTATTCATTATAAAATATAAAAACCAGCATGCCTAGACATGAAGAATATACTGTGTAATGTGTTGCACACATGAAGAATATTCTGTGTAATGTGTCCTGCACATGAAGAATATTCTGTGTAATGTGTCGCACACGTGAAGAATATATTGTGCAATATGTCGCTGAAGTGAGAAACATAATTTTTCAAAGCTACATTACACCGATTCTAACATGGACAGGAGTAAACAGGATAATAAGTAAACAGGATAATAAATAAACAAACAATAAATAATTGAAAACTAGAGACAATAGAAATGTGGTTCTATATAAGAATGCTGAGGAGTATCATTGACAGATATAAAATCTAACAAGGAGATGGTGAAAGAGTCAAATGCTTAACGGAAGTTACTTAACAATATCAGGAAAAGATAATATTTTTTTTAACCACGCAATTAGACACGAAGGTCTGGAGAACACAGTTACAACATGCAATATGGAAGGCAAGAGAGATCAAGAACGGAAAAGTGGGAAAACATTAGATAGATTGACATCGAAGCATGGCAAAACGTCAACAACGAACCTGATCAAAGATATTGGAAATAGAAAGTTATGGAGATCCATGATCGTCTACGCCAGTCAGTGTAGCATCAGTCATAATGATAAATACACAGGCGTACACCGACAGGTAAATGTAATCATAGTGATTTAGAACCTCAGGGAGGAGAAAATAACTACACCGCAATAAAAAATATTTACAATTGATTTCTTTCTTAGTACAAGAATACTATGCTAAGTCAAGTGTTTGTACAAGAATACTATGCTAAGTCAAGTGTTTGTACAAGAATACTATGCTAAGTCAAGTGTTTGTACAAGAATACTATGCTAAGTCAAGTGTTTGTACAAGAATACTATGCTAAGTCAAGTGTTTGTACAAGAATACTATGCTAAGTCAAGTGTTTGTACAAGAATACTATGCTAAGTCAAGTGTTTGTACAAGAATACTATGCTAAGTCAAGTGTTTGTACAAGAATACTATGCTATATCAAGTGTTTGTACAAGAATACTATGCTAAGTCAAGTGTTTGTACAAGAATACTATGCTATATCAAGTGTTTGTACAAGAATACTATGCTAAGTCAAGTGTTTGTACAAGAATACTATGCTAAGTCAAGTGTTTGTACAAGAATACTATGCTAAGTCAAGTGTTTGTACAAGAATACTATGCTATATCAAGTGTTTGTACAAGAATACTATGCTAAGTCAAGTGTTTGTACAAGAATACTATGCTATATCAAGTGTTTGTACAAGAATACTATGCTAAGTCAAGTGTTTGTACAAGAATACTATGCTAAGTCAAGTGTTTGTACAAGAATACTATGCTAAGTCAAGTGTTTGTACAAGAATACTATGCTATATCAAGTGTTTGTACAAGAATACTATGCTATATCAAGTGTTTGTACAAGACTACTATGCTAAGTCAAGTGTTTGTACAAGAATACTATGCTATATCAAGTGTTTGTACAAGAATACTATGCTATATCAAGTGTTTGTACAAGAATACTATGCTATATCAAGTGTTTGTACAAGAATACTATGCTAAGTCAAGTGTTTGTACAAGAATACTATGCTATATCAAGTGTTTGTACAAGAATACTATGCTATATCAAGTGTTTGTACAAGAATACTATGCTAAGTCAAGTGTTTGTACAAGAATATTATGCTATATCAAGTGTTAGTACAAGAATACTATGCTAAGTCAAGTGTATGTACAAGAATATTATGCTAAGTCAAGTGTTTGTACAAGAATATTATGCTAAGTCAAGTGTTTGTACAAGAATACTATGCTAAGTCAAGTGTTTGTACAAGAATATTATGCTAAGTCAAGTGTTTGTACAAGAATACTATGCTAAGTCAAGTGTATGTACAAGAATACTATGCTATATCAAGTGACATATTCTTTCCAGAACATTCTCTTCATCGTGGATACTCAGAACGCCTCTCTGTCCCGGGCAAGCAAGTCTGCATTGGTCAGAGACATGTGCATACAGTCTTCGATGTCCCTGGTCCATCGTTATTTTTTAGTCTTCCTCTTCTTCTCTTCCCTCCAGAATCAACCTTTCGATACGAACAATTTCCTACACACGGATTGTACAGATTGATTTTTACTTTTAACTGACGCACTGCTGCCCCTGAATCATCTACTCTCTCTCTCTCTCTCTCTCTCTCTCTAAATACACTACTTTCACTGTTATTCTTAAATATACAACTGTTCAATATATCCATTCATAATTTCTAGACACTTTACTCCTGTAGGTGAATACTAAACTACAATGAGAAATTCAGTTTTAAATTGATTTCTTTAATTTTAGAAACAAAATCAATGCCAGAATGTGTAATGATAAAGAATAATTGATATATTTCTTTTAAAAAAACATAAACATATTCTACAATTTGCAATGTCTGGAACTGATAAATCCGCTACTTTCACGGCAGCTTGTAATATTTGTTAGTGTGTTAGAATATGTTCTCACACTTCCGCAAGGTTTGTCTTGTAACTGAGCAATGGCGATAATTTTTACAACTGACGGGAATTGAACCAGGTCTGCTCTAGCAGCACCCAATCGCCTTGCAACACAAGTAAACAGGTTTTCCGTACTTGACCAACCACATCCTCAAAAAATTATGTGGTCTCGTCAAGACATTCAGCCTGTGTACTCGTCACTGAGAACAGACCAATCGAAACAAGGACTATTACAACATCAGCGAACATCCCGTACAAGTATTAAAGTACCCTCAGGAACACAAACACAGAACATGCATATTCATACACAAGGGCTAATAAGTCTTCTTGTAAACATAAATAACATAGACACAGAACAATGTTGCTTCAAATAATATCTTATACAAGTAAATTCAAGTAGGACGCATGAGGACAAATAAAAATAATTCTTACAACTGACGGCAATTGAACCAGGTCTGTTCTAGCAGCACTGAAGCGCTTTGCAACACAAGTAAACAGGTTTTCCGCACTTAACCAACAAGAAGTTTACTATGTTTACAAGAAGACCTACAGCGTGGACTGACTATGAATCTACAGCGTGGACTGACTAGCTCTGTCAGAAAAATAATAAAGCATGTCAAAAACCTACATTAAAACCGATATTAATTAACTCTTTATCTCTTAGCTTTTCCTGTCTTGCTGCAACATATTCAGAAACAACTATCACCATGGATTATGTAGCTGTTTTCTGGTACAGTGAGTTATTATAGGTGGCATTTTTAGATGCGAATCGGCATAGTGGGGATTGGGGTAAAGCTTGCTGCTTTAGAGGTTTACTGGCACAATTGCTGGACAACATACAGTAGTAGCAATGCTTAGAAACCGTTTGTTATTAATTGATAGTGCCGATGGGCTACCATCGATTTGTCTACAGCCATCGATCTTCCAATTAAATTTGTAAAAAAACACTGAACGTATTAGTTACTACTGCCGTAGCCAGATGTATCGGGCAATTGACGGAAATTTAAAGGATAAACTCTTGTCTTAGTTTTCTGGGATCCATCTTGCTGGAAATCTTGCAGGATCATTCTTTTGCAGCGTGAAAGCTTCAGATGGATTTTCAGAACGAACTCTAAAACATGTCACATAGCTATTTCTGCATATTCTATCCTTTTTAACACTATTTTTACCATTATTGTGACTTTATAAAGATCTAGGAACATACACATTGCACTTCACCTGGATGTGAGACCTGGACTCTAACTGCAAACTTAAGAGAATTTCAGGCGTTTGAAAGCAAATGTTATAGACGTGTGTTAGGTATCTGTTACCGAGAACATAAGGCCAATGCATTTGTGTATGATACAATTAATGTATTAGCGGGTCAGCAAGAACCACTGTTTCGTAAACTCCGGTGGTATGGAGACGTGATGAGACATTTGTTGATAAACAATGTTCTTCAATGTATGGTGGAGAGTTAAAGAAGACGAGGTGGAAATAATAACACACATCTGGATAATATAAAGGACAGGGTGTGAAGATTCCAAACACATAAGATGAATAGAGAACAGAGACACAAGCATATATATCTGCCCCACATGTCTCAATGTGACAACCCTGCGACATTCACGTTTTATATGTTCCATTATTATCAGTAGTATTACTATAACCAAAATGTATGAAAGATATTGTTAGAAATATCATCATTTCTCATACATTCACGTGCCTTGTTGTTAGAAATATCATCATTTCTCATACATTCATGTGCCTTGTTGTTAGAAATATCATCATTTCTCATACATTCATTTGCCATGTTGAAATATCATCATTTCTCATACATTCATTTGCCATGTTGTTAGAAATCTCATAATTTCTCATACATGCACGTGCCTTGTTGTTAGAAATCTCATCATTTCTCATACATTCACGTGTACATGTTAGAAATATCATCATTTCTCATAAGTTCATGTGCCTTGTTGAAATTTCCTTTCTCATACATTTATGTACGTTGTTGTTAGAAATATTATCATTTCTCAAACATTCCTGTGTCTTGTTGTTAGAAATCTCATCATTTCTCATACATGCATGTGCCATGTTGTTAGAAATATCATCATTTCTCATATATTCATTGTGCCATGTTGTTAGAAATATCATAATTTCTCATACATTCATTTGCCATGATGAAATCTCATAATTTCTCACACATTCATGTACCATGTTGAAATCTCATAATTTCTTATCATGTTGTTAGAAGTCTCATCATTTCTCATACATTCATGTGCCATGTTATTAGAAACCTCATCATTTCTCATACATTCTTGTATCTTGTTGTTAGAAATCTCATCATTTCTCATACATTCATTTGCCATGTTGAAATCTCATCATTCTCATACATCGATGTGCCATGTTGAACTCACAGATCTGGAACTTAAAAAAAAAATAATGAACTGAAATATTTATCTAGCAGGGTCAAGACAAAATTAAGACTGGCCATTCATAAATAGCAGACAAACGAGGCGCGTGCAGATGCCTGGATTGAGACGCTAACAAAATATCCGGCCAAACTGATTGGACACTAGAGCAATGTTTAAAAAACAAGACAGATCAACGTTGATTGAAAGATATCTATCAGGTTTCTGTGATAGCATTATTTCTATAACACCAGTTTGGAAACCACGTTTTTTTTAAAGCAAGGAATAATCTGTTTGAAGATAATGACAAACTGGCATACACAGTGAGGTGTTTCATAACGTTATACAGTCAATACCTTGTATTTATGAGTTTTATCACATGAAATTGCGTATGTCGGAATATCTTTAATGTATTTGATGATATTATTGTAACAGTAATGATATCGGTGTGCAATTATGTAACACACGAACATCTGTCCGGCAACATAATTAATGTTACATAAACTCTCCTTCAATCTCGATCTATCGCGTGATCTTGCGCTACTCTCGTTTCGTCTGCCCCCCCCCCCCCCCCGTCCCCCCAATTTAAAGTTTATTTAGCACTTCGTGTTCAGTTACTCCTCACTGTTTCTATATGGTGGTCTATTTACTATTTGTTATTATTTCTCCTTCATTCTATCTCACCATCGTTCGCTCTACATGACTAGGTCTCTCCAACGTTTGTTATGTATTTCTGTTTCTGTGTATCTCTTATGATACATCTTCACTTGACACGCTCCTTGGCCCTATCTCTGGGCTGATGACCACAGTTGTTGAAATCCAAATCAGCCTCGGATTTTCTCTCAATCAGCTTGAATTTCTCCGATACAGCTGTGATTAACTTTCTATCAATCAGCTTGAATTTCTCCGATACAGCTGTGATTAACTTTCTATCAATCAGCTTGAATTTCTCCGACACAGCTGTGATTAACTTTCTATCAATCAGCTTGAATTTCTCCGATACAGCTGTGATTAACTTTCTATCAATCAGCTTAAATTTCTCCGATATAGCTGTGATTCACTTTTCTCTCAATCAGCTTGGATTTCTCAGATATAGCTGTGATTAAACTTTCTCTCTCTAATAATAATTTACTAATCCTCATGTTTATGTGTTCGTTCGCACAATCCTGTTGTTTAACAGGATGTGGTTAAACAATTAAATTTTTAGTACCATGTTTTGTAACTTTACTGCGGTATCTGCTACTTACAGCCTCACATCCGACTATCGCATGTATTTGGAATACTCTAATCTACGTGACACAACACAATTTCAACACACTGTCAACACACTGTCAACACACTGTCAACACACTGTCAACACACTGGTGGCGACGAGCGTCAACATAATGTCAACATGATGTGAACACACTGGCGGCAAAGATCTGTCAACACACTGTTAATACACTGTCAACACACATTGACACACACTGGTGACAAAGATCCATTAACACACTGGTGACAATGTTCCGTCAACACACTGTCAGCACACATGTGGCAAAGATGCGTCACAACATTGGTGGCAAAGATCCATCCACACGCTGTCAACACACTGGTAGCAAAGATCCGTCCATACGCTTTCAACACACTAGTGACAAAGATCCGTCAACACGCTGTCAACACACTGGTGACAAAGATCCGTCAACATACTAGCGGAAAGATGCGTCAACACACTAGTGGAAAAGATCCATCCACAAGCTGTCAACATACTTGTGACAAAGATTCGTGTTGACAGCCTTTGCCGCCAATGCGTAGGTAGTGTATTGACGGATCTTTGTGTGGACGGATCTTTGTCACCAGTTTTGTGACGCATCTTTGTCGCCAGTGTGTTGACAGTTTTTGTGTGTTGACAGAATCTTCGCCGCCGGTGTGGTGGCAGCATGTTCACAGTGCGATGAAAGATTTTTCCCGGCAGTGTGTTGAAAGATCTTTGCCTTCAGTGTATTGACATTATATTGACAGTGTGTTGACATTATGTTGACAATGAGTTGACAGCATGTTGACGGATCTATGCCACCAATGTGTTGGCAGTGCTTTGACGGATCTTTAACATCAGTGCGTTGACAGCGTGTTGATGGATCCTTGCTGCCAGTGTGTTGAAAGATCCTTTCCGCCAGTATGTTGACAGATCATTGCCACCAGTGTGTTGACAGATCCTTGTCGCCAGTGTGTTTAACAAATCCGTCGCCAATGTGTTGACAGATCCTTGTCGCCAGTGTGTTGACAGATCTCAATGCGTTGACATATCCTTGTCGCCTGTGTGTTGACAGATCCTTGCCGCTAGTGTGTTGATGAATCCTTGCCTCCAGTGTGTTGACAGTGTGTTGATGAGTCCCGAAAAAAGGAGCAAAGAATATCAACCCTATTATTTATCATACACGTCGTAGTAAGCACATTAGGTTTATGGGGAGGGGTTGAATTTCCCATTCCGCATAGAGTCCTAGCGACCTACGATTTGCTGCAGTCGGATTTGTCAGGCCGAAACGCGTAGATCACTCTCTCAAGTTATAAAACCTTACACAACGCATTCGGTTGTCCGGACTACACCCTGCTAATTGGCAGGAGTTTGAGCACAAACTCTGATGAAAATGCTTATTTTTTATCCTCCATCACGTTCCAAAAATATCCGCTGACAATTTCCGTAATTTGGGAATAATAAAACACATCTCACCGAAAGCGAAATCTACACAAAATCATCACTACGCCACCGTTATACAATAATATACAATTATATAGGCCTATATATATATATATATATATATATATATATATATATATATATATATATATATATATATAACTTATTATACATTTAAGGTATAATAAATAAATTAAATTAAATATAAATTGTCCGGCTCTGTGGCTGCTTAATACAGAGAGAGTTTCTGATGATCAAGTTACTGGGTTCGATTCGCACCACAGTGCATCCGGGTCGCTCAAATGGCAATGGCAAACTACTACGCGTATTTATGTTGCATACAAGATCACCACAACCAAAAATAACTGGGTTGAAAAAAATGTTCACCCTGAATACCGTTTTAGGTTTACCCTAACCCTAAATTTTGTATCCTCTACACAGTCCTACATTATCATTAGTTCAACTCTACACAGTCTTACATTATCATTAGTTCAGCTCTACACAGTCTTACATTATCATTACCTTAGCTGTACACAGTTTTACATTAACATTACCTTAGCTCTACGAAATCCTACATTATCATTATATCATTGGCTCTCAGCGTTTTTTAACCAATGGTGCCCGTTTGAGACACGTGTTCCTCTTTGAACCCTCTTGTTCTCTTTTCTCCTGTCGAAGTCATACGTTTATTATTTAATGAAGTGAACTGTGGTTAAAAGTCACGAGACGGGAGCTATAGAGCGTGTCTATCAGATATGTTTCAGATGTCCATAGTTTTCTATTGTGGTGTGGGCACGTCTGTAAAAAATTTTCCATGTTTACTGCAGATTGTTCATAGGAGCACACATTGGTGTCTCTAATTCCAAACCATCCATGCATATGTTGTTTGATTCGGTTGTGGCCTTTTTTCAATCTAAAAATGGTTGTTCATGTCATTCAATCTTGTGGATGTCATCATTTTTGTATTTGCATAGATGAGTTATGTTCAATTTCATGTTTAAAAATGGTTGCCCCTGGTGCTTAAAAACAAAACAGTTGTAAAATAAAAAATGAGAAAGGATGCTAAAAAAAAATATGGAATGTTAAAGTGAGTGTTACCAGTGACTTGCAAAATTTTGTTACCCTGTTCCAAGTTGCACATGATGGGTAACAGTTTTACTGCAGTTATCTGTTATTGATCTTAAAATTTAAAAACAAGAACATAATTTTTTAACAAATCACCAAGTAACAAAACAAGTAACAAATCACCAAGGTTTTTCGCTGAAAGAGAATATTACCTTAAATATCGTGGGATAACATTTGATAGAAGTCTCTCATTCAACAAACACATCACAAATATGATTCAGAAGGCGAAAAGAGGGATAAGTGTTATCAAGGTTATGGCGACATTCGACCAGCAGCAATGGGTACCTTTTCTGCTCCTACAAGTGATGATGCTATCTGTAATAGAGAAATTAGCTTCGGCTAACTAACACTGTCACAGACACAAGTCGATAGATTGGAAAAAGTCCAAAATGAGGAAATGATAGTGGTACTGGGTGCACTAGGGATACACCCATCTCTGCTATGAGATTTATGCTTGATATCTCCAGCATTAGAGTGCGACATCAGTTAGCACAAGTTAGGTCGTACCATAAAGTGACAGAATAAAACCACCACCCATTACACCAATGTCTAGATGAATCAAAGGGAAAACGAATCAAGTGTGGCAGATCATGGATGGAAGAGGCTGAAGACACACTGTGAAAAGTATGCGAATTTGAAGAAATAGGAAAGGGCAGTGAACGGATAGAGGTTGACACTGAGAAGAAATCACTGACTAAAATAATAATACAACTAGATAAAACATGTCGAAGATGGAAGGGTGTCAGGACCCAGGTTAAAGTGCATGAACTCGCCCAGCTACACTCGAAATCACAAGACATAATTATATACACAGATTGCTCAATTAACAGAAGCACAAATAAAAGTGGTTGGTGCTTTGTTGCTTACAGAAACGGCGTGAATTTGATTGAGAAATCTTCAGCATATTCTACTGTCACATCGAGCATGATGATGGAGATAGAGGGAGTTACAGCAGCTCTTAATTGGTTGATAACTGATACATCAACACACACGGTAATACTCACAGACTCTCAAAGCATGCTGAGCAAGATAGAAAAGTTCATGCTGAGAAAAGAATGGTGGGACTTATTGAACAACTCAGTTATCCATTACATGGATATACTGCCCTGGTCATGCTGGGGTCAGAGGAAACAAGAGAGCCAACTTATTGACAGGCAATGCGGTGATAGGCGACACATTCCTGAGAAGAGATAAAGCAGACTTAATCAAGGCAGTAATACATTCTTTTCAAGATGAAGATGATGTCAATGAGGCTGAGAAAGTACACATGCAGAGAATGTTAGAAATGGGAGTATCTAGAGGTGAGGGAATGGAAAAGTAAATTTTGGGAAAGTCATAAGATCACACAATCAACACCTGCCCGGGACTCTGAGTCTACATACACTGGGATGGCTCTTGGAACGAAGAGCGGAGCACTTATGGAAATGTCTCACGTGCTGTGAAGGCAATTTCTAATCAAGAATCTCAGAGGTTTTTATTAAAGTGAATTTCTAACAAATCACCAAGATTTTTATTAAAATTTATCAAAATGTACAAATTGTTATTTATTGTTCAAATATTTACTTTCCTGTTGTCCCCTATACGTGTTTGAGTTTCCCAATTTTCTTTGTGGTCCCTTTCAAGTTTCTGTAGCCCCCCCCCCCCCCCAGGAGGGCTAGACGGCCCACATTGAGAACCTCTGGTTCAGTACTTTCACTCATGCCTTTACTTTGCAGAGATTCACAATCTCAATTCTTGTCCTAGAAGGTACATTTCTCGCTAACTAGAGTTTGCGTTAGATCCTTCAAATTACCCCTGGAAAGAAGCTAATGGTCAAGGGAGACAGTCTCCTCCGGCAAGTAGGCACAATGATAGTAATTATACTCTGTAGTCCGACCTGTGTGTCCAGACGTTAAGGAGATGTCCGTTGTCTTATTGGACACTGACAGAATCATCATTTCCATTCTAGGAGAGCTTCTGGCCACAACAAGCGCTAATTTACTAGACCTTGGGCACTTCTAAAGTAGAACACTTCCTGCCTCGTTGACTTTAGTTTTACTTTATTTCATTCTATGTATTTTATGCTTATCCTTTCTCATCTTTCATGTTTTATACTCTCTCTTTCTCTCTCCCTGTCTCATGATATTTTCATATAATACTCTTAGTATGTCGATTATTCTCTCTTCATCTAAAACTCTCCGGATTTTTTTATCTCTTCATGTAATACTTTCTGGGTTTCTTTTCAATATTATCTCATCCATCGTCTTTATAATTAATCTAATAAATTAGAGACTTGCAATAAACCCGTTTGTACTTAGCTAAAGGAATATCATAGAAACATTACGGAGTCAACTAACGGTGTGCACTTTACGGAACCAACTAACGGTATGCACTTTACTGAACCAACTAACGGTGTACACTTTACGGAACCAACTAACGATGTGCACTTTACGGAACCAACTAACGGTATGCACTTTACTGAACCAACTAACTGTGTACACTTTACTGAACCAACTAAAGGTGTGCACTTTACTGAACCAACTAACGGTGTGCACTTTACTGAACCAACTAACGGTGTACACTTTACTGAACTAACTAACTCTGTACACTTTACTGAACCAACTAACTGTGTACACTTTACTGAACCAACTAAAGGTGTGCACTTTACTGAACCAACTAACTGTGTACACTTTACTGAACCAACTAAAGGTGTGCACTTTACTGAACCAACTAAATATGTTTGTTCTTCTGATCTTTCTAGAAATGACGCAGTTCTTCCCATCTCTCCTGTTGACTCCCATTTCTATAATTTTCTCCTTATGCATATTGTCTATTTTAGAATTATCTTCATCATTTTGTAATGTATCAATGACTGCAGTAAGTAATGAAGTCATGTCTCTTTTTGTATATTTGTCATCTGCTATAGCTGTACCCGCCAATGTATCAGCTCTTCTATTGCCTCAAACTCCCGTGTGACCGAGAAAGTAAATCTGTGTAACTTTGGCCGGTATTCAAAAGGATGATCTTCTTCTTTCCTATCACGCGTGTTTCTATCTTGCCCAGCTCACTCTGAATGATAGAATCGCTGTGGACGTTGGAGGTTGTGTCACTAACCAAGTGAGAACCACTGTTAAATTCTCTATGTCCATTCTCATGTTCGATGTTGTGAGAAATCTGAAGATTTTCCCCACCACTTCGTGCCATTTTCATAGACGACAAAACCTATCCGCACCTGCCACTTTCTCTTTTTGTAATACTCTATTTTTGTCATTATTCTCTCTTCATATAACGCTTTCCCCTTTTCCACATTATTCTCTTTTCTTTCGTGTTTAGAATTAGAATCATGTGTGTAAATAATGATGTCTTGTGGCGTTGAGTAGTGTTGTATATCTGTCAAATCTATGTGAAACTTGTGTTGTTCAATGAGTCGGTAAAAATGTTGCTTAAACAATCCGGTAATTCACGGATATTATCAGGCTTCAGGCCCACGTGTTCTCGGGGCTCAAAGGGGAGTTAAAAAACGCTTCGCTGTTTACGATTCATGCTTGTGGTAAAAGACACCTAAGGAGATTATGGGGTGAGGATGGTTGTTCAATAACATATATGATCAAAGTGATCCAGCAGTCATACTGAAGTCGGATTTGTTAGGCTGAAAGTCGCAGATATCATAGCTTAATTGATGTTCTCCAACAACATCTTGCCAATATTATGGAGTTTTATAGGATTCTGAGAACGAACGCAGAAGAAGAAAAGTACAAGTATACGCCTCCACATAGTCGAGTTATTTCCCATGTCTATGTTTGTAAGTTACATGTTCATCCTTTAATAATAGAAATATTTATTTATTTTAGAGTTTAGAGTTTGGATTAGGGATATAGTTAAGATATGTGTGTTCTACAAAACAATCCCTAACCCCAGCCCTAAATAAATAAATATTTATATTATTAAATGATAAACATGAAATTTTAAACATAGACAAGGGAAATAATTAAATATGGGGTGGCGTCTACTTTTACTGCACCGAAGAAGAATCTGGTTTCATACTTTGAAAATCAATGGTATGTATGTAAAAAGAGGGTCACTGAAACTGGGCAAACACAGGTCTTCAAAGAACTGTCCAGACTAAGCATTATATAGATGTTATACTCAATATATATAAACAATCAAAAGGCAATATTAAACGACACAATTTTCATATTGCTCAGAGACGATTTTTAGATTAGAAACATGTGGGCTAACAACTGTTTGTATCACAACTCTTGGCTGATTTCATTAATCCGTGTTTTCTTTGATCAAAAGGACAGTCATACCACGTGCCTGTTTCTTTAAATTCGGTAATCTATTTTTTACACCTTATTTGGTGTAGTGATTTATTGCTTCTAAGCAGCAGTAATTTGATAATTAGTACACAAAACAAACGAAATATGAAAAATGATTATTCAAATTCTAAATGTCAATATAAATTGCTAAAGCAACACTGTAGATCGGTTGTCAATGTAATTTATTAACTAACTGTCCAGAGAAAACGGAGCAAGCTGCGACATCAATGCGTGCTCACAAATGGTTTCTGTTTCTTTTCTGCACTTGTAGTATCTAATTGTTACAAGAAGGTTTCTCTAGTTTTCTGTACCTCTCGTTAACTTTTGCTTGATTGTTTATTTGTGTGCATTCATTCACAATGAACTAGCAAGAATTGAGCTGGTAAACGTCAATCCAGTACTCTACGGTTGTCGGGCACAATAGCCACACAGGCCAAATTTGTACAACATAGGCTTATCAGATAATTTTCTAGCAATGACACCTCGGTTGCTCAACAAAAGACATGTGGTTTCCTCAGACAGGTTACGACTCTCAAGAACTACCTACTACCTTCTCACAGCTAAAGGCATTGCTTGATCAGTATATGTACTTACGTAAAACACAGGTTTTTATAATATTTTCAGACACGACGGACTATAGCTAAAACTGGTGGATAACGATGTGCACACAAGAAAACATACAGATTACAATACACAAAACATATTCAACGTTTCAACCAAAAGATCTTTATCAAGATACACTATCAGATAAAACATCAAAAGACGACGAATGGAAATTATCAAAACACACAAACTTATCCAACGGAAATATGGAAATGAGGGATCGGAAGGACATGAAAAACGTAAATATATGTGGAAAGCAAACGAACAAAAAGATGACGTAAATGACGGAACAAAATGAATACAGACCAAAACCGTATGTTTTATGTATTGTAATGTATATGTTTTCTTGTGTGCACATCATTACCCACTAGTTTTAGTGATAGTCCGTCTTGTCTGAGTTAAACTATTATAAAAACCTTGTTTTACGTAAGTACAATTGTTATTACGTTTCCCGCAGTTACCTTATATTGATTGTAATTCATCATATAGTCGTTTTGTAAAGAGTAGAAAACTTTAAGTTTTTCGAATTAGACATAGAGGTAAGAAGAAGACAATCAGATTCATCTTATCTCATCAAGGTCATCTTCTATTCACATTGGGTACAATACAAGAATCAATGGACAGGTTTCTACGGAACAAATAGCTAACATAATTAAACGAAACGAAATCCCGATAAAGACGCATATACCGACGCATCCAATATTCTACACGTTGCGCGATGAGAGCCTCTGACCACTCGACATGCGCGCTGCACACTCAGTGGGAAGTGGATGGCCAGTTCATTGCGAGCAAATCGCTAGATCGTTATTTTAAGTTACAACTTTTTAAGTTTCCGAAATAGTGCAATAGCATATGAAATTAAAAAGTTGGTATGTTGTCACGTGATTTGTCCACTGATTCTTGTAGTGTACCTCACATTGTACCTCACATTGTACCTCACATTGTACCTCACATTGTAACAAGTTTCCAATGTATGGATTGAACTTCTCAGCCATTTTCGGACTAATAAATATAAAACCCAATTAACTCTCTTTATACTAAACACATCTTCGCTTGAGAAGGAGGAACACTATCTGACTAGGCTTTTTCGAAAATGGCATATTCACAAAGTATTACACTCTATACATCTCTAGCAAATCGATATTCTCCAGTATAGGAGGAAACTCAACTCTGGCAATAATCAATTTAAAAAACGTTTCTACATAATATATTTTCTCTTTGTAATTGTGACACTGCGGTCAATATTAGTTTTAATTGACGCACGGTGCTGTGCGAGATCAAGTGACGCACGGTGCTGTGCGAGATCAAGTGGGAAAACCCCATGTGAAATATGGATTTCAAAATAAATCATCATTCACGCACTATTTACAAAGTGCGCAAAGAAAATAGGAATATCTCTCATATGTTATATTTGAATGCGGAAATGAAACGTAGGCCTACGTTTGTTTTCAAAAGAGAGAAGCATTATAAATTATTGGGGACATCGTTAGTCAACTGATTTTCTGATCCGATGGTATTTTGTTCTGTTTAAGCTAAGGTGGTCTTTTAAACAACAAACAACTCTTGAATCATTCAAGACTAGGAAATATGAAACATAATTATGTATAATTACCTGCAAATGTAAAATATGTATATATAAAATTGTTAAATAAAACCGAACTAGCTAATCAATAATTACCTGCAATTGTGCCGATTGTTAAAGAAAAATACAGCCTTAACATGGTATTGTTCCATACTCCTCAAAGACGTAAGAAAACACTATTTGTTTATAGTATAATAAACAACAACAACAAAATCAATAAATCTTGCTATTGTTCTATTTTGACTAGAACGGTATTTCTATTTAAGCACCGAACCATATCTCAAACGTAAAATGGGAAAATGATCATTTCACGCTTTACGAGACTAGGCACACATGTGTCTACACCAGTGAATCCCAAACATTTGTGCGCCGTAGACCCCTTGCTAATTTTTTTCCGCAGTCCCTCTTTCTGCCTAATATTAAATTGTAATAAACATGTTAACTTAAATGTGCAAATGTGATTTGCTCACTTCAAATGTGTATTTGACAGCTGACACAGTGTATTGCTTACTTTGATCGCGTGTTTTGTAGAGTGAACGATTGTAAAAAACAGAAGAACATGTACAATATTTATTTCTACCTTTATTAAAAAGAGCACATCTCGTGCACCCCCAACTTTAATTCTCGCTGAAATGGGCACACTGCAAGTCGAGATATACCCTTGGGTGTCCACATAGACCACATTGGAAATCTATAGTGTACACCGATTGCAGTGACATTGACTGTAAAATACCTATACAATAAAGATATGTACCTGTGCTAACATTGTTAGTTTTTTTCACCAAATGTCGACAGCGTGTAATTTTTAAGCATTACATTTAATAATTTAGTTAATAATTTAAGCATTACATTTAATAATTTAGTTAATAATTTAAGCATTACATTTAATAATTTAGTTAATAATTTAAGCATTACATTTAATAATTTAATTAATAATTTAAGCATTACATTTAATAATTTAATTAATAATTTAAGCAGTACATTTAATAATTTAGTTAATAATTTAAGCATTACATTTAATAATTTAATTAATAATTTAAGCATTACATTTAATAATTTAATTAATAATTTAAGCATTACATTTAATAATTTAATTAATAATTTAAGCAGTACATTTAATAATTTAGTTAATAATTTAAGCATTACATTTAATAATTTAATTAATAATTTAAGCATTACATTTAATAATTTAGTTAATAATTTAAGCATTACATTTAATAATTTAATTAATAATTTAAGCATTACATTTAATAATTTAGTTAATAATTTAAGCATTACATTTAATAATTTAGTTAATAATTTAAGCATTACATTTAATAATTTAATTAATAATTTAAGCATTACATTTAATAATTTAATTAATAATTTAAGCATTACATTTAATAATTTAATTAATAATTTAAGCATTACATTTAATAATTTAATTAATAATTTAAGCATTACATTTAATAATTTAGTTAATAATTTAAGCATTACATTTAATAATTTAATTAATAATTTAAGCATTACATTTAATAATTTAATTAATAATTTAAGCAGTACATTTAATAATTTAATTAATAATTTAAGCATTACATTTAATAATTTAGTTAATAATTTAAGCATTACATTTAATAATTTAGTTAATAATTTAAGCATTACATTTAATAATTTAGTTAATAATTTAAGCATTACATTTAATAATTTAATTAATAATTTAAGCATTACATTTAATAATTTAGTTAATAATTTAAGCATTACATTTAATAATTTAATTAATAATTTAAGCAGTACATTTAATAATTTAGTTAATAATTTAAGCATTACATTTAATAATTTAATTAATAATTTAAGCAGTACATTTTATAATTTAGTTAATAATTTAAGCATTACATTTAATAATTTAATTAATAATTTAAGCAGTACATTTAATAATTTAATTAATAATTCAATAAGATCTTGTATGTGACATCGATTGTCAGTAATTGATGAAGTGTTTAACATTCCTTGTCAGTAATTGATGAAGTGTTTAACATTCCTTGTCAGTAATTGATAAAGTGTTTAACATTCCTTGTCAGTAATTGATGAAGTATGTGACATCGCTTGCCATTTATTGATAAGGTTTGATTTATGACTTCTCCTATCAGTTATTGACGAAGCATGAGACATTACTTGTCAATTATTGACGAAGAATGAGTAAATAACTCATGCTTCTTAATGAAGTAATAAGTAAATATACTTATGCTTACTTAACGAAGTAATAAATAAACATACTTATGCTTACTTAATGAAGTAATAAATAAATATACTTATGCTTACTTAATGAAGCAATAAATAAACATACTTATGCTTACTTAATGAAGTAATAAGTAAATATACTTATGCTTACTTAACGAAGTAATAAATAAACATACTTATGCTTACTTAATGAAGTAATAAATAAATATACTTATGCTTACTTAATGAAGCAATAAATAAACATACTTATGCTTACTTAATGAAGTAATAAATAAACATACTTATGCTTACTTAATGAAGTAATAAATAAACATACTTATGCTTACTTAATGAAGTAATAAGTAAACATACTTATGCTTACTTAATGAAGCATAAGTAAGTTACTGATGAAGTATACGTCATTACTTATCAATGAATATCAAATTATTACATTTTACTTGTCAATTTTTGATGAAGTATGGGGTATTTCTAAATGGCCATCAATAACGTTAATACTCAACGTTAGACGTTTAAGATGGTTTGGTCTTACTGCTAATAATGAACAATAGTTGTATCTCACGGCTGACATTGTTTAAGGTAATTTCAGAAGTGAAAACAAGGGAAGACTATTACAAGAGATAAACTATATGCAAGGAATCAATGGAAGACTTCTCTTTCCTATTGACTACAGCAGCTGGAAAAATTTGGCTTAGGACTATAAATGAAGTCCACCTAAATATATAAAAGTATAGAAAATCTCAATTGCTCATAATTTATGTGAATCGGAGTGAAAAAAATAAACGGACGCACAAGATCAATATAAATGGCGTGTGGTATATAGCTGATTCTAATATAAATGGCGTGTGGTATATAGCGGATTCTAATATAAATGGCGTGTGGTATATAGCGGATTCTAATTTAAATGGCGTGGGGTATATAACCGCTTCTAATATAAATGGCGTGGGGTATATAGCTGATTCTAATATAAATGGCGTGGGGTATATAGCTGATTCTAATATAAATGGCGTGGGGTATATAGCTGATTCTAATATAAATGGCGTGGGGTATATAGCTGATTCTAATATAAATGGCGTGGGGTATATAGCTGATTATAATATAAATACGGTAAAATTTCAATTACAAAATCCTGGTCAGGACCAAAGAAATATGTATGTAATAACATAAATTCGCTATATACAGTATACATAAGAAATATACCTGGGGATTGTAAAAAGTGTTGTTATATAGGGATTTTTTAAAAATAAATTTATGCTCTAAAGAGGATTCAACCTAATTTATTTTATATTAATTTTATATCATAAAGATATGCGCTATAGAGGTATCCCATTGTAAATATTATATACATATATGTTATAAACGTATGCGCTACAGAGGTATCCGTTGTATATATTTCATATTTATGTTATAAACGTATGCGCTATATATGTATCTCATAGTTGATATTTAATATCATGTCTAAAGCGTATCTACTATAAAGAGATTCTACTGCTTTTATTTACCAGTAAACGGCGCATTTATTATTATATATTTGGTTTACACATATACATTTGCGAAAATATCTAGCCAATGAAATCTTTAAATAACATGATATAAAACAAATACAAATCTGTACTGTTTGTATTGAGTTACTTATACCGTAATGGTCTGATAAATGTACACAGAATGAAAGAAGCACGCGAGTTTATCCTCTTGAAATGCAAACCACAAATTGATGAGTCACTTTGACAGATCCATCAGTAGGAAATCCATAGTCAAAACGGGTTTCCTCCCGTGAGCACAAAGCGGACAGCTAGAGCAAACATATTGCTCGTCGTTGAAGAGATTTGAGAGTGCCCTTGATGTTGGCCCGTTATAGAATTTTTATAAGTCAGATAGCGGTAGGGTTAGTGGGAGCGAGATTGAAAGGCCAGTTGGGGGATTTGTTCTTGGAAAATGGACAAATATGAAGGTGAAAACGGATAGTAAAAGACAATATATATATATATATATATTATAGAATATTATAGTGTTATTTTTATGGCGATACAAATATCCCTACAACGTTTTTAGCGCCATATCGTTTTAAATATTTTATTGTGCATGCTAATAATACAAACTATTTTTAGCAAACCACCCTATATTCGCCATTTGCTCAAGGAAAAATCTCATTCTCACAACCTCTACCTCTCTCTCTACCTCTCTCTCTCTACCTCTCTCTCTACCTACTCTCTCTACCTCTCTCTCTCACCTTCTTTCTTTATCTCTATATCTTTCTTTTTATCTCTCTCTTTATATATGCATATATATATATATATATATATATATATATATATATATATATATATATATATATATATATATATATATATATATATATATATATATATATATATATATATATATACATGACGTGTCCTTTGCAGAACGTTATCCTCACTGCCACTCTGTAAGCCTCATGGTTCTGGTCAGCTTCTTCCAGTGTTATGTTCAGAAGGTCTTCGATGTCATGTGTCCATCGTAGTCTTGGACTGTCTCCTGTTCTCTATCCTGGAACTTTTCCCTCCATGATTAATCTTTCCTAGCCATTGAATCATTTTATATACCCGAAATATTAAGTTTGCGGTTTTTTTATAGTTTTGAGAAACCAGGCTTCTTGTTTGTTCAGATCATTGCGGAAATCTGCGTTAGTTCTTTTTTCTGTCCACGATATTCTTATGACCTTCCTAATGCAGATAATTTCTCTTCAATTGTCGATGTCATTGTCCATGTCTCACAGCCGTATGTTGTCAATGGAAAGATATATCTTCTTAGTAGTTGTAACTATATTTTTATATTTGCTTCTTGCCATATATGTTTCATCTGTGTTGTTTCTGTAGTGCCATTGCTAATATCGTTCTTATATCTGGCGAGATATCTCCTGTGTTGTTGATGGTTGATTCTAGATATTCAAAGTTGTTTACATTTTCTAGTTGTTCTTTGTCAATGACTATTTTAGGTGTAATTTCATCTCTGCTTACAAGCATATTTATTTTTTATTTTTTTGCTTTCAGGAAAAGTGTTTGTGCCTCGCTATGGTGTTTTACTGAAATAATCATGTGTTCTAAACCTGTGTATCACCTTGATATTAGTGTGATATCATCTGCATCCCTTTTTTTTTGGGGGGGGGGGGTTCATGTCCTGTGATATTAAGTGGTTGAAACTGTTCATAACGTTTGTCTTCTCGTACATTTCCCATGATGATTTCTGCATAAATGTTGAACGGTGCTGTCAGAAGAATAATCCCTGTCAGACTCCTTTTTTAACCTAAAACCAGTTAGATGTTTCTCCGTCCAGACGAACAGAAGCCTGTGGTTTCGGATAAAGCAGTTTAATGAGCGATATGAGATGGTATGGAAAGCGAATGTTCCCAATAATTTCATAATTTATATATATATATATATATATATATATATATATATATATATATATATATATATATATATATATATATATATAAAGACAAATCGGTGATTGAGTGCTTAATGGCCCCACCCAAGTGTCTCTCGTCGGCACGAAGTAACTTATTGAAATCACATAACAAGCCACTTAGCAGAATTTTAGAAGGATAATTTCTGATGAATCTAATATCAAATTTTCTGACCTCATGATTGGACCATTAATAGAGCGGTAGAAATACAATATTTGAAAAGATATGTCATATACCAGTGTTGCCACGTTTTGTCATTTTAAATTTAAGTAATTATGTCATTATTACCCTTTATAATATGAGAAATTGTGCTATTTTAAAGATTTTTGACCATGAAATTTTTTCCACAAAATTTATGAATTATGCCTATTTTGAAAACATATCTATTATCTATTAAGATACCAGAATTTTCTTGTTTAAATTTGACTAATAAAAATATGGCAGGTTCTTTTGTTGATATTCATTAATGTATAAACAATATCTGTTCTACTTGTATATAAATGCAGAATTACGAAAGTGCACATATTCACAACATATATTTGATTATACATTTCTCAGTATGTCTAAGTAAGTGAAAGCCTTGTTACTATAGTGCGACCTGAAACAGCAAACTATAAAACCATAAGTGTTTGCAGTAACAATAAAGCACTAGATAATAAAGGAGACAGTAATTTAACTGTAACTTCAGTTACGACATAGAAAACGTACCATGTATAGCATTACTACACACAAAACGTTGAAGTACTCTCATTTCTTTCATGTCTAGAGAAAGCGCAGACTCTCCAAAAGAATATTAGAAGGACTAAAATTTAGAAAAGTTTGCATTTAATGAATGTTGATAACTGAGAGAGGCAATATAAAATTTATGGAAGGATATTATTCGTAGAAATCCAGCGTAGAAATTTTAGTATTTTATGCACAATTTAGAAATGCTGCTAATGTTTGGCTTTTTTTTACCAACTATTTTGTAATAAGCAGATCCAACCATGTGGTAACACTGTATTATTAAATATATGTTTTCAATCAATCAGTCAATCAAGTGCCATGTCGAGTGGCGTATGCGATCATGTTTCTCCACAACTCTCTTTCTCTTGTGTTGTTAATAATTTTAGTTGGTGACATTTTTGTGTGTGCCATAGTGACAACCCATACATATATTTCTTTCTTTGTCTTCCTCTGCCTCTTTTTCCTTTAATATCTCCAGTGTAATGGAACGTTCAAGTTTTGCTTTTCTTATCACATACTCTAAAAACCATAACTGTCTGCTTCTAATGTTGCTCTAATTTCTCCTATATTTTGCTATAATTTCTCTAATATGTTTGCTATAATTTCTCTAATATGTTTGCTATAATTTCTCTAATATGTTTGCTATAATTTCTCTAATATTTTTGCTATAATTTCTCTAATATTTTTGCTATAATTTCTACAATTTTTTAACCATAATATCTCATATATTTTACTATAATGTCTCTAATATTTTTGCCATAGTTTTTCTTAAATTTGTTCTATAATTTGTCTTTACTAATCACATTCCCTAAGAATCTTGATAGTCTGCTCGTAGTTCTTGCTATAATTTGTTTTATAAGGATATTCTTTACATATGTATATTGCTTGCTTCTCTCTCTTATTCCAGTTGATTAGAAAACCAACGATGCCCACGACTCACAGGTGTCACTTAAGTTATTATTTTAGTGACTTTCGTGAATGTCAGGATATTAATATGTCAGTTCTTTTCTCGCTCAATAATACTATCATAGGAATACATCGGAAACTGATACGGAATCTGATCTCGCTAAATGATACTATCATAGGAATACATCGGAAACTGATACGTAATCTGATCTCGCTCAATGATACTGTCATAGGAATACATCGGAAACTGATACGGAATCTGATCTCGCTAAATGATACTATCATAGGAATACATCGGAAACTGATACGGAATCTGATCTCGATAAATGATACTATCATAGGAATACATCGGAAACTGATACGGAATCTGATCTCGATAAATGATACTATCATAGAAATACATCGGAAACTGATACGGAATCTGATCTCGATAAATGATACTGTCATAGGAATACATCGGAAACTGATACGGAATCTGAAGAGATGATGCTGTTTTGATGTATCTGCATCTATATTATCACAACTAGTCGGCAGCTTATACATTTATGTCGAGAATTGTTTCGCCTATTTTGACACTTATGAAGTTGATGGACGTTAATGTCAGTAAACATTCAAATGGCAGAAATTTCAATCACATTGCCTTCGACTTTTATTTAATCGTCGCTGCATTTAGTATGTATGTGCTCTGACGTTAAGATTTACAACTAGACAAAAAAGGGACAGACCACTATTCGTATCGTGTGTGATTTGATATGCATTTTTTCGTCGCATTACGGTTGACTTAATAATAATAATAATAATAATAATAATAATAATAATAATTTTTTAAATAACCAGTAACTCGTCAGGATCACAGGGGTACCACATTGGATACATCAACGTAAATCCCCTCCAAACAACTCTAAGCCATTCGGAGAAATGTGGAAAAATCATGTCCAGATCATTCCTTAATGTTATCAATCCAGGATTTTCTCTATACTCCTCTTCTCCTTGCTCTCGACTGTTCCTTGCAAAATAATTCTATAAGGCTCGTTGTGTCTCATTACATGTCCAAACAAGTTTGAGCCGTTTCACTATTGCTACACTGAAATCTTACACTGGAGAGTTGGCTTGTAGTTGATCAGTGCAAAAATAAAATTTCGCATGCTGCTGGTTCCTGTCTCTCGTTGGTTTAACGAGTTTCTCATTATGCCATGTAGAGTCCAAATTCTACAAATACCAAATTTAAACGAATTCCATCTTGAATTGCTGGAGTCCGGAAGGGGAGAAAACAACAGCAATAGTGCTACAGGCCATGTATGTCGTACGAGACAGCCCAGGAGGTTTGGGAAGAGCTTTGGCTGTCCCATTCTATATAGGATCAAAGAGACTCAGAAGCCATGTTGAAATCAGGTGTGTCATATCGAAAGGCAAAAATATCGCAGTCAAGTTATAAACCATGCTGCAACGCATTTCATACTTTGGACTATATCCTGCAAATCAACAGAGAAGAAACGCAGAAGAAGAATAAAAGAATATTCCCATTCGCAGACTAGATGGTATCGTCAATCAATGCTTACACCTGGAGCAGACGCACCATTTGCAGACTAGATGTTACCGTCAATCAATGTTTATACCTGGATCCGACGCCCCATTCACAGACTTTTTGTTACAGTCAATCAATGTTTACACCTGGATCCGACGCCCCATTCACAGACTTTTTGTTACAGTCAATCAATGTTTACACCTGGATCCGACGCGCCATTCGCAGACTGGATGTTATAGTCAATCAATGTTTACACCTGGAGCAGACGATCATGAAGCTGTTGGAACAGTCTCCCTTATTCATTGTCACACTCACATATATAGCGACATTATATATACAATTATCTGCTTTGTCTTTAATACGAACATTTGCATAACTTGAGGAGTCATTTCCAGCGATATACTTGGTTAGAAATAATTATAAATTATTGTTACTAATCTTTGCTCAATCTGTTCCTTGTGGAGAAACTATCATTTTTACAGATGCAGAAATGGAGAATTCTAAAAAAAATGGTCCAACCAGTTGGACTCTGATAGAGAACTTAGAGATGTGACCCGTGATGTGATCTTATGAAATCATCTTCACACTGCAAAGGGTGTTTCAGAGCCCGGATTGGAATCATCAACCATCTGAGGGCTCACAAACAAACTCGCCTTGGCTATTTTTGACATCGACTCCAATTACATAAATAATGACAAGCGAAAGTTACGACGATAATAAAAAAACATAACAAAGGAAGTTCTAATTAATTATGCTCAGAGGTCTTATGCCACTAACGGCCCCTGGCGGTTAATGCCATGACTCTCGCCAATATCATACCACACGCAGAATAAAACAAGCCTTCTTGCGTCACGTTAGTGGTTATTGTTCTGCTTTTCGTTTGTCACTGTATATACTTTGTGTTGCTTGCAAACGCCAACCAATGAAATGCACGGAAATAATCGAAAACATGACCTACCAATTTTGTTTTGGCTGTGCTTGTAAGTCTTCTATTGTTGACCATCACTCTAGTGTTCTGGCATGGGTATGTAAGTCATGTAATCTGACTTGGAACTGTTCAGTTCCAGTTCGGCTGATTATATTTGTAAAATTAAAAACGAATCCAAAGTCAGCCCAGACTAAGGAAATGGAAACCAGGTATCTTGAGAACGTAAAGACGGCGGGCGTGAAGCTAACCACGTCAAACCTGTGGCCAATGAACAATATGGACCTTTCACCGTTTCCCAATATTCCTGTTTCTCAAGTAAGGGTGTCGCTGAGTGTTAAATCACTCTTTTCCTACCGGTAGACCCAGGTTTTTGGTTCACGCGTTATTCGTGGTTTTGAAATAAAATTACACTGTGGTTCGTCAAATCACATGTAAGTGGGGCTTCAGGGCCCATTCACATGTAAGAGGGGCTCCAGGTTCTAGTTACATGTAAGAGGGGCTTCAGGGTCAATCACATGTAAGTGGGGCTTCAGGGTCCAATCACATGTAAGTGGGGCTCCAGGGTTTATTCACATGTAAGTGGGGCTCCAAGGTCTAGTAATATGTAAGTGGGGCTCCAGGGTCTAGTCACATGTAAGTGGGGCTCCAGGGTCTAGTCACATGTAAGTGGTGCTATAGGGTCTAGTCACATGTAACTGGGGCTCTACGGTCTAGTAACATGTAAGTGGGGCTCCAGGGTCTAGTCACATGTAATTGGGGCTCCAGTGTCTAGTCACATGTAAGTGGGGCTCCAGGGTCTAGTCACATGTAAGTGGGGCTCCAGGGTCTAGTCACATGTAAGAGGGGCTTCAGGGTCCAATCACATGTAAGTGGGGCTCCAGGGTTTAGTCAAATGTAAGTGGGGCTCCAAGGTCTAGTAACATGTAAGTGGGGCTCCAGGGTCTAGTCACATGTAAGTGGGGCTCCAGGGTCTAGTCACATGTATGTGGTGCTATAGGGTGTAGTCACATATAAGTGGTGCTATAGGGTCCAGTCACATGTAAGTGGGGCACCTGGGTCCAGTCTCATGTAAGTGGGGCTCCAGGGCCCAGTCACATGTAAGTGGGGCTCCAGGGCCCAGTCACATGTTAGAGGGGCTTCAGGGTCCAGTCACATGTAAGTGGGGCTCCAGGGCCCAGTCACATGTAAGTGAGGCTGAAGGGCGGATTTCTTGCTGTTGTGAAGACGTGTTATCTGGTCATATTACGTGATACCATGTTTACTGTATGGCATCTCGACCTGGTGTCTCTTACATCAGCACCAGTGATTGCTTGGGCAGGACTGTGGTATTAATCGATGTCAGGGTTGACCCGACCAATCTTAGTTTCCAACCTCTGATGGCTGGACTAAGCCCTATCTCCACTTCGAGGAGTTGACCGGGGGTCAGGGTTGATGTTGTGCGAAGGCCGAGGAATAATGCAATCGCTACTAAGCAAATGTGGTAGTCGACACTAATCAGGCTGTATGTGGTCAGCAACCGAGAAATTACGGGAGAACCGTGTTCGATGACACTGGATCATAACTTAGTTTTCTTATACCTTACGCCTCGAGGACGTGGAAACCTAATTAAGCTTTACCTTTATGTCTCCAAAACGTGGAAACATAACTAAACTTTATCTTCTCGCTTCGAAGACGTATAGAAAATAACTAAACTGTACCCTTACTCATCGAAGACGTGGAAAAACCTAACTAAACTTTACCTCTAAGCCTCTATGGCGTAAATAAAATGTAGCTAAACTTTATCTGTTTTTCCTACATGTTACAATCAGTAACCAATAACAACCATTGTGTCTTATGGACGCACTTCATCAACACCGCTGATTGTTACGCCACTGGCGTACAACAAACAGCTCATCGCGTGTGACAAACACGTACAAATCTCACACCTAACGCTCTGTCTGTGACAATTCCTTGGAATGTCTCCACACACTCAGTTGTTGCTAATAATTAAAAACCCCAAGAGATTTCTTTGTGTTCTTCTTAAGAGGTATTTTCAGAACACTGTTCTCGCCACCCGAACAATCCCAAGTGACCTGCAATTTCCATTAACTGAAACGGGGCCCAAGGGCAAACGCCGAGGCGATTCCGATCAATAACGACAGCAGCGAGGATGCAAAAACATCTAGGAATTTTATTTAATTTTTATAAATGTTCTGCTGCTAAAGATAGGAAATTTTGTGCTGACAACAGGAGGTAATCTGATCACCAGAAGAAGGGCTTTACCGAAGTTCAAGTTTTATTTTCGGACTAAAACAATTTCTTCTTTATTTATCTTTCTGAATGTTTCTTGACGGAAGATGATTAAGCGTTAGATAAAGACAAAGTGTTGTTGACGTTCTATAGAAAATATCATAGAGCGTTGCTCTGAATTAGCTTTATCGAATCACTGAGTGAGAAAGGGATTAAACTTCGATAGCAGATTAAAACAAGTATTCGTTATTCAGAGACATATTTGAATAGCCATTGGACGGTTCATTTCCCAGATTAATGAATTCGTAAACCAGTTGAATATGGATGAAATTGTCTTTTTTTTCTAAATATAAACGTGTTCTGCATTCTGTGTGCTGATTTTGTAAATGTTCCTAATGAAGAATTTGTGCTCGAAACGTTAATGTTGTGTACCAGCTATATCATTTGCCACAGTTTGGTAGCACTGTGTACGGTCTATATTTTATTCTGCACATGGGTCACAGATCCATAATTATCTTTTCCCCACTTCTATCTCTAACATGTTCCTAATGAAGAATTTGTGATCGAAACGCTAATGTTACGTTAATAACCATCTATGTCCTATGTCATAGTTCGGTAGCACTCTTTATGGTTTATATTTTCTTCAGCCCATGTACCACATACCCACATTTCCATCTCTGCTGTTAATGTCCAGGACTGGAAAATGCTTCTCCCTCCAAAATCAGATAAATCGAACACCGTATATGGAACACACACAAAAACACTCCCAAACACATGAAAATATCACACAATGGCATTGGGTTAAAGAGATGAGCATAAACTGCTGGATCAGAGACCAACCAACCAATAAATCTGTAGTATAATTGATGTGAAATTTTAGAAATAATAAATCTGTAGTATAGTTGATGTGAACTAGATGATAAGAGACGCAATCAGAGTGTACCACCATGGAAAAAGGAAGAGTGTTTATGATCCTTTGCTTTCAACTTTTGTTGAAAATGCGTCATGTGGTCTGATATATGATGTAACATTGGTACTAGAAAACTCTCTTACCGACAGTTAAAGCAGAACAGAGGGCTTGAAGAGGTGGGGGGAAGTGTTGCTGTATGTGTGTATGTACGTGCGTGCGTGCGGGTGGGTGTGCGAGTGCATGTGTGCGCGCGCATGAGCATGCGTGCGTGTCACACACACACACATGGGCGCTTTGGCCAGTGAGTGAGTGAGTGAGTGAGTGAGTGAGTGAGTGAGTGAGTGAGTGAGTGAGTGAGTGAGTGAGTGAGTGAGTGAGTGAGTGAGTGAGTGAATCAGTCAGTCAGTCAGTCAGTCACTCAGTCAATAAGCAGCGTGTTATGGTAACCATTAGCATTCATACTCTTCATCTTGAGCCAGGAGAAACCTAACAATTTTGAATATGCCGAAAGTGCTTTAATGTCGATTCTGAAACTCAACTAAACTTGTGTATACTTCATTCAACAATTTGCGGCCGTTTCCTTCTTGAGACTCGTTAATTTAGCGATAGAATGAATTAAAAGTGTCGCTAACTTCTTGGCGAAAGTGGAAACACTTGTTCTGGAATAGTCCTCGCCGCATATTAAATGAAAAGTGTGTTGTAATTATGATAGAAGATAACAAGGTGAAGAGCTCGCGGAGTTTTCGCACAATCGCACTGCGCATGCTTCACGTTGATTGTTAATGTTGATGTTGTTGTAGTTGGTAAAAACGATAGAATTGTTGCTAAATGTGTAAGCTGGTTCATTGTTTATGCGTGTATTCGTCTTTCTTTCTCACTTTCATTTTTTTCGATGTTCCATGTCTTAAAACGTCAGATGAATCTTCTTTATTAGCTCTATCGATGTACGTAGCTATACTTTGCTTCCAATGATATTTTGTTTAAAGGTTGAGCCGTTAAGTCTCCGCAGAAATCGGATGTGTTGGTTTATTGATAGAAATAAAACGGCGACAATACGCATTTCTATTATCTGGGTTACATCTTATTGGAAACATTGTCCTGCTAAAAGAGAGATCCAGCGGGAGTTTGAGAATGAACGATGAAGAAGAATATGAGCCGTTAAGAAAGGTATCTTCAAGTATTCGTAGATTGTAAAGTCCCGCAGGACACGTTAAGACGTCTGTTCATCTGTTCCAGAAGAGTTCAGTAGTGAAGCTTGCAGTCTCATCATGGGCGTATGTTTGTGCTTGTCTACTCTGTTTCCTGTCAGGCGAAGTATGGTTACTTGTCCTTGGCGGTCTAGATAATATTAGGTATATTTTGTGGAGTTATTGTTTTCTTTTGTAAAGTTAGTGTTCTCTTTTGTGGAGTTATTGTTCTCTTTTGCGAAGATATTGTTCTCTTTTGTGGAGTTACTTTTCTATTTTGTGAAGTTCTTGTTCTCTTTTGTGGAGATATTTTTCTCTTTTGCGGAGTTATTGTTATCTTTTGTGTAGTTATTGTACTCTTGTGTGGAGTTATTGTTCTCTTTTGTGAAGTTATTGTTCTCTTTTGTGGAATTATTTTTCTCTTTTGTGAAGTTATTGTTCTCTTTTGCAGAGTTATTGTTATCTTTTGTGTAGTAATTGTTCTCTTTTGTGTAGTTATTGTTGTCTTTTGCGGAGTTATTGTTATCTTTTGTGGTGTTATTATTCTCTTTTGTGGAGTTATTGTTCTCTTTTGTGGAGTTATTGTTCCTTTTGTGGAGTTATTGTTCTCTTTTGTGGCGTTATTGTTCACTTTTGTGGAGTTATTGTTCTCTTTTGTGGAGTTATTGTTCTCTTTTGTGAAGTTATTGTTCCTTTTGTGGAGTTATTTTTCTCTTTTGTGAAGTTATTGTTTTCTTTTGTGGAGTTATTGCTCTCTTTTGTGAAGTTATTGTTTTTTTATGATGGTTTCTATAGTTCTCTTTTGATGGTTTCTATAGATCTTTTCTTTTCCTGTTATGAAACATCATTCTTCATATATACATTCTCCTCCCATCATTCTTCATATATACATTCTCCTCCCATCATTCTTCATATATACATTTTCCTCCAATCATTCACCAGCTTGACAATATCTTCATTTCCAAGCACATCACAGTGTGAAGACAACAAAGAAATACAATTCCCCTTTTTCTTCATGCTGTTTCTAAATTTTACCATGAATTTTAAAGTGCACTTATAAAATATGTTTTAAATTTGTGAACTTTATTAACCACAAAATAAAATAATATTACCGGTATAATAAATGTAAACATTTATTAGAAATGAAAATTACCGGAAATTTTTTTTCCATGATTTCAGAATGTTGTCCATAATTAATAATTACAACAATTTGTCAAGCACTAAATAAAATCATATTATTTTGTTGTTTTACTTGACTAACGGCGAACTAGCGACACACAATTATTTGCAATACTTGTATTGGTGTTTGCTTGTTACAATGGTTTGTATAGCTGTTTCATTCTTAGTAAGAGCTTCTCAACCCTTCGCGGCTGTACGTTGATTACGTCAACAATTTACAAGCGACATCTTGACCACCTCCTTCCCACCTGTTTAGAACTGTCAAGAATTCAGAAACCCCCCCCCCCCCACCTTTGCTTCATTACGTTAAATTATTTTACCCTGCTGCACCTCACTACCTACCCCCATCGCCATTTTGTTTTCATCTTATATGATTAAAATGTATCTATTTCCTGTTCCTACGTAATCTTACGGGATAAATGTTTGATTTATACTAAAATCATTACCGTAGGTAGGTCTTCGGAAAGGAGGAGGAATGTATGCCCCTACCAAAATATTAATGCGCTAATAATTCTTATCTGGTCTAATTTATTTAGGAGGGGGTCCATAAATGGGGAGCGAGACACCCAAATATTTCTCCTTGCTTCTCAGTCATGTTCTAGTTTATAAAGTGGGGAAAGGTGTGTTGAAACCCACCACCATCCCCATTACGTATGCCATGATGCAGCCTGGATTCAATTTCAGGCATCCCCTGTTGGAGATCAAGTCCCTAGAATATCAGTGAGACCCCACCGAAAAGGAAAATTTGGGGGTATGATTACTTCGTGTTTAGACAAAAGTCGATCAAATCATCATGAAGGAGTACCATCGTTCATGCGGTGACAATACCATGAATGGCTACAGTATAGGTGCTAGATAGCTAGCCTCGTCTCTAGTCAACCAATTCTAGATAGTTAGTCTCTAGTCAGCCAATTCTAGATAGCTAGTCTCTAGTCAGCCAATTCTAGATAGTTATTCTCTAGTCAGCCAATTCTAGATATTTAGTCTCTAGTCAGCCAATTCTAGATATTTAGTCTCTAGTCAGCCAATTCTAGATAGCTATTCTCTAGTCAGCCAATTCTAGATATTTAGTCTCTAGTCAGCCAATTCTAGATAGCTATTCTCTAGTTAGCCAATTCTAGATATTTAGTCTCTAGTCAGCCAATGTTTGATAGCTACGATAGCTATGACAACGACCTACAGTAGCTCAATTTCATTTACCACTATCCAGTTATGGTACAGCAAAGGGATGCTTATTCAACATTGTCATCATGGCTTGTGATGCAATACTTCTCTTTGACTCCAGGTTAGAGACAATCTGCATGTGTTGACTCAGGATTCGTAGCATATCCTACTTGGGACGTAGCCATCAACACATAATTTTTTTATTGTAGTGATTTTCTAGGAAATATAAGTACTTCAGCAGTTTGCTATTGCTTTCTAAACGTTCCAGCTGCAAAATTGCCTGCGGTGGGATAGCTTTAGAATAGCTGATTCATGATAGCTTTAGAATAGCTGATTCAGGATAGCTTTAGAATAGCTGATTCAGGATAGCTTTAGAATAGCTGATTCAGGATAGCTTTAGAATAGCTGATTCAGGATAGCTTTACAATAGCTGATTCAGGATAACTTTAGAATAGCTGATTCGGGATAGCTTTAAAATAGCTGATTCATGATAGCTTTACAATTGCTGATTCAAGATAGCTTTACAATTGTTGATTCAGGATAGCTTTACAGTTGCTGATTCAGGATAGCTTTACCATTGCTGATTCATGATAGCTTTAGAATAGCTGATTCAGCATAGCTATAGAATAGCTAATTCAGGATAGCTTTAGAAAAATCAACCACCAATATGTGACTCATGTTCTGCTAGCAAATATTTCACTGGCACGGTTGTAAATTATTTCTCTTCAAATGCTGAACTTCATTTTGTGTTAGTCAGGTACTGACGAATTTGACGATATTTTAAACCATATTTCTTTTGTACTTATGCTAATAACTACATTATTAATGTACTTTCTTTTGAGCAACAGGCACGATAATTGCTGTTTTACCTTGTGATGCTGGAGCCCGAGAGGGGAGCAAAGAATAGCAAAGTATATATTTAATACGCTATCTTAGACGACTAAGAAGGTTTGGACGTGGAGTTGGCTGGCCCATCCCATAAGGGTCAAAATGACTCAGAAGACATACTGAAGTTGGATGTATCAGGCCAAAAAGTATATAAATCTACGCTAAACTATAATCTCTGACACAACGCTTAATGTTGTCTGTAGTATATCCTGCTAATCTGTAGGAATCTGAGAACCAAATCATAGAAAGAAAAAAAATAGTGTAATATCAAAGCAATATTCCATCTATTTCTGACGTCAACACGTGCTGTGTAAACAATATTTAAGTTTCCTTGTATTTGCTTGCAAGAAATAGTTTCAGAATTAAATAAAACAGAACAAACTTCTTGCGAAAATTCGTGAACTTGACCAAGAGAAAATTCGTGAACTTTACCAAGAGAAAATTCGTGAACTTTACCAAGAGAAAATCCGTGAACTTTACCAAGAGAAAATTCGTGAACTTTACCAAGAGAAAATTCGTGAACTTTACCAAGAGAAAATTCGTGATTTTTACCAAGAGAAAATTATAACAAAATCTGTTATTTCTCTTCTCTTCCTATAATAAAATGTGCTTATTTGTGCAAATACGTCATTTTTAAATATTGTTTTGTCTTGATGAAGACTCTTTAGTTGAAACGTTTATGGTTGGAGTTAGTTTATCATGTACTTAAATATTGTCAACACTCCTTGCCTATTTTCGTGTTTTCCTTAAATTGACGTGTGCTGCCCTCGCCCTCACAACGTTGAGTTTCTCTCCACCACTTTAGATTTATCCTTTAAAATAAACATCATTTTTATATGTTTTATTTAACACGTTTTTTTATATGTTCACAGAAGTTTGGCTATCTTCTAATCTGATTTAGCAGTTCACTCTTTGCATTCAACTCTTTCACTTGATCTTCATTATTGTTTTTTATCTGAGCATCATGTTCTTGTCAAGTTGTCATAAACATCACATATACAATGCTTCCACATAATGTCTTACTATTCTGTTAATTGTCTATGATTCACTTTATACACCAGGATTGATTCAATAGAACGATGACCTCTCTGTCTCTTCAGTTCAATTACATAAAATGTTACTCCTTTTTGTATTATACACTGAAATGCAACTCCGTAATTACGTGAAATAAGTGATACTCTTTACAGGCAACGTGGTGCTTCATAGAGAGGAGTGAAGTGAATATGTGGAAAACCAAGTTCAATGAAGTCAATCATCTGCGCCTTTTGATCCTTTAACGAAGTACGTAAAACAAAAATAAATGTGCGTTAAATATTAAAAGATGGGTTATTTTTATATTCTCAGACAGATTTTTAGGTTTATCATGAATGAAGTTGGCTTTTTTTGTTAAAGCTGACAGCAACGTTGATTATAATTGACGTATGTGCACTTACATGTTCCATATGTGAGCTTCGTTACTTTCGACGTGATAGAGTTAATTCTGTTATCACAGAAATGTAGTCGCCAAATCAGTGGTGGAAAAAAGCATGGCCAACGGGGCAAATCCTGCCGGCCAAATAAATGTTTCTTCTTCTGCGAGCGGTCTCTGATAAAAACACAAAGGTTTGTGTGAATTCAGCAGGGAAGTGTGAAGTGTGTTGTACTACTGGTTTTACAGGGAAGCTGCGTTATTTTGCGCCTTCCAGGCCAACACATCCGATTTTTTCATTCTTTTAATTCAGAAAATATGTCCTTCTGTTAAAGACTTCATATCTGTCGTCAGGCAAAAACTAGAAAAAAACCTGCTCTTCGACGTGATGGTTTATCACCAGCTGTGTCTTTGTACTTTGCACTCAAAGATAAGTCTCTGGGTAACAGTTTCCGAGGAGACGGTTATCAGGAATTTAGACTTTGGTCGAGTACGTCTATCCCGCACAACGTGTTCCACTGTTTAATCAACTTTTCTCGTGTAATTAAACATCATCACATTGCAGTCTCTTCTAGTAAATGCAATAGCTAAAACAATAAAATTGAGATAGGGTTGATGCGCCTATTAGTCTATGTTTCGGTTACCAATATCGTGCACAACTCTCTCAAGTCTCAGCTTCTGTCCACATTTACTTAGTACTGAGACAGTATGATATCCTGCTTTTAACACTTCACACAACTTTCTGCCAGAAGACAACTGAAAGCTTGTCCTCGAGAATGAAATTTGTTTTATTTATTGTTACGAAATTTTCACTTGCACATGGCGCTGCCCTATATCGCTGTGCTGCCTTTGCATGCATTCAACAAACAAACCCTACTTCTCCGGAGGTATTCACTATTCTTATCTTAGTTAAATTTCGGGCATGACAACCTGACACTCCATGTCGGTCGTTGTCTTTTGGCTGTGGGCGCCGATGTTCTATTCAGATATATTGCTTCTTTTGTGCAATAAGTTTTCACACTATCTCAGTCTGCGCTGCCCATAAATGATCCATAAATCATTAGCCAAACTGCTTTGCACCAGCTTCGAAGCAACATGTTTCTAGTATGTACCACGAGTAGGTGCTTTTGGGATCTAGGCTCTTTGCTAACCCTGGATATGCACTAGAACAACGCATATTCTTTGCACCTCGTCCCCCAGGTTAATCCCAAATAGGTATTAAAGATAGTAGAGAATTTCTTTCATTGAATTTGAGTTACCCAATATGTATTTCGTCCATCTGCGCGACGCGGCACGTCGCTGTGGGGAAGGAATACCACTTACAACACGTACTTGGTAGCGTCAGGGGATAATCCATACGGATTTCCGAAAGAAAAACTTTATAAACAAGATAACGATAGCCAGATTCTAATCCGTGGTCTTTTGGGTACAAAGATAACCACTATGTGAGATCTCCAAAGGTAAGGGAGATCCCCAAAAGTAAGTGAGATTCCCAAAAGTATGGGAGATTCCCAAAAGTAAGTGAGATCCCCAAAAGTAAGGGAGATCCCCAACAGTAAGGGTGATCCCCAAAAGTAAGGGGATCCTCAAAATTAAGGGAGATCCATAAAAGTAAGGGAGATCCCCAACAGTAAGGGAGATACCCAAAAATACAATATGTGCTTGTTCGAGAGCGTTGTCAGTAGAAAATACCTTTCTACAGAAAGTAAAGAAGACTTAATTCGATACGTTTTTAACTATTGTCGTGATTTTCGTTGATCACTACTTATATACTTGGAGTTGTATAACAAAAAATACATGGCACATCAACGAAATGCATGGACATAATCAAAATCGGCCTTTCAAGTCAAATTTACATTTCTGAACACGTATCTTCATATGAAGCACGGTCAAGGCTCGTCCCAGAGATCTGAAAATATTACCTGGAACTTAGTTATTCCTCTAGGGCCAATGATGACACATAGGGCGGATGTCATAGATTTTCATGTCTCTCGTTTCATTGCAATTTGCTTTATATATACATTGTTTCTTATACTGATGGTGAAACGTTCTATTGTAATTGTTCTAACTAAAATTTCTTTTGGTCTTCCTCGCTTTCTCTTGCCTTTTGGTGACCACATCAAAGCTTGATAGGAGAGTCATTCAGTATTCATTCGTAGTGCGTGTCTGATGTAATTCCAGCGACACTTTCTAATTTAGGTTGATACATATTCTTGTTTTGATTATTGTCTGACAGCTATGTTTGATTTGAAGTCTGACCAAAGTATGTTCTGTAGCCTTCTAAGACATGTATTTTCAAAAGTGTTTAGTCTTTGTTCTAAGTTTTATATTGCTTTCCAACTTTCGCATCCATATGTTAATATTGGAATTATGCAGGAGTTGAAGATTTTCAGTTTTATGTTATTTCTTAGTGTTTTTGAATGCCAGATATTTGATAGTTTATTGAATGAGTTAGCATACAGTGAAATACGGTGTGATATTTCTGTTGATATTTCTGTAACTACTTAAGACAAAAACAAGACATTTTGACACTGACCACATGAAAAAATCTCAACTTGACTCATCAATCCAAAACCATTGGTCATCCCCTGCTCCATATGTATCAGAATTCGAACTTTTCGTTCGGTGTATGAATTCAACGCTCTGCACACTGAATAAAATCGATTACATAATATTAATACGATGTCATAATAATACACGTAACACAAGTTGACAGTCGATATTCAAGAGTCCGTCATGCGTATTCGATCCTTAGTGTTATCTGCACACAAGCACGTGATGGCCGGTGTTTTAAAAAATTGAAAAAGGGGTGGGAGTGGGGTTTAAATGTATGTTTTTAAAACATAACAGCTAGAACAAATGAGGAATGTTAGAATATGAATAAAGATCTCACTGAGTCCTTCATCGATACATTTTTATCCTGGCTTTTGTCAATTATATCATGTGACATATTCTCTCCAGAACGGTGTCTTTCCAATGAACTCACTGAACCCTTCTTTGTCTTGGGCTTGTATTTTTCAATGACAAATTCATGTTTTCTTTAATGTCAGTCCATCGTCTTCTTGGTCTGTCCTTTCACCTCCGCCCAGGTACTCTGCCCTCCATTACTTGTATGTATAAACAGTTTTAATTATTATACCAACGTTGTGTTACCAAATCCAAACATGGACAACGACAGCACACGATAATTGTAAACTTGTGACAGCTAAAATGGCATGCTTGCGCAGAATCCTAACAATATCGCTAATATACAGTGAGAAATGAAGACAAAGAGCCAGTACCACTCCTTTGAATATATTAAGAGACAAGAGATAAAATGGTTTCTACAAATTAGCAGACTACCATCAGATAGCATACCACAGCAAGCTACAGTGAAGGCAGACCTAGAGGCCGACCACGACGGACCACAGAAAAAAAGGGGAGACAAACTGTACAATATACTCAGCACGCAAGAGGGCCATCTCTTCTACCCCTGAGGAAAACTCTTCTACCCCTGACGCTGAAATGCAACAAAGGGTTTAACGAATAGATAGATACGGTTTTGTCTCTTTATGTGGCCAAACTGGTATAGTTTTCTTTTAGATATTGTCATTATCAGCCAACACACTGGATTATTCAATATCTTCAAAAAACTGTTTATAATATCTGAGTTTCTCTTTTATTAAATATAAAATCGTATTAGCTTCTCATGAATCATCTTTCTAAAGTTATGCATTTTGACTTCTCCAGTGCTGTTCATTGATCACTGTGTACACTTTGTGTTGAAAGGAAATACAAATCACACGAGAGATCAAACTTCATTACTTTAGAAGGATGATTTTCAGTGCTTGAATCCATAGCATTGAATTGATGAGAGATTCACATAAGCGGCACACACACATGCAAGCACACATAAAGTTCAACAACAGCTTCAACATATTACATATAACTGTAATATTAACCACATTATTGAAACAAGTTGTACGTGCCTAGTGCGAAAGGTTCTCCAATAGGCACATCACGCTGATCACACACTGTGTCACTAATTTTGGCTTATATGACTCATCGATGTTTCTTAGTGGTATCTGTACTTAATTCCGCCAACTAATCATATCATCCAATAATATGAGTGATGTCACGCGTAACCTTCCTGCAGGGCATATATAGACAAGGCCGTGGTAGCACTAGGTACGGGGCTGTTATAAATCAATGAATTACGTGGATATATATTTACCAAACTGTGGTTCATTAGGGGAATAAGTGTCTACAAAACGTGTCTACATCACGTGTCTACATCACGTGTCCACATCACGTGTCTACATTCTAACATTTTAATATTATGCGTAGTTTCATACAGCTACCGTGACGCGGAGATTAAAAAGCCACAACTTCTGCTGCCAATGAATTGATCTGCGCGCAACGCAGTCATACAGGAAGGAGGGGGAGGTTCTCAATGCGTTGCGCGCAGAACGATGAATGCGGTGGTTAATGCGTCTCTAGGGAAAGTTTATTTCGATAAATAATATATGATTCGTTCCGTTAAAATGTGTCAACTTATTCTAGTAATGAACCCCAATAGTTCTACCCCTTCTTCTCCTATCAACAACTGTGATGTATTCATAGTTTTTCCACCCCTTTAGATTAATTATGTCAAACACATTTTTCAACTCCCACCCGTCTCTTCAACCTTCAACGCGATTAACCTAGCATTTTTTGTCTAAAGTCATTTTCTATGTATTCTCTGCGTTTAGTAGGTAGTCATTGCATTCTGAACAGTCCAGGGTACACATTTGCATAACAAAATATGACGAGATTCAAGTGATAAAATATAACATCATTCAAGCAACAAAATATATCATCATTCAAGCGACAAAATATAACATCATTCAAGGGACAAAATATAACATTATTCAAGCGACGAAATATAACATCATTCAAGTGACGAAATATAACATCATTCAAGCGACGAAATATAACATCATTCAAGCGACGAAATATAACATCATTCAAGCGACGAAATATAACATCATTAAAGCGATAAAATATAACATCATCGCGATAAAATATAACATCATTCAAGCGATTAAATATAACATCATTCAAGCGACAAAATATAACATCATTCAAGGGACAAAATATAACATCATTCAAGCGACGAAATATAACATCATTCAAGTGACGAAATATAACATCATTCAAGCGACGAAATATAACATAATTCAAGGGACAAAATATAACATCATTCAAGGGACAAAATATAACATCATTCAAGCGACAAAATATAACATCATTCAAGCGACGAAATATAACATCATTCAAGCGACGAAATATAACATCATTAAAGCGATAAAATATAACATCATCGCGATAAAATATAACATCATTCAAGCGATTAAATATAACATCATTCAAACGACAAAATGCTGTTCGTCCGTCGAAGTCGACGACGACCATTCTACTCAACTGGGATGATGATGATGATGTCTGTAGTGTGCCTTACTGTGACTGTTAAGTCCTAACGTGCTTGAAAATTTCGACCACACTCTGACATGTGTGGAATGAGTCTGTGGGCCATTGAGCTGCTTTTGCCTTTCTTCTAGCACTATTGTTGCGCATCAATGTGTCTGAAGTTCTCTGCTCTACTGTACCACCCTTGGCTCTGCGACGCCAGTCGGATCTGTCTTGTACAAGATTCTCCCATGAATTTGAAGTTATCTTGAAGTGAGTCAGAGACAAATGACAAAATGTAACATTCAAGAGACAAAATATAATATCATTCATCAAATAAAACGTGACATCATCCAAGAGACAAACTATAACATCCCTGAAAATACAAAATATGACATCATCAAAAAGACAAAATAGGGCATGTTCCAAGAGACAAAATATGACCAGCCAAACGACACAATATGACATCATGGAAGGACATCAATAAAGATTAGCGCATGTGAGAATGGTGCAAGTTAAAAGTGAAACACACAATAAAATTATCCTGGCGAAATTCCGCTCTGAAGGATGTAAGAAGTGGAATAAATTTGGCTAAATCATCGTATTCTGAGCTATCTCACTCTCCGAAACTCATTCTCTGAATTCTTAATAACATCTTATCCAGAAGAATTAAAAATTTAGAACTTTTTATGTTGTAGTTCTTCTTGTACTTCACAATTTTGTCCGCCTATGTGAGAAGTTTGACCTCTCTCTCGGAGAGTTACAGAGCTCTTCCCGGACGGCCAAGACACAAGATTTAATCCCTGCCGCAAACAATTGTGCACCTAGACCGTTCAGAAATCAATCGCATACTACTAACCGAAAGGTTTATTGTCTATTGTCTATTGTCTTTCCCCAGGTGAATGATTGTTGATCGCATTCACACTTGCCGTTAAACGTAGGAGTGGTAGCTTAAGCTGTCGTTTCAAGGCCAGATGTGTCGCCGAGGTTGCATCTAGTCCATGTTTGTTCAAGGTTATCTTAATGTTTTCTATCCGTTTTCTTGGTCTACTTTTGGCTATACGCCCGGATATTCTTGTATTATATGCTCTTATTGGTATTTGGCTTGGCTTCATTCTCATCGTCCGGCTCTGTGGCGAAGTGGTACAGAGCGCGTCTGTGACGGCAAAGGTACCGAGTTCGATCCTCACGACAGGCAATTGTGCATCCGGACCGTTCAGAAAGCAATGGCAACCTACTGAACATATTTATATTGCCTAGAAAATCACCACAGCCAACAAATGCTGGGTTGATAGCTACGTCCTGGATAGGATATGCTACCAATTTATTTTTTTTTCATTCTCATAAGGTGACCGAACTATTTTACTTGCTGTCTTTCAATATGTTCGATACATGATATTATACCACCTCTTTTCCTAATTTCTTCATTTCTTATTTTATTTAGTTATTTTTTCTAGATTTTATCCATTGCAGCTTTTATCAGACACTTCATTTCACATGTGACGATTTTTCTTTGCTGCGATGTTTGACATTGGTAACAAAGTCAATTTCTATTTCTCTGTCTAGTCTTCCATCTTCGGAAAAAATGCTGCCTATATATTTAAATTCTTTGGCTTGTCTTTGGTGTTATCTATTGTTATATTCATTGGTGTTGAAGACTTGCTAATCGAAAGGTTTATATTTCCTAGAAATTCACTACAATTAAAAAACAACTTCCCAGGAATTGAATAAGATATACTAACAACTACATTCTCACACTGCTACAAGTTTATCTCACGAGATGTCGCTTATACATTTTTTAGGACTTCTCTCAACTTCTAACAAGATTTTATTTATTTACGATATTATTTATATTATGTAACTCCCTTTCATCTAAACTGTACCACTGATACCAACAACGCGTGCAGGTAAGCGGAAAAATGGTAAATTATTACATTATACATAAGCTGAAAAATGATAAATTATTACATTATACAGAAGCCGAAAAATTATAAATTATTTCAACATTATACATGTCCCGTCAAACCTTGAAAAACAATACGAAACTAAATAGTTAATGAAATCGCAGATAAACAATATATTTCCGTTTTACTGGTGCATAGTTTAATTAGTTGCAAGTAGTTGCACATCCAAAAATGTCAGAAAAAAATGGCAACCTACTAAACTTTATTATTGCGCATAAAATCACTACAGCTAGAAGATATTATAGCACGTTTCACTAGCTTTGCCCAACTTCAAAATGATGTATATCATGTACATATAAAACGCATATAATTAAAAATGTGGATGTGAATTTGGAATGGTATAGACCCCATTAATTACATTTTTCTCTAAAATGCAACCTTTGGTTTCAGTTTTGGGTTTATTTGCGACATATATCAAATGTCTACTTGTCACTACCAATCTCATACACATTTTTGTCAAAATGTTTACAGAAAATTATACGATGTAATCTACATATGGTTGGTTTAGCATGCAATTGGCACCAAGTAAGTAGATGAACAGTTGTGTTACATTTTAAAATAAAGTAAAGATCATGTCTCCATTTATCAAAGAAAGGGGAGGGGGAGGTGGCACGAAACTAATGTATCATTAGAATCATTATCTTTTTTTTGCAAAGATTTTGCCAGCATCCATTTTCCCTCTATTCTTGTTTTTCAGTGCTAAATACTATGTTCTATAATCCTAAAACAAATACTGACATTACAACATCCACCAACTGTATCTACATCATCGAATTGTAAACTCTCCATATGTCAGTTTGCAGATATTCAATTCCACGTTGAAGTGGCCTCCTAACAAGCCCATAGACAAAACAGGTTCATTTGAAAGATTCAGCTCACATCTATTCGTATAGTAGACAAAGTGAAAGTAAACACATTTGAAAGATACACATCACATGTATTAGTATAGTAGAAACAGTGAAAGTAGACACATTTGAAAGATTCACATCACATCTATTAGCATAGTAGAAACAGTGAAAGTAGACACATTTGAAAGATTCACATCACATCTATTAGCATAGTAGACAAAGTGAAAGTAGAAACATTTGAAAGATTCACATCACATCTATTAGCATAGTAGAAACAGTGAAAGTAGACACATTTGAAAGATTCACATCACATCTATTAGCATAGTAGACAAAGTGAAAGTAGAAACATTTGAAAGATTCACATCACATCTATTAGCATAGTAGAAACAGTGAAAGTAGACACATTTGAAAGATTCACATCACATCTATTAGCATAGTAGACAAAGTGAAAGTAGACACATTTGAAAGATTCACATCACATCTATTAGCATAGTAGAAACAGTGAAAGTAGACACATTTGAAAGATTCACATCACATCTTCTTAAATATATAGTTTAACACAATAAGTATTAAAAAGAGGACCTTCCCTTATTATGATAAACTAAAAACATACATGGCTCCCCTCTAAGAAGGAAGCTTACTCTCAAAGCTTTACATTGCACTGGAGTTTGAATCTCTTATGCATATGGAAGAAAAATCGGGAGAATCATAATATCTTCCAATTACATTTATTTCAAACATGAAACAAAAGCTTCATAGGCTGTAATTCTGGAGATCCAAACACAAAAACACAACTAGCAGCTTTCATAATTCGAATTATTATTCATTATTTCGTAAAGTACAAGTGTTTATCTACATTTTGTGTATTCAATGTATTAATCTGGATTCCTTGTACCCTAATAATTATTCTATATTTCTTAAGTCGAAGTATTAATCTAAATTATGTGTGCACCATGTATTAATCTAAATTATGTGTGCACCATGTATTAATCTAAATTATGTGTGCACCATGTATTAATCTAAATTATGTGTGCACCATGTATTAATCTAAATTTCTTAAAGCGAAAGTATTCGTCTAGATTTCTTACAGTCCAAGTATTTGTCTAGATTTTTTACAGTCCAAGTATTTGTCTAGATTTCTTACAGTCCAAGTATTTGTCTAGATTTCTTACAGTCCAAGTATTAGTCTAGATTTCTTAACAGTCCAAGTATTAGTCTAGATTTCTTACAGTCCAAGTATTTGTCTAGATTTCTTACAGTCCAAATCCAAATATTAGTATAGATTTCTTACAGTCCAAGTATTAGTCTAAATTTCTTACAGTCCAAGTTTTATTCTTAATTTCTTACAGTCCCGGTTTTCCTTAGTCCGGTATGTGAACCTCGTAATTTACATTTACCGGTAATCCAGTCACATTTTAGTGTAATCAATTCTAGTATCTTTTAGTCTTTCTAGTCTGTCTTGTCTTCTTGCCGTGTTTTATCTGAGTTGTGTTTTACTTTTCTCCAGCTGTGCCTGAATACCAATTGCTAGTATATTTCAAAAGCAAGCTGAAATGAGACTTTGACAGCTTTACGATGTACCCTGTTTTAAAAAAAAAAATATTCCACTTGTCCTCAGAAACTACCAATGAAGAGTACAGAAAAATGTTATTAAGTTGGGATTGAAACCTTCATTACAATGTAGGAGCACATAAGACATTTAGAAACACGAATAAATTTAAAACACGACGTGTACACCCAATCATCACAAATTTAATATGAAACTACCGGAGATATAATGAATGTCCCCAAACAGGTATTTCGAGTTGAAGTGAAACAGTGTCTACAAGACGTATCTGATAAAGGCATATATATTAATATATATATATATATATATATGATTTTAAAAGAAGAGGAAGACCAAGAAGACGATGGACCAGCGACATCGAAGAATGCATGCACTTGTCTCTGGCCAATGCAGGCTTAGATTATATATATATAATCTAAAGAGATAATACCTAAAGTAAAGTAAAGTAACCCATAGCATTTGTTAATGCCGTAGGGGTGTGAGATGTTAGCGATCTCACATTTCACAGGCTCTGCAAATGAGGGCGGTAGCCATCTCCTCTCCCTCGCAGTCTTTACTTCCCGGATTAATCCGGTACCCATTTAAGGCTGGGTCGACCTGGGAGCCGTTGCGATCTGAAAACATTTCCGCCTCAACTGGGGAATGAACCCAGGACCACTTATATGCCAAGCCAGTGCGCTAACCACTGCGCTAACGCGGCTCCCAATACCTAAAGTAAAACATACAGAAAAATAATAATGGTTGACAGGAAGATATATTAGAATTGATGAGCACCAGAAGAATAAATAAACACAAGATAGATGAATATCAGAAAATACATGAGAAGAACAGAGAGAAATGCAAAGTAGCAAAAGAAAGCTGTCCGAACTAAACGTGCAGGGACATAGAATCACATTACAATCAAAACACACCATTACTACATAAGCAAATTGATGTGATAACAGAAAAAGTGCGGAAATAGTTACATAGTGTCTGAAGTATAAGACAGGGCCGGTATTAATGGACAAAGATCATATTGTACAGAGATGGTAAGAACTCTATGATGGCAACAAACTCGAGATAAATATAGAAGATAATGGCAAGGGTCCATCAATACTCGTAGCAGAAGTAAGGGAGGATCTAAGACACATGAAATAAGGCAAAGCGTTAGGACCCAGACAATATCGCATTAGAAGAATTAGTAGCTTTAGAAGACTTTGGAGTTGAAATAATCACACAATTGCTGCATGACATATATAATAGGGGATGCATACCTGATGACTTAATAAGATCCATATTTATAACATTACCAAAGAAACCAGGGACAGCAAAGAACACCGAACAATCAGCATCATGGGCCAAGTAACACAAATACTTCTCAGAATCATCATGAAGAGAGTGAGAAGCAGATAAAATAAGAAATAAGTGAAGAACTATGTGGCTTCGTAGAAGGCAAAAGTACCAGCAATTCTATATATATTTTGAGAACACTAATTGAGATGTCTATATAGATAAAAACAGATATGTACCTCTGTTTTATAGACTACACGAAAGCATTTGATAAAGTTAAACATAGTGAAGTTATACACATGCTAGAGAATTTGAACATCGAAAGGTCGGATTTAAGAATCATCAAGAACAAGTACTGACAGGAAACAGCAGCAATAAGAGTAGGAAATCAATTTGCCCATTTCAACAAATAACACAAGGAGATAGACAGGGATGATGTGTACTTTCACCAGACGTTTTCTCTTTATACAGTGAAAACATAATGCGTGCAATATCCCTGGAATATCGGTGGGAGAACATAGTCATTTAAGATAAGCGGATGACACTGTACTGATTGCTAAAAATAAGGAAGACCTCAAGAATTAATTAATGTAGTAGTTACGAACAGCAAAGAGAAACGCCTCTCCCTAAATATCAAGAAAACAGAAGTAATGGCTATTACAAAGAAACAAAACACCACTGCTTACAAGATCAAAGTGAATGATAGAGTATTAAAACAGGTCCACCACTTCAAGTATTTAGGTACAACGATTACAGCAAATGGAAAAAGCTCAACAGAAATAAGAAGCAGAATAGGGCAGGCAACAAAAAAAAAATTCAGAAATATGAAAAATATATTCTGTAATAGGACGTCGTCATTAGAGGTGAGAGAGTTCTGCACTGTTATATAACGTATATACTAACATATGGATGTGAGTCTTGGACAATAAACAAACTGGAAAGTGGGAAATTAGAAGCAGTAGAGATGTGCTTCTACAGAAGAATGCTGAGAATATCATGGACTGCAAGAAAAACGAATATGGAGGTGTTAAAACAGTCAAATGCGAGACGGAGCTTAGTCAATAATATAAGAAAAAGACAATCTTCATTTTTTTGGCCACGTTATGAGACAAGGGGGTTTGGAGAACAGTCACAACAGACAAGATTGAGGACGACAGAGACAGAGGGCGACAACGTGAGAAAATATAAGTTTAACAACCTGTCACGGAAGGGAAACAACAACGATTCATGATACATAATACTGAAGATAGAGAGCTGTGAAAAGTCATTATCACCTACACCAGCGGGCATGACACCTGATGATATATTATATATATATATATATATATGCGCAGTGTCTAGTCTACGAGACGTATTGTATATATGTATGTTTGTACGTGTGTGTGTGTGCATATGTGTGTTCGGGCATATGTGTGTGTGTGTGGTGTGTGTGTGGTGTATGTGTGTGTGTGAATGTATGTATATAAATGTGCGTGTTATCCATGCACCTAAAGTCAATGTAAAGACCTTTTCTCTTCGAGTACATTTTCGTTGATGTTAAAAATGATTTTCACTGGGGATTTGAATTTAGGTGAGGAGGATTTGTGCACAGCATCGACCTCACTCTCTTGTTGAATCTCATCTGAAACCAGTGGCAAGACTAATAGAGAGTACTGTAAATGGAGTTTGGTGCAGCAAATGACCATATCTTGCTACTTGTCTCACCGTGCTCTACGAGGTCCACACTGCGTCGATTGATATCACCCTTTATAACCGGTGGGCTGATAAATTATCATGCCTCATACGCGTAAATTCGCCGAAAATTCATCTGGTAAATATGCCATATCACCACTTATCATCAATATTTCTCTTTACTGTGGGTTGCAGAAAGGCATACGTTCTTATAGTGGCCACAAGAAGCACTACAATGACTACTTAGAGTGGCCACAAGAAACACTACAATGACTACGAAAGTCTTTGAAACAAACCATGACAGACAGATGATGCTGGTAATAGAGCTACATATCGTTCTACGGTCAAAATGGCGCAGCATGTTGTGAAAAGACACATATTGGCCATGCCACATAGACATCACGGCTATAAAGCCAGAGCCAGACTATGTAAGAGATGGATCATAGAAATTAAAAAAACCCACAGAAACAAGCTTACACACATCACACAAGAAGACCATCTCCAAATAACTCTTTTACTCATGACGCCACTAGGCATATAAGGGCCACATCGTATAGATAGATAGATTGTAAAATGAGGAGAAATGCACTAGCCTAACAGCAAACAGTGGATAGAAAGTCATGGGTATATAAAAAAAACCGTCAACATTGGTCACCCCATTCTCAAAATACTAAAGAGAATTTGTGGCGTGAATAGGATTTATTAGCCATATACGAACTCACAGTCAATGACATAACTCTATCTGACATTCACAAGTAGATACAACAAATGGTCATCATCATGTGATGGATGAACAACAACATATATATACGTGTGTTTATGTGTGGGATTGGGTAAGTATTTGTTTGTGTATGTAAATATGTATGTATGCACAAACTGCTGTTTCTATGGCTCATTCTGTCTACTTTCAACTCACTCTGTCTACTTTCAACTCACTCTGTCTTCATTCAACTCACTCTGTCTACTTTCAACTCACTCTGTCTTCATTCAACTCACTCTGTCTACTTTCAACTCACTCTGTCTACTTTCAACTCACTCTGTCTACTTTCAACTCACTCTGTCTATTATCAACTCACTCTGTCTACTATCAACTCACTCTGTCTATTATCAACTCACTCTGTCTACTATCAACTCACTCTGTCTACTTTCAACTCATTCTGTCTACTTTCAACTCACTCTGTCTACTTTCAACTCATTCAGTATACTTTGAATCCATCTATATATTTTCAACTCATTGTCTACTCTCAACTCCTTATTTATACTTTCAACTCATTCTATATACTTTAAACTCACTGCCTACTTTAAACTCACTGTCTACTTTGAACTCACTGTCTACTTTGAACTCACTGTCTACTTTAAACTCACTGTCTACTTTGAACTCACTGTCTACTTTAAACTCACTGTCTACTTTGAACTCACTGTCTACTTTCAAGGAATATTACAACGTATCGCAGTATATAAACTCCAACTTTAAGATGGTACCTTCTCTAAAGATTGTTCTTTGAAAGGGAAATCTACACGTCTCTCAACCAATCTACTTTTCTATACTTTCTCTAGCTGACCACACCACCAGTCTTGTTTACTCTCACAATACGTCTCTGTTTTCACTGACCCCAGCGGTGAATATAGGAATCAGGATTTTTCCAAAATGGTACTCTACTCAACGAGGATTCACACATTCTCTATTTATTGGATGTGTCCCTGTATGAAATAACAAGTCATATTTTCGTTGTTTCTGGTGTATACGCATGCATAACTAATAACAGGAGAAGCATTTAGACCAGTGGTGAGAAAAATGACGCCCGATAGGTAAATCTGCCCCTCGAAGCTATTTTTACTGGCTCGCCATGCTGATTAAAACGTATCCTATACGCTGAAATATGAGCGCAGAAAACACGAATTGAATCACCAAGAAAGGAAAAACATTATTTGTTGTACTCGTCTCACATATAAAAGAACTCAATCTGGCACGTCGACCATAAAGTGGCTGTCCATATTGAATTTATACTCAGTAGTGAATATATGTCATCAATAAACAGTTGATATATGTCATCAATAAACAGTTGATATATGTCATCAATAAACAGTTGATTTATGTCATCAATAAACAGAGCTGATATATGTCATCATTAAACAGTTGATATATGTCATCATTAAACAGTTGATATATGTCATCATTAAACAGTTGATTTATGTCATCAATAAACAGAGCTGATATATGTCATCATTAAACAGTTGATATATGTCATCATTAAACAGAGTTGATATATGTCATCATTAAACAGTTGATATATGTCATCATTAAACAGTTGATTTATGTCATCATTAAACAGTTGATATATGTCATCAATAAACAGTTGATATATGTCATCAATAAACAGTTGATATATGTCATCAATAAACAGTTGATATATGTCATCATTAAACAGTTGATATATGTCATCATTAAACAGAGTTGATATATGTCATCATTAAACAGTTGATATATGTCATCATTAAACAGTTGATATATGTCATCATTAAACAGTTGATATATGTCATCATTAAACAGTTGATATATGTCATCATTAAACAGAATTGATATATGTCATCATTAAACAGAGTTGATATATGTCATCATTGAACAGTTGATATATGTCATCATTAAACAGTTGATTTATGTCATCATTAAACAGTTGATATATGTCATCATTAAACAGTTGATATATGTCATCATTAAACAGTTGATATATGTCATCATTAAACAGTTGATTTATGTCATCATTAAACAGTTGATATATGTTATCATTCAACAGTTGATATATGTCATCATTAAACAGTTGATATATGTCATCATTAAACAGTTGATATATGTCATCATTAAACAGTTGATATATGTCATCATTAAACAGTTGATATATGTCATCATTAAACAGTTGATATATGTCATCATTAAACAGTTGATATATGTCATCATTAAACAGTTGATATATGTCATCATTAAACAGTTGATTTATGTCATCATTAAACAGTTGATATATGTCATCATTAAACAGAGTTGATATATGTCATCATTAAACAGTTGATATATGTCATCATTAAACAGTTGATTTATGTCATCAATAAACAGTTGATATATGTCATCAATAAACAGTTGATATATGTCATCATTAAACAGTTGATTTATGTCGTCATTAAACAGTTGATTTATGTCGTCATTAAACAGAATTGATATGTGTCGTCATTAAACAGTTGATTTATGTCGTCATTAAACAGTTGATTTATGTCGTCAATAAACAGAATTGATATGTGTCGTCATTAAACAGTTGATTTATGTCATCATTAAACAGTTGATTTATGTCGTCATTAAACAGTTGATTTATGTCATCATTAAACAGTTGATTTATGTCATCATTAAACAGAATTGATATGTGTCGTCATTAAACAGTTGATTTATGTCGTCATTAAACAGTTGATTTATGTCGTCATTAAACAGTTGATTTATGTCATCATTAAACAGTTGATTTATGTCATCATTAAACAGAATTGATATGTGTCGTCATTAAAAAGTTGATTTATGTCGTCATTAAACAGAATTGATATGTGTCGTCATTAAACAGTTGATTTATGTCATCATTAAACAGTTGATTTATGTCATCATTAAACAGAATTGATATGTGTCGTCATTAAACAGAATTGATATATGTCATCATTAAACAGAGTTGATTTATGTCATCATTAAACAGAGTTGATTTATGTCATCATTAAACAGAGTTGATTTATGTCATCATTAAACAGTTGATTTATGTCATCATTAAACAGTTGATATATATCATCATTAAACAGTTGATTTATGTCATCATTAAACAGAATTGATTTATGTCATCATTAAACAGTTGATTTATGTCATCATTAAACAGTTGATTTATGTCATCATTAAACAGTTGATTTATGTCGTCATTAAACAGAATTGATATATGTCATCATTAAACAGAGTTGATTTATGTCATCATTAAACAGTTGATTTATGTCATCATTAAACAGTTGATATATGTCATCATTAAACAGTTGATTTACGTCATCATTAAACAGTTGATTTATGTCATCATTAAACAGTTGATTTATGTCATCATTAAACAGAGTTGATTTATGTCATCATTAAACAGTTGATTTATGTCATCATTAAACAGTTGATTTATGTCATCATTAAACAGTTGATTTATGTCATCATTAAACAGAGTTGATTTGTGTCATCATTAAACATTTGATTTATGTCATCATTAAACAGTTGATATATGTCATCATTAAACTGTTGATTTATGTCATCATTAAACAGTTGATTTATGTCATCATTAAACAGTTGATTTATGTCATCATTAAACAGTTGATTTATGTCATCATTAAACAGTTGATATATGTCATCATTAAACAGAGTTGATATATGTCATCATTAAACAGTTGATTTATGTCATCATTAAACAGTTGATATATGTCATCATTAAACAGTTGATATATGTCATCATTAAACAGAGTTGATATATGTCATCATTAAACAGTTGATTTATGTCATCATTAAACAGTTGATTTATGTCATCATTAAACAGAGTTGATATATGTCATCATTAAACAGTTGATTTATGTCATCATTAAACAGTTGATTTATGTCATCATTAAACAGTTGATATATGTCATCATTAAACAGTTGATTTATGTCGTCATTAAACAGAATTGATATATGTCATCATTAAACAGAGTTGATTTATGTCATCATTAAACAGTTGATTTATGTCATCATTAAACAGTTGATATATGTCATCATTAAACAGTTGATATATGTCATCATTAAACAGAGTTGATATATGTCATCATTAAACAGTTGATTTATGTCATCATTAAACAGTTGATTTATGTCATCATTAAACAGAGTTGATATATGTCATCATTAAACAGTTGATTTATGTCATCATTAAACAGTTGATTTATGTCATCATTAAACAGTTGATATATGTCATCATTAAACAGTTGATTTATGTCGTCATTAAACAGAATTGATATATGTCATAATTAAACAGAGTTGATTTATGTCATCATTAAACAGTTGATTTATGTCATCATTAAACAGTTGATATATGTCATCATTAAACAGGTGATATATGTCATCATTAAACAGTTGATTTATGTCATCATTAAACAGTTGATTTATGTCATCATTAAACAGTTGATTTATGTCATCATTAAACAGTTGATTTATGTCATCATTAAACAGTTGATTTATGTCATCATTACACAGTTGATTTATGTCATCATTAAACAGTTGATATATGTCATCATTAAACAGTTGATATATGTCGTCATTAAACAGTTGATTTATGTCATCATTAAACAGAGTTGATGTATGTCATCATTAAACAGAATTGATATATGTCATCATTAAACAGTTGATTTATGTCATCATTAAACAGTTGATATATGTCGTCATTAAACAGTTGATATATGTCGTCATTAAACAGTTGATTTATGTCATCATTAAACAGTTGATATATGTCGTCATTAAACAGTTGATTTATGTCATCATTAAACAGAGTTGATTTATGTCATCATTAAACAGAATTGATATATGTCGTCATTAAACAGAGTTGATTTATGTCATCATTAAACAGTTGATTTATGTCATCATTAAACAGTTGATACATGTCATCATTAAACAGTTGATTTATGTCATCATTAAACAGAGTTGATATATGTCATCATTAAGCAGAGTTGATTTATGTCATCATTAAACAGAGTTGATTTATGTCATCATTAAACAGTTGATTTATGTCATCATTAAACAGTTGATTTATGTCATCATTAAACAGTTGATATATGTCATCATTAAACAGAGTTGATATATGTCATCATTAAACAGAGTTGATATATGTCATCATTAAACAGTTGATTTATGTCATCATTAAACAGTTGATTTATGTCATCATTAAACAGTTGATATATGTCATCATTAAACAGTTGATTTATGTCATCATTAAACAGAGTTGATATATGTCATCATTAAACAGTTGATTTATGTCATCATTAAACAGAGTTGATTTATGTCATCATTAAACAGAATTGATATATGTCATCATTAAACAGTTGATTTATGTCATCATTAAACAGTTGATATATGTCGTCATTAAACAGTTGATTTATGTCATCATTAAACAGTTGATATATGTCGTCATTAAACAGTTGATTTATGTCATCATTAAACAGAGTTGATTTATGTCATCATTAAACAGAATTGATATATGTCGTCATTAAACAGTTGATTTATGTCATCATTAAACAGTTGATTTATGTCATCATTAAACAGTTGATTTATGTCATCATTAAACAGTTGATTTATGTCATCATTAAACAGTTGATTTATGTCATCATTAAACAGTTGATTTATGTCATCATTAAACAGTTGATTTATGTCATCATTAAACAGTTGATTTATGTCATCATTAAACAGTTGATTTATGTCATCATTAAACAGTTGATTTATGTCATCATTAAACAGTTGATATATGTCGTCATTAAACAGTTGATATATGTCATCATTAAACAGTTGATTTATGACATCATTAAACAGTTGATTTATGTCATCATTAAACAGTTGATTTATGTCATCATTAAACAGTTGATATATGTCGTCATTAAACAGTTGATATATGTCGTCATTAAACAGTTGATATATGTCATCATTAAACAGTTGATATATGTCATCATTAAACAGTTGATTTATGTCATCATTAAACAGTTGATATATGTCGTCATTAAACAGTTGATATATGTCATCATTAAACAGAATTGATATATGTCGTCATTAAACAGTTGATATATGTCGTCATTAAACAGTTGATATATGTCGTCATTAAACAGTTGATATATGTCGTCATTAAACAGAGTTGATATATGTCGTCATTAAACAGAATTGATATATGTCATCATTAAACAGAGTTGATATATGTCGTCATTAAACAGAATTGATATATGTCATCATTAAACAGAGTTGATTTATGTCATCATTAAACAGTTGATTTATGTCATCATTAAATAGAGTTGATATATGTCATCATTAAACAGTTGATTTATGTCATCATTAAACAGAGTTGATATATGTCATCATTCAACATTTGATTTATGTCATCATTAAACAGAATTGATTTATGTCGTCATTGAACAAAAATAACAAGTCATTAACAGAAATTATGTGTCATCATTAAACAGAATTGATATGTGTCGTCATTAAACAGAATTGATTTATGTCATTATTAAACAGTTGATTTATGTCATCATTAAACAGAATTGATTTATGTCGTCATTGAACAAAAATAACAAGTCATTAACATAAATTATGTGTCATCATTAAACAGTTTCTTCTTCTAAGAAGAAAAATTAAACAGTTGATTTATGTCATCATTAAACATGGGTAATTGCAATTTCGTAAATACGATTTCTTTTATTTCTGTGTTTCATTTGAATAAACAGTCTCTGTCGTGGAAAACTTGTATCACAAGAGGATTCTCTATCTCTGCAAGGGTTGACTAGTTTTGCTTCTAATGTGTTTACTAGTTCTGCCTCTAATGTGTTTACTAGTTCTGCCTCTAATGTTTTTACTAGTTCTGTTTCTAATGTGTTTACTGGTTATGCTTCTAATGTGTTTATTAGTTCTGCTTCTAATGTGTTTACTAGTTCTGCTTCTAATGTGTTTACTAGTTCTGCTTCTAATGTGTTTACTAGTTCTGTTTCTAATGTGTTTACTGGTTCTGCTTCTCATGTGTTTAGTAGTTTTGCAACAAGTTAGACTGTGGTGATTGGAATACTATAACCGCGACCTCCATTATTTTGTATAGTTAAAAGCTCTGACATGATAAAACTGACTTGGACTAACGTTCAGGTTCAAAGAAGCGAAATTCGCATAAGAGATACTTTTAGTTAACTAATTTTTAGGAGTCACTGTAAAAAGGTTAAGGTTATGTGAAATTTATCTCTTACGGTGAGGTATGCTCCATTCAACCACGGACAATAGTCCAATTTGGTTATATCAGAGCTTTACAAATAACACAAAACACTGAAGGTCTCGGTTCTGCTAATCCATTTACAATAATCTTCAGATGTTTGTTTTTTTAAATCACGGTAAAAATTGCTGATTTATGGGTTTACTGTGTACAGCGGATGCGTATATGTTGCGCTCTTACCGACGTACTGAAACTAAAGAGTTAATTCGTTGAAAAATATGAGAGAATCAAAGGAAACTTAAAAAGGAAGCGAGACGAAGAATCTTTATTGATGAAGTAAATTGGATTATTTGATAGGGTTGCATGTACTGTGTGCGTGATATGTAGCAGTTTCAGCAGAACTGAAGAATTCATTAACGTTCTGAGAAATGTCAGGAAATCCATCATTAAAGAAAAAATATACGAAACTGATAATTTTAAATTCCTTCAGGGAAAAATATTAGTTATGTTGTATGTAGAGTGGTGGTCGCCTGGGTTTGAAAGAAATTTCAAGAAACCAACCCACTGCACGTAGGAAGTAAGCGCAAGTTTCTTGAAATTCCTGGTCATTCCAAACAAACAATGCAGGGTCGTAGATACGTCTTCAGCGATTGGGTGCGGGTTTACCTAAAGAAAAGTGATTCGCTGACCGTGTATAATTTGCCTTTATTTGTGGGAAATGCGATGATCTTTTCAGTTTTTCTTTGACGGAAAACGTTTTTTTTTTAAAGAGGCGGGTGGATTTAAACTCATTTTCTTCTTCTTCTTTCCTTCCTCTTTTACCCTTTACGGGTGTCGAGGAAGATACTATTTTCATGTTCTTGCTTTTCTGGCAGCTTCAGATAATGTTATTTGGCGTTCGTGTAATGTCTCTTTGATGTTGTCGATCCAGCGTACTCTAGGTCTACCCTTGGCTCTTCTTTCTGCTTCTCCTCTTTTCGTATATGTTTTATGAACTAATGAATCACACGGCATTCTTTCCAGATAACCAAACCATTGTATCTGTTGGTTGTGTATGTATTGTAGAATTGATATGACACCCACTCATTCTCTTATGACATCGTTTCTAATTCTGTGTCTTCTGGTCACTCCTGTGGCTTTTCTCAGACATCTCAAACTCATTATTTTGATAAATTTCTAGCAGTAAAAATCATGTTCTGATTTCCACAAAGGGTGGGCGGGGAGTGTTGAACACCCCAAACCTCATACCCCGGTGGGGCGGGGGGTGTTGAAAACCCCCAAACCTCATACCCCTTATTTACCGCATTGATTACAATGGTTAATGAAAATGGTGATCAACAAATGGAATAACTAAAACACTGCAGATTTTCATAAATGATTGCTTTCATTGAAAAATAAACTGAAAGTGTTATGATAAAATCATCAGTAAGATATGCGTGGAAAGAAAACATGGACTCAACAAAAGCAGACATATATGAAGCACACACACGAAGTCCGAATCCACAAAACTCTTCTACCCCTGATGCTGTAATGCATAAATGGTTATAAAGCGCAAAGATATACTCTGTAAGAATGCTCTAAAATGTATGGTATCGTTTCTAAAGATCTACTTAAAAGCTCAGTAAAGCCTGTCGAAGCGATTCATATTACTTCTTCTTCTTCTTCTTCTTCTGCGTTCGCTCTCAAACTCCTGCAGATCAGCAGGATGTAGTCCGAAGAACGGAATGCGTTGTGTCATGGTTTACAGCATTGCTGCGACATCTGCGCCTTTTGGCCTGACACATCCGACTTCAGCATGGCTGTGGGTCAATGACCCTATATGGGAAGGGACAGCCAACTCCATCCCATAACCTCCTTAGTCGCCTTTTACGACATGCGTGGAAGGTGAACAGTGTTGCTATTCTTTGCTCCCTTTTTGGGCCCCGGCAACACACGGGCGATTAATATTTTTAATGGATACTGTCTTCAACTGAAATATTTAATAGTCCCGTCCCATTTTGTAGCTAATAAAATGTTGACTATCCTGGATTCAGCGGAAACTGACTATTGGGGAAACGAAAACGAAAAATAAGCCTTGAAGCTGAAATTTTACATTTTGGAAACTATCAAAGAATTTCGGGAGACTAATGTATACTTTGCACAAATATGGCAGTCAATTATGTAAACCTTAGGAATGAGATAAGAAATAAGGAACTTGCGACATTTGTAATGTTCAATAAATATTTCTAGAAACCCGTAACCCAGGGTTGTAGGGATAACACATTGGATCCAGGGCCGGCCCTAACAAGTGCGGGGTCCAATGCGAAACGGATTGCGCGGGGCCCAGTCTGTGTAGGGAAGAGGATAATAAAATAAATTCTAATATGAATTTATGGGCCTATGAAGTGCGGCGCCCACTGCGGCCGCATAGGTCGCAATGGTCTAAGACCGGCCCTGATTGGATCTATCCAAACACAGAATATTCCAGTGATTTCTTTCTTGAACGATGCTGACAAGTAAGCAACAATCGTGTTCTGTCCAGTCTTTGATGTTTTCTGTTTTTACTTTTATTTGTCGTCTTCTACTTCTTCCCCCTTCGACAGTTCCCTGCAGTATAATACTGAATATTATATTTAAAAAAGACCTAGAAATAGAAACCCAAACATAAACAATGGGTATTGATGTCTCAGTTCAGAATTTTGGAGACAGACAGAGAAGAGATGAGACAGAGAAGAAGAGGAAAAAGAAAATGAAATTGTGTTGGAAGAAGAAAATTAAAGAGTAATAACTTATCAAAATGATGTCAAATGTTTGAAGTAAATGCGGCAATTTGTACTACAACAGAATGTGAAATGATTAGTACGATTTCTCAGGCTAAAGCTTTTGTATAAAGTCAATCAGTCAAAAGTGTTCAATGCAGAGCATTTTTCTAGACTACTGGAAAAACTTATGGGGAAAAAGTCATTAGTTTGTGTTCAGTATAATGTTTGCATGTGTTCAGTATAATGTTTGCATGTGTTCAGTGTAATGTTTGCATGTGTTTAATTCGTGTGCGAATAAGTACATAATTATAGTATTTTATTTCAGTGACAAATACATTCAGTTACAAATAAAATGGAGCGACTTCGTCACAAATAGTGATCTAAGAGACAAAACACACCAAGAGTATGTTTCAAACATCATAAGAAAATGAAGATGGAAATACCTTGGTCACGTTCTAGGACTAGATGTAAACAGAATAAACCAAAAAGCCCTTATGTGGTCACCTGAGGGTAAAAGAAAAAGAGGAAGACCTAAAACAACCCTTAAAACCACCATTCTTATAGAAGGGGAATTAATAGGCTGTAAGACCATCCAGGAACTAAAGCTGCAGGCAGCGGACCGCATAATATGGAGAACCAAAACCTCTGCCCTATGTGTCGCTTGTGGCACAAAAGGAACAAACTAACTAACAAATACATTTATGGTTCAATTTAATTTTAGGACCCCTTAATTAAACGGAATCATGTCTTCTAGCGGGAAAATTTCTCAGTTATTTGAAGTTCCAGTCAAACAAGTTTTACTGTATTTAAATATTTCATTGACATATTTTAATTTCAGACCGATCTAATATTCCTCCAGCGCCCCCGTCTATTTATTTTAAAATACTACAGTTAGTAGTATTTTATCTCTATCCAATATTGCCACCGTCTATTTATTAAAAAACGCTTCAGTTAGTATTGTTCTATCTTTTATGTTCTATCTATTGTTCTAACTATGTATACTCATGTATTTCCAGAACTAGAACAACTTATAAAATATGCACACACAAAAAAAGTATTTTCTTAACATATTACTCATCGTTAATAACAAGTATTTCTTGACATTTATCTCATGTGCATTTAGTCAAACGATAGTAGGTTTACACAATCAAATACCTGCATGGTGATGCGATAGGTACAAACCCGCCATTTTTACTTTCCAGTAGGGGGTCTGGTTGTAATACGGTTGCGAAAGTTGGAAAAGTACAACGGTATTGGAGAAGACATTGAATTCATTTGAAAATACATGTCTTAGAAAACTCTTAGATATTGATTTTGAAGAATTCAAGTCAAACATGCATATAAGAGAAGACACAAAACAACAATATGTTTCTACAACACTAAGAAGAAAGCGATTGACTTATATCGGACACGTACTAGCTAGCCTCGCCGCCACAACAGATGGTCAGCCTGTGGACCGAGCAGACATACTCATTGCTCTTCGTGAATCCTAACGATCAGAGGATTTTGTGATGGATGAGCATGAGTCAATATCGAGAATGCGCGAATTGGGAGTGAGGATGTGTGTGGCCCGTAGAGAACCCATGACAAAGATTTCAAAAAGAGCAGTGAACCAAAATAGAACCGGAACCATCAGCCGGTATACCCTGAGAGATTTAATGAAGCGGAGATCTGAGCACCTATGGACTTGTCCGGTGTGCGAAGAGGATAATCAACATGCCTAATACCTAATACCTAATACCTAATACCTAATACCTAATACCTAATACCTAATACCTAATACCTAATACCTAATACCTAATACCTAATACCTAATACCTAATACCTAATACGTAGTTTGAATGAAAACAGACTGCCATTACAAGTATTAAAATGGGTGAAAGGTAAAGGTATGTCCCATATCAGTGATTTGCTGTCGAGTTGAAGATAACTCTTCATGTACAATTAAAATGTGTACCAGATGACAAATGAAGAAGAGGAAGACCAGGAAAAGCTCTTCGTAGACCAGCAATGAAAGAGGGTATGACTATGGGTCTCAAAATATGCAAGAATGACGCACAGTAATATCACATCGATCGAACTGAAGAACTCTTGTTTCAGCCATATGTTCTGTATTCTACACTGAAGGAATATAGATAGATAAATAGATGGATAAATATATAGATATAGATAGATAAATAGATAGATAAATATATAGATATATATAGATAGATAGATAGGCAGACAGAGACAGACATATGATTGTATGAATGGATGGATAGATGGATGGATATTGAGTAGCTAGGTAGGTATGCAGGTAGGAAGAGAGTAGGATATTAGATAGATAGGCATGGAGACAGACAGATAGACAGATAGACAGACAGACAGACAGACAGACAGACAGACAGACAGATAGATAGATAGACAGACAGACAGAGAGCCAGACAGATAGACAGACAGACAGACAGACAGATATACAGACAGACAGACAGACAGACAGACAGACAGACAGACAGACAGACAGACAGACAGACAGACAGACAGACAGACAGACAGACAGACAGACAGACAGACAGACAGACAGACAGACAGACAGACAGACAGACAGACAGACAGACAGACAGACAGACAGACAGACAGACAGACAGACAGACAGACAGACAGACAGACAGACAGACAGACAGACAGACAGACAGACAGACAGACAGACAGACAGACAGACAGACAGACAGACAGACAGACAGACAGACAGACAGACAGACAGACAGACAGACAGACAGACAGACAGACAGACAGACAGACAGACAGACAGACAGACAGACAGACAGACAGACAGACAGACAGACAGACAGACAGACAGACAGACAGACAGACAGACAGACAGACAGACAGACAGACAGACAGACAGACAGACAGACAGACAGTAAGTGGATATCTTACCTATTTCATTTGCTGGTTCCACTTAAATTCTATTGATAGTCTACAAATTGTTTAGCTAATCTAGAAAATACGAACCAGAATCATGTAACTAGTTAGCCTGTGCACTAGCAATTGAGCTACCGTGGATTAAAAGGTATAATGATAGAGGTTTGAAAATACGGTTCAATACATGAATCAGTGGACAAATCACGTGACAACAGTCCGACTTTTTAATGTTATATGTTATTGCGCTGAGCTTCCGTTTCTCGGAGATTTAAAATAAATGTGACTAAAGACACTTATCTAGAAATTTGCATGCAATACACTGGACAAACACCCCCACTCAGCGTGTAGCGCGCATATCGACTGATAGGGGGCTCTCATTACTAAACGTGTGCAACGTTGGCTGTGTCGTAATATGTGTCTTTATCGAAATTTCGTTCCGTTTAATTATGTTAGCTTTTTGTTCCGTATAAACCTGTCCACTGATTCTTGTATAGTACCGAAAATACATACTTTTTTTCAATCTCAAAGAATATAACGATCAATATAGCTCTTGCATCCTTTTTGTGAAATTAGGTGGATGGAGGGGTTTCTACATAGTTTTATTTCACTCATAGAAGAATCCAACCTTCATTAGTGAGCAATGTTTTGAGAACCTCTTGACCAAATGTGGTAATAACTTCAATCAATATCAATAAAACCCATAACCCTTTAGGGTCGTAGGGGTACAACATTGGAAGCTTCAGCACACAGAGTCCTCCAGCGAATTCTATCCTCGGCGATGCGGATGAGTGTGGACATATCTAGCCCTGTCCATTCCTTGATGTTGTCTGTCCATGTCTTTATTTGTCCCCCTCTGCTTCTTCCACCCTCGACAGTTCCCTGCAGTATTGTTTTTGACAAGGAATCGTGCCTGCATACATGTCCGAACCATGCTAGTTTTCGTCGTTTCACTATTGAAAGCAATGGCTCCTGGACACCTGCACACATCTTTACTTTATTTCTTACGTACACATTGGTCTTATGTTCCCTATAGGAAATTCGTAGAATTCTTCTGTAGCATTTATACTCGAAAGCCTGTAATCTTCTCTCCATGTCCGCAGTGAGTGTCCAACTCTCACAACCATACAACACAACGGAAAGCACCAGCGACCTATACAGTTTTATTTTCACTCCAACACTGATGTTGCTTTTCCAAATCACAGTTAGCCTTGACAAGGACGCTAAAGCAATCTCCAGCCTTATTTTTAGTTCTGCTTTGCATTTACCATCGCTGCATATACTGGATCCGAGGTATTTGAAGGTATTCACCTCTTCAAGCTTATGTCCATTCATCATGATATTAGTCTGGTTTTCTGTGTCTCTTCTGTTTACCAAGATTTTGCTCTTATCTGAATTGAAAGTCTAATTTGAAATTAACTTCAATAGAAGATTGCGAAATGTGTACATTTGTATCATAAGTAAGGAGAAGGGTTTAAATTATTGGAAAACCAATATTACAGACAAATGTTACGTATTAATTATACAGGGAATTTATATATATATAAATGTGCAAAAATTTACTCTGAAAAATAAATAATAAAACCATAATAAAAGCAATAAAAGCATAATAAAAGCATAATAAAAGCATAATAAAAGCAATAAAAGCATAATAATGCATAATAAATCAAAAACATAATAATGGGACCTACTTTCGGTCAATGGCGGGAGATGGCGCTATGCTATCACTTCTTGCCAAAAAGGAAGTAAAATTTCTGTGTTTCAGTTTTTTTCTGGATGGACTATGTGATTTCTTTTCTGAACGGAATAGATTCTTCTTCTTCAGCGTTCATTCTCAAACTCCTGCTAGATATTCCTTGTAGCATGACTATGGTCCTACTAGATTTCCAGCAGGATGTAGTCCAGAGAATGGAAATGCGTTGTGTCGCCGTTTTATTTGCGCCAATGGCCTTACACGTCCGTCTTCGGCAGGGAACGGGATAGATTAGAACACGGCTTAACCATTTAGAGACACTGAAACGACTCTGCGACTGGATTAGCGAACCGATATTGTAGAAATAGTACTAAGTAATATCGTTCGTAGGAAACAATGAAGAGTTCCCATGTGACGTCTGTAAATACCAAACGTAAAGAAATCAACAAATTCAGCACAATCAACATCTGGTAAATAAGATATATTCCGCAATATACTCAGCATACACGGGGGCCATCTCCAGGGAACTCTTCTACCACTGACGCTGAAAGACAATAAAGGGTTTAGCGAATATATATATATATATATTTGTCATTATATTTCTATTAAACACATTAATTTTAACGGTTTCTTGAACGACCTTCTGTATGTTTTGCTCACGAATCGCATATAATTATTTTTTTGAATAATTCTTTCCCATAATCTAACTGGCTTGGCACATTTTGCCATGAACATTACTTTCCCTGAATATCTCGTGTCCTATAATCTGACTGATTCCTCGCAATTTTTGCCATGAATTTGTATGTTGCATTTCATTCTCCCCAAAACATCCCTTCATTTCCGCCAGTCTCGCGCCAGGTAATGTTTAGGCATCAGTAAGAAATAATTCTGGAATAACAAAGGTAGAATTCAAGGATCTCACGACGAATACAAAGACATCTAACGTTATTCAACCGCACAGGCTACAACCACTCACGCTACAAAGCCTCTTTTTCTACAAGGTTCAGGATCCAAAATCACCAGCTTAGATTTGGAATAGAAAAAATTGATATTCCAAGAGAATAATTTATCGCATAACGATTTCAAAGTATTTGATGAATGGCTTTCAATCGTAATAAAAGCGATTTTACGTTACATTGATCCGTGCCTTACGTGAGGGTAATAGTTTTATAGTGAATATTGAAAAACTGATGCGAAGACCAACGGAAAAAATCATTACTGATTTTGATTTTTGGTTGTTAAGATTGCGTGAGAGTGAAGTTGTAGCTGTAATGTGTGACATTAGAGGTTGTAGCTGCAATGTGTGCTATAGGATGTCGTAGCTGCAATGTGTGCTATAGGATGTTGTAGCTGCAATGTGTGATATAGGATGTCGTAGCTGCAATGTGTGATATAGGATGTCGTAGCTGCAATGTGTGCTATAGGATGTCGTAGCTGCAATGTGTGCTATAGGATGTCGTAGCTGCAATGTGTGCTATAGGATGTCGTAGCTGCAATGTGTGATATTACTGACGCTTCGTTCTCTTTTTTGTCATGTAATTACTACAGAAACCGTTTTTTCTTGTTCATAATTATATTTAATAGGAAGACAACATTACCGTGACCATCTAAACAGAAGACCTTTTGGGTAGTTGGAAAACAGCCTTCTTAAATGACTCATTTTACTATTCCTGTGATATTCATTGGCTGTGTGCACAAAGTATAATCTTAGTTACCAACTAAAGTCACGGAAAAATCAAATATACTATTTTAGAAGACTGCTTTCCAATTAGCGAAAAGATCTTATATATCGACGGCCTCGGTATTACTGTATGACTCGGAAACATTGAAAATGGCAAAACACTACACTGTAAATTGCATACATCTGTGAATAACTGATTAAGAACGCTAAACGTTAGGTAACAGGAAAGGTAAGAAATGAAGATATATGAAGGCATACAGGTCAGGAACAGGTAGTCACCCAGATGAAGGAGGGGAAATAAAGATGGACTAGAAACACTCTTAGAAAAACAGTAAAAGATATAGCTATGACACGGAACCAACAAGGGGAAAATTACAAGGAAGACAAAGGAATACTCGAAGAAGAAGAACTTTACAGACACAGGAAATATTTGGAATGATAGTAAGAATCATGACCAATCGCAGTATAGAAGACCTCTGCACAGAATTAATTAGGATTTAATTAGAAGTTATTGGTTATTGTGGTGAGTTCCTTTGGTCATTGTTTATATGCTTGGAGCCGCTTTGGCTATTTTATAGCACGCGATTTCAAATATATAAATAATGATCAACGGAAAACAAGACAATAACCAAAATCATAAAGAAATAAGTTCTAATTAATTATGTGCAGAGGTCTTCTAATGTTAGCGAGGTCATGCTAAGAACGTATACAAGAGTAGACACAAATGTAAAATTATTATCCTTAACCTGTGTAACCCAGGCTCTATTAACATCCTATGTAAATTCAACGGCTCGATTGATTAACAATTGCATGTGTCATGGCCGTGTGCTGCCGTTGTTGAAAAGGAAGTAAAGAACAGATACACTGTTACCTGCCAAACATGTTGTAAGAAGCAACTAAGGACGTTTCTGGGGTGGAGTTGGCTGTCCCATCCCATATAGGGTCAAAGTTTCCCAGAAGTCGTGTTGAAATCTGATGTATTATGTAATAAAGGCGCAGAAAAGCTGTAAATTATGTTACAGTGCAGTCCGTTCTCGGAACTAAGCCTGCTCGCCTGCAGGAGTTTCAGAATTAACTAAGAACAAAAAAAGAGATTATTTTTTTGAAACAAAGAAACAGAAGTAAATATGAAACGATTGAAGAAACTAAACACATACATTATTTACTGCTTCAGGTTGTAGGTTCGATGCGATGAGAAGACTGTTGAAATAATAATTGACGTAAGGAGATGTCCACAAATATCGTCAACAATTTTTTCCCTAATTTCATCCCCATTCCCCCATCCTTGTCACTAGCTGTCAAGAACCCCCCCCCCCCCACTCGCCCAAACCCTTAACATATTTGTATCAAACATTTTTTAACCAAAATATACCAAACCAGAATAAATACAAGTGATAAATCACGGTGTTACTATTCCATGCCCCGCTTCATTCTCCAGCAGTACTCCGGGCAAAAGATTCTAATACTGTTACTAGTGCAACATATACTAACATTAGTACGTATGTGTTCATTGTTCATCCATCACAGATGATGGAGACTATTTGTTACAACCACTTTATGAAATTCAATTAACTGTATGTCCTTTTTAATGAGTTCGTAGATTGATAATAAGGCACATGTATTGGCCCTAAAGTCTTTTTATGAATTTATAGATGGATAATAAAGCACATGTGGTGGCCCTAAAGATCATTGTACAGTATGGGCATGGAGTATTACTTTCGATGATGTGGGATCTGCAATTAACTTTCTCTCTAGTCTCGGCTGTTGAATTGTTCCATTCCTTATTCTTTCACAAAAATCTTCCGCCTTTTTAATAGTGTTTTTATTGTAAAACGGAGATGGCACTTAGGAGTCGGTCAAAAATGAAGAAAAATGCAATGTTCGCTGCCATGCATTTCTTTTTATTAATAAATAATATTGGTTCGTGTTTGGAACGCGTACCCCAGATGTGATTATTTACCTTGGCAATGTTTGTCGGCTTATGAAAATCCTTTATTAATTTTAATATAAATATATTTAGGGTCAAGGTTAGTTATGTAAATCAAAACCTCTCATATGGGTGGAAAAATGGGGGGGGGGGGTTTACGCGTTCCACACCAAAATCAGAATATTTAATAAAAGACGAAAGTAAGATATTAGTACAAGACATAAAAATAGTAATAATAATAGTAATGACAATACCAAAATTATAATACGACTAATGCTAGTAATGAAAATTTTAGTATTATAATACTAGTAATACTAGTAATGACACTACCAGTGTTATAATAGTAGTAATGACAATACCAGTATATAGTACTAGTAATGTTAGTAATGACAATACCAGTATATAGTACTAGTAATGTTAGTAATGACGATACCAGTATATAGTACTAGTAATGTTAGTAATGACAATACCAGTATATAGTACTAGTAATGTTAGTAATGACGATACCAGTATATAGTACTAGTAATGTTAGTAATGACAATACCAGTATATAGTACTAGTAATGTTAGTAATGACAATACCAGTATATAGTACTAGTAATGTTAGTAATGACGATACCAGTATATAGTACTAGTAATGTTAGTAATGACAATACCAGTATATAGTACTAGTAATGTTAGTAATGACGATACCAGTATATAGTACTAGTAATGCTAGTAATGACGATACCAGTATATAGTACTAGTAAGGCTAGTAATGACGATACCAGTATATAGTACTAGTAATGCTAGTAATGACGATACCAGTATATAGTACTAGTAATGCTAGTAATGACGATACCAGTATATAGTACTAGTAATGCTAGTAATGACGATACCAGTATTATAATACTTTGTTGCTCGTCCAGCACAAGTGATGATAACATGTGTTATATCCACTTTTGAAAATTCAATTTGAGTTATGTCCTTGATTATGAGTTCGTAGATGGCTAATGAACCCTATTCGAGCTGTAAATATCCTTCAACAGTTCGGACATGGAATGACCACTGCAATGTATTATACCTTTTCTTTCCCCGATATCTTCATTTCGTAATCTATCGAGCATGGTGACCCCCGCGACTTTATCAAGCATTTCATCTCACATGTCACTATCTTTCTATAATGTGAAGATGAGAGAGACCAGGTCTGGCACTGGTAACACAGTGTTGGTAGGAATATACTATAGATCATTTGTCTTTATAACTTCCATTTCGGTCTTGGGATAAAGAAGTAGTGGTAACATTTGGTATGTTACTGCATTTGCCTTTTGACATCTCGTCTCTATCTCTTTGTCGAGACTTCCATTTTTTGTAAAAATACTACAGAGATATTTGAACTCTGTTACTTGTTCTACTCTTATGTTGTCTATCTGTATGTTTAGTTTAATCAATGATCATCGTGCGAAAAGTCAAATTGTAAATTGTAAACGGCTGGTTTCCAATTAGCCACTAGGGCTTACATAGTCTATGGTCTAGATACAACTGAACCATCGCTATTAATATAAAAGTGCTAAATTCGAAGATCTCCCTAGCGTAATAGTTAAACCATTTGCTTTGTGCTAAAAAGGTATTTGGTTCGAATATCTGTTTGCTGCGAACTGTTTACACTTTGTAGTATGTGATTAAAACCTAATCACATATATTTTCTCCATGTCATCCCATTTTCCATTCTCCATCATCATTCTTTACCACCACAATTCTAATCACATCTATCTCAGATATTCAAATCTATTTCCTCTCTCTTTATCTCTCACCTTTTTCTCTCTCCCTCTCCCTCTCTCTATCATCATTCTCTGCAGCCCCAGTTCTAACCACATTTATCTCTGATATTTAATTGTCTATCTCCTCTCTTCCTCTATCCCTCTTTCTCTCTCTTTCTCTTTCTCTCTCCCTCTTTCTCTCTCATCATTCTCTACAGCCCCAGTTCTAATCACATCTATCTCAGATATTCAATTGTCTATTTCCTCTTTCAATTCTCTATTGATAATCCTCTACTTTCTAATTCCTTTTCATTTATGATTATAGTGATGGTGGTAGTGAGGATAATGATGATAATGGTAATTCATCTATGCTTTATTATCACCCTTTTGGTCACATCTAACCTTCACTACACCTCCACTATCCCCAGCCCATTTCCCAGTTTCAAACTTCTCCCTCTTGTATTCCTCTCCATTCAATTTTCTCCTCCATGAATTCCAATTCCTACTACCATTTCCTCATAACTTTCCGTTCCAATTTTGGTCTGAACACGGAAGTATGGTATGCCGCACGCCATCCTCAGATGTCCACAACTAATGAAGGCGTTCTTCTTTGGTCACGACATTGGAACAAAACCTCTTTATTACGCTGTTGACTCTGTATCATTGAAATCTCTCATCCCATTTTGTGATAACGTTACGTTCCCTAATGTCTTTAACATTACAGTTTTCTGTTTTCGTTCGTTTGTTCTCTATTTAAGGTTTACATTTTCATGTTTACTTTGACATACGTTTCTCTGTTCACATTAGTCTTTATAAAAACATGTGGGGTATTTTAAACACAGACATGCAAACATATGTGCATTTGTAAATAGATGATACGTAAACAAATGATAAGTAAATAAATGATAAGTAAATATATGATAAGTAAATAAATGATTTGTAAATAAAAGATTAGTAAATAAATGATAAGTAAATAAATGATAAGTAAATAAATGATAAGTAAATAAATGATAAGTAAATAAATGATAAGTAAATAAATGATAAGTAAATATATGATAAGTAAATAAATGATAAGTAAATAAATGATAGGGATAAATAAAACAGGTACGTACCATAGGTATCTACGTGAGTGAAGGGAAAGGTGGGAGCCAAGTTGTAGGTGATTCAGCAAGGACAATATACGGGCAAGTTATTGTGACGATGATGCTGATGATAGCGGTAGCGGTTGTGATGATGGTGAGAATGAAAATGATGGCGTTGATGATGACGCTAGTGATGGTAGTTGTTATGATGATGATGATGATGATGGTAGTGGTGGTAGTTGTTATGATGACGCTAGTGATGGTAGTTGTTATGATGACGCTAGTGATGGTAGTTGTTATGATGACGCTAGTGATGGTAGTTGTTATGATGACGCTAGTGATGGTAGTTATTATGATGATGGTAGTGATGGTAGTTGATATGATGATTGTAGTGATGTTAGTTGTTATGATGATTTTAGTGATGTTAGTTGTTATGATGATTTTAGTGATGATTGTGGTTGTGATTATGACAATGATAATGACGATGTTGATGGTAGTGGTGGTTGTGACAATAATCATGACTATGCTGATGCTGATGTTGACTATGATGATGATGGTAGTAGTGGTGTCCGTTTTTATTTTATTATTCATGCGTGTCATACTCCAACATAATCTCTCTGTTAGCAGGACACACTGGGGATGGATGGAACGTGTAGGGTCTGGGCTGGATGTACTGCTTATAATCAAGGACTTCGTGAAGCGTTCCACAACAGCCTCTCACATTCCATGTGCAGATTATTGCTGCGAAAGATACTGTCCGGCTGATACTAAGCTTCTTGCATAAAAGGCATCATGCATAAACGCGCCCGCAGCAACATCTTCACGGGGTACTCCTGTTTCAAACACGCTTGCTATAGGAGCGACCGAATGCTTGGCGGTATACCCATCTTCTCCTTCCTTCTCTTGTCTTGTCTACCTCAAGTATGTCTAATCTCGACGCCCTCACTAGGGTTCCTGAATGGTGACGAGGAACATCTCTACCTTGAGTGGATCAGAGACCTGCCTAATATCCCAGCTGCAGCGAGAGTGTCTTGCAAACTGACATTGCACAGTCAGAACATTTCCTAATCGAGATACTGGAAGCTGGGTCAAGAAAACTCATGAGGAATCTGTAAACTCGATGCTGGGGAGAATCATGAAGACATGGGATGAAGGACAAATACTCGGCCACAGAATGAAGGATCAAGAAATGTTCCTCGATTGCTTGTGACCAGCGTGGAGTGCATCTCTGTTAATACCCACCTGAATTCCCACAAGCAAAGACTTTTCATAGAGACTTCATGAAGGCAATTGACCAGTTTCAGATAGAGGAAGACGGAAGACATATACATGTCATTCTTTTGGATGGAGATACCTACAGCATACAACCAAACCCACAATGCTTGTCAAATAAAATCTACAATACGAGTTCGGGTGTCACCTTGGTTACCAAGACACACGAAAGATCCCTGCTGTTCCTTGCGAAACGTCAGCGAGTGGGAACCTAAACATCCTACAACAAAACATAGAAGGTATACAAAACAAGATCTCAGAAGAAATACAAACATTACAGGAACACAACGTAAACGCGGCCCTCCTGCAAGAAATAATACCACCACGGAAAAAATTCAACAACATGGACTGCACATAGCACAAATGTAACAGTCTGAAACATGGACAGCACATAGCACAAATGTAAAAGTCTGAAGTGTCAGATCATTATATGACATTAAGTAGAAATGATGTCGAGACCACCGTAACCAACAGTCCTGAAGGAGACATAAGCCACCAGAGAAGAAAAGTATGGAATAAAAACACCTTCTCCATACAAAACACCTTGTACACACAAAGCACCTTGTACATACATAACACCTTGTACACACAAAACACCTTGTATATACAAAACACCTTGTACACACAAAACACCTTGTATATACAAAACACCTTGTTTACACTGAAACACCTTGTACACACAAAACACCTTGTACACACTGAAAGACCTTGTACACACAAAACACCTTGTATATACAAAACACCTTGTTTACACTGAAACACCTTGTACACACAAAACACCTTGTACACACTGAAAGACCTTGTACACACAAAACACCTTGTATACACTGAAACACCTTGTACACACAAAACACCTTGTATACACTAAAACACCTGGTACACACAAAACACCTTGTATACACTGGACAAAATTTACTGTCCCCAAACATCAAGCTGATGTTGTGATGACTGTTACCCATGGCAACTTCCAACTGATGTTCCAACTTCTGATTTAATTTTCTCAACACGAACAACGTTATGAACACACTCAATATTCTTAATGTTGGTTGAGGTTAACGGTGTCTCATTACGTTCATCATTATCGAAACTAACACAACCATCACAGACATGCTTCTGACAAATAAATATTTGTGACACATAAATAATTGTGACACATAAATATTTGTGACACATAAATGTTTGTGACACATAAATATTTGTGACACATAAATATTTGTGTCACATAAATGTTTGTGACACATATATGTTTGTGACACATAAATGTTTGTGACACATAAATGTTTGTGACACATAAATATTTGTGACACATAAATATTTGTGACACATAAATGTTTGTGACACATAAATGTTTGTGACACATAAATATTTGTGACACATAAATATTTGTGACACATAAATGTTTGTGACATAAATATTTGTGACACATAAATGCTTGTGACACACAAATATTTGTGACTTCGTCATTGATGTATCACAATATGTTTTATTAAGCAACGTTAATGTCTCTGAAGGTGATTCACAAGACAAGTACAGAATTTGACATTTGTACGGACATTTGTGGTGACTTGGATTTATTTTAGCACCTACATACTAAACCCAATTTTTAAAAAAATCATTTTCTCAATGATCGAGCAGTCACAATTTCTCACAGTTCCTAAATATACTTTGTGTTCGTATGACGTAAGCTATTCCGGACGCGAACATCAACTCAAAATTGTAGTTTTGTAAATGTTACATACTCTCATGTGTGTCATGTGACGTATTATTTCCAGAACGTAGTGACAACGACATTTATCGAAACAAATTTGACAATCGATATATATGATTTTAATAACAGATAGAAAGGCTGATGCAAGCAATGTTCTTCGATTTTCTCATAGACAGATAATATACGCGACATTAGCAAAATGCAAGAAAGAAAAGTGAACCTGTTAACATCGCGTAATAATATCATTTCTAGTTCTAATTCCACCATGTTTCTATTTTACCTTTGTGCAGTGTTCAGAGGTAAAAGATTAACTAATCATATCCATTCAGTGAATTAGTAACGTATGAAGATTATGATCAAGAGAGTAAGCGGTCACTGGGAAATTATTGTATCAATACTAGATCGATATGAATTTTGAACAGTGATAAATATTTTTTGAGATTTCTCATATCGACCATGTGGGCGATTATGACCCACGTGTTGACGTGCCAAATGTCATTGGAATCGGTCAAGTCGTTGAGATTTCCGTAACCCTATGATCGTGTAGAACGATCATAGGGTTACGGAGTTTATCATAAATATATATATATATATATATATATATATATATATATATATATATATATATATATATATATATATATATATATATATATATATATATATATATATATATATATATATATATATATATATATATATATATATATATATATATATATACAAGCTTATATATCCATCAATACGTATTTAATATAAGATTGTACATTTTTCCATATTTATATAATACAAGGTAATCCATCAATATTTATATAATACGCGCCCACATTTATATAATACAAGCTCATATATCTTTGAAGGGGCTTGCGTATATTTTATTTCTCCCTTGTATGTTCCGGAAGCTTCTCTAAAAAATATGTTTAGGATATAATTGTTGTTCATTCTTCGCACATGAGCCAGACATCTTCATTTTCTAACAATGGGTGTTGCTATTATTGATGGTAATTTTGCCTGTTACAGTATCACTATGTTGATGTCGTCCTGTCACATTATTGTCATTATGTCGCGATGACAGGGAATGTAAAATATATTGTACTTTCTCAGATGGCTGCAGTATGAGTGAGGCACTGCTCCACGCTATCTCATAACTACACTATCGACGGTCACACAATACTTCCACGATTACGTATATTTACACGCAATTACACTCACAAGCAAAATCACACTCACTCTTACATCAATGATGTATTGCACTAACAATCATACTTCACTCGTACACACATTCATTAATACTTACACGCGCTCTCAAATCAATTTACTCTCGACTCAGCCTCTTATGTTCCCCACCACCGGAAGTCATCCAAGACACGAATTTTAGAAGATGACATTTATATGTAGGCTGTCCAATCATAGTACTACGACTAACAATTTTCTCCAATTTCTCTAGTAAGTAAGTGGTCGAGATTTCGCAAGAAACTCCTGAACAACGTTAACCAAATTTGGTAATATTAATCAAAACTTACACCAAACTCTATTACTTCTACATCAGGGTTGCCATATCGGTATGCCATTACTACAATTTTACAGATGTTGCTATTTTGAAATGTCACTATTATTTTTAAAAATCTTTAGTAACAAATTTGTTCAGTCTTTTTATAATTGTTTGACTAAAGTGAAAAAATATTATTTTTTTTGCTACAGGGAGCAAGTTATTTCATTAGTAGAATTGTTTATCTTGTAACTGTTGTCACAATAAAACTAAAACACGTAATGCAACTTTATTTCATATATGCAATTTTTTTAATTGGGGCTTTCACTTTCGTTTCTCTTAATTTAAACTTGGTGTTTTAAATTATGTTTTCAATAATATTTCGTACATAGTTTCGGAGATTCCCCAGTCTATGACTAAAAATTTGGCCATAAACAGCTCACACTATCTGGCAGTCCTAGTCGACATCAATCTCAAATACGGAAGATTTTTCTCTCTGTGACATGTTTGCAATAGGGTAAATAGTTCGTATTTGATTTCTATTACTTTTTCACTACTTGAGTGTCATTCCTGACGAACTTTAAGAAAATATCAGAGATTTTTGAAATGTAGAATTTTAGTTGTATTGATATAATGAATAGAAATAATCACATATACATATCCATGACAAACTGTTGAAGGGGGATTTCATTGCATACAAAAATAGAAAGTTATAGATATGAAATAGATTATTACTAGTAGATAACAGCGATCTGAAATAGATTATTACTAGTAGATAACAGCGATCTGAAATAGATTATTACTAGTAGATAACAGCGATCTGAAATAGATTATTACTAGTAGATAACAGCGATCTGAAATAGATTATTACTAGTAGATAGCAGCGATCTGAAATAGATTATTACTAGTAGATAACAGCGATCTGAAATAGATTATTACTAGTAGATAAAAGCGATCTGAAATAGATTATTACTAGTAGATAACATTGATATGATTGTATAACAGAAAATGAAGTAGTTAAGTTGTGCTGTTCACAAAATAAATAACATATAATTTGTGTGTGCTTTTTAATGTTACATATTAACTGTTATATATTAACTGATATTTCGTGCATTATTCACGACCGAAAGGTTAAAGCGTTGGTCTTACAGCCAAGAGGTCCAGAATTCGATCCTCGGTAAGGACCGGGTTTTTTTATGTTGGAGTGTACATTTTTAAAAAAAAATTATTCCTCAACATGACGTGACGACAGCAAAGGCATGATGCCTTTATCACACAAGCCACTCGAATACTCACTGTAACTCCCTAACTTTGTCATACAAGATAATCGAATACTACCTATAACTCCCTAACTTTATCATACAAGATAATCGAATACTACCTATAACTCCCTAACTTTATCATACAAGATAATCGAATACTCACTGTAACTCCCTAACTTTATCATACAAGATAATCGAATACTACCTATAACTTCCTAACTTTATCATACAAGATAATCGAATACTACCTATAACTCCCTAACTTTATCATACAAGATAATCGAATACTCACTGTAACTCCCTAACTTTATCATACAAGATAATCGAATACTACCTATAACTCCCTAACTTTAGCACACAGGCTACTCGAATACCCCTGTGACTCCCTAAATTTATCACACAGGCCACTCGAAAACTCCCTGTGACTCTATAGCGTGAAAAAAAGGATGGCAGTTGTTTTGTAACATTTATCCGGCACTGTGGTGCGTGGTACTGTAACAACTAAGGTACCTGGTTCGAATCCCGCCACAGGAAATTGTGCATCCAAACCGTTCAGAATGCAATTGCAAACTACGAACCATATTTATATTGCTTATAAAATGACTACAGACAAAAAAATGTTAGGCTGATAGCTATGTTCTGAACAGGATATTCTTGTACCATTCTTTTTATTATGTTCGTTACAGCGTCCCTTGTATTGTCATTACAGCTTCCCCCCTTGTATTTTCATTACAGCGACCCCTTGTATTTTCATTACAGCGCCCCCCTTGTATGTTAGTTTTTCTAAGCTATCTAGTAGGAGTAGTGGTTTTGAGTTTACCCCTCTTTTCGAAAGGCGTGCCCTTTCGACCATCAGACAACAAAGTCCAATTTGATTATATCTAATATGCCCATGTCCTACTTCATGCATCTGAATCTAATATTTTCCTCTAGGTATAACTTGGTCTCCATCCTTCCAATGTGGGTTCTATAACACAACATAGTGAGTGCAATTGCAACAGTCAATAATCGATATGAATTATTGATTGCTTTCTTCCATTAAATCACATTTATGACCCTCATTGACTCCATATGCTGGAGAAAATATAAAGGGCTAAAGTTAAAGGTAAAATAAGGGTGAGTTGAGTTATGACCGTTCTCCTGTGTACAGACATGTGTACAGAAAATGTAAGTATGACCTGAAAGGCAGATTTTGATTATTTCGGTGTATTTCGTTGGTCGACCCTGCCTTTTGGGAGGGGAGGGGGACGATTGCGAGTATATAAATAGTGGCCTGCAAAAAAAATGTTAAAAATATAACGAATAAAGTCCTAATTAATTATGTATAGAGGTCTCTTACAGTCAGTTGAGTTATGCATTAGCGTCATAGCACACGATTGCCCATAAGTTAGCACCTTCGCAGTCAGTGGCTGACGGGAAGCCGTCTGACTAATGTCTTCTACAGCGCCTGCACAACAGCAATTCCTCGACCTTCCCAGCACATGAACCCTGGTAAGCTACTTCTTTGTGATTTGATGAACCACGGGATAAATATTTATTTCCAACCACTAATAACTAGGGACTCGAAACTCAAGTCCACTGGTCGACGGGACAATGACTTAACACTATACTAGCTGGCTTTCTATTAGTAGGCTATATGGCTTAACTAATACTAACTGGCTTTCTATTTGTATATGGCTTAACACTATACTAGCTGGCTTTCTATTGGTATATGGTTTAACATATACTAGATGGATTTCTATTGGTATATGGCTTAACATATACTAGATGGCTTTATATTGGTATATGGCTTAACATATACTAGATGGCTTTTTATTGGTATATGGCTTAACATATACTAGATGGCTTTCTATTGGTATATGGCTTAACATATACTAGATGGCTTTCTATTGGTATATGGCTTAACATATACTAGATGGCTTTCTATTGGTATATGGCTTAACATATACTAGATGGCTTTTTATTTGTATATGGCTTAACATATACTAGATGGCTTTTATTGGTATATGGTTTAACATATACTAGATGGCTTTCTATTGGTATATGGCTTAACATATACTAGATGGCTTTCTATTGGTATATGGCTTAACATATACTAGATGGCTTTCTATTGGTATATGGCTTAACATATACTAGATGGCTTTCTATTGGTATATGGCTTAACATATACTAGATGGCTTTTTATTTGTATATGGCTTAACATATACTAGATGGCTTTTATTGGTATATGGTTTAACATATACTAGATGGCTTTCTATTGGTATATGGCTTAACATATACTAGATGGCTTTCTATTGGTATATGGCTTAACATATACTAGCTGGTTTTCTATTTTTTATAGGAATCTTCTTGACTTATGTATTAAGACTTTCGTCTTGTGTATAAAAATTATTAAACACTCGTAAAATGTATAATTCGCAAAGAGTTCATCTACTGGGAAGTATCTACCACAAAATGTAGGGTTATACAAACCACGACACGCCTAAGTAGACTGCCCACTATCTAATCGGTTAATAAGGCAGCGTCCAGCTTTCCTTCAAATATTAACTCCTTGATCAGCAATATCTCACACTCCTATAACTTAATAGAATGACCAGGAATAAGTAGAAGAAAGATGAGAATCTCTGCGAGACATGTACATTGAAGAACAGTGAAGCAGTAACGTTATTATTTATCGGAAATTGCAGTATTTAGTCGACATTGAACGGTTTAATGGTTTGGAAATCGTAGTCAAAGAAATATTGGTTATAAGGAAACTTTGAAGGGGCAGGTCAGGACGCAAGCATTGCTTTGAAAATAAATCGGCAGAACTGGATAAAAGCAGGCAGAGAGAAAAGGTCGGTGAGTAAAATTATGCCAGCAAAGACACTGTTATTGGCTTGTTAGTCTGATATAAAATAACTATGCTCACTGGTCCACTTCTATTGCAACCAAGCTGTATACCACAACGGAAACAGTCATACATAAGATATGATAGTAACATTTTATCATTGAAGATTAAATAAATATATATATATATACACTTTTTCGTGTGGTTGTCATTGGTTGCCCCTCCAATACTCGGACCGGACTGATTAGGATCACTGTGTGTCGACAGTGCCACTGCATGTGTTGGCTCAGTGGTGTCGGAGATATTTACTGTCTCTTTTGCAGGCAATTCTCTTTCCATCTGCTGCCTCCACATTCACGGACACGATCTCCAAAAGGTTTAGCCAGAATCAGCACGAGCAGCTGTATTTCTTTTGGAATCTTTGTTATCTGCTAAACCTGGGTCCGCTGACAGCAATGAGGTACACTTGCACCCCACGACAACACAAAGCAGAAAAATGACAGAACATAGCAGGACATTTAGATCGAAAGTTTTACTGCAATCTACCGATCACTCATGCGAGTTTAGCAAGTGTTCCGAACTAAGAGAGACTTGGAGAGGCGGTATCTGTCGGCAAATAAATTTGTTGATGAGCATATGAGAGCACAAAATATTGTTGATAAGGGATGGCTAGGGGGGATGTGGCGCGTGATTAACAAACGTTGCCGCCAGCAGCATTGTTTTTATACAACAATTGAATTTTTTGAGTTTTAACCATTTTTAAAAAACAATGTTTTTCTGTTATAACATAAAAATATGTGTTTCGTACTTTTTTTGCTCATCAATTATTTTAGAGGCGGAGTAAGGGTGAAATTTTTGACAAGGAAGGGAGGGGTGGCCACTGAATTCTTGACAGTTAATAAAAATTTGGGGAAGGGATCCGAAATTGGCAAACAACTGTTGACGTAATTTATGGAATTAATTCAGTCAATGAGTATCCATTCATTTTGCACGAGGAACAAAGCAGATTGACCACACCTGCTTAGATATACACAGCAGGTTGACCACTCCTGCGTAGAGTATACACAGCAGGTTGACCACTCCTGCGTAGAGTATACACAGCAGGTTGACCACTCCTGCGTAGAGTATACACAGCAGGTTGACCAGTCCTGCATATATCATACAAAGCAGGTTGACCACTCCTGCTTAAATCATATAAAGCGGGTAGACCAAGTTATTAAAAGATAAAATGCCATCATTAATTGTTTGATACTGTGCTAAGCATAATCTGGAATTATCAGTCCACAATGAAGATAAGAAAGTTTCTGAAATTAATAGATTGAAATAATTTATTGACAAGTTATACGTTTTTATCATGCATCGACCAAAGAATAAAACAGTTCTGGAGATTGTTCAGTTGAGATCAAAAGAAAACTCACAATTTCAACACTCAAACACGCATGATAAAGATGTGTTAAAGTGGTAATAGTGACACTAAAATAACCATTTTAAAATCATGTTTTCACAGTGGCAACGTATAAATGTGAGAATTAGACGTTGAACAAAACAATGTCTAGAAGGATAAATATTCATTTGAAATAATGTGCTACAGAAAGATCGGACCAATATCATGGACAGAGAAAAAGAAGAACATTGGAATTTTGCAATTACTAAAGCTAAACGAAGGGTGGATTCTAAATACCACCATAAGAAGGAAGATACAATATTTTGGACACTTAAAGAGACATGATAGCATCAAATGTCTGATTCTGGAGTGTAGAGTACCGGCGGGAGAATAAGAGTAAGACCAAGAAGCCGATGGACCATCGACATTGAATAATGTATGAGCATGTCTCTGGCTAATGCAGGCTTGCTTGTCCGGGACAGAATATCCGCGATGAAGACAACGGTCTGGAAAGAATATGTCACGTGATATATAACCGTAGGTGGTCAATTTTTGTTCTTCTTCTATTGTCATTCTCAAACACTTGTAGATCAGCAGGATGTAGAACAGAGAACAGGATGAACTGTGCCATGGTTTACAGTTTATCCGCGATATTTGCTCATATCACATCCGACTGTGGCATGAACTAGGGTTAGTTTGACCATATATGGAATGGGACAACCAAATCCACCACACACAAAAACTTCTTAGTCGCTTCTTACGATATGCGTGGTAATTAATAGTGTTGCTATTCTGTGCTCCTTTTTCGGGCCTTGACAACGCACGAAAGATGTAGTCAATTTACAACTTCTATTAATGATACACTCGGAATTCCATGCGTATATTGTGCCATTTGAAACCCTTCGTAGTTTAGAAATGAACACGAAATGATGACAGAAGACACATTCTGTGTCCACAAAATGTATTAACCAGTTTACAAAATGTATTGTAATAAAATTAGGCAATAAACTGGAGAAGAAATTACACCCTGAATGCACACCGCCGCTATGAAGTTTGTGCACTGCTGCTGAATGCCGAGAAAGTCATGTGTGAGAAAGAGATTGGGACTGTACTGGATATTGGCAACAGTGAAGTCATAACTGGATATTGGCAACAGTGAAGTCATAACTGGATATTGGCAACAGTGAAGTCATAACTGGATATTGGCAACAGTGAAGTCATAACTGGATATTGGCAACAGTGAAGTCATAACTAACCAACACATAAACAAACTGATATAATACACGCTCGTGTGTTATGGATATCCAAAGGTAGATCAAAGAATAGCATCAATGTGACCTGCCATATATGTCAAACGAGGAGATTAAGGATGTTTTGAGGTCAAGGTGATTGTCCCATTCCAGAGGTTACAGTGATCCGAAGGCCTTGCTTAAGGCAAATACGATACCGCAACCAAACTGTAAACTAGGACGTACGACTACGCAATCTATGAACTACATCCTGCTAAACAGCAGGAGTTATAGAACAAACACACAAGTAGAAGAAGAGAAATATAATATAATGTTTAATATATACATGTCTTGTACTTCCACAGTGTGACTTGGAAAATATCTTCTTCTTCTTCAGCGTTCATTCTCAAACTCCTGCTGGATCTCTCTTATAACAGGACCATTGTCCTACTTGATTTCTAGCAGGATGTAGTCCAGAGAATGGAAATGCGTTGCGTCGTCGTTTATCTAGAAGCTACAGATTGGAGTTTTCACAAAAGTACTCGATTTTATTTCATCGAGAGAACTTTGAGTTACTTTTCGAGAGATCTTTGATCTTGCAAATATGAGGTCAAAAACATAAATGCTCAATTCGCGACACATCAGCGTATTGCCTGCTTCAAGGTTTGCCATTTGAGGAAATTCAAAAAAAAGTATATTTTCCATTATTATCGATCAGTGGTTTATTGAGTATAACTTTTATTACTGTATGTTTTCCTGTGAAGGAGTGCAGGGAGGTTTTCTTTCTTTCTTTATTGAATATGATACTGTTAAATAATGGAGTTGGAAATGCCGACTGGATAGTAGACATATTCTATTTTGAATAAAGCAAACAAGCATTTTTGGTTCTTCTTCTTCATCGTTTGCTCTCAAACTCCTGCAGATTAGCAGGATGTAGTCCAGAAAACGAAATGCGGTGCCATATCTACAGTTGTAGGTCTGACACATCCGTCGTCAGAATGGTTTCTAGGTCCCTTTGACTCTGTATGGGATTGGCAGCCAACTCCACCAAATAACATCCTTAGACACTTCTTATGACACGCATTGAAGGTAAACAGTGTTACTATTCTTTCTTTCCCTTTCGGATCCCGGCAACATATTGGCGACTGTAGATAGAATTAAACATAGTGTACATGTAAGATTTATTAAACTGTATGGGGGAGGGTCATTGATTTTTCATTGGTCCGGATGCATAAATGCCTGCGGCTAAAATATAATTATTTAGGCCAGTATGTGGCCGGGCCCGAAACAGGAGCATAGAATAGCAATAGTTGTTATCGTTCATGCATGTCGTAATCATCGTCTAAGGATGTTTTTGAGTAGAATTGACTTTTTCACCCAATATAGGGTCAACGTGAGCAAGGAGCCATGCTGGAATGAACCATTGACGTCCGTATGCATTGTCAACAAAATACTGCTAACAATATCTAAAGGAGAAAAGAGGACAGACAGATAGAAACATGATGTCAAAAGGCAAACGATGAGACATACCAGCTGTCAACTTTGTTATTGCACCCAAAAATCAACATGGAAGTAAAGAAACAAATGATTAAGATCATCTTTATACCAGCATTATGCTAACAATGTCAGACTTGGCAACTGACATCTACACATTAGAGAAAGATCGAAACTTGCGAAATGAAATGTCTAAGGGAGGCTATTGGAGTCACCAGACTCGACAAAACGCGCAGTGAGATAGTGCAGTGAGAACATTAGAAAGATAATAGGTATCACATTATGCATCGAATATATAGAGAAACAAGAGATAAAAATGGTTTGGACATCTTATGAGGATGAACGATCAACTTCCCATAATAGCCTATAACAAGATGGAATCAGGATACAGAGCCAAGAGCAGACCTAGGAAAAGGTGGATAGGCAACATCAAGACCATCCTAAATAAACATGACTACACCTCAACCAGAGCAACACACCTTGCTCTGGAACGCAGACTACATCTTCTTCATAAACCGTTACGCTCAACGACAAGTGTGGAAGCTACGACAACTCCACCTGGGGATAGAGAATAGACAATTCATTGTAAGTATTTCATGTGGAAATATGTGATGTCATTGACAAAACAACATATATGAAAAAGTGCTACCTCATGTCAATCGTGTAGTCAATTTGGTTAAGTGGCTCATGTCACAGTACCACATCAAAGTTATTTCTACAGCAGATGTTGGAGCTTGTGCATCAGGAAACTTCTACACGAATCTTATAAATACATGTTTTGTATACTTAGCTACATTATTAAAACACTTGTTCCGCCACAAATATGCTTTATTCAGCGGTTAGCACCACTCTTGGTCAGCTTATCTAAGTCACAGCTCGTTTCACTAGCTGTGCCCTCAAACAAATGTAATTGTCTTAGTAATCGTCTAGCGTATTAATGTCATATTTTGCATAGGTTGTTATTTTTTGTTATCCCCAACAAATTTATACTTTATATATATGCATCATGTCCAGTTGTTATGCATGAAGTTATGATGACGTTTCTCCACAGCTTCATTTCATACACATAAAGGTCCAATCCTTAGAAATTTGCAATGCTTAAAGAAAGTCTGCTGCTCAGAAAGGATAAAACATTATTGTATTGATTATTTACTGCCGGACTTTAGAGGAAAGCCCTACTAAGCTATGTATGTCATATACTAATATGTTTCATGATGGTTGGTCTTGTGGGCTATTGGTGAATCCCGCAGACTAGCCTCATATGTACGAAATATTGGAGTACTGAGATACTCCGATGCATCCAATCATCCGCAGAAACTCTGGGGGAGACGACAGGCGACGCAGACGAAAAACACATGCATCCTTCAACGTATATTTCGTATGTATATTCTGTTCTCACCCGTACGGAACGAAACTCGAAAAACAACCAGCAAGATAGAGGTCTTCTTAGTTCATTTGCAATTTTATACTGCCATGATTCCTGGTCATTTGTAAGAACGCAAAAGGCCATCACAGGCACACACATATAAACACACACACGGGCTTGATTTCTCGACAATTGTAAGAGCGCAATAAAACATCACAGACATACACACATACACACATACACACATACACACAGACTGGCTTGATTCCTGGCTAATGTTAAGAATGCAAAAAGCCATCACACACACACGCTCACATATATATATATACATATATATAAGTAAAATTATGTCCCTGAACTTGTCCTTCGTGAAGATTGATATCAAAATGAATATATAAAAGATGCAAATATTGAAACAGGCAGGTAGTAATCTGACTTAGTCACTACGTATTGTAAATCAATAACACAATCAATATCCTGCGCCTTTGGTTAATGAACTTGACCACATACTTGATTTCATTTTAAATCACTAATACGGTTCTTGAAACTACATCTAATCTATAACAAGAGATCGATATAATTACTAATAACATTTATTCATTACATTGAGTGCGGGTGTGATCGTAAATTACGTTATTAATTATTACGTATAAAGCAATATTAGTGATAGAATGAATATCAAACTGTATAACTCACTAGTGATTTATGTTGTGCTGTATGGTTGTGAGAGTTGGCCACTCACTGCGGACATGGAGAGGCGATTACAGGCTTTCGAGTACACATGCTACAGACAAATAATACGAATTTCCTATAGGGAACATAAGACAAATTTGTGCTTAAGAAATACGATAGAGATGTATACAGGTTCACAAGAACCATTACTTTCAATAGTGAAACGATGACAACGTGCATGGTTTAGACATGCATGCAGACATGATTCCGGTTCTTTCCTAGTACGCGGGTGCCGAATGTCACACTTTTCAATATACCGACTCCGTGTTTTATTTTATTTTATTTGTAATAATTTATTCCGGTTTCTAGTTTTTAACGCACTAGTTGAAACAACGTGTTGTCAACCAAAACATTAGGCCTAATTCGCGAAATTATTGCTGGCAAAATTTACAGCAAAATTTAAACACGACAATACTGGTTTAGTTACCTGTAGTAAAATGTAAACATTAGGCCTATGTCGCGAGTGCAACACAACATTAGACCTATGTCGTAAGTGCAGCAAAACATTATGCCTATGATGAATTAATGTCACGAATGCGACAAAATGTAAACATTGCAAAACTGTTTCTGTTACCTGAAGTACTCATTTTTTTCAAATTGGTTTTGTTTCTAATGACTGATTGATGCACCTACTATTTTAATATGATTTCTACCTCTTCCCACATTCCACCTAACTCATATTCATTTATTCGCATTCCACGGTCAGTAGTCATAATCGTTGTCTGTTACAACTGTTTTCCGGTACCAGTTCTCTCTCATTACCTTGCCTTATATTTCGCAACACATTTTGTAAAAGTTGGGTTAAATTCGTTAAATTACTGGCACCCGTGTACTAGGAAAGAACCATGATTCCTTGTCAAAAATAATACTGCAGGGAACTGTCGATGGAGGCAGAAGCAGAGGATGACAAATAAAAGCATGGACAGATAACATCAAGGCTGGATAAGATAGGATTTTTCCGCACGCATTCGCATCGTTGAAGATAGAAATCGTTGGATGACTCATACAGAACATACTTGCAACACGACACAGAAATTTGAACCGCTGTAGTTGTGAGACAGGTGTTCTAACGTCCGACCACCTCCTCCTATATTGCTACACCTACTGTAGAACTCAATTTAATTTGTCGTACTCGAATATTCTTCTTATTTTGCTATTAATTTTCTATTCTCAGAAGTCTATAAAAGCAGGAATTAGACTTACGTAAAACACAGGTTTATATATCGCTTCAATGAGACACGACAGACTTATAACTAAAACTAGTAGGTAATGATGCGCACAAAAGAAATCATACAAATGACAATACACAACTCATATTCAACGTTTCAACCAAAAGGTCTTTATCAAGAAACAAACAAAACATCAGAAGACGACGAATGGAAGGTATATTGATTGTCCTAAAAGCAGGAAGTCATCTTTACTAAATGATGTCGTCAGCAGGAAGTCATCAGCAGGAAGTCGTCAGCAGGAAGTCGTCAGCAGGAAATTGTCAGCAGGAAGTCGTCAGCAGGAAGTTATCACAGTTGCCTCACAGTTAACTTCAATATCTATCTCCTGGAGCCAGGTTTAATCCCCCACGTCGCCAAATGGACACGTCTGTAGAATTTGTTCTGGGGTCTGAATACCCTTTCGACATATATATTGTTCATTATGGATAGCTTTTATTTTGTGGAGATGTCTTAGTAGTCAAAAGTGTCCTTTGCGGAACCTACAAACGGTAGTTTGCTGTGATCTGTTCAGCTCTAGGATGGGGTCTTGTGTAACGTTTCTGCCTCTTCTCTTTCTACTAGAATATAGAAAACTAATTGAACTATACGGCTGATATAACTGTTCTTCGCCTGTAGTAGTCTAACAGTACTCATGCGTGTTTTTTGTGTCAATCATACAGTCCTGCTGGATCATCGGTAATAATCTTACATGAGTGACGTATGTGACTTCTCCGTGACTTTCATTGATCAATGTGTGCATACTTGTGTCGACAACTGATCAACATTTACGGGTAAACTCAATACGTCATGTTAGAAAGATGACTCCCAAAACATCCTAGAGGTCTTATGTTGTCGCTGGTTACGACTCATGTCTGTTTGACCTCTCTAGACTCTTTTATTGCTCGCATCGTCAGATATTTATTGACCTCCACAGTATTCAATTCCTTTGTGTATTCCAGTCTTGCTTATATATGGTTATGATAGTTTTATAAGACGTATTATAACTATCCATGTTTTTTTCTTATAATCTTCAGTTGTATTTAATGGTATATAGTTTACACACACACACGAGTTATTGTAAAGAAAATGCGCTGTAAAGTGAAAGTTCAAAACATCAGCGCAAACCATTGCCCCATAGCCCTGAGCCACATTCGCGCATGATGCCAGTTGATCCGCTCTTTCCTTGCCTCGAAAACCCACATGTCCCGGAACGAAAATAAATATAACTACTTTCAGCCTCGCCTTTCTCAAGTCATCAATCCACTGTTCACGAAAGAGACCCACTTGTACCTTCTTTATCATACTCAAGAGTCACTCAAGATACAGACCTGCGTTACCTTCTGTGTGCGTAGCCACTCAAGTGCCCTGGTCACCGCCATAGTCTCCATGGTCATACTACTCGTAGTGACCGCAAAGGCACCACTCTCCTCCCTAATCGTTGTACCTGCGTACTGAGCTGTCAAGGCCCAAGCACTACAAACACGTCTAATCACAGATCCATCAGTGTATATAATCACATCCCCCTCTTTGGTATTGATTTGGTATTGGTATTGAACATATGTATGCTGTCCGTCCGTCGATGTCGACGATGACCATTCAGCTCAACTGGGATGATTATGAAGATAATGATGTCTGCGGTGTGTCCGACTTCAACTAATGAGTCATATGTGCTTGGAATTGTCTACCACACTCTGAGCATGTGTGGGAGGAGTATGTGGGCCAGTGAACAGCATCTTGCATTTCTTCTAACGAGTTTTGTTGCGCATCAGTGTGTCTGAGATTCTCTGTTGATTCTGTACTACTCTTGATTATATGATGTACAATCGTGACATGATCAACAAATTTCCCGATAACAAAAATGTACTCAAGATAGTTTTAGACATGATCGGAGGTACGACGTTGCTAGGGGGCGGGGATGGGGTTTTTACTTAAAATTTAAAACCAACGAATAGACATTTTCTTCTTCGCTATTTAGGGTTGGGGGAGGGGAGAGAGCTAGAAGGATCGGTAAAATTGAAGTGTGGGGGTGTTTAACCTCTTTTTCTACGTCTGTCATAGCATAAATGATGTGTTCTGTTTTCCTAGAGTAGTGACTACTACACCTAAACCCCATCCCTTTCATGTATCTGTGCTCTTGATTAAAGGAGTATCCTAGAATCTATTTATCTGTCGTCTTTTCTCTGTTTATGCTGGTAGTGTTCACAGAATTGAATGACGATCGGTTTGCAGGCTATCCCACGTCTGAGCGCTCGATGTGCCATAATTTTGTGACGTCTCAGAATGTTGTTAACTCCTTCAATTTACATCCTTCTTAGCCTTCCTCTGCTTCTTGCTGTTTCATTGTCACATTGTATTTTCTTGCTGTTTCATTGTCACATTGTATTTTCTTGCTGTTTCATTGTCACTTTGTATTTTCTTGCTGTTTAATTGTCACGTTGTATTTTCTTGCTGTTTCATTGTCACATTGTATTTTGTTGCTGTTTCATTGTCACATTGTATTTTCTTGCTGTTTCATTGTCACATTGTATTTTCTTGCTGTTTCATTGTCACATTGTATTTTCTTGCTGTTTCATTGTCACGTTGTATTTTCTTGCTGTTTCATTGTCACGTTGTATTTTATTGCTGTTTCATTGTCACATTGTATTTTCTTGTTGTTTCATCGTCACATTGTATTTTCTTGCTGTTTCATTGTCACATTGTATTTTCTTGCTGTTTCATTGTCACTTTGTATTTTCTTGCTTTTTCATTGTCACATTGTATTTTCTTGCTGTTTCATTGTCACATTGTAGTTTCTTGCTGTTTCATTGTCACATTGTATTTTCTTGCTGTTTCATTGTCACATTGTATTTTCTTGCTGTTTCATTGTCACATTGTATTTTCTTGCTGTTTCATTGTCACATTGTATTTTCTTGCTGTTTCATTGTCACATGTATTTTCTTGCTGTTTCATTGTCACATTGTATTTTCTTGCTGTTTCATTGTCACATTGTATTTTCTTGCTGTTGCATTGTCACATTGTATTTTCTTGCTGTTTCATTGTCACATTGTATTTTTTTGCTGTTGGCCAATATACCATCAAAGAAAAAGAACTCAATATAATGTGCTAAAACTTCAAATGCGACAGACGAAACAGAGAATAATAGAAATATTAAGCGCGTTTGTTGCCGCCCAAGCTTCAATAAACTAGAAGAGGAAGATAAAGAAAAGGAAGATAAAGAAGAGGAAGATAAAGAAAAGGAAGATAAAGAAGAGGAAGATAAAGAAAAGGAAGATAAAGAAGAGGAGATCAAGAAGAGGAAGTTCAAGTAGATGAAGATAGGAAAGATGGCGATAATGAGAAAGTTGAAGAATAGGAAGAAAAGGAAGATGAAGAACAGAAAGATGAAGAACAGAAAGATAACGAAGAGGAAGATAAAGGAGAGGAAGATAAGGAAGACGAAGATAAAACATATGAAGATTAGAGCAGGAGGGTAAAACAGTTGAAAATAAAGAAGATAAAGATAAATCTAAAGAAGATGAAAACAATGGAGAGGAACCTAGGGAGAAGATGAAGATAAAACAGCGGAAGATAGAGGAGACAAATTAAGAAATAGAAAGATAAAGAAATAAGTGTGAGATAAAGAAGAGGTAGATAACGAAGAGGAAGATAAAGGAGAGATATATTAAGGAAATGACATAAAGAAGTGGAAGATAAAGCAGAGTGAGATTTATAAAGAGGATTATAAAGGAGGGGACAGCTGAAAAGAATATAAAGAAGATCAATATAAAAAAATGAATATAAAGAAGAGGCAGACACAAAAATTGGAAAATAAGAGAGAAGAAGACAAATACGAGTAAGATCAAGATGATGAAGATGAAAGAGTAGAACGACGTCAATAACAAAAAAAAAGAAAAACAGAAGGAAATAATCAAGCACAAAAAATAACCAACTGTATCTTTCTTGCCTACAATCTAATGTATTCATATATAGATGAATAACTGTATTAGCAAGTATCCAGAAACTAAGATTCTCATTAGTTGTACCAGAACGAGATTTGAACAATGTTCTTTCAGCTTGTACCAGTTCGTCTCGCAGCTTGAGCCAACACGTATTCAGAATGCTGCTAATCGGCATTCATTTTAAAAAGTGCAATATGTGTCACGACATCTAGTTTGTGTATTCTCATGGCACTATAAATATGGACCGTTAGATCAAGACATCAAGACATAGAGAACAACTCATGAAGCGCATAAGTATATAAATTCCTCAAGGATCACAAACATTTAAAAACAAACACGGATAAATTAGGCCTTCGTGTTACATGGACCAATTATGCCTACTTGCTGTAGGTCTATTGGTCCGTGTGTTATTATCTATGTCTCGATTGACCGTTCCATTTGCATAGTGACATGATATTACACACGTTGGATAGAAATCATGACCAAAACTTCATCTCATTAAGGGTGCTGATTGGTCGAGTTAGGACAACGTGTTGACTATAGTTGCGATGTGAATTGGTATCAGATTTACGGACCTGGTTTAAATCGCGTATTAAAAAAAACACCGCCGAAGACGAATGTGTCGGGCCATTTACGCAAATAAAACACAACTTATTTATATTCTCTGGACTACATCCTGCTGGAAAACTCGTTCGATCATTGTCCTGCTACAAAAGAGAACCAGCGGGAGTTTGAGAATGAACACGGAAGAAAATTATTTAAAAATTTCAAAAAATCTGATTAAGAATATGGTGTTTACTTCGCACTTTTCCTTACAAATTTTGTTTAAGAGGGAAGGAGGGATTTTTTTGACATAATTAAGCAGAGGGAGGACGGAGGGTGACCAAATTATTGACAAGTTGCGGACAAGAAGGGCTGTGGGCAGAGGTTCCCTAAATTATTGACAAGTTACTGACCAGAAGAGGAGGGGTCTGAAATTGCCACAAAAGTGTTGACATAATTCATGAACATGTGGCAAAAATCTGACAATTGACATCTTATAGAGCTTTGACACCTGCGAGAGATTTGACACCTTAGAAAGATTTGCATTTGACAACGTAGGAAGATTTGACATTATAGAAAGATTTGATATCTTAAAAATATTTCACACCTTAGAAAGATATGTAAGAAACATTTTATCCCCTAGAAAGATTTCACACCATGGAAAGATCTGAAAGTTTAGAAAAACTTTGACACCTAAGAAATACCTGACAGCTTAGAAAGATTTGATATCTTAGAAAGATTTGGATTTGATATCTTAGAATTATTTTACACCATAGAAAGATTAGACACCTTAGACAAATATGACATCTTAGAAAAATTTTACAGAAAGACTTGACCACCTAGAAAAATTTGAAACATTAGAAAGACCTGACAACTGAGAAAAACTTTGACACCATAGAAAGATTAGACACCATAGAAAAATTTGACACAATAGAAAAATTTGACACCATAAAAAAATTATTACATCCTAGAAAAATTTACCGTCTTAGAAAAATCTGACACCAAGACATATTTTACATTTTTTAAAAATTAAAATCCTTTAAAAATATGACACCTAAGACATATGTGACATCTTTGAAAGATTTGAAAGATGTGACAGATTTAAAGAGATTCGACACTTAGATAGTGGCATGAAAAAAATCAGTAGCATTATTCTTCATTCAACGTAATATAATGGATCATTGTTTTAAGCTTGGATATGATAGCAAAAATTGATGGTGACAACGCCTTGTGTTGTCATCATGTGTTGCCGGTACCCGAAAAATTAGTACAGATTAGTAACACCGTGACCTGCCAATCAAAAGCAAAAATCACCTATAACACTAAATAAATCACTCATAAAAACCAAATAAATCAAGCATGATACCAGATAAATATCACATTAAAACTAAATAAATCACTCATAAAAACCAAATACATCAAGCATGATACCAGATAAATATCACATTGAAACCAAATAAATCACTCATAAAAACCAAATAAATCAAGCATGATACCAGATAAATATCACATTAAAACTAAATAAATCACTCATAAAAACCAAATACATCAAGCATGATACCAGATAAATATCACATTAAAACCAAATAAATCACTCATAAAAACCAAATAAATCAAGCATGATACCAGATAAATGTCACATTAAAATTAAATAAATCACTCATAAAAACCAAATAAATCAAGCATAATACCAGATAAATATCACATTAAAACCAAATAAATCACTCATAAAAACCAAATAAATCAAGCATGATACCAGATAAATATCACACTAAAAAACCAAATAAATCACTCATAAAAACCAAATAAATCAGGCATGATACCAGATAAATATCACATTAAAACCAAATAAATCACTCATAAAAACCAAATAAATCTAGCATGATACCAGATAAATATCACATTAAAACCAAATAAATCACTCATAAAAACCAAATAAATCAAGCATGATACCAGATAAATATCACATTAAAATCAAATAAATCCCTCATAAAAACCAAATAAATCAAGCATGATACCAGATAAATATCACATTAAAACCAAATAAATCACTCATAAAAACCAAATAAATCAAGCATGATACCAGATAAATATCACATTAAAACCAAATAAATCACTCATAAAAACCAAATAAATCAAGCATGATACCAGATAAATATCACATTAAAACCAAATAAATCAAGCATGATACCAGATAAATATCACATTAAAACCAAATAAATCACTCATAAAAACCAAATAAATCAAGCATGATACCAAATAAATATCACATTAAAACTAAATAAATCACTTCTACAATCTTATAACACTAAATAAATATCCGATTATATCAAATAAATATCTCATATAACACCAGAAAAATCATTCACTACACTAAATGAAACGCTCATACAACGAATCATTTACCTGAAATTGCTTCATAATACATCCACTGATGATGTTTGACGTCACAACAACGATAATAACAAAAATCAAAAGCGATCTTGGAACAAAATACTTGATCCCCTTTTGACCGATACTAGCTGCTAGCCCGATTACCTTGGCGTTTGTGCAGAATTTTATCGGTCTGTGTCTCTCATTGCTTTTCTGTTGAGTTGTGTCCAGATAGCGAGAAAGGCGGTTTACAAGAAATATTGTGGCTGCTTGATCCAATAAGATAACGCATTAGATGGGGAAATAAACTATTTGAAAATCATTACAAACGGGACAGAAGGAATTGTGTAAAGTTCGTGATTGACAGACATTGTGTTTGAATATTGTATCCAGTTTATGTAATTGTTGACAGAGATTGTCTTTGAATATTGTGTCCAGTTTATTTAATGGTTGACAGACATTGTGTTTGAATATTATATCCATTTTGTGCAATGTTGACAGACATCGTGTTTTAATAGTGTATCTAGTATACCAATTGGTTGACAGACATCGTGTTTGAATATTCTATAACGTTTATGCAATGGTTGACAGAAATTGCGTTTGAATATTGTATCCATTTTATGTAAGATCATTCTGAATTCACATCAGTACCTTTTTTCACGTCAGGTGTATCGGGATTAACGGTATCATTTCTCAGTTATATATGGATTAACATGTGCACCTTGATTTAGTAAAACGGATTGAGATCATCATTTTGTCTCAGTTACAAGGAGATGAATATATGTGTCGTGTTTCAGTTACATATAGAAATTTAATATTTATCTATATTAATATCTCAAAGTATTTTGGTCATAATAAAGGATATGACACCTTGTTGAACTCCTTACTTGAAGGTAGTACCGAGGGGATGCGAGCAAGAGGTAGGTAGAGAAAAAATTTGGAAAGAAACATCACGAGAGGGTACAGTCTAGCAGAGTGCAGCATTAGAGCAAGAGACAGTTGATGTTAAGGGTCCGTTGCAGCCAGCCTTCGTTGCGGAGACGGCACCTAATTATGATGACATGTATCTCGCATATATTATATAAAGATCAATGCATTTATCTCGTCTATGTGACATTGTGATATATATATATATATATATATATATATATATATATATATATATATATATATATATGCATGTTTCTCGCCTATATTATATATAGATAATTGCATATATCTTGCCTTAGTTATTCATAGATTAATGCATGTGTCCCGTTATACTGTATATAGACTACATTCGTTCGGACCCTGTCGGGACCCGTCGTCTCGTCGGAACGAAATGTATTGGATTTCTTATTTTGATATACCTCATATTGCCAATGTGCTTGCGAACCCGGCTTACCGTATAAGACCAAAACGAGTATGACATAATACAGTCCATAACCAATTCATCGAATACAATCCATAACAGATATTTTATGAATACATAAATGCAAATGTCGCGGTGAAATGTTTTCATTGACGAAAACCATTGACGTTGGTTCATTATAGCGACGTTGTTCAGATTGAGTATCGCGATTCACACACACTTTTGCATAAAACAGTGGCATCTACTTTAAGTCGTGTGAGAGAACATTCCGTCTCGACACCAATCGTTTTGATTGAATCTCGCACGAAATTCCGTGACGTAGTTGCGCTATTTATATAGCGTTCTACATAGACAGAATTACATAATACAGCTATTACAGACTAGATTCGTTCGGATCCCGTCGGGTCCCGTTGTTTTGTCGGACGAAATTTATGGGATTGCTTACCCTGATAATCCTAACATTGCCACTGTGCTTGCCAACCCGGCTCACCGTATGGGAACAAAAGCGAGTATGACAATATACAGTCCATAACCAATATTCTATGAATGAATCAATGCTAATGTCGCAGTGAAAGGATGGTTCTCCATCTTTATTGACAATAATGATTGAAACATCGTTAAATTTTAGTTAATTATAGCGGCTTTGATCAGATTGACGATCGTGCTTGAAGACCAGGTTTACTATTGAGATTTTTCTTCCAGGTTTATCAGCATTCTGACTTTTTCCTTTTTCTATATCACGCATTAATTTATACGAATGTACTAGTCGATTGACTACTGTCTGTCCACAGGGACTTTGTTATCAATTCTTGCAGTTACGCGTAGGGGAGATTAGAGCTCGAGCTTGTGTTCCAAAGCCAGATGTATGGGCTCGATTGTGCTATGACCGTGTTTGTTCAGGATGTTCCCGACGTTTTCTATCCATATTTTTTGTGGTTTTCCTCTGGCTTTGTACCCTGATCTCATTTGGTTATATGCTTGTACGGGCAACTTGTGATGCATTCTCATAATGTGGCCAAACGACTTGATCTGCTGCCTTTCTATGTATTCTGTGCATGGTGTTATACTTATTCTTTCCTTGATGTCTTCATTTCGTAATCTATCCAGCCTGGTAACTCCTGTAGCTTTCCTCAATCATTTCATCTCACATGTCACTATCTTTCTGTAAAGTGAAGATGAGAAAGGCCAGATTTGACACTGATAACACAGTGTTGGTAGGAATACACTGTAAATCATTTGTCTTTTAACTTCCATCTCGATCGTGGGATGAAGTAGTGGTGACAGTTGGTATGTTACTACATTTGCTTAGTGACATCTCATCTCTATCTCTCTATCAAGGCATCCATTTTCTGTGAAAATACTTCCGAGATATTTGAACTCCGATACTTGTTTTATTCCTTTTTTGTCTATCTGTATGTTTAGTGGGCTCGGTGCGCGTGCGTGTGGGTGTGTGTGTGTGTGTGTGTGTGAATCTTTATTTATAACAATTGTATTGGTTAGTTTGTTGCTGATCATTCCATGGGTTCATGCCCTTTGACCCATATAAATCATAATTTTTATCCCCATCAAGGCCAGCACCGTGCAATGGTGATGGGGCTTAGTTCAGCCATCAGGGGCTGGAAACTAAGACTGGTCGGGCAGTCCCATTCGAGCAGGACCATAGTCCTGCCCAAGTAAGCAGAGTGCTGAAGACGGAGGCATCCAGCACAAAGGCGCACAGATAATCAGGATGACACGCACAAAACACAATGGATTAAAGTGCAAAACCAGGTACTTAGAATAATGTTGGGAGCAATGAAATCAACACCCATAGCAGAAATGCAGAAAATGGGAAGAATGCAAACACTTGGCGAACGCAGAGACACAAAAGTACTAATTCAGGCAGAAAAGTTTCAGTGTATGCCAAGTCATCCAATGAAGGAAAGATTTCATAATCTAGCAATGGGACGACTGAAAAGATGCAGCTTTATCCATCAAGCTAAACGACTCCGCAGACAACTTACAGACCTACCTGAAGTTGACAGCCCCTTAAGGCCTGTACCAGAACAAACCCCGTGGAGTGAAAGACATGGAATGCCGATATACATTCAGACCCATGTGAAAGGAATAATAAGCGAGGACGAACAGAACAGTGTGCAGCGAATGACAGTCACCCTCAGTTTCCTGGATGAGGAATATCCACAAGATATATGGGTCAGAGTATACACAGATGGGTCAGCACAGAATGCCGTGAGGAATGGAGGTGCAGGTGTATATGTAGAATATCCACACAAGCCGAGAGATACAATCAGAACACCGACAGGAAAATTCTGCAATAATTATGATGCAGAAATCCAGGCAATTAGTGTGGCAGCTAAAAAACTGCTGAACTCCAACTCTGACCTACAGCCTGTGGTATTCCTGACAGATGCAAGGTCAGTGCTTCAATCTCTCCAGTCTGGAAAACTAACAGACTTGAAAAAATTACTTAGCGAATTGTCTTACCAGTATAGGGTAACCATGCAGTGGATACCCTCTCACTGTGGAATACCAGGAAATGAAAAAGCAGACCAACTGGCTAAGGAAGGTGCTGCCGAAGACCAACCAGATATACCAATCACCTACCATCAGAAAAAACAGATGATCAAGTCAATAAGAAAGCCACAAACACCAACACAAGATGACTATCATATTATGAACAGACCAGAACAAGTTATAATTCTACGTCTCAGAACAGGACACAACCGACTCCGCAGTCACATGTATACAAAGTTCAAGATTGGCAACACAGCCATGTGTACATGTGGACAGGCAGCACAGAGTGCCAAACATATACTTCAAGAGTGTTCTGAGCATGAAACGCTGAGGCAGACATATTGGCCAGAGGAAACAACACTGGAATCAAAACTCTATGGGACACTGTATGAACTACAAAAGACAGTGAGTTTTATTAAGGAGACAGAATTACAGATATAGACATGTTTCAAGTGAACGAAAGAAGAAGAAGAAGAATTTTTATAATAAGAGTACCCTTAGTCCTGCGCACTTTTACATTTGTAATAAGAGTACCCTTCGTCCTGCGCACTTTTACATTTGTAATAACAGTACCCTTACTGCACGGTGATAAATGCATACAAGGACAGACTTAATTGCTCAGTAGCCTTTACTGCACGATGATAAATGTATACTACGACAGACTTAATTTCTCAGTAACCTTTACTGCACGGTGATAAATGCATACTACGACAGATTTATTTGCAGTTTGTATAAATTTCCTCGGTATTGTAATCTTTCTCTAGAAGCAAATGTAAATTGCTTTAAATCATATTTTCCGAAAGTGTTCTATACCGCCGCCCCCCCCCCCCAGTGGGCGCTGAAGCTTTCTAGAGGCAATAGTGGATTCAGAAGCAATTGGTGCGCGTTCAGACGCTCTATGGATCGGTGGATCCCTATATAAAAAATTAATAACATATATTTTAAAATTAATTATTTTCCTGATAAATAAAAAACATTTTAATCTACATTTTAATTCACCCTATGCCCCTCTTACACGGTCAATGTTTTCATCAATTTTCTTTTTCAATTATCTATTCATTTGAAAATGGATCATGTCTGACCGAAATAGAGTTCAATGAGAAAGTAAAGGCATGCATTTATGTGTGTATAATCTATTGCAATCTCTCAATATGTATTCCGAATATTCTTATTGAAACTATTGTATGAAACTCTGCACTTTGTTATTTGGGTGTATATACTTTACAATCTTTACATAATGATTTTTAGTGAATATAAAAATATATGTTTCCATTTGTTTACTTTTTTCTTAATAAAATAATGAGGTTTTCACTTGAGCATGATCAAATATATGTGTGAGGTTTGCACTTGAGCGTGGTCAAATATCTGTGTGAGGTTTGCACTTGAGCATGATCAAATATCTGTGTGAGGTGTGCACTTGATCATGATTATTATATTGTCTATTGTTTTTCCCCAAGTGAATGAAGGTTGATCGTATCCACTCTTGTCGTTAATCGTAGAGATGGGAGCTAAAATTGCCGTTCCAAGGTCAGATATGTCGTCTTGTTTGCATTAAGTCCATATTTGTTCAAGGTTACCTTGTTGTTTTCTATCCACCGTTTTCTAACAGCCGGATATTCTTTTGTTATATGCTCTTATTGGTATTTGGTTTGGGTTCATTCTCATAAGGTGACCGAACCATTTCAATATGTTCAATACATGATATTATACCAACACTTTTCCTATTTGTTTATTTCATATTTTATATAGTTTAGTAATCATTGCAGCTTTTCTCAGACACTTCATTTCACATGTAACGATTTTCCTCTTCTACGAGGCTGTTTAAAACCATGCTGAAAATTTGTAGCAGAGTGTTGGTATAAAAATTGTAGATATGTCTTTTGATTTCCATCTTGAATTTTGAGTAAAGAAGAAATGGTGAAAGTTGGTATGTCACTGTTTTTGCTTTCTGATACCTTATTTCTATTTCTCTGACTAGTCTTCCATTTTCTGAAAAAATGCTACCTAGATATTTAAATTCTTTGGCTTGTTTCACTTTGGTGTTATCTATTGGAATAACCATTGGTGCTGCAGACTTGCTAATTTTCATAACTTCTGTTTTTGTACGTCCATTCTCATGTTACACTTCTTACATACTAATAGCAATGCATTAATTTGGTTTTGTAAATTTTCCGCATTTTTCTATATTAAACTTCGATGGTCGGCAAATAGTAGTTCGTTGATTTCATTATTAAGATCCTCATCAGGTTTATTTGCAATGTTTTTCATTTTGTTGTTGATGTGAGTGTCTTTTATTTCTCTGTCCATGTATATGTTGATAAGTAGAGGTGAAAGCACACAGCCTTGTCTTACTCCAGATCTTTTTTCGAAAGGTTCAGTCACTCCATCTGTTGTTCTGAGCTTTTGCATCTTTGATATATCGCTTTGATATTATTTAACAGGTATTTCCTGATGTTATACATTTCTAAAGTTTCCCAGACAATGTTCGTATGATCATAAATGACAATATTAACATTTTAGATGACTTATAATACAATACCTCCACGGAAAACAATTTAGCAATGTTTACACAAAAGTATATGTGAAAGATCCAGCTTTTTTTCGGTGGGTACAGAGCACGTCTTTGACAGCCATGTTATCTGGCTCAACTACCGCCGCAGGTAATTGGGCATGCGGACAACAGCTATGACGATTTCTTAATTCAGAAAGCTATGACGATTTCTTAATTTAGAAAGCTATAACGATTTACTGAACGTATTTCTATTGTCCAGAAAATCTATAGATTGAAGACAAAATGTTGGGTTGATGGCTATATCCTCAATAAGATATGCTACTGATATATGAAAGAAGCTACATTGTCGAAAAGGACCAAAAATATAAACATGACCAAAACTTAAATCACATATGGAAAGTGACAGTTTAAAATGGTCAAATTCGTGATAATTGGCCATAAAATGGTAACCCTGTTCCATAGTTGCCTCTTATGATATTCATGACAGATCACCGTCTTGTCTTAATAGTCTGTGCACCCCTTGCACACATCGAGAAACAGAATGACGAACTGCATTCCAGTCATCCTACACATCCACGCTTTAAATTTTAAATTTCTAAATTTTCTTTCAGTTCTACATTTTTTAAAGAACATCCTTAATATCTATAAATAAGCATTTACCTAAACTATAGCCATAGAACAATAAACACACTATAACTATAGAACAATAAACAAACTATAACTATAGAACAATTAACACACTCTAACTATAGAATAATAGACAAACTATAACTTTAGAATAATAGACAAACTATAACTTTAGAATAATAGACAAACTCTAACTATAGAATAATAAACAAACTATAACTTTAGAATAATAGACAAACTATAACTTTAGAATAATAGACAAACTATAACTTCAGAATAATAGACAAACTATAACTTTAGAATAATAGACAAACTCTAACTATAGAATAATAAACAAACTATAACCATAGAACAATAAATAAACTCTAACTATAGAACAATAAATAAACAAAAACCAATATAAATAAGGAAGCAATTTCGAACTCTAATACCCAACATTCAATTGTCACTATAAATAAATACCTACAGTTAATGGAGCAAGACCTCTATATCTGTACGAAATGCTTAGGGGGTCGTGGTTGTATCCTAACAAGAAATATCCTGATAGAGTCCTATGAACAAATAAAGCCATCAGCGCTCGTAAATAGAAACAATCTACGAAAGCTCATTACTTGTGTGATAGTCACGTCAAACATAATTGCTAGCGTCTCATTACTTCAAGCGATAAAACAATAGCCGAGTTGGATATAGTTCGGGGACAACAAGTCTCTAAGCGATTGACCACGACACGGGGGCTTGTCCTGTGGGAAGTACACAGAACATGATGGAAGAACAGAGATGAGACGTGGAATGAAGATCGATAAAAAAAATTTAAGTGGCAACACTTTCATCATTATGTCACAAATAAAGTACTCCTACGGGTGAACTATAACGCCTTGTATAGAAATGAAGTGGGATGAATACAAGAAAGGGATTATTAGAGGTTAGTAGACAATAGGGTTCATATATATATATATATATATATATATATATATATATATATATATATATATATATATATATATATATATATATATATATATATATATATATATATATATATATATATATATATATATATATATATATATATATATATAATCATTTAGCTATATATATATATATATATATATATATATATATATATAGCGATCGTACAATTCCTGTTTATGTCACCTCTGACCTATTTCTCACCAATGCATTTTATCACCAAGACTATTTAATATCTACACAGAGAATATCTTTAAAAATATAGAAGAAATACCAGGACTCAAGATCAATTGGAAAATATTAAACAACTTTAGATATGCACATACACTGTTCTTTTGGCGGAAAATGAATATGAATTACAAAGACTAATAGATCAAGACAATAAATCAAGTAATGAATATGGACTGGATATAAATATCAAAAAAAGCAAAAACCATGATAATCAGCAAAAACACAGAATAACAGGAGGTAAAAATAAACATACATGGAGGGAAACTACAACAAGTAAAACATTATCAATATCTTGGACACATAGTCACAAATGATGGCAGATGTGAAACAGAAGTTAAAAGGAGAATAGGAATGGCTAAAAGTACCTTCAATGACATGAGGAAATTATTAATATCTAAACAAATTACAAACAAGTTAAAAATGAAAATTATAAAATGCTACATCTATTATATACTAATGTATGGCTCAGAAACATGGACACTAAATAAACAATTAGAAGACAAAATTGATGCCTTTGAGATGTGGGTATATAGAAGAATAGGGAGAACATCATGGAAAGAGAAGAAACCAAATAAAGAGGTGATAAAGACACTTAATATGAAGAAAGAACTACTAAGAGAAATAAAGATCAGGCACATAAAATACTTTGGACACATTAAAAGACATGACACCTTATTGAAGACCTTACTTGAGGGTAAAGTCAAAGGGAAACGAGCAAGAGGTAGGCAGAGATACAAGTGAGAGAGTAACATCATACGATGGACAGGTTACAGTCTAGCAGAGTGCACTACCAAGACAAGAGACGGGATATATTGGAAATAAATTGCAGCCAACCTTCGTTGCGGAGATGGCATTTAATGATGATGACCTATTTCTATCTTTGCGGCCACCCACACATCTAGCTTGATATGTGAACGCCAGTTGTGTCGTCCCTGCTTGTCGTTTGTGGATGCATATGTGTATGTAAGCTTAATAAAGGCATTTTGGTGGAAACGTCGATTTGTTTGTGCGTGTGTGATTATGTGTGTGTCTAGTTATTATAAAACTTCACTACTCCGTTCCAAGCTGTCCTATATATATATATATATATATATATATATATATATATATATATATATATATATATGTTCCTCCAGGTCCATAGGCAGCGCATAGGGCAGAAACCATAGTTTTCCATTTCTGTCTTTGTGTTCCAAGGTCTTTCAATTCTTGCGTGTTGTTTAGGTTCATTGACATGCCTTCTCTATTAATGGTTCTTAGTAGAGTTTCTCTAGGTCTCCCTCTTCTTCTTACTCCGGTTGTCACCCAATATAGTCACGGCTGGGGAATTCTTAGGCTGTTCATTCTGAGAACATGGCCGATGTAAGTCCAACGTCTTTGTCTAATGAAGGAAGATATATAGGTTTGTTTGCTTTCCTCTCTTATAGTAGTGTTAGATTTAATGTCACTCCACTTAACATTCAGAATGCTACGTAGGCATGTGGCATGTGTTTTCAAAGGAGTCTAGTCTCTTATATGTGGCTTTCCAACTTTCGCAATATATATATATTTGTGGCCGACAAATGGATACCTACGGGCAAAAGAGATAGGGTTAGACCAAAAGAAACACTCAGAAGAACAATATTTAGAGAAAGTGAAACGATCAATATACATACTATTCATGAGCTGCACAGAATAGCTTTGAACAGACAGAATAGGAGAGATCTGATTTCTGCCCTATGCACTATCTTGAGCGGTAAAGGAAAATGAATGAATATATATATATAATTATTACAGATTAGAAGACGATAGGGCTCACATACACATAATAATTAATTAGAGATCAGTAGACGATAGGGTCCATATTTTCAATAATTAATTAGAGATTAGTAGACGATAGGGTCCATGTTTACACTACTCATTTGAGTTTAGAAGATTATAGGGTCTATGTTTACAATAATTAATTCGAGATTAGTAGACGATAGGGTTCATGCCTACAATAAATATTATAGATTAGTAGTGATAGGGCTCACGTCTACAAAATATTTTAAAAATTAGTAGACGATTCGGCTCAAGTCTACAATAATTATTATAGATTAATATACAATATGGCTTACATCTACAATAATTACTATATATTAAAAACTGGAATATATCAATAATTTCGAATCTGGATCAATTAACAAAACACAAGATTATTCAGTAGACTTCCGGGAGAGATTAATCACGAACCTTACTGTTTCTGTGTTCCTTCTCACATTCATGTTGGTTTCCAAGATATAATCAGAGGAATGGATTGAGTTGTGTCGTGGTTTACAGCTAGGTTCTGATATATGCGCATTTGGTCGACGAATCCCACTTTAGCATGCTTTCTGAATCACGTTAGCCAATTAATGCCAGTGAAGGGAAAGGTCCGGTGCGAGGGAGGTATACGGCCAACCGAGGTCATTTGGTTCGGTCATGCTAAGGCAACAGTAGGTTGGGATTGGAAATTCAATAAATCTATGAGCTTTTTCATTGCAAAATAAATTATGTTTAAATAAGCATAATAGGCTGACACTCATGAGAACATGTGATAGTCACATCAAACATGTGATAGTCGTATCAAACATGTGATAGTCGCATCAAACATGTGATAGTCACATCAAACATGTGATAGTCGTATCAAACATGTGATAGTCACATCAAACATGTGATAGTCGCATTAAACATGTGATAGTCACATCAAATATGTGATCATGTGATAGTCGCATCAAACATGTGATAGTCGCATCAAACATGTGATCATGTGATAGTCGCATCAAACATGTGATAGTCGCATCAAACATGTGATAGTCGCATCAAACATGTGATAGTCACATCAAATATGTGATAGTCGTATCAAATATGTGATAGTCGCATCAAATATGTGATCATGTGATAGTCGTATCAAACATGTGATAGTCGCATCAAACATGTGATAGTCGCATCAAACATGTGATAGTCACATCAAACATGTGATAGTCGCATCAAACATGTGATAGTCACATCAAACATGTGATCATGTGATAGTCACATCAAATATGTGATAGTCACATCATATATGTGATAGTCACATCAAATATGTGATAGTCACATCAAATATGTGATAGTCACATCAAACATGTGATAGTCGCATCAAATATGTGATAGTCACATCAAATATGTGATAGTCACATCAAACATGTGATAGTCGCATCAAACATGTGATAGTCACATCAAACATGTGATCATGTGATAGTCGCATCAAACATGTGATAGTCACATCACACATGTGATAGTCGCATCAAACATGTGATAGCCACATCAAACATGTGATCATGTGATAGTCACATCAAATATGTGATAGTCACATCAAACATGTGATAGTCGCATCAAATATGTGATAGTCACATCAAATATGTGATAGTCGCATCAAATATGTGATAGTCACATCAAATATGTGATAGTCGCATCAAATATGTGATAGTCACATCAAACATGTGATCATGTGATAGTCACATTAAATATGTGATAATCACATCAAACATGTGATAGTCGCATCAAATATGTGATAGTCACATCAAACATGTGATAGTCGCATCAAACATGTTATCATGTGATAGTCGCATCAAACATGTGATAGTCACATCAAACATGTGATAGTCGCATCAAACATGTGATAGTCGCATCAAACATGTGATAGTCGCATCAATCATGTGATAGTCGCATCAAACATGTGATAGTCGCATCAAACATGTGATAGTCGCATCAAACATGTGATAGTCGCATCAAACATGTGATAGTCGCATCAATCATGTGATCATGTGATAGTCGCATCAAACATGAGATAGATTGTGAAGACTCAACAGACACAACCAGTGCCGTAGATATGCTCTCCTCAGGGTAGGGAGGTTTCACTTCAATGTAAAAAATATAATTCGTGTTTTTTCGTGTTTAAGGCCCCGTTTGTGATGGATGATTTGTCGTAACGTGTTTCTTTAAAATCAGTAAAGTAGCGATTTTGGGGATTTTTAGGTGCCATTTAGTCACGTTCCTAGTACTAAACGCCATTTTTCAATTTTCTGAGTGGGGGGGGGTAGTTTGTACAACCCCTTATCTACGGTCTTGTAAACAACAAATACTGCCCATTCGTAAATGTTGTATCACAGCATAGCAGTAGCTTTACACGGGATAGAGAAGAACTCCGGTCTCTGGAAACTATGCGTGGTATTACAATAAGAGAGAAAATTCTTTCTCTGGAAACTATGCGTGGTATTACAAGAAGAGAGAAACTTATTTCTCTGGAAACTATGCGTGGTATTACAAGAAGAGAGAAACTCCTTTCTCTGGAAGTTATGCACGGTATTACAAGAGAGAGAAACTCCTTTCTCTGGAAGTTATGCACAGTATTACAAGAGAGAGAAACTACTTTCTCTGGAAGTTATGCACAGTATTACAAGAGAGAGAAACTCCTTTCTCTGGAAGTTATGCACAATATTACGAGAGAGAGAACTCCGGTCTCTGGAAACTATGCGTGGTATTACAAGAAGAGAGAAACTTCTTTCTCTGGAAACTATGCGTGGTATTACAAGAAAAAGGAAACTCCTTTCTCTGGAAGTTATGCACGGTATTACAAGAGAGAGAAACTCCTTTCTCTTGAAGTTATGCACAGTATTACAAGAGAGAGAAACTCCTTTCTCTGGAAGTTATGCACAATATTACGAGAGAGAGAAGAACTCCGGTCTCTGGAAACTATGCGTGGTATTACAAGAAGAGAGAAGAACTCCGGTCTACGGAAGCTATGCGTGGTATTACAAGAAGAGAGAAGAACTCCGGTCTACGGAAGCTATGCGTGGTATTACAAGAGAAAAACTCCTTTCTCTGGAAGATATGCACAGTAATACAAGAGAGAGAAGAACTGTATCTGGAAACTATTCTCGGTATTAAAATAGAAGATAACTGTTTTGAGATACTTATTTTATCAATGAAAAAACCAGCTCATGTGAAAAAATTAATTAATCCTTGCCAGATGTGTATCTTTAGCCATAGCTGGCACACAAAAATATTGATTGCATTAGTCAAGAAGTAAGAAACTCGTCATAGTCTTGATACAAAAGTGGTTTTATATGTCACAGCATTATTTAATGGGAAAGTCTTGTCTCATAGTTAGTATCTCCATACAGTCTGATGTCAACAGAGCGCACACATTTTGTCACAATCAGAAGGTGTAACAGTTGCCTGTTTATGGAATTACTAAAGTATCTTGACTTTGAGTACAGTGATCTTATTTGAAGTGAGGAGGTTGGGTAGCGACAACAAGCTCATGAGGTTTTATGAACAGCAGGATGAAGTCAGGTATTTCAAGGATAAGAAAGGAAACATGTCATGGAACTCAATCATAACAAGTAATTGTGGGATTTAGCTATCATGTGCACATATAACAAGTAATTGTGGGATTTAGCTGTCATATTTCACATATAACAAGTAATTGTGGGATTTAGCTGTCATGGTGCACATATAACAAGTAATTGTGGGATTTAGCTGTCATTGTGCACATATAACAAGTAATTGTGGGATTTAGCTGTCATTGTGCACATATAACAAGTAATTGTGGGATTTAGCTATCATGGTGCACATATAACAAGTAATTGTGGGATTTAGCTATCATGGTGCACATATAACAAGTAATTGTGGGATTTAGCTATCATGGTGCACATATAACAAGTAATTGTGGGATTTAGCTATCATGGTGCACATATAACAAGTAATTGTGGGATTTAGCTATCATGGTGCACATATAACAAGTAATTGTGGGATTTAGCTGTCATGTTTCACATATAACAAGTAATTGTGGGATTTAGCTATCATGGTGCACATATAACAAGTAATTGTGGGATTTAGCTGTCATGTTTCACATATAACAAGTAATTGTGGGATTTAACTATCATGGTGCACATATAACAAGTAATTGTGGGATTTAGCTGTCATTGTGCACATATAACAAGTAATTGTGGGATTTAGCTGTCAGTGTGCACATATAACAAGTAATTGTGGGATTTAGCTATCATGGTGCACATATAACAAGTAATTGTGGGATTTAGCTATCATGGTGCACATATAACAAGTAATTGTGGGATTTAGCTGTCAGTGTGCACATATAACAAGTAATTGTGGGATTTAGCTGTCATGATGCACATATAACAAGTAATTGTGGGATTTAGCTGTCAGTGTGCACATATAACAAGTAATTGTGGGATTTAGCTATCATGGTGCACATATAACAAGTAATTGTGGGATTTAGCTATCATGGTGTACATATAACAAGAAATTGTGGGATTTAGCTGTCATGGTGGAAATTATCGAATAATTCTCAGAGCTGAATGTCAATCTGCGAGGCCACAACCAGATTCTCGGCCCATGCTCTCAAACGTGAAATTATTTGAAATCAAGGCTGTGAAAAGTGACACTAGAAAGAAATTAAATGTCGGGTGTCCTTCCTTGTGGATGACAAACGCATTCTACGACATGTGAATATACTTGTGAATGTGAGACACCAATTGAATGATGTAAAAAGATGATTCAAGGACGTAAATCATTAACAAATGAAACTTAACATCCTCGCTACATCATCTTCTTCTTCACTGTTCGTTTTCAAGCTCCCACTAAATCATTCTTCTAGAAGAACAATCGCCCGATACATCCAACTTCCACGTGCTACATAATTCAATAAGTAACCCGTTGTTATCCCACGCAAAGCAACTTTAAACATAGAGTTTATGATAATATCAATCTGTGTAAAATCATGGTTGAAGAAATGCGTTAAAGAAACTGTATACAGAGAAATGTGCAAAGAGTTGATTGCGCACCAGACTGACAGATAACAACAAGGAAAAGCAGGTGCAGTATAAATACCATCATCATCTTTAGCGATCAGTTGTTAAACATTCAGTTTTAAGCTAACATCATATACCTCATCATTGTTAAATATCCAGCTTTAAGCTAACATCATATACCTCATCATTGTTAAATATCCAGTTTTAAGCTAACATCATATACCTCATCATTGTTAAATATCCAGTTTTAAGCTACCAGTTACATTATTGTTCCGATAGGCCGACGTTTTGCTTGAACTAGTTACGGGCACGGCGTAGGTGGGCGGAACAACATAGAAACCTGTCGAAAGGGCCAGAGTTGTGCCCTGATGTCGACGTCTGTTTCGGCAGCATTGGACTCGAAATACCATCGAGTCGAATGGCTGCAGGAACAGAGGGCGGAGCAATTATGGGAATGGCCCACGTGCTGTGAGACCAGATTTCTAATCAAATCAAGACTCAAGACACAAACGTCGAAGTGGGATAGCTCCTAAACTACATCATAATAAGAAAGCTGAGGTGTTTTTTTGTCATATAAAGAGATATAACAGCATGGAAAGATTAATAGCTGAAGGCAGAGTTAACGGCAACGGGGGAAGAGATGGTGTAGTGATATATCAGAGAGTTTAAACATATCTCTGGCTGCTCCAGGTCAACTCGCCCAGAATTGTGGAGTGTTCAGAGAATTTATAATTGAAGACTATGATCATGACAGAGTACGTCACATGATGATGAGCATTACTATGCAACTTGAACTTAGATTTTTCTTCGCATTGAACTTCCAGCTACTTTGAGCGTGCTGGTGATTGCAATACTACTTCACTAACCGTTTTTCAACAAATAACGACATGTTTCTAATAAAAAACAAACAATAATATTTCATATTTTGAATAACAAATATATCACAGACTTACCTGCATACTCTAGATGCCAAGTGTTGTTGACAAACATGGTATTAACAAGTACACTATAATATATTTTGGCACTGTACCTTAACGAAGTGTCATACCAACACAACATGACTAACCTCTACTAATACAGTTTCGATGGTTTTTATTTTGTACGTCTTTCCTTGTATCTTATTATCTCATAATGAAGGTTACTAATGCCGAAACGGTGTTTTCGTCCCTGTCTACATATTTTACTATATATTGTTGTTGTTTTTCTATTTAATTTTAAAAAAAAAATTTTCTCATATTGCCGCCACTACAATAAAATAATAGAACATCTACAAATACTCACTACAGGAACAGAACACCTACAAACACTCTTAACACTCAGAACTTGTAAATACGGCCGGCTCATACTTGCTCACTCGCCATTTATCAAACATTGCGTGTGTGAGCAATATTTTCATAGAAACTGCGACAATCTTCTTCGACTGACACGTGCTTCTTGCATATGTATCTGGCTTCTGGTGAGCACTAATAGGAGCGTTGATTGCAGGGGTTACGAGGTCACCTGACGCCTGAAGCGGTCAAGAAAGGTCGACAGTGTGACGAACAGCTCGGGATGATTGTTGTTAGCGTCTGAAGACAAGTATACTTGAGGGGTTCTCTTGTCAATATCACTTGATGTGATCTTTATTTGCAGCCGGATCTGTTACAAAACACAGTGGTCCTGTAACCAAACACAGTGATCAAACACAGTGGTCCTGTAACCAAACACAGTGGTCATGTAACCAAACACAGTGATCAAACACAGTGGCAATGTTATCAAGCACAATGGCCCTCTTACCAAACACAGAGGTTCTGTTACAAACAGAATAGCCATGTTTCCAAACACGGTGGTTCTGTTACCAAACACAGTGGTACTGTCACAAAACACAGTGGCCATGTTACCAAGCACAGTGGTTCTGTCACCAAACACAGTGGCCATGTTACCAAGCACAGTGGTTCTGTCACCAAACACAGTGGTCATGTTACCAAGCACAGTGGTTCTGTCACCAAACACAGTGGCCATGTTACCAAGCACAGTGGTTCTGTCACCAAACACAGTGGTCATGTTACCAAGCACAGTGGTTCTGTCACCAAACACAGTGGCCATGTTACCAAGCACAGTGGTTCTGTCACCAAACACAGTGGTCATGTTACCAAGCACAGTGGTTCTGTCACCAAACACAGTGGTCATGTTACCAAGCACAGTGGTTCTGTCACCAAACACAGTGGCCATGTTACCAAGCACAGTGGTTCTGTCACCAAACACAGTGGTCATGTTACCAAGCACAGTGGTTCTGTCACCAAACACAGTGGCCATGTTACCAAGCACAGTTGTTCTGTCACCAAACACAGTGGCCATGTTACCAAGCACAGTGGTTCTGTCACCAAACACAGTGGTCATGTTACCAAGCACAGTGGTTCTGTCACCAAACACAGTGGCCATGTTACCAAGCACAGTTGTTCTGTCACCAAACACAGTGGCCATGTTACCAAGCACAGTGGTTCTGTCACCAAACACAGTGGTCATGTTACCAAGCACAGTGGTTCTGTCACCAAACACAGTGGCCATGTTACCAAGCACAGTGGTTCTGTCACCAAACACAGTGGTCATGTTACCAAGCACAGTGGTTCTGTCACCAAATACAGTGGCCATGTTACCAAGCACAGTTGTTCTGTCACCAAACACAGTGGTCATGTTACCAAGCACAGTGGTTCTGTCACCAAACACAGTGGTCATGTTACCAAGCACAGTGGTTCTGTCACCAAACACAGTGGCCATGTTACCAAGCACAGTGGTTCTGTCACCAAACACAGTGGTCATGTTACCAAGCACAGTGGTTCTGTCACCAAATACAGTGGCCATGTTACCAAGCACAGTTGTTCTGTCACCAAACACAGTGGTCATGTTACCAAGCACAGTGGTTCTGTCACCAAACACAGTGGTCATGTTACCAAGCACAGTGGTTCTGTCACCAAACACAGTGGCCATGTTACCAAGCACAGTTGTTCTGTCACCAAACACAGTGGCCATGTTACCAAGCACAGTGGTTCTGTCACCAAACACAGTGGTCATGTTACCAAGCACAGTGGTTCTGTCACCAAACACAGTGGCCATGTTACCAAGCACAGTTGTTCTGTCACCAAACACAGTGGTCATGTTACCAAGCACAGTTGTTCTGTCACCACACACAGTGGTCATGTTACCAAGCACAGTGGTTCTGTCACCAAACACAGTGGTCATGTTACCAAGCACAGTGGTTCTGTCACCAAACACAGTGGTCATGTTACCAAGCACAGTGGTTCTGTCACCAAATACAGTGGCCATGTTACCAAGCACAGTTGTTCTGTCACCAAACACAGTGGTCATGTTACCAAGCACAGTGGTTCTGTCACCAAACACAGTGGTCATGTTACCAAGCACAGTGGTTCTGTCACCAAACACAGTGGCCATGTTACCAAGCACAGTTGTTCTGTCACCAAACACAGTGGCCATGTTACCAAGCACAGTGGTTCTGTCACCAAACACAGTGGTCATGTTACCAAGCACAGTGGTTCTGTCACCAAACACAGTGGCCATGTTACCAAGCACAGTTGTTCTGTCACCAAACACAGTGGCCATGTTACCAAGCACAGTGGTTCTGTCACCAAACACAGTGGTCATGTTACCAAGCACAGTGGTTCTGTCACCAAACACAGTGGCCATGTTACCAAGCACAGTTGTTCTGTCACCAAACACAGTGGTCATGTTACCAAGCACAGTGGTTCTGTCACCAAACACAGTGGTCATGTTACCAAGCACAGTGGTTCTGTCACCAAACACAGTGGCCATGTTACCAAGCACAGTTGTTCTGTCACCACACACAATAGCCTTGTTACCAAACACAGGAATCCTGTTACCGAACATAGTGATTATGATACAAAACATAGAGATTGTTACCAAACACAGTTATACTGTTGCCAAATACAGTGGTCTAATTATCAAACACAGTGGTCGTGTTACCAAACATATGCGTCCTGTAACCAAACACAGGATCATGCTACCAAATACAGTGGTAGCACACACATGTTACATGGTAGCACACTGTTAGCACACACATTGTTCCCAAACACAGTGTTCCTGTAAGCAAATATAGTGGTCCTGTTACCAAACACAGTGTTCCTGTAAGCAAATATAGTGGTCCTGTTCCCAAACACAGTGTTCCTGTAAGCAAATATAGTGGTCCTGTTACCAAACACAGTGTTCCTGTAAGCAAATATAGTGGTCCTGTTACCAAACACAGTGTTCCTGTAAGCAAATATATTGGTCCTGTAAGCAAACATAGTGGTCCTGTTACGAAACATGTATAGAACTTTCTAACTCATATGCCTTACGTAAGCGCCATTTAATTTCTGAACTTCATATCCAAATAAATGCTTGAGGGATGACAACATAACATCAGGAATAATGAAAACTCTAGATGAATTTGCTGTGGAAACTGTCACAAAACTGTGCAATGACATATAAGAAACAGGTCACATATCTAAAACTCTAAAATCATCCATATTCATACCACTACCTACGAAGTCTATTGTTGTGGATTGTACATAATACAGACTAATTAATGTGATGAGTCACATTACCAAAATACTACTCAAGATAATACATGAAAGAATTAAAAACACGATTGATCTTGAATTTGGTAAAGAACAATTTAATTTTAGAAAAAAAAGTATCAGAAATACTATTTTAGTATTTGATACTTCGCATCAAATTATTGATAAATAAATACATAGAAGTGCAAACAGGAATCTATATTTGTTTCACAGATTACAGCAAGGTATTCGAGAGTCCAACATAAAAAAATTAATTGAATGTCTTTAAGAAATAGGCCTAGATGTGGAAGATATTAGACTGATTATAAATATACAATGGGAACACATTGTATCAAATAGGTATGAAAACTGGTAATCGCCATACGTAGAAATAAAGAGGGGTAAGACAAGGATGTATTGCTTTATCCAGCCTATTTAATATCTACGCAGGGAACATTTTTAAACATCTAGAAGGAATGTCAGGACTCAAGATCAATGAGAAAATAATGAACAATCTGCGATGTGCATATGGCACAGTCAACTTTCTGTAGAGTGAACAGGGAGGGGAGAGGGTTAAACGACTAATAGATCAAGTCGATGAATCAAGTAAAGTATGTGGATTAGGAATAAACGTACATAAAACACAAACATGATAATCAACAAAATCAAAGAGTGCAATGCACCACACATAAAAATACATGGCGATATTACAACAAGTAAATCAATATATTGGACATATAATCACAAATAATGACAGATGTGAAACAGAAGTTAAAAGATAATAGGAAAGACTAAAAAAGTACTTTCGGTGACATGATGATAATTGTAACATCTAAGCAAATCTTAAGCAAATTTAAGAACAATTTCGGCAAACTAAAAATGAGAATTATAAAATGTTACATCTATTGTAGATGGCTCAGAAACATGCATCATGAACAAAAAAAACTAGAAGACATAATTGATGATAGGAATATAGAACAATGAGGAGAACATCATGAAAAGAGAAGAAAACGAACACAAATGTGACAGTCAGTCAGTTCCTCTTTTGCAAAGTTCGGCACATAGGACGGATGTCATAGTTCTCCATGCATGTCGGTCAGTTGCCAAGGATTGCAGGTCGTGTGCATTTATAATTTTAATTCATTCATAAATGTTCTTCTGATCGTTGTTAAAACGTGACAACGTATGGAAAAAAACTATTAAAGGAAACACAAGTCACGCAAATAAAATATTTTGGACACATTAAAATATATGACACCTTGTTGTATTGCTTGCTTCTGGTAGAGTTGAGAGGAGGCGAGTAAAAGGGTGACAAGGATACAATTTGGAAGGCTACATCACGAAATGGATATGAGTCTAGCAGAGTGCGCAGCCAATGCAAAAGCCAAAGAATATTGAAGATCCGTTGCAGCAAGTTTCGTTACATCCGTTACTTTATGATCATATACTTAAACTTATGCATTTCTGCGTAGAAAGTTGGCTGCAACAGAACTATATTCTTTGTTTCCTGTCTTGGTAGTACACTCGGACAGATGTGTTTCTTGTCCATCTCAAGATATTTCTATCCCTCATGCATCTCTGTCTACCTACTACTCGACTTCCCTCAAATCTACTCGTACTTCATGGTCTTCAACAAGGTATCATGGCTTTCAATATGTTCAAAATATTGACATCCCTCACAACGATGTCATAGGCAGTCCATCTGAATTCTACATGGACAACCCCTTTAAATACTTCCATGGACAGTATCTCTCAATACTTTCATGGACAGCCTTCTCAATGGTTTCATGAATAGCTCCTCTCACGGCTTTCATAAACAACCCCTTTCAATACTTTCAGAGACAACCCCTCTCAATACTTTCATGGACAAGTGTTCTTAATGGTTTCGTAGACAACCCCTTTCAATACTTTCATAGACAACCCCTTTCAATACTTTCATAGACAACCCCTTTCAATACTTTCATAGACAACCCCTTTCAATACTTTCATAGACAACTGTTCTTAATGGTTTCGTGGACAAACCTTTCAGTGCTTTCATGAAAGTCCCTCTCAATGCTTTCATATACAATCCCTTTCAATGCTTTCATGGACAGCCCCTTGATGCATTCATGAACAGCCCTTCAATGCTTTCATGAACATACCCTCAATACTTTCTTAGACAGTCCCTCTAAATAGTTTCATGGACAACCTCCACCCCCTTTCAATGTTTTCATGAACAACCCCTATCAATGCTTTCATAGATAGTTCTACTCAACGCCTACATCGACAACCCCCCTCAATACTTTCATAACACAATATTTTTAAGATCTGATTTGTTGAAAGAGTGTATTTTATATTTCTATTGTCCTTACAGAAAACTATTTCCAAGATTTCAGATTTTGTTATCTATATCTGCCTATTTAAAATGTATACAATCATATTACTAGCACTGAAAGGCAGGCTTTTATTCTAATGAATATTTCTCAATACACGTATAGGTTTAATTCTGGAACATGTTTCTCTATTTATTCACGGGATGTATATTTCAATTGTATAGATAAAGTAATGTGTACCTTCACTTGGGGAAACAACGTAAAGAATAGATGTATACCTGCTATGACGGGTGTCGGAGATTTATAGATGTATACCAACTATGTCTGGTGTCGGAGATTTATAGATGTATACCAACTATGTCTGGTGTCGGAGATTTATAGATGTATACCTGCTATGACGGTGTGTCGGAGATTTATAGATGTATACCCGCTATGACGGGTGTCGGAGATTTATAGATGTATACCCGCTATGACGGGTGTCGGAGATTTATAGATGTATACCTGCTATGACGGGTGTCGGAGATTTATAGATGTATACCCGCTATGACGGGTGTCGGAGATTTATAGATGTATACCCGCTATGACGGGTGGCGGAGATTTATAGATGTATACCTGCTAAGACAGGTGTCGGAGATTTATAGATGTATACTTGCTATGTCGGTTGTCTTAGATTTATAGAAGTATATCCACTATGTTTGCTGTCTAAGATTTATAGATGTATACCCGCTATGTCTGGTGTCGGAGATTTATAGATGTATACCCGTTATGACGGGTGTCGGAGATTTATAGATGAATACCCACTATGTCGGTTGTCTAAGATTTATAGAAGTATACCCACTATGTTGGCTGTCTAAGATTTATAGAAGTATACCCGCTATGACGGGTGTCGGAGATTTATAGATGTATACCCGCTATGTCTGGTACCGGAGATTTATAGATGTATACCCGTTATGACGGGTGTCGAAGATTTATAGATGTATACCCGTTATGACGGGTGTCGGTGATTTATAGATCTATACCCGCTATGACAAATGTCTGTGATTTATATATGTACACCCGTTATGGCGGGTGTCTGTGATTTATAGATGTATAGCCGCTATGACGGGTGTCTGTGATTTATAGATATATACCTGCTATGACGGGTGTGGGAGATTTATAGATGTATCCCCGCTATGACGGGTGTCGGAGATTTATAGATGTATCCCCGCTATGGCGGGTGTCGGAGATTTATAGATGTATAGCCGCTATGACGTGTGTCGGTGATTTTTAGATGTATACCTGCTATGACGGGTGTCGGAGATTTATAGATATATGCCCGCTATGGCGGGTGTCGGAGATTTATAGATGTATAGCCGCTATGACGGGTGTCGGAGATTTATAGATGTATATCCGCTATGTCGATTGTCTAAGATTTATAGATGTATAATTACTGTGTTGGATGTCTACGATTTATAGATGTCTACCCGCTATGACGGGTATCTGTGATTTATAGATGTATACCCACTTTGCCGCGAGTGTCGGAGATTTTCTTTCAGCGTCAGATCAGTATCATGGATATTTTAATGTGTACCCCTTACTTAACGTTACTTTCAACCGTTGATGTGGGTCCAGATTGGTTATATCATAGTTTATTGCCATAAATATTAATGGAGGTTCGGATGTCATGGAACCACAATTTCCAACATATATCCAGATTAGTGTTTCATTTGATTTAATTTTACTGGGACCTTTTTAAAAGCTGGTTCAAGTCCCAGATGATTGTTTTATTCATGTCAATGTAGTATATAATAATAGGAGCTAACGCAGTCTTCCATTCATGAGATTCCAATGGAACTTTTATCGTGATTTTCTTGCAATCTTTGGGAGTGTTCAATATTGTTTTTCTTTAATGTTCATTCTCAAACTCCCACTGGATCTCTTGATTTTTTATTAGAAACTAGCTTTACAGCACTTGGGGCATTCCCTTAAGTGTCCCGCCTTCCGTTCCAGTAGCCATCTAAGTGTATGTAGATTCAGAGTTTCCATCCCGGATTTCTCTTGTAGCTGGGTTCTACTAGATTTCTAGCAGGAAATGCAGTTCAGTAAATGGAAATGCGATGTGTCGCCGTTTTATTTGCGCCAATGACCAGACACACCCATCTTCGCCTGATATGTTATTTATCAAACGGTTGATTCACTTCAAGCAATAATGGAGGAGGATAAATAAAAGCATGAACAGAAAACATCAAGGACTGGACAAGAAAAGATTTTTCCTCAGTCATCAGCGTTGTTGAAGATAGAAATCTCTGGAAGACTTTTGTGCTAAAGCATCCAATGTGGTACCCCAATGACCCTGACGGTTAATGAGTTTATAGGATATAAAATTATGTCAGCATATATGTCCAGACTATTCAAGTTCGCGTCGTTGTACAAATGAAAGTAATGATTCCTGTAAACCTACGAGATTCTCTACCTTCATTTCTTACTGAAATATGTATCGTATGTTCTCTATAGATAATGTGCAGTATTAACACATGGCGCTTATATTCAAATAATTGTATCGATCTTTCCACAAATACATATTCTGCATAGTCATTCTAAAATGGTATGTCTTAAACTTAATGACGCATATATCGCAGATTAAATTTAAACTACTACACAACACAGTCACTTTATACTGCATCCTGTAACCATTCAATATATTGTGAATAAACTATAGATACCTTTTGCATGTTTACTTATTTCATTGTAATTGTTGTCGTGGTCATTCTATTTATTTCATTGTAATTGTTGTGGTGGTCATTCTACTTATTTCATTGTAATTGTTGTGGTGGTCATTCTACTTATTTCATTGTAATTGATGCCTCATGGTGGTCATTCTACTTATTTCATTGTTAATTGTTGCCTCATGGTGGTCATTCTACTTATTTCATTTGTAATTGTTGTGGTGGTCATTCTACTTATTTCATTGTAATTGTTGTGGTGGTCATTCTACTTATTTCATTGTTAATTGTTGCCTCATGGTGGTCATTCTACTTATTTCATTTGTAGTTGTTGTGGTGGTCATTCTACTTATTTCATTGTAATTGTTGTGGTGGTCATTCTACTTATTTCATTGTAATTGTTGTGGTGGTCATTCTACTTATTTCATTGTTAATTGTTGCCTCATGGTGGTCATTCTACTTATTTCATTTGTAATTGTTACCTCATCGTGGTCATTCTACGGCCTACTGTTATCCTAGTCTATTCGGTGCTGTTATTTTTTTAATACGCACAATATATTGAAAAAAAAAAATTTTCTGAAGTATTTCACTCAAGCTCTTGAATTTTCTCTTTTCTTCCTTTTCTGAACTCGTTCTCAAACTCCTACATTTTTGCAAGACGTAGTCTGGAGATCAGGGTGCCATGTGTCATGAATTACAGCTAGGATGCGATATCTGTTCAATTCTCCCTGATACATCCTACTTCAGCATAGTTGCTGTGTCATTTTGATCTTATGTAGGATTGAACAGCAAACTTCACCCCACGATATCCTTAATAACCTCTTAAAACCTGCATGGATAGTAAATAGTGTTGCTATTCATTGCTCCCCTATCGGACACTAGAACACAGGGATGAATAACTATTCTCTATTTATTATCTTCTGATTTTTTTTATGAATCTCTGGCAATTTTTACATTTCGTTTGACATTACCAGACATTTTCCCAGATGGCCATGACACATAGACATAACGGTTATAAAGCCAGAGGCAGACCATGTAAAAGATGGATCATAGAAATCAAAGAAGCCACAGGAACAAGCTTACAAACAGCGCACAAGAAGGCCATCTCCAGAGAACTCTTCCACCCCTGACGCTGCAAGGCAAACAAGGGACACATCGTATAGATAGATAGATTGATTAATTCTTTCACACGGATTTGACCACTACAATATGACATATCAATAAAGAACTCAATAATATTCCTCCATCTTGTTCAACAGAGGAGACATTGTGCTATCTTCGCGTCTATTATAGCATCGTTTCATCATAATGAGTGATATATCTTTGACAGGCAAACCGGCTGTACTTTGAACCTCCATACCCCAGGACAGATGATAACTGATCATTTAGATTTATGTTATCGTATGTACATTGACCCAAAGCACAATGCAAAATGTATTTCATATGTACGGATGATGTATGGTGATTGACAATAAAATACTAACTGAGAATGATGTTATTTTATGTTGTTTTTAGTGCGAACGACGGAATTATGCTATGATTTCTTCTGCTGTGTTCTGCTCAAACTTCTGCTGGTAAACATAATGTAATTCAGAGAAAGTAGTGAATTGTGCTCTGGTTTATTGATTGACAGAGATATATGCGCTTTTTGACCTGACACATCCAACTTTAGTATTCTTCTTCGTATTCTTCTTTCGTACACTTGAAACATGTTTATATCTGTAATTCTGTCTCCTGAATAAAACACACTGTCTTTTGTAGTTCATACTGTGGTTCATAGAGCTTTGATTCCAGTGTTGTTTCTCTGGCTAATATGACTGCCTCAGCGTTTCATGCTCAGAACACTCTTGACGTATATGTTTGGCACTCTGTGCTGCATGTCCACATGTACACATGGCAGTGTTGCCAATCTTAAACTTACTTTAGTATTATTTTTGGGCGCTTTTGACATTTTATGGAAATGGGACAGCTAACTCCACTTCCAGACTTATTTAGTCGCCACTTAGAGCGACAGTTTTCCTATTTCTTTTCTCCAATTTTGGGCCCAGGTTATACCCCTGCACATGTGTTATGATACGAGAGAAACATTTTGAACGTTTCAGCCAAAAATATACAATAACTTTCTGAGTGGTATGAAATATTGCCAGGAGTGTTATTGAATATCTATGTGTTATAGAATGTCTGTCAGAGTGTTATATCATATCTCTAAATGTTTACCCACTCTGAGTAGAAGCCTCCTTCAATAGGCATTACATTAAGCCGAAAGCTGAAGTTTCCTGGGTATGAAAGACAGCATAGTGAAACCTCCCCACTGCACATGGGAAGTAAGAACAAGTCGCTCGCAGTTCTTGGAGTTAATGACAGAAACAATCTCTAAATGTTATGGAATGTTATATCTGAAATTTATAGAATGTCTGTTTGCGTGTAATGCAATGTCTCTATGAATGTTAGAAATGTTATCTCTAACTGTTATCAAATGTCTAAATGTTATAAAATATTTCTCTCTAAATGTTATAAATTTTATCTCTAAATGTTATCAAATGTCTCTCTAAATGTTATAAAATGTCTCTCTAAATTTTATAATATAAGTCTCTGAATGTAATAAGATATATCTATGAATGTTGTTAAAATGTTTGAGGGTTAAGATGTCTCTGTGTAATACAATTGTGAGGAAATTAGAAGATGGTTAAGACAGAAATATCTAAAAAGATCAGTATTACAGATTTCAAACAACATAGAAGTAACAGCAATATGAAATGAGTAACAACCATGTGATAAAGGAAACAACGTCGAAACTAAGCTTGTAAGTACGCTGGGTAATTTCCCGGGATCCAACTTACATAAAGAAATTGCGCATCCGGACCGTTCAGAAAGCAGTAGCAAACTACTAAACGTAAATAATGCCTATAAAATCACTACAGCCACACAACTAAGGGTAGATTGCTATATTATGTACATGATATGCTACCGAAACAGTAGCACTGGTCACCTATCTAGTCCTACGACTGTAATATTATTGTTGAGCTGAGTGATATTGATTTGATGGGGGAAAAAACAACAATATAACGTAATATTAGCCTTCTGGAATGCTTGGTGGATGGTCGCAAGCAGTCTTATGGTGTAGATAAAGGTTGCGGCGGAGACACTGTCATGGCTGACGTCTCAGAACTCTTACCCGACATGCACACTTAGTAACTTGATAAACATACTCTGCAAAGTTGAAACAGGAGTCGTCTGTCGTCAATGAGTGGAGTTATTAACAAAATCTTCGACCGATAAGATTTATATTTATATCAGGGCATGGGGTGGTGAAGGTAATGAGCGAGTCGATATACTGGCGAGCACGGCCACAGTGTCAATAGGTACACCTATGGATGGATCTGACAGACTCAATCCGCTAAGTGACCTCGTCTGCTCAGATGATTTTGAAGAGTATGAATCATGGTCGCTCTCAAGACTGCGTGAGATTGGTGTAAAGTGTGAATCATGGTCGCTCTCACGACTGCGTGAGATCGGTGTAAAGTGTGAATCATGGTCGCTCTCACGACTGCGTGAGATTGGTGTAAAGTGTGAATCATGGTCGCTCTCACGACTGCGTGAGATTGGTGTAAAGTGTGAATCATGGTCGCTCTCACGACTGCGTGAGATTGGTGTAAAGATCGGAACAAATAGGAGAGAGAAACATAATTGATAAACGAAGATATTGATAAATCAGCGTGGAACTGGAACTGTCAGCCGCCACACTCTGATGGATATATTGAGACGGGGATCGGAGTACCTATTGACTTGCCAGATGTGCGCTTATGATAACATGGTGTCATAACTCACTACATGATAGTAGATAATACATCATAACTCAATATATGGTAGTAGATAATACATCATATCTCAATACATGGTAGAAAATAATACATCATAACTCAATACATGGTAGCAAATACACATATGATAGTAAAATACACATAGTCATTTTAACAAATTTTGTAACTAACAATATTTTGTACCAGAAGATAAGAAACAGTGATACATAGATGAAACTTCTCTAAAATTAATCAAATTTAACCCCACACACAAACACGAAGAAAGGCGTTACCAAGAAAAATACTAGATTTCTGCGTTAAACAAGAGAATACGTGAAGAAATATAGTTCGACAATCTATATTCTATATTCTCCATACAGCGGTCTCTCTCTCTTTCTCTCTTCCTCTTCTTATTAAAGGTATTCGGGTTTTTTGGTTTTGGTATTTCTAGATTTACTTCTGTAATTTCAATCTCGGAGACTTCTTTTGGGATTCTAGAGCATTAATAGTAGCCTGGAATTTGGTCAAACTAGGGTGTCGGTAGCTGAACTGTCATTTAATGACAGACCCTGGAGCAGAGAAGCGCTCTGTTGTGTGGAAGTTAGTTTGAAATGTGGCACTTTGGTTGGTTGTTAAGTTGTGGAGAGTATATATTGAGGAGAGATGGCAGGGGTGTGACAGCTACAAGGAAGTGGTGATATGAGCTTTTTGTAGATAGCGACTATTTATGTAGATATGGAATATTTTTGTAGATATGGAATATATTGTAGGTACATAATATTTTGTAGACATGGAATATTTTTGTAGATATGGAGTATATTGTAGGTATGGATTATTTTTGTACATATGGAATATTTTGTAGGTACATACTATTTTTGTACATATGGAATATTTTGTAGACATGGAATATTTTTGTACATATGGAATATATTGTAGGTACATAATATTTTGTAGATATGGAATATTTTTGTAGATATGGAATATTTTTGTAGATATGGGATATTTTTGTAGATATGGAATATTTTTGTACAATGGGATATATTGTAGGTACATAATATTTTTGTACATATGGAATATTTTTATTTTTGTAGATATGGAATATTTTTGTAGATATGGAATATTTTTGTAGATATGGGATATTTTTTGTACATATGGAATATATTGTAGGTACATAATATTTTTGTATATATGGAATATTTTTGTACATATGGAATATTTTTCTACATATGGAATATATTGTAGGTACATAATATTTTTGCACATATTGAATATTTTTGTATATATGGAATATTTTTGTATATATGGAATATATTGTAGGTACATAATATTTTATAGATATGGAATATTTTTTCAATAATAAACATGCATAAATCCATTAGTTCCCAGGTAACTTGGATTGTGCACAATAGACAGATCCTGTTTGAATATACACAAAACCTAAATATTAAATTTTACAGTATTTCATATAACTTGCGCTCCACGTGCATTCGAAGGCGTATCAATAGTGGAATCATTCATTACGTCTATTATCACGTGCATTCGAAGGCGTATCAATAGAGGAATCATTCAGGGGAATCATTCATTCATTCTACTATCACATATAAATATCCACGTCCGCAGACTGGTAAACTATCAGAAAACATTGGTAAATCCAGATTATGTTGATGTTTATGGTTGGGCTTATTAATGGTGTCTCAGAGTTCGATTTTTGTAACCGAGATTGATGTCTGGACACGAGCCACAATTATAAACAATTTATTAGCGATTGTTCTCTTTATATGTTCTATTTTGAACATATTATTGTATTTATTTTAGCGAAACGTTCGACTGAGTAATTGAACTCATTTATTGTCAACTTCCAAATTTTGCCTTTTGAAAACAAGCAAAACTTTGTATATGGCCTAAAGATGCGACTTTCTGCAGAATTTGAATTTTACAAAAGAAAATAATTTTGGCAAGGTCAAATACAATAGTAATGATACATACTCTTCGTATGTACTTTTCGTAGATTTTTGTTTTATGATACTCGTTATTTTCATTTTATTCTTTCTTCTGATCTTGTCATATTAGTCGTCTGTCTTCTTTTTCTTTCCCTCGTCCGCATTTCTTTATTATTTGCTTTTGCTTCTCTCTTCCTATAATAATAGGTGTCTCTTTTTTGTAATATTAATTGTTGGTTGCTTGTTTTTGCCTTGAGAAATACTTTTTAGTCGAAACTCTGTTAGTGGCAACACTCCTTACACATTTATGTTTTTTTCCTTCACCATTCTTATCTGAAGTGATGGTACATATGACATTCTTATCTGAAGTGATGGTACATATGACATTCTTATCTGAAGTGATGGTACATATGACATTCTTATCTGAAGTGATGGTACATATGACATTCTTATCTGAAGTGATGGTACATATGACATTCTCCGCCACATAGGAGTCTGTCACATAAAGGCAAGCGTCAACTGGCCTAATCTCTCCGTCATCCATGAAGATTATTAGATAGAAGAAACAATACGAAAGTGATACAAAATATGCATTCAGCCGTGGCCAGTCATCAATATAAGATATGCTGGCTCATTCGAAAATAGCCTTCTAAAATGATCCACTTGACTTTTCCAGTTATCTTCGTTTGTCACTTCGTGTATGCTTATGTATCCACGCCCAATGGGAATAACGAAAAAAAGACATAAATTATTTTAGAAGGCTGTTTGTCCGAGTCCACATGTCCGAGTTGACAATCGGTCACGATGAAACGCATGAGTTGGGGATAACAGAAGACATAAAACACTTTTAAATGTTAAAATGAGTGTTGGAGGGTTCACTCTGGCAGAAAAACTTCACAATATAGTCGTAACTCTCGCCATTAGAAAACCTACGAGTAGAATCAAAACAAGCCTTCTTACGTGAATATTTTTATTATTTCGGTGTAATTCGTTAGTCAGTGTGTAGATATTTCGTATAGTCTGCCAATGCCTGCCAAAAAATCAACGGAAATAATAGAAAAATTGTTATAAAAATGTTATATATTTTCTATTGATGAGAGACCTAATATAGTTGTATTATCTATTAGAATTATATTGTTTCCTGGAGGTAGGTCTGGTAGATCGATGGTTAGCCTCTGTTCATCATGCAGATATATATATATATATATATATGACATAATTTGCCACATTGCCCACATCCCCTAGCCCACATAATGATCGTATGTACATCCTTTAAGCGAAGTGATGCAACTGTAGAGATGTCTAGACGTTTCCTATGAGACTTTACACATTACATACGTGCGCAGTTAAGTTTGTCAGGAAGTAGACCAGAGGTTGATATACAAATAATATTTCTAGCCAGGTATTGATCAAATTTGTGAATCATCAAGCAGCTGCAGGTTGCACATAAAGAACATTTGTAAAGCGTTTTTTTTTCATCTGGTGCTGAGTCCTTTACTGTGAACTTAGTGCTGCCGAAAATTTAATGTATTCTGGCACACATGATTGATAGCTGCGCAGACACGAGACTGTGCGGCGATTACAACAACAATAATAATAATAATAATAATAATAATAATAACACTAACACTAATATAAATATTAATAGTATTATTATCCTACTCTTCAGGATCAATTTGTATAAGTAGTCTCGTAAGTAGTTTACGAGAACATACGATACATATTTCAGTAAGAAATGAAGGTAGAGAATCTCGCAGGTTTACAGGAATCACTACTTTCATTTGTACAACGACGCGAACTTGAATAGTCTGGACATATATGCTGACATAATTGTATATCCTATAAACTCGTTAACCCATGTGGTTCAATTACATCTGGTCTGCTTCAAGTTATTTAGTGTTAGTGAAGAAGTCATCACATAATGCAGCCATATTTCACCTCCCATCTAATCAGCAAGCAAATCACCGTTAAATCCTACTCACTACATAACACTTCCAGCCCATCTGCTCATTCAACCACACATAGCTTCCATCTATTCACACAACCACACTTAGCTTCCATCTATTCACACAACCACTCTTTGCTCCTATCTATTCACACAACCACACTTAGCTTCCATCTATTCACACAACCACACTTAGCTTCCATCTATTCACACAACCACTCTTTGCTCCCATCTATTCACACAACCACACTTAGCTTCCATCAATTTACTCAACCACTCTTTGCTCCCATCTATTCACACAACCACACTTAGCTTCCATCTATTCACACAACCACGCTTTGCTCCCATCTATTCACACAACCACACTTAGCTTCCATCAATTTACTCAACCACATTTTGCTCCTATCCATTCACACAACTACACTTTGCTCCCATCTACTCCTCACTCAAAAACACTTTGCTCCCACCTATTCTTAGTTCAACAACGCTTTGCTCCCACCTATTCACTCAACCATATTTTGCTCCTATCTGTTGACTCAAAACACATTGCTCCCATCTATTGACTCAACCAAATTATTCTCCCATATATTAAATCAACCACACTTTGCTCCCATCTATTCGTCGTTCAACCACACTTTGCTCCCATCTACTCATCGTTCAACCACACTTTACTCCCATCTACTCCTCGCTCAACCACACTTTGCTTCCATCTACTCATCGTTCAACCACACTTTGCTCCCATCTACTCCTCGCTCAACCACACTTTGCTCCCATCTACTCATCGTTCAACCACACTTTGCTCCCATCTACTCAACGTTCAACCACACTTTGCTCCCATCTACTCATCGTTCAACCACACTTTGCTCCCATCTACTCCTCGCTCAACCACGCTTTGCTCCCATCTACTCCTCGTTCAATCACACTTTGCTCCCATCTATTCCTCGTTCAACCACACTTTGCTCCCATCTACTCCTCGTTCAACCACGCTTTGCTCCCATCTACTCCTCGCTCAACTACACTTTGCTCCCATCTACTCAACGTTCAACTACACTTTGCTCCCATCAACTCCTCGTTCAACCACACTTTGCTCCCATCTACTCATCGTTCAACCACACTTTGCTCCCATCTACTCCTCGCTCAACCACACTTTGCTCCCATCTACTCCTCGTTCAACCACACTTTGCTCCCATCTACTCATCGTTCAACCACACTTTGCTCCCATCTACTCCTCGCTCAACCACACTTTATTCCCATCTATTCAATCACCCAATCTTCCCTCCCATGTATTCACTTAACTACACTTCCCTCCCATGTATTCACTTAACCACACTTCCCTCCCATCTACTCACTTAGTAATGTTTCCCTCTTATCCTATTCACTTAACCATAGCTCCTTCTCATCTATTCATTCAATCCTACATCCTCCAATTTCCTTAACCACACTTCACTTTATCATATTCACTCAATCACACTACCCCCATAATAGTCACTCAACCACACTTCCCTCCTACATACTCACTCAACCACACGTCTCTCCCATTTCCTCATTCAACCATAGGTCCCTCCCATCTACAAATTGAACAATACAAATAAATCAATTTTCTGACTCGCACCATTTTGGGTTTTTTTTTAAAAGTCAGAAAAGAGAAAGAACCCACCCAATCAACTTTAATCATCACTCCACTATTCCTACAGTGACATCAATGCCTGCACGACGAATCCAATCAAGACTGTAGAAACATCTATATCCATTTATCTAATTTCTTCTGGAAATTCTAATTGACGTCATTGACGTGTGTATTCTTAACATATTTTGAGTTACGACCTATGCGGCTTATGACTGCTGTACTAGGTACTATAAACATCTTATTGTCAAGTTCAAAAAAATTGTTACAATGATGAGTAATGTCATGAAAAACAGATGCATTACCACAGATACACAAGGGCAGGGTTGCCATATTGTTCTAACTATTTAAGACCAACTTAATCTAAAACATGGCGAAACAAAAACTGTTTGCAAAATACAGTTTAAAAAAAACATTGAAAACATAATAAAATGTGCTTGAATTTAGTGAAATGCAAATACAAAAAAAAATTTCAACTTATGTGTTCGTTCTCGAACTCCTGCAGATTATCAGCAAATAACCCGGAGAACGAAATGCGTTGTGCCATGGTTTAAAGTTTTGCTGCGCTATATGTGCCTTGCTGTCTAACACATCTGATTTCAGTATGGCAGCTTGATCACTATTACCCTATGTGGGATGGGATAGCAATCTCTACCCTTAGTTTCATTAGTAGTACCTTACCACCTACATTAAAGGTAAATATTTTGGCCTTTCTTTGTTCCCCTTTCGGGCCTCGGAAACATGCTGGCGGCTATAACTCGCATAACTGTATCTGGAAAATGAGTTGCATTTCTTGGATGTGTTTCGACAGCTGTTTAGAAAACACACGTAACAGCAACATTACTTTCTGCGTTATGTTTAGATAACAATTTAGAGAAACACATTTAATAACAACATTACTTTCTGAGTTATGTTTAGATAACAATTTAGAGAAACACATTTAATAACAACATTACTTTCTGCGTTATGTTTAGATAACAATTTAGAGAAACACATTTAATAACAACATTACTTTCTGAGTTATGTTTAGATAACAATTTAGAGAAACACATTTAATAGCAACATTACTTTCTGCGTTATGTTTAGATAACAATTTAGAGAAACACATTTAATAACAACATTACTTTCTGAGTTATGTTTTGGATAACAATTTAGAGAAACACATTTAATAACAACTTTACTTTCTGAGTTATGTTTAGATAACAATTTAGAGAAACACATTTAATAACAACATTACTTTCTGAGTTATGTTTAGATAACAATTTAGAGAACACATTTAATAACAACTTTACTTTCTGAGTTATGTTTAGATAACAATTTAGAGAAACACATTTAATAACAACATTACTTTCTGAGTTATGTTTAGATAACAATTTAGAGAACACATTTAATAACAACTTTACTTTCTGAGTTATGTTTAGATAACAATTTAGAGAAACACATTTAATAACAACATTACTCTCTGAGTTATGTTTAGATAACAATTTAGAGAAACACATTTAATAACAACATTACTTTCTGAGTTATGTTTAGATAACAATTTAGAGAAACACATTTAATAACAACATTACTTTCTGAGTTATGTTTAGATAACAATTTAGAGAACACATTTAATAACAACTTTACTTTCTGAGTTATGTTTAGATAACAATTTAGAGAAACACATTTAATAACAACATTACTTTCTGAGTTATGTTTAGATAACAATTTAGAGAAACACATTTAATAACAACATTACTTTCTGAGTTATGTTTAGATAACAATTTAGAGAACACATTTAATAACAACTTTACTTTCTGAGTTATGTTTAGATAACAATTTAGAGAAACACATTTAATAACAACATTACTTTCTGAGTTATGTTTAGATAACAATTTTGAGAAACACATTTAATAACAACATTACTTTCTGAGTTATGTTTAGATAACAATTTTGAGAAACACATTTAATAACAACATTACTTTCTGAGTTATGTTTAGATAACAACTTAGATGAACACATTTAATAACAACTTTACTTTCTGAGTTATGTTTAGATAACAATTTTAGAGAAACACATTTAATAACAACATTACTTTCTGAGTTATGTTTAGATAACAATTTTGAGAAACACATTTAATAACAACATTACTTTCTGAGTTATGTTTAGATAACAATTTTGAGAAACACATTTAATAACAACATTACTTTCTGAGTTATGTTTAGATAACAACTTAGATAAACACATTTAATAACAACTTTACTTTCTGAGTTATGTTTAGATACCAATTTAGAGAAACACATTTGATAACAACATTACTTTCTGAGCTATGTTTAGATAACAATTTAGAGAAACACACTTAATAACAACATTACTATCTGAGCTATGTTTAGATAACAATTTAGAGAAACACATTTAATAGCAACATTACTTTCTGATTTCTCTATATTAAATAAGTGACTATGTCCCATTCAGCGAAGTGACAAACCGCGTACCGAGAGTACCACTCATGGCACGTAACTCTGTAGCTTCAACGATAATGTTAACCACAGGAATCTCCAAAAAATTTCTCTTCGTATATATAACGTGGTGAACAAGATTCGAACTCACGGCAATTTGATCAAAATACAAACGGTTAAACCATACGGCATAAAGCGTGTATGAAACATAAATGCCGTTTCAAAAGAACCACACTATTTTTGACGCTACAAGATACTAAGGTCATCTCGATAGAACGCTTCTACTCTTGTCGCTACAAGACACAGTGACCGTCTCAAGTAACGCTTCTACTCCTGACGCTACAAGACACAGTGACCATCTCAAGTAACGCTTCTACTCCTGACGCTACAAGACACAGTGACCATCTCAAGTAACGATTCTACTCCGGACGCTACAAGACACAGTGACCGTCTCAAGTAACGATTCTACTCCTAACGCTACAAGACACAGTGACCATCACAAGAGAATACTTCTACTACTGACGCTTCAAGGCACAGTGACCGTCACAAGAGAACGCTTCTACTCCTGTCGCTACAAAACACAGTTACCGTCTCAAGTAACGCTTCTACTCCTGTCGCTACAAGACACAGTGACCATCTCAAGTAACGCTTCTACTCCTGTCGCTACAAGACACAGTTACCGTGTCAAGTAATGATTTTACTCATGACGCTACAAGACACAGTGACCGTCTCAAGTAACGATTCTACTCCTGACGCTACAAGACACAGTGACCGTCTCAAGTAACGCTTCTACTCCTGACGCTACAAGACACAGTGACCGTCTCAAGTAACGATTCTACTCCTGACGCTACAAGACACAGTTACCGTCTCAAGTAACGATTCTACTCCTGACGCTACAAGACACAGTGACCGTCTCAAGTAACGCTTCTACTCCTGTCGCTACAAGACACAGTTACCGTCTCAAGTAACGATTCTACTCCTGACGCTACAAGACACAGTGACCGTCTCAGGTAACGCTTCTACTCCTGTCGCTACAAGACACAGTTACCGTCTCAAGTAACGATTCTACTCCTGTCGCTACAAGACACAGTTACCGTCTCAAGTAATAACGATTCTACTCCTGTCGCTACAAGACACAGTTACCGTCTCAAGTAATAACGATTCTACTCCTGTCGCTACAAGACACAGTTACCGTCTCAAGTAACGATTCTACTCCTGTCGCTACAAGACACAGTGACCGTCTCAAGTAACGATTCTACTCCTGTCGCTACAAGACACAGTTACCGTGTCAAGTAATGATTCTACTCATGACGCTACAAGACACAGTGACCGTCTCAAGTAACGATTCTACTCCTGACGCTACAAGACACAGTGACCGTCTCAAGTAACGCTTCTACTCCTGACGCTACAAGACACAGTGACCATCTCAAGTAACGATTCTACTCCTGTCGCTACAAGACACAGTGACCGTCTCAAGTAACGCTTCTACTCCTGACGCTACAAGGCACAAATGAATATCCAGAACGAAAACAAAGAAATGAGACAAAGAATTAAATACTGTATTCATGAAATCTGACTTGTCTACTTTTGTATATTTTATCAATGCAAATATTCTGAAGGTAATAATACCTTGCTCAGTGCGCTGAAATATGTCCTTGTTGCTTGTCATTGTAACACTACTGTAAATTTATTACCAACGAGATTCTATTTTTACCTCCAATATATTAGCGTCAATATACCTTTTACTATAAGTCTTTTACCAGCGTTACTATACCTTGCTGGTGAATTATTACCCGAGCTAATGTATCTTTGCATTGAATGTATTACTAATGTGAATGTCAGCGTAAACACGGAGTCATTGCAAGTGTATAACTAACAAATTCAATAACATCTCTAACCGAGCTGCTTGGGCGTATGGGGGAAAAAATACCATACAGTCGATGCGGACATTTAACGACAAGGGAGTAGAAATCACTTGTCTCGGCTTGCTCGCTTGGGCATTGTTGATACTAGTCGGTAGCCTTCGATCTAATTTACTGCGAACTGGTACCAATATCGAACATATGTCAGGAATATTACGGTTGTGTGTAGAAAAATCTGTTTCTTGATATGTAGGGTCGAGAATGTTCCTGGTTGGAAGGAACTCACTGAAATAACTGGCGGAGAATAACGTTGACAGATGTTGACACGCCCAGTGTAGTGATGCTACGAGTATAGGTAACAAATGTTAGTGACACTGCGGATGTTATGTATTCATTGAAAGGCAATTACGGATGGTTACGGGTACTGTTGATTACATCACCAGAAAGTAAAAATGATCGCAAATTGCACAATTTTTGTTAAATATATCGAGCTGAAAGGCGCATATATAGAAGAGGCATATCCCTACACATCCTATTGGAATATATAGTCTGTATTATTCTAACCAATAGAAGTTTGAGAACCAGCGCAGAAGCAGAATAAAATAACGACGTCTGAAAAGAAACGCATACACACTACTATACAGGTGTCCTAAAGAGTTGTACCTCTACTACCTGAAGTCACACCTGATTCTGTGATAGATCTATCTCCACCACCTGAGGTTACATTAAATTCTGTGATAGATCTATCTCCACCACCTGAAGTTACATTAGATTCTGTGATAGATCTATCTCCACCACCTGAAGTTACATTAGATTCTGTGATAGATCTATCTCCACCACCTGAAGTTACATTAAATTCTGTGATAGATCTATCTCCACCACCTGAAGTTACATTAGATTCTGTGATAGATCTACTTCCACCACCTGAAATTACATTAGATTCTGTGAGAGATCTACCTCCACCACCTGAAGTTACATTAGATTATGTGAGAGATCTACCTCCACCACCTGAAGTTACATTAGATTCTGTGAGAGATCTACCTCCACCACCTGAAGTTACATTAGATTCTGTGATAGATCTACCTCCACCACCTGAAGTTACATTAGATTCTGTGATAGATCTATCTCCACCACGTGAAGTTACATTAGATTCTGTGATAGATCTATCTCCACCACCTGAAGTTACATTAGATTCTGTGATAGATATATCTCCACCACCTGAAGTTACATTAGATTCTGTGAGAGATCTACCTCCACTACCTGAAGTTACATTAGATTCTGTGATAGATCTACCTCCACCACCTGAAGTTACATTAGATTATGTGATAGATCTACCTCCACCACCTGAAGTTACATTAGATTATGTGTAATATCTAACTCCAGTACATTAAATTCCACCTGATTCTGTGACAGGTTTACTTCTGCTATCTGAACTCATACCTGATCCTGTGAGAGATCAAACTTCAGTGCCTGAAGTTACACATGATTCTGTCAGAGATTTACCTCTACTACCTGAAGTCACACCTGATTATGTCAGAGATTTACCTCTACTACTTGAAGTTACACCTGATTCTCTCAGAGAGTTAACTTTACTACCTAAAGTTCCATTCGCCATACCTGTTCAACATCTACGCAGGCAATATAATGAAGAATGTCAGAAAAAACATAAACAACACTGGCTACTAGTGGTTTTGAAATCCCTGAACTACGCTACGCAGACGACACTATGCTACATTAAAATAATACAAAGGGTCTGGAACAATTAATCTAGAAAACAAAGAAATACAACGAATTATAAAACGTATATCTAAACGCACAAAAAAATGATGCCAACAGACAACACAACAACCACAGATCATAATAGATAATACCGAAATATAATTTGTAGATACATTCTAATACTAAAGAGCAAACATCAAAGCGCAGGAGAATTCATGGTAAAAATTAGAAAGAGATTGGCAATTGTATATTGTAAAATAACTCATTAAAAAACTTATGGAAAAACAACAAAATAGAAGGGAACTGCTAATTTTAAGAACTTTATTATTTCCGTTTCTACATACGACTGTGAAACATGGACCCAAAGTAAAACAGCAGCAAAGAAGATCAACGTATTTGAGATGAAATGCTGCAAATAGATACTTAGAATATAATATCAGGGCTTCTTTTTTTTTCATTTCAAGATAATCACTTTGAAGGTGGCAGAGTGTTGGTTACTAAACACAATAGCAAAAATAAAACAACACCTGTTTAGTCGTATAAAGAGACACGACTGTTTAGAAGGACAAATTATGGCAGGCAGAGCACCTGGGTGAAGGAGAAAGGGCAGACTAAGAAGAAGATGGACTGACTACATAAAAATAACATGAATACGTTGTTGGAAAATGCAAGCCGCATAGCCCAAAACAGAAGAGTAGTTCGAGAAGTTCTTTGGGAAGGCAACATTCTGGAGAGAATATGTTATTTGACACCCGAAGTTCCACTCGATTCTGTGAGACATCTAACTCTAGTACATGAAATCCCACCTAGTTCTGCTGTAAGTTTAACTCTACTACCTACACTTCCACAAGACTTACCTCTTTTGCCTGAAGTCAGACCTGACCATGCAGGTGAGAGATTTACCTCTACTACTTGAAGTCTTACCTGACTCTGTAAATGACGTAAACGTGGATATTTGTTTGACACTGACTTGCAATTGTTATTTTTATTTTGTCCAAAACCGCCTTCTGAAGTAGCACACGTCACCAGCCAAAGAAAACAAAACGATGTAGCCTCTCGTAGTGACACACAATATGGTAGTTTTATACAGTGATTCTGTTGATAGGTAAATAAAAGGCCTCCGCTAAGCGAATGTTTACCTTGACCTGTTATGACCTCTGTTATAGAAGGGTGTTATTATTAACTGTACAATTTCTTACCCAATAACTAAGTTGTACATTTAAGAAACAACCACAAAGTAAAAGGTACAGGAATACTTGGTGAGATACAGCAGGAGGTACAGGAATACTTGGTGAGATACAGCAGGAGGTACAGGAATACTTGGTGAGATACAGCAGGAGGTACAGGAATACTTGGTGAGATACAGCAGGAGGTACAGGAATACTTTACGAAAGTACTAACAGTCTCATCGTTTAAAGTTCAGTTGATAACGCTAATTAAGACGATAGCAGCATAACATGAAAATGGTTCCAGTAACAGTTGCAGCTCCTATACTCCGTAAGGAACAAGAACTTCACATTTTAACTTTATAACATGAATTTAGTTTACAGAGAAGAACTTCATTACCAAGCCGGTAAGTTGAATCTGGAGGTAGAGATTTGAACCCACACCACACACCCCCTCTTTAAAATAGAATATGACATTCAAAACTAAGAAACAAATAAACCCCACATGGTAACTATCCCTCCTTTTTCCTCGGAGGATTTCTAAAAACAAAATTTCAAAACTTCCAAAAACTGACGTTATTAGATTTTTATTTCTATTCAAAAGAAAGTCCTACTTAGCAAAGTTATAATTTCAGCCAACCTTCTGTGCGGAGACGGCTCCTGTTGATGGTGATAAGCGGCCCTGTTTATGACTTTTATCAAATGGACCCACTACATCATGTTTACCACCTTCATATACCTGACATTCTATATTATATTATGTTGAAGTATATTGAATGTATATGCTTTCAATGAGTGGACTATATCAAATACTTTCTATGTCTGGCAACTGACGGACTGGTAAATCAAGACTGAGCGAGTCTTTTAAGTGAATCTAGACCTCGGGATATGTTTCTAAGTGGTCAATAGACTGTGGAAGCTCAGAAAAGACAGCTCCCTTTGGCTAAGAATTGGAAACGATTGATTGTTGATTTAATTCTCGACGAGAATGGTCCCCTGTGGGGATGGTACTGGTTCAAATGAGAAAGTAGGAATAGGTCAGAGGTACATAAGCCAATGGACAAAATGTCGCGGATTTGTTAGTAACATAGCACTGAGACGGCCAAACTTTGGGACAGATTAGTGGGTCGTTTATAGTTGGTAGATAGACTGAGAAGACCACACCGTGGGAGCGATAGGCAGGTCGTTTTTAGTTGGTGGGTAGACTGAGAAGACCACACTGTGGGAGTGATAGGCAGGTCGTTTTTAGTTGGTGGGTAGACTGAGAAGACCACACTGTGGGAGCGATAGGCAGGTCGTTTCTAGTTGTTGGGTAGACTGAGAAGACCACACTGTGGGAATGATCGGCAGGTCGTTTTCAGTTGGTAGGTAAACTGAGAAGACCACACTGTGGGGTAGACAGTCATGCCGTGTATAGTTGGTAGATAAACTGAGAAGACCACACTGTGGGAATGATAGACAGGTCGTTTTTAGTTGGTGGGTAGACTGAGAAGACCACACTGTTGGGTAGACAGTCGGGTCGTTTATAGTTAGTGGATAGATGTGTAGATACATAGACTGACAAATGACAGTAAAACAGACAAACAAATATATATGTATGTATTGACAGACCCATTGATAAACAAGAAGACGGATATATAGTTGGATATAGTAATGTCTGGTTAGTAAGACTGGTTAATGTTAGTAATATAATTAGGCAAACAGGTAAACAAATTAGTAAGATACTTAGGTAGACACTGTGATAGATAGCAAAGAGGCAGGTACGCGGAGGTACGCGGCAAAGTTCGCGTACATTCAAATGTGAATAAAGGGGAGCCTACAGTAAAATATTTCGTATATTCGTGGTAGCTGGATTACCAGAAATGTGACCACTACTATTTTTTTATGGTTAAGTGCTGATATAACCAAAATGAGCTGCATTCCGCTGTAGGAAGTAGCGTATCTCACAAGATGAGGTGCATTTTATTTAACGAATAAATGTGTCATTTGACATACGAATATAAGCAAAGAAACATGGGTTGGAATACAATTTTACTTTATGCAAATATAAAAAAAGTTTGTTTATAAAAATGTAAAACTGGATTTCAGCTCAATTTGTATTATATTTTTAAAAAAAAATATTTTCGATTTAGACATTTGATAAATAGTTAGATTCACTCCCATCTATTGACGGGGCCCAAGAGAAGAACAAAGAATGGCAACACTGTGATCTACCACTCATGTTGTAAGAAGCATTTTCGAAGTTTTTCAAGGATCGGTTTTCATTCCATAGAAAGTTACGGTGACCCAGAAGCCACGCTGAACACTGAAAGTGTAATGCCGAAAGGCGCAGATATCACAGCTATGCTGTAGACTTTGGCACTATACTCCGTTCTCTTAGATATGTCGTGTTAACCTACAGTTTGAACGCAAACAAAAACAAAATAGTTGAATTAAGTGATTGACAATAAAAATATATATATTGTTAATATGACCTAACATGACCTTGTCATTAGAGGTGAGAAAGAGAGTTCTGCAGTGCTATATAACTCCTATACTAACATATGGGTGCGAGTCTTGGACAATAAACAAACTGGAAAGTGGGAAATTAGAGGCAACAGAGATGTGGTTCTACAGAATAATGCTGAGAATACCATGGACTTCAAGAAAAACTAATGTAGAGGTGTTGAAAGAGTCAAATGCGAAACGGAACTTAATCAACATTATAAGAAAAATGCAATATTCTTTTTTGGCCACTTCATGAGACAGGCATGTTTAGAGAACATTGCCACAGCAAGCAAAATTGTAGGCAACAGAGACAGAGGGCGACAACGTGAGAAAATATTAGACAATTTGACAACCTGTCACGGCAAGGAAACAAAAACGATCTTTATACATAATACTGTGGTCAGAGAGCTGTGGAGAGCCATGGCCACCTACGCCAGCCGGCATGGCACCTGATGATGATGATATTGTGAATATATTAAATCAATTAGAAGAACTAATAAAGAAATCATTCTCAAACTCCCACTAGATCCTTCTTACAGCAGGACAGTAGTTCTACTAAATTTTCAGCAGGAAAAAAGTCAGACTAAGATTCACCGTGTAACTATTCTAACTTTCATAGAGTTATCTAATAGCCCAGCACATCCTAATTAAAAAATATAAAGAGATTTCTTTTGATAAAGAACTTCTTTCTTCTTCTGCGTTCGTTCTCAAACTCCTGCAGATTAGCAGGATGTAGCCCGCAGAACGGAATGCGCTGTGTCATAGTTTACAGCATTGCTGCGATATCTGCAGCTTTCGGCCTGACACATCCGACTTCAGCATGGCTTTGGGTCACTGCCCTATATGGGATGGGACAGCCAACTCCATCCCATAACCTCCTTAGTCGCCTTTTACGACATGCGTGGAAGGTAAACAGTGTTGCTATTCTTTGCTCCCCTTTCGGGCCTGGCAACACACGGCTAAAATAAAGAACTAAAATCGCGTTCTTTAGAATGTGTATAAACCGACTCTAATGCTGCGTGGAACAGAGCGACTGTGACGGCGAAGGTACCGCCTTCGAATCTCGCCACAGGAAATCGTACATCCGGACCGTTCAGAAAGCAATGGTAAACTGTTGAACGTATTTAAATTGCCAAGAAAATCACTACAAGCAAAAAATGATGTGTTGATGGCTACATCCTGAATAGGATACGCTACCAATTTTTAAATTTATAAACCAGCATCAAGATACCGTTGGCACGTTTGTAATTGTTTATTATTCCATATCAGATATTGCACGGTATACATCATCAGGGTTGCCACATATAATGCTGCAGAGTATATATGATCAGGGTTGCCATATCAGATATTGCAGGGTATATATATGATCAGGGTTGCCATATCAGATATTGCAGGGTATATATGATCAGGGTTGCCATATCAGATATTTCAGGATATACGTGATAGGGTTGTCGAGTTTGGTTGTTTTAAAATTACTTTCCGTCACCCCCACAAATGTCCAGTTCTACTATTACAACATTACCTGATTATTTGACAGATCGTCCCTCTCTCTCTCTCTCTCTCTCTCTCTCTCCTGTCGGTATCATCACCAGAAACACACACACACACACACACACATAAATTACTTCAAGACATTCTTGATGTCTCGAAGTATCTCTTGCTATATGGTTCACTTTGCTAGACTATAATTTGTCCATCTCGTGATGTTTCCCTCTACTTATATCTCTGCCTATCTCTTACTCGTATTCTCTCAACTCTAACTTCAGATAAGGTCTTCAACAAGATGTCTAAATATGCTTCAACAAGATGTCTAAATATGAGCTATATAATGTAAGCTAGAATTTTACTGCTCACATTTGTATGTAGCCATTGAATTTTTCTGTATTGGTTTTCGTATTTGAAAAGAACCCGATTTCAGAAATTCCAACCAGTATTTCCTTTTTTAAACACTAAAACATAAATTTAAAAATGTTGTTAAGTTTTTATCCTTGTGAGAGACAGCTCTTTTAACCGCGGAATTGTCCAATTTGGTTATATCAGACAGTCAACGATCAACTTCCCATAAGAGCATATAACAAGATGGAATCAGGATAGGAATCAGGATACAGAGTCACGGGCAGATCCAGGAAAAGGTGGATAAACAACATGAAGACCATCCTGAATAAACATGACTACACCTCTACACCTCAACACAGCTGGTTCTGAAACGCAGACTACAGCTCCTTCATAAACCACTACTCTCAGCGGCAAGTGTGGATGCTGTGACAACACCACCTGGGGATAGACAATAGACAATTGTCAAATTTTAATAGATCAGATAATATGGTAATCAAAAATAATGGAGCTCGCACTTCAGGTAATACCGCCGTCAAGACCTTCTAGTATAATACAGCAAAACATAAATATTGCTGCAATTCTCTATGTTATTCCAGAAAGTATGTTCAGAAACATTAAACAAGATATAAGCAGCGAACTCGATTCTACAAGTCAGCAATTCAAAAGTGAAGTGCCTGAAATTTTGAACACTTGACCCCCAGGGGCAACATTTGAGCTGCTGAAAGGGGGCATAGAGCTGACAGGTCAAATTTCATTCCGTAAAGAAAACGTTTGCTAGCGGGAATCAAACTGTGAGCCAAGTTATTTCCCTTGAGCCCGCCTGAAATTTGCAGTTTGGTAGGAATTAATTTTGTAGAGTTGGGCCTCGGGCCCTCTCTCGGCCAACTGTCATGATTGATAATGGACACAGCAGGCTGCTTACAATCATTCTAGATACACAAGGCGTGTGCATTAAAAGGGATGCTAGGTTGTAACAAGACTAGCATGTGTAAGGTTTTTCTTGCTTGCAGACGAATGATTTCTTCGCATGATTTATGGCACCTAGAATCAATATTTATCATTATATTTGTTCTATATGTCCTGATTTGTGGTTAAGTGGTATAGATCGCGTCTGTGAAGGCCAAAGTACCGAATTTGATCCCCGCCAAAGACAATAGTGCATCCAGACCGTTCAGAAAGCAATGGCAAACTACTGAACGTATTTATATTGCCTAGAAAATCACCACAGGCAACACATGCTGAGTTGATAGCTACGTCCTGAATAGGATATGCTTCAAATTTTTTTTTCCTCTTCCCTGTTTCACGAAACGCTTGGCTGTGCTTATCCACGACATTAGCGGTCGAAATACAACCGTGACATTAGCGGTCGAACCACATAACCGCGACATTAGCGGTCGAACCACATAACCGCGATATTAACAGCCCAGCTACATTTGAATTTCATTTGAGATAGTTCACACACTGACACACATTAAAAACACACCGCTATAATAATCCAGGAACATAGTGTGAAATATAAATATAGCTTAAAAACTTTCATTACTGCGTGTTAAGGAGTGCAGGGCAGCATTTGGCTGTGGAAATAAAGACCGCTTTGCAACAGCTGTCGCCGCGATGATACGAGATAAATGTTTTATTGCACCTCCGAAAGAAAAAAAAATCATTGTCTCAACCGTGGAATGAACCCGAGATCTCAGGGATCAGAAACCGGTATTCTAGCCATATGGCCACACTCCTGTAAATATAAATGTGTACACGTATAAAATTATGAAATCATTATTCATTTTCCTAGTAATCCATCCAGGTTATTAATTTGTGCATGTTTTGTCATTTTTTTTGTCCGGCTCTGTGGCGAAGTGGTACAGGGCGCGTCTGTGACGGCATAGGTACCGAGTTCGATACTCACCACAGGCAATTGTGCATCCGGACCGTTCAGAACGTATTTATATTGCCAAGAAAATCACCACAGCTGGGTTACGTCCAGGATAGGATATGCTGCCAATTTTTTTTTTGCATTTTACTAAATGTTTGTATGTTATGTTTGTAAGATTGTTGAGGAAGTTTTCGTATCCCAGGAAGACGTCAATGCATATTTTGTAGAAAGAAGGAAGTGAGACATAGTAGTGTGAGACACTGTTTCTCAGTGGTGTAAATTTTTTGTAATAATGGTGTTCATCAGATTCTTATATAGTAATGAGCTAGACTGAAAGCATCTAATACTGACTCATTGCTGCATGAAGTCTACAATACTGACTCATTGCTGCATGAAGTCTACAATACTGAATCATTGCTGCATGAAGTCTACAATACTGAATCATTGCTGCATGAAGTCTACAATACTGACTCATTGCTGGATGAAGTCTACAATACTGACTCATTGCTGCATGAATCCTACAATACTGACTCATTGCTGCATGAAGTCTACAATACTGACTCATTGCTGCATGAAGTCTACAATACTGACTCATTGCTGCATGAATTCTACAATACTGACTCACTACTGCAAGAATTCTACAATGCAGGAGGTCGGATTCTGAAGCAGAAATTGGACAAGCTGTTACACTCAATCTGGAACAAAGAACTTGTTTGACAAGAAATGAAATATGGTATCGTCCACCTTTACAAGCGCAAGAACAATCGCCAATCCGAACAATCGACAGTCCGAACAATCGCCAGTCCGAACAATCGCCAGTCCGAACAATCGCCAGTCCGAACAATCGCCAGTCATGTGATATCTACAGGACAATCTCTCTCCTGTCGATCACTGGCACGATACTTGTCCGATTCAATCTTCTAACTGACCATTTAGAATAAATCTTTTTTCTAGACAGAAACTATAGCTTTAGAGCAGACTGCGGAAGTGTCTATACATTTGCAGTTGGACAGCTCCAGAAGGCATTCCAGAAATAGTGCAATCTCTACACTGCCATGGTAGGCTTCAGAAAAAAATACCAATTTTGGCACAGAATACCAATTTTTTTCTGGCAAATGACAGCACAAGACAAAAGAAAAATAGTGACAACAGAAATGACATGTCTACGAAGAATACTCGGAGTGTCATTAAGAGATAGAATTAGAAATGACAACATAAGACAGATAACCAAAACAATACCAGTATTGGAACACATCAAAAGACAAGAGATCAAGTGGTTTTCACACGCTTCCAGACTACCGACATATAGCATGCCACAAGTGGCCATGACACATAGACATAACGGTTATAAAGCCAGAGCTGAAATTTTACAGAGCAGTGGTACTTCCAGTGCTGTTATACGCTAGTGAAACATGGACTGTGTATAGACGTCATGTGAAAAAACTCAATCATTTTCATACAAATTGTCTCAGAAAAGCTATGAACATCAGATGGCAAGACAAGATTCCAGATACCACTGTCCTTGATAGAGCTGGTACCCCCAGCATTGACACGATCCTGATGCAGACACAGATTCGTTGGGCAGGTCATTTGGTGCGTATGCCAGACCATCGTCTTCCAAATATACTTCTCTATGGTGAGCTAGAGAAGGGTATACGATCTCAAGGTGGCCAAAGGAAGCGCTACAAGGACTCGTTAAAGAACTCACTGAAAGCCTTTGAAGTAGACCACAATACATGGGAAGAACCTGCACAAAATAGATCTGCATGGCGTTCTAAAATAAAAAAGAGCGCATCATCTTGTGAAAAGAAGAGAAATGCAGCAGCTCAACAGCGGAGAGTAGCTAGAAAGTCACGGATAGACCACGATCCGTCTACAGTCGTCATTCCATGTCCGAACTGTCCAAGGAAATTTACAGCTCGAATAGGGCTCATTAACCATCTACGAACTCATAATCAAGGACATAACTAAAATTGAATTTTCAAAAGTGGATGTAACAAATGGTCATCATCACTTGTGATGGACGAACAACATAAAGCCAGATGCAGACCATGTAAAAGATGGACCACAGACATCAAAGAAGCCACAGGAACAAACTTACAAACAGCACACAGGAAGGCCATCTCCAGAGAACTCTTCTACCCCTGACGCCGCAAGGCAAACAAGGGACACAGCGTATAGATAGACCAGTTTTTTTTATTTTACACAGTGATTCTCCATTATTGTTGATGACAAAACGCCCTCATATAACCAAATTATAAAGACTGATTTAAAAGAACCGTACTTCACTATAAGAGGATATTTATATTTTTTATTTCTTCTTCTTCTGCGTTCGTTCTCAAACTCCTGCAGATCAGCAGGATGTAGTCCGGAGAATGGAATGCGTTGTGTCATGGTTTACAGCATTACTGCAATATCTGCGCCTTTCGGCCTGACACATCCGACTTCAGCATGGCTTTGGGTCTCTGACCCTATATGGGATGGGACAGCCAACTCCATCCCATAACCTCCTTAGTCACCTTTTACGACATGAGTGGTAGGTAAACAGTGTGGCTATTCTTTGCTCCCTTTTCGGGCCCCGGCAACACATGGGCGATATTTTTTATTTAAAATAGAAACACATTTTTTTAAAACTATAAAGCTGCTGGTTCAATACGGGAAGAGCTGCCTACATTTCAACTTTTTAATATTATCCACAGTTTCATTCCAACTTTGTTATAGTAAGCACAGCTTTCGCAGCAGTATTCTGTTGGCACGGAGCACCACGAGGAGGTACTTTTAAAATCTTGGTTATCTGCTCTAACACTGGGTCCACACGAGACCCTTTGTTCCCTTATTGTTGTTTAAACAATATTATAAAAACAATATTGTTGTTTAGACGTTAACCAGTTGTTGTCAAACATTCTTCCCCCCCCCCCCCCCCGTCTGAATAGTTGACATAATCTATGGTCATTACCCCAATCTTACATTCACGAAGCAATAGCTATCTGCTGTTGGTAAATATTTCTCCCATGGTTGGTTGGTTGGTTGGTTGGTTGGTTGGTTGGTTAGTTGGTTGGTTGGTTGGTTGGTTGGTTACTGATCCAGTGGTCCATGGACTCATGCCCTTTGACCTAATGCTATTAAATGGAATTATATTGCTGGGAAGTCTGTGGATTTTAGGCCGACCCCTGGACAGAGCCAGAGAATAACTTTCACACCTCCAGGAAGGTATGTTTCAACCTATTCACCGCTCCTAGCCACTGTAGCCAAGATTTAGTAGAACAAACTTGAAAAACGACGTCACATGACGTCACCAGAGAATGTTTACACACAAAAAAGTCATTATTATAGTTACAATAGCTACTGATAAGGTCCATCGCTGTTTTGGGGAAAACTGGGAAGTACCAGTGAAATTTTTATTTTAATAGGTGTTGGAACTGTCCACCACAGGTTCCAAGACATGAATTGCATACGTCTATTCATATTGTCAAATGCCTTCGGCAACGTGTCTGTTGTTATTGCTTTCCTCATACCATTCTGTTTGACATGCAAAGAATTATTCTAGCACATGACAGTCATTTGTTGCATAATGCTTCACGATAGACTGTGGAGCACATTTTGTGATGACGTCATATACGTCGTTTTTAAATGTTTTCTCCATACAAATTGTAGTCAAGCAAAATGAATTAAACAGGTTACTAAAACACTTACCTTGCCTATTAATAAAAATATATTTAAAAAAGTATATATAAAAAACATACAATAAAACTAAACAGGACAATTCTCCACGTATCGGCTCAAATTGAACCATTTTCAAGCCATCCCTGCGCTATGGAGACGGGGCTTGATGAAATCTAGTCATCTATTTTGTTTTTTATTTTGTTGTTTTCTGTTGTTTGTCTCTTGAAAAAGGTTCAATTTGAGCCGATACGTGGAGAATTGTCCTGTTTACTTTTATTGTATGTTTTTTTATATATACTTTTTATATATGTTTATTAATAGGCAAGGTAAGTGTTTTAGTAACCTGTTTAATTTATTTTGCTTGACTATTTGTTCATTAGGTTACTGTGGCACCATCCACTTTGTCGGACACCCTCTGACCATTTGGTTATTTATACAAATTGTAGTGAGCCTTTACAATTTGTATTATTTGGTTCTTGTTCCAATGACATTACATAACAGCGACTGACTAGTGAAACTAGTCAACAACTATTTCATCTCGTGTGCCATCTGTCACAACTTCCTACTTAGTATTTACTTTTCAACCTGGTGTGTAATTTTCCTTCCTGATTCTTGCTTTTTTGGAATGTTGACAAACTAATATATAATGATTTGACATAAGTTAAATAGCGCTATTTATACAAATGTGCACTATTAACGTATTTCTTGGTCACCGACTCAGATATAGAAAGTAAGAAGACTTGTGTACAGAATTTATTAAGACTTCATTCGTTATGGTTTTGATTATTGTTGTGTTTTCGTCGGTCACTATTTATATATTTTGAGTCGTATGCCAAAAATAGTCAATGCCGATCATGCGAAATGCTTGGAAATAGTCAAAATCGGCCTTGTCTACATGTCATGTTTACATTGTCTGTGCACGAGTCTTTAGAGAGACCGGTCATGCATCAAATGTGTGGGAGAATTACCCATACAGTAAAACTAATTTCACATTGGAATGCGCATCCATAACTTAGCAATAACAGTTTTTATTAACTGAATATATATTTTTGAATGTGTTAAATCACCCAGTTTTGTTTTTTAAATATTCTAGTTTGTTACTTCTTTATAGTAATCCTTTAATAGTGATGTTTTCCAAATATGTACAGACTTCAATATCTTGGTCACAACGTAATGTTATCCAGGCAATTGGCCTCTTTAACATTGGTATTCCTTCAGGTATCATTAAATATATTTCTTAAACATATAGCTATGAGGAGTATAAATAGAACGTATGATTCATGTATTAGTTTGTATGAATATGTTTGGGTGTGAATAAGATGTATAGAAAGGTTCTCCATAAATAACCTCAACAATAATGTTTTATTCATTTTCCTTTTGCGCTGAAGTTAGCGCATAGGGTAGAGGTCAGATCTCTCCAATTCTGTCTGTTCAAAGCTATTCTATAATGTTTTATACAACAATTAAATTGTTTTACTTTGAAACATTTTTCTAAAAAAAAATGAACAAAACAACAATATAGTTTTCGCGTACTGTTTTTGAAAAATAGTTTTGTTTATATCATCATCATCAAGTGACATATTCTTTCCAGAACGTAGTCTTATGTGGGGGGGGGCATAATTAAAGAAGGTATCCCAAAATTGTTAGCAGTTGTTGACAAACGAGGGATGGGATCAAAATTAGGCATTAAAATGCTGACGCACTTTATGGGCAGCCTTAAGGTATTTTTAACAATTTATATTTAGCAATTTATTTTTAGTTATTAAATTTGGCAATTCATTTTTAGTTATTACATTTAGCAATTAATTTTTAGTTATTAAATTTGGCAATTCATTTTAGAATTACATGTTTAATAGTTTATTTTTTGTGACCTGATTTCCATATTCGTTTACTGAAGTCTCTATATATGTTTTCTTACTTCGGTCTTCGTGGTTTTGTTTCATTCCCAGTTTTCAATTCAGCGGTACGTGTGCTATGATAAGTGTGCTATGCTGTGTATGCTGTGATGCGTGTGCTATGATAAGTGTGCTATGCTGTGTATGCTGTGATGTGTGTGCTGTACTGTGTGTGCTATGATGCGTGTGCTATGATATGTGTGCTATGTTGCGTGTACTATGCTGTGTGTGCTATGATGCGTGTGCTATGATATGTGTGCTATGTTGAGTGTACTATGCTGTGTGTGCTATGTTGCGTGTACTATGATGTGTGTACTATGCTACGTGTACTATGCTGTGTGTGATATGATGTGTGTGCTATGTTGCGTCTACTATGCTGTGTGTGCTATGATATCTATGATATGTGTGCTATGCTGTGTGTACTATGATATTTATGATATGTGTACTATGCTGTGTGTGATATGATGTGTGTGCTATGTTGCGTGTACTATGCTGCGTGTACTATGCTGCGTGTACTATGCTGTGTGTGCTATGTTGCGTGTACTATGCTACGTGTACTATGTTGCGTGTACTATGATGTGTGTACTATGCTACGTGTACTATGCTGTGTGTGCTATGATGCGTGTGCTATGATATGTGTGCTATGTTGCGTGTACTATGCTGTGTGTGCTATGATATCTATGATATGTGTGCTATGCTGCGTGTACTATGTTGCGTGTACTATGATATCTATGATATGTGTACTATACTATGCTGCGTGTACTATGCTGCGTGTACTATGCTGTGTGTGCTATGTTGCGTGTACTATGCTGTGTGTGCTATGTTACGTATACTATGATGTGTGTACTATGCTGCGTGTACTATGCTGTGTGTGATATGATGTGTGTGCTATGTTGCGTGTACTATGCTGTGTGTGCTATGCTGCGTGTACTATGCTGTGTGTGCTATGATGTGTGTAATATGCTGTGTGTGCTATGATGTGTGTGCTGTGATATGTGTGTTATGATGTGTGTGATATGATATGTGTGCTATGCTGCGTGTGCTATGATGTGTGTGCTATGATATGTGTGCTATGCTGCGTGTGCTATGCTGTGATAAAAAAGCCTCCTACTCAGAAGTATAAATATATAATTGTATGTATCCATGTTTCTCAAGCTCTTCATTGCCACCATCCACTTACTTATATATGTATAGGCCAACTCCCGTCCTAACTATGGCCGTAGACGTTTTCGCAAGGGGAGGGGTTTACCTTTAACTCTAGAAGTAATTTCAGTATGGGGGAGGGGTGGTTAGTCACCTTTTTCACAAATGTCCACTTAATCTATGTGCTTTCATAGCCTTACTCAAAACAATGTTCACACATTAAAAACAATGTTCACACATCAAACACAATGTTCACACATCAAATACAATGTTCACACATCAAATACAATGGCAATGTTTTTTTATAAGGCAAAGCACTGAATCCACATTTAAAGTACAAAATACTAAAAGTAATCTGAAAAGACAAAAAAACAATGCAATGACGAACTATTGTTTGGAGAATTTCTTCTATCGTAGTTAAGGATATAAATTATACAAACAACAGTATCATCTGCGAAAACTCCCATCCAGACTGCCGGACTCTAAAAAAGATTCTCACATATATTTTTTTTAAATAAAAACAATAATAAACACACGTTGAAAAAAAAACACTTTCTTCCGTTAGGCGCTACATTGAGTTTAAAAAGTGACCGTTCCAGGTTTAAGCTGCGCCTATAAGCCAACGTTTGCTGTTGTTGAAATGTTTCTTCTTCTGCGTTCGTTCTCAAACTCCTGAAAATTAGCAGGATGTAGTCCGCAGAACGCAATGCGTTGTGTCATGATTTACAGCATTGCTGCGATATCGGCGACTTTCAGCCTGACAATCCGACTTCAGCATGGCTTTGGGTCACTGACCCTATATGGGATGGGACAGCCAACTCCATCCCATAACCTCCTTAGTCACCTTTTACGACATGCGTGGAAGGTAAACAGTGTTGCTATTCTTTGCTTCCCTTTCGGGCCCCGGCAACACACGGGCGGTTGAAATGTTTTATATTATTTTCCGCCAGTGTGTCTCCAGAGCCCGAAAGTTAGTAAAGAATAATAACACTATTACCTGCCATCCATGACGTAAGAAGCGACTAAAGAGATTTTGGGTATGATATTGACTGTTTTATCTCATAGAGGGTCAAAATGATCCATAGATCATGCTGAAATAGGATATGTCAGGACAAAAGGTACAGATATCCCAACTGTGCTGTAAACTATTCAGTTCTCTGAACTGCATTCTGATAATCTTTGAGACTGAACGCAGAAGAAGAAGATTATTTTCATTTTAATGGTTCCTATTTTCAACAGAAGCTTGTAACTGTTGTAATAATCCTAGTTCGATCAGGTTTAAGATAAAGATGTATTAATATCAACAAAAGTGTACCTCTTGTAGTACTACTCATAAAAAGTCGTCAGTACTTTCAATATTTTTTGTGCAGTTTGATGTGTTCATTTTTCCCGAAAGTCTTTTCTCCCACTTCATTGCCCACTTTGAGAAACCCTGATGATGCTGTGGGTACCTCCACAAGAAGAAAATCTCACTATATATGAGTATCATCTACTAGAGAGTTTACTGTTTCATCGCGATTGGTCTTGTCGATCACCGGTGAGACATTCAAACCGCAGTTTCTAGATATAAGAAAACACATTAAAGCGTATGTATTTCCTAGTATTATATTGTCAATATTTGTTCTTGTATTGTTTAGTGGGTAAGCAAGCCAGTGCCTCAGTCCAAGAAAGTTGATAATCCGGCTGGAGACTCTAAGAAAGCTGACGGGCGTATTGAACCATCTCATTCACTTATGCTTGTTTCCACGCGTATCGACGCTACAATTCCCTTGGAACTAATCAACAGAACAGAGAGGGTGTTGGTGCAAGTGATCAAGGCATAAAACTTTCCGAACAAGAAATCATTTGTGAAATAATTTTGATGTCCTCATTTGAAATGTTACATTGGTCTGCTTCCTAATCTTCTGTAAAGACGCAAGAGGCCATCATCATCATTTTTTTGTTAGTCTTTAGCGTTATCTTTTTTTCCCTCAACGTCAATGCTTCACAGACAAGTGTCATAGAACAGATGAGCTCGAATTGTTCAATTTTTTTAACATTTTATTGCTCGTAAGACCGTAACGTGGAAAAATTCTTTGTTCTTTTGTTTATTGTTATTTATTTGTTTATATTCGTTTCTCTATGTGATAGTAAGTATAGGTTATAACAGTAACAGTATTACTTAATGTAGTATACGTTATAACAGTAACAGTATTACTTAATGTAGTATACGTTATAACAGTAACAGTATTACTTAATGTAGTATACGTTATAACAGTAACAGTATTATTTAATGTAGTATACGTTATAACAGTAACAGTATTATTTAATGTAGTATACGTTATAACAGTAACAGTATTATTTAATGTAGTATACGTTATAACAGTAACAGTATTACTTAATGTAGTATAAGTTATAACAGTATTACTTAATGTAGTATAAGTTATAACAGTATTACTTAATGTAGTATACGTTATAACAGTAACAGCATTACTTAATGTAGTACTAATCACATTTTTCATTTTTTCAAAATAGATATGGACATACAAATAGCGGCAATAGAGTCAAGTCTACGGTTGGAAAAAGCTTACAGTACAGTTCTGCGCGCAGCGCACTGAAGAACCCCACCCCCAGTTGATTGTGAGGTGGAGGGGCTTTCAGTGCGTTCCGCGTAGGTCGATTCATTGGTATCTGAAGTTGCCTCTTTTTAATCTCCGAGTCACAGAAGCTGTATGAAATTACGTATAACATTAAAAAGTTGGAATGTGGACACGTGATGTGGGCACTGATTACAGTAATGAACAAATGAATCATTATCAAGTGCCTCTCCGCATTGACGAGTTGGCTGCAACGGACATCCAACATCCTCTGTCTCTTGTCTTAGTTGTAAACTAATAAACTATTTTTTCCATTGCATGATGTTTCGTCCCACATGGACCTTTGTTTACACCTTGCTCGCCGCCTCATTACCTTTGCTTACATCTTGCTCACCGCCTCATTACATTTGATTAATGTTTTTATCGATGTGAAGGTTAAAATATAACACACAATGTATAATGGCACATATATAAGAAGTATTAGATATTTCAGGATAGCATAAACAATAAAATTAACTAATGTTCATATATTTTTTAAATGTCTTCAATAACTCATCAAATTTACACTTGTTTTGGAAAAAAAATTAAATGAGCGTGAGACAGCAGTAAACCAACTCTATATTTGCTTGTGGTTCCATATTATATTTGTTTGTCTCTATCTTGTGAAAGACCTTTTGGTTGAAACGTCGATACTGTTATTGTTCAAGACATAACAGCTTTTTAATCCTGTTTTTACTCTTTTTTTTAAATTTGTACTTGATTTTCTTCTTCTTCTTCAGCATTCATTCTCAAACTCCCGCTGGATCTCCTTTGTAGCAGGACCATGACCCATTCTAGATTTCCAGCAGGATGTAGTCCAGAGAATGGAAATGCGTTGTGTCGCCGGTTTATTTGCGCCAATGGTCCGACACATCCGTCTTCGGCTGGGTACTTGATTTGACAAAGGCATATTTAACGACTGGGATGAGCTAGTGTCCTCATCAAATTATTAGACCATGAATCAAATGTTAGTCATTGTTAATTTATTCCCCGATCGTTCTAGAAATAAAGACACGCCCATTCATTGTTGTTTTGTGTTTAAAATATTTCGCACAAAAATCAATGCACATATAGACTGTATCGAACCTGGTTTGTGAACACAGGAGTTTAACGTATCTAACCGATACCGCCCACTCACTACACCTTTGCCCACACGTCATTCGCTCGAGCTTGTTTTCCGTCACAATAATACAATGTGTCGTGTTTCACATGGTCCAGAAATAGAGCGGAGAGATAAATCAAGAGATAAAAGTTCAGGTATCGGGTAACAACCCGAAACTCGAAATGACGGTTGGGGTAACACAGGGCAAATATCAAAATGACCAGAAATAGGTATTTGTGTTACCAAAATAAAAAATGTCATCCTTTTGTTTGATTATATGTGTTATGTGGCTTTTACTTTATCTTTTATATTCTTACCGTATTTCCCTCTTTTTCCGATCTCTCTCTCTCTCTCTCTCTCTCTCTCTCTCTTTCTCATTTGATCTCTCGTAATCTTCATTTCCTCTTCTCTTAAATTATGACTTTGTGTTTGTAACATTCATTGCCTGATGTTGGTCTCTGTCCTGATGAAGACATTTTAGTCGAAACGTAGTCCGTCACTGTATCTCGTCGTTAGGTTGCGTTATTATCTTATTTTGATAATATGAATATCTATTTATATGTAAAAATAGACCGCTGGTCTCAAACCATGGAGGCACAGGGTTAGACTTCTGGTTAGAACTGGGGTTTTTCTTTCTGTCGGAGGGTAAATTTTTTAAAAAAAAACCACCCTAAATATAGCGTGGTAACAGCAAGGGTGTGCGACCGTTATCACACATTTCGTTTCCTCTCTGAACTCCCTAACTGTAAAAGAAACTGTATTGATATGCTTTGTAAACCACTGCGCCGATTTATACAGAGAAGAAAATAAAGAAGCTCTGATAACATTGTGGTAATGTCCACTCTCTTCTGTGTCCACGCCTCTTTGGCTCTTTCCTGTTTTCCGTCACAATAAACCAGTGATGTTGTCCTTAAAGAGAACAAAGCAAACAGGGATTTCTGACAACACTTGAGTATATAAAATAAAACACAATTTAAAGGGGGGTGGTAGATAAGACTTCAGAGAAAGGGTTGGGAGAGGGGGGGGGTTAGGGGAGAATTTGCGAATAAAAAAGCATTCGCACATTAAGAGTAATTTCTTGATCTTCCTTCCCTCCCCCCCCCCCCAAAAAAAAAAACGATGTGTTTTTGTCAAGACATCCACACTATGTACTCAAGTCACTGAGAACGGACCAATCTCAGACAAAGACTATTACAACAATATTGTTAATTATCACATACAGCTACTGAAATATCCTCAGGGCCAAAACACTGAAGATCTGTATTCCATGTAATATAAATATTAGTATGGGGGAGGGGGAACTTTACTCATTTTTTTTGGCTTCTTTCCTAGTACTAAATGTCCTGATACAAGGGTAGGGGGTTGAGGGGATTACCATTTTTTAAAACATGACATTTGCCCCATTTCGTGCGCATTTCCATGTTTTTTCATAGGAAATGAATTGTATGACCATTTTTTGAAAATCGTTAATTAGGGGAAGGGAAGGGGTGCACACCGTAATGCTAAATTCCTGGTACTAAAATTCCAGGATTCATCTTCTGGGGTTGGGGGTTTATGGATGATAACCCCTACTCTCTACTAGCTTGGTTAAAAGAAATGAAAATCACTAACACCTCTGCGATACAATATTCTATGAAACTACTTTACCAGTACAGTTATCATAGCTCTGCGATACGATATTCTATGAAACTACTTGTCCACAAGTTATTTCTTCTTCATTCAATCTCACGCTCTTAATGTTTAGAAGGATGTAGCCCGGAGAATGAAATGCGTCGTATTATGGTTTACAGCTTGACTGCAATATATGTGCATTTTGACCTATCTACATATCTGTGTGCCGTCAGTACACAGTACAAACACACCCTATATTATAGTTCGCCTTCTAAATCGCTTACAAATACAGATCTTTGGTTTCAGAAGCAATTATTGCTTGTGTAAGTTGTATAGAAACACTGAATATAAATAAAAGTTGTAACCTATTCAGGACGTAACCATCAACTCAACATTTTTTGGCTGCAGTGATTTTCTAGGCAATATAAATACGTGCAGTCGTTTGCCATTGCTTTCTAAACGGTCCGGATGCACAATTGCCTCAGTGACAGACGCGCTCAACACCACCACGCCACAGAGTGGGACTTCAAGATAAATAGACTATACAAGTACTATCAGCTCAGCCTTTTGGTCACTTTAACCTTTAAGATAACAGGTCTGTAGAATAAAACAAATGGCGAGTGCGGTTTAGTAATTTCGAAATGTTATAATTAGAAAGTGCCATTTAGTACTAGGAAGCAATACAAAAAAAAAGGTGGTGAAACCCGTCTCCCCCCCCCCCCCCACTATACACAACAGATCATACAATTTCTGCAAAAAGCGGGTGACTTTTCTTTCTGCGTCCCTGTTGGGGAAGAATAGCCAACATATCTGCACATCTCCTTAGTTATCTTCTAGAACATACTTGACAAGTCACACCCTATCTTTTTATTCTGTGCTCTTTTTCTGTGGGAGGAGCACTGGTTATAACTAATTAGAGCATTCATCTACGGCGCTGTTGACGCCAACATTCCTCAATGATTGTATACCACATGTATGACACACGTTCAGAAAACCATTGACCCTTTTCATGTTTGTGTGTAAATTTCTTTCAACATTGCTGCTTGAATAGAACCGATTTTGAATTACCGTAATCTAATTTCTTTCTCTTTTGGTGGGCAAGACCGACTTTGAAAAGGCCATCTAAAAATCACAATGATTCAAAACACGATGTACCTCGTGTAAGGTGTGTACGATATACGACTCGCGACAGCTTGCGTCTCAGTTGGGCATCCGGACACCATCTTACAGTTTTCATAGGTTTCTAACGTTTTCTCGAACAGGTACGTTAACTAATTTCTCATTAAATGTATCATGCTTCATAGTTTTGCATATCCATCACATTAATACACGGTGTCTATAGGTCGCCGTGCACTCTTTTACATTAGTGGTGACACTACGTCTTATGAATTGTTAGTATGTAGTACGGATCTGTGTGACGTCAGTGTATAGCTACTTAAGGGACACCCTGTATTATAAATCGCATTCGAAATTACTCAAAAATACATATCATTGGCTTCAAAAGCAACTATTGCTTTTATAATTTGTATAGAAACACTCACTATAAATAGAATTATTATAGATATAATCATCTTAATTATAATTATTAGAGACAATCTAACATATGGATAGAGAAATCAATATAGTTCAGGTAGGTTTTAGACGGAACAGAGGTACTATGAATCACATGTTGAACAAAGAAATGTAATAGAAAAGCGCACAGAGCTCAATGTTCAAACATATAAACCCCATTAATGGACTATTAAAATGCTTTTGAATTTGAAAAATACCAGAAGTTATGGAATATAGTCGAAAGCATGGGTTTTCCACGCCACATATCGATCATTCAGTTGCTTAATCAGGAGCAACAGGATTTTGTCTGCCGTGAGGGAGAAAAATATGATTTGTTTGAGGTTCAAAAAGGAGTCAGACAAGGATGTATACTCTCACCACATCTGTTCAATATATGCGCAGAAAACATCATGCGAAATGTACGAGAAGACCCACATTATGAATAGTTTCAACCCCTTAATATCGGAAGACATAAAATTTCAGAAATTAGGTATGTAGATGATACACAGATAATCATCTGTGTAATTCACAACATTCACAACTGTTTAGAGAGACAATAATGGAGGGAAGAGTACCTGGGAGGAGGAGAAAGGGCAGACCAATATGACGATGGACTGACGACATTAAAGATAACATGAATACATTGCTAGAAAATGCAAGCCACAACGCCCAAGACAGAGAGAGGTTCAGAGAGTTCATTGGGAAGACAAAGTTCTGGAAGGAATACGTCACATGACACAGATGACACCACCATAACACAGCCAAATTCCGTTAATAACAACTTGATCTGGACCAATGAAATAAGCATGTAATAACATAAATTTGATATAACGGTATCAACAATAAACAATAGATATAATTGGGGATTTTTGAAAGTATTATTAAATAGGGAAATATGTTATAAACGTGTGCGCTATAGAGGGATCCCATTGTATCAAGAAGCCCTACAGGTTTATAACACATGGCTTTGTCAGTTAAAAATTGTTCATTCATTCATTCATTTTCCTTTTGCGCTGATGTTAACGCATAGGGCAGAGGTCAGATCTCTCCAATTCTGTCCGTTCAGAGCTATTCTGTGCAGTTCTTGAATAGTAAGAATATTGATTGTTTTTTTCTGTAAGTATTGCTCTTCTGAGTGTCATTATAAACATTATAGCAATGCATAAAAAGACAGAAATAATGTATATCAGTAGAAATGAACTCACATCTAAAATAATTATTGACAAACAACAACTATAAAATGTCAGCAACATTGAATATCTCGGATCATCCATCAACACCACAGGAGATTGCTCAACAGAGATTAGCAATTAAAAAAACATCACAAATGAAAACTGTATAGCAAGGAGCAAACAGGAAAACAAAGTTACAACTATTAAGAAGCTATATTTTTCCAGTGGCAACATATGGTTGGGAAACATGGATAGTGACATCTGTAATGGAAAAGAAAATTTCTATATTTGAAATGAAATGTTCTATAAAGGGCCTAAGAATATCGTGGGCAGAAAGACGAAATAACGATGACGCTCGCAAAGACCTGGGGAAAAAAAGAATAACACTCAAAGCTATCAAAAACATAAGCTAACATACTTCGGATTTATACAAATAACATAATGGTTTAGAAATATTTAATCACTGAGAGAAAAATTTCAGGTAAGAGAACAAGAGGGAGACCAAGACTACGACGGACACAGGATATCGTATACCTTCTGAGCTTGACACTGGAAGAGGCTGGACAGCTCGCTGGACAGAACTGAGAAGCTTACAGAGTGAAAGTGAGGACACCGTTCTGCAAAGGGCACGTCACATAGACAGAAACAATCTCAACATATGTGACTATTTTAAACACTTTCACTGTGTAATCATCTTTATGTTTATAAATGTGATAGCTACACACATTTTAATGAACGTGCACCATTAAATAAGCAAAATGGACTCACCTCTATGATGGACGAAACCATATCTATCCATCACTAGGCTGCAAATCTATCAATTGCCAAAAGTCCCTCACACCAAAATATTGTGTAGTCGTTTGTAACACATTGAGTAATATATTAAATGTACTAATTTACAGTTATTTACCTAAGATATGGTTGATTAAATGATCCACACTGCAATAAAAATTGGGTACAATGGTCACAGTTCAACCCACATTTTTTGTAGGAAATAAATTGAGAGAATCGTTGACGCGCCACATGGCACCAGAAAACTTACCTTCAAACAAAAGACAACAGATTAAGTGATCTCCACATGCTTCCAACTACCATCAGACAGTGACCCTCACAGGACATTACTATACAGACACGATGGATACAAAACAACGGACAGGCCATACAAACGATGGATTACAGAAATAAAAGGGTCAGCGAAATGAAACATATATGAAGCACTGTAAAAAAAAAGCCATCACCAGAGAGCTCTTCTACCCCTAACGCTGCAAGGCATAAAAGGATCTACCCCTAACGCTGCAAGGCATAAAGTGGTATAGAGCGAAAAGAAAAAGACAGAAAGAAATAAAAGAGTTATACATATAAATCTTGCAGAAAAAAATGCTAACATTTCATGCACAAGTATATTTCATGTGCGACATGTTAAACTCAATAATATTTTTTTAAACAATTTAAGACATTTGAATGTAATACGGACGTCTGTGGATAGCTACTGGGCAAGGACAAAAGGTCAAGTAACGATGTCCATGGTCAACATTCAGATGGGTGGCAAAAATGGCTATCGTGCTGTGCTAATGAGCTAATGAACGAGTTGCGAAGCATAAACTGACCTATAACTGTGTGTATAGTGATATCTCTATTACGGACCATTGTTCAGTTGAATTGATAAAACATTGAATGTGTACGTGTACATACCACTGCGGAAGTCGGATATAGCATGCCATTGTCGAAAAATGAAACGGTAATACCTTCTCTGGATGATAATCAAACGGTGATACATTCCAGTGAAAATATAGTATGGTCATTGTCCCGATACGTGGAACATACAGTGGGAGTTTGTGAACGACCATTGTCCCGATACAAGGAACATACAGTGGGAGTTTGTGAACGACCATTGTCCCGATACAAGGAACATATAGTGGGAGTTTGTGAACGACCATTGTCCCGATACAAGGAACATATAGTGGGAGTTTGTGAACGACCATTGTCCCGATACACGGAACATAGAGTGGGAGTTTGTGAACGACCATTGTCCCGATACAAGGAACATACAGTGGGAGTTTGTGAGCAGCCATTGTACCGCTACAAGGAACATACAGTGGGAGTTTTTGAACGACCATTGTCCCGATACAAGGAACATACAGTTGGAGTTTTTGAACAACCATTGTCCCGATAGAAGGAACATACAGTGGGAGTTTTTGAACGACCATTGTCCCGATACAAGAAAAATACAGTGAGAGTTTTTGAACAACCATTGTCCCGATACACGAAACATACAGTGGGAGTTTGTGAGCAACCATTGTCCCGATACAAGGAACATACAGTGGGAGTTTGTGAGCAACCATTGTCCCGATACAAGGAACATACAGTGGGAGTTTGTGAGCAACCATTGTCCTGATACAAGGAACATACAGTGGGAGTTTGTGAAGAACCACTTAACTGTGACAGTGGTACAACCAAAGTTAATCATCCCTAAATAACTTATCATTATTTCTCACACAGTTTTGGATTTCAATGACAAACATTTATATGTAATCCGACATCCCCTACTTTCATCATTTTGAGAACCCCTGATCTATGTTGACATTAAATGTTATGAGATTTTCTTACTATCGATTCGGTCTCCTATTTTTTGCATCTTTGCTCATGCACTTTTGGGAAACCGACACAGAGGATGTTGATTGTTTATGCAATCAGTTGACCTAAATCAAAGTACTCATCGATCTGTGAGCAGTTGAGGTATGCTACATTTCTGACTTGTTTGTTACCTGACGTTTTCACCGCTCTTGTTTGTAATACGGCTTGCATTTGTACACATTTCAGTAATAACAAAAAATCGGTTAAGGTGGTTAGTGAGTCCAGCTTACAAACTTTACTTTCCGTGTGATTCGAAAACCGTGATTCAACTGACGATGTCACTTGGATGTATGTATGTCTATAAGTTATTCTTGCAAATTCAACAATAGTCGTAACGCTGTCTGCTGCACATGAGATGCTTCAATGATCATTTATTATAGTTAGAAAACTCTGAAAAATCAGGTACAATTGGCATTAGTAAATATTCAGTGACAGGGTACGTATGTATGTAGCTGTGTTCATATTCAGTGTTTGTACAGTGGAAATGACTTAATGAGTTAGTTGGATGCCCTATATTACATAAATATTCAGTGAAAGGGTACGTGTAGATAGCTGTGTTCAAATTCATTGTTTGTGTTGTAGAAGCGTGGCTCTTCACAATATATGCCTCCTAGCTGAATTGATTAGGACCCAGTTAGTACGAATTTTGATTATTGTTTGCCTTTTAGTTGGTTACTATTTATATATTTGGAATCGCATGCCAAAAATAGCCAAAGCTATTCCAAGTATATAAATAGTAACCAACTAAAAGGCAAACAATAATAAAAACACGTAACTGAGTCCAACTTAATTTAGGAACAGGTCTTCTACTGGGGCCCGGTCATGGTCGAAGTGACTTGATTAGATGCCCTATATAACAAATTGGTACGGAACACCGAAATATGTATGCAATAACAGATATTCGCTTTATACTGTACAAACAGTAAAGAATCAATATAGCGTTTCTAAAAGGTAATTTTTAATAGGAAAATGTGTTATATAAAGATGCGTTATAGAGGGATTCTGTTGTGGTTGATGTGTGTGCTAGGTGGATTGACATTCTGTGTATACATGACGTATGTAGTTGCATAGTAAGTATGTGTCCAGGTGACTTGATGCATTGTTATATACATATATATTTATGATTGTTATTGATGCGTGATGCTCCGCAATATAGGTCCTATTTATTAGCTAATAGGGAAATTCATTCATTTTCCTTTTGCGCTGAAATTAGCGAATATGGCAGAGTCAGATCTCTCCCAATTCTGTCTGTTCAAAGCTATTCTGTGCAGCTCTTGAATAGTATGGATATTGATTGTTTTACTTTAAGCATTGTTCTTCTGAGTGTTTCTTTTGGTCTACCCCTGGCTCTTTTGCCTGTAGATATCCATTCAAAGATTGGTGGTGTATTCTGTTGATATCTGCGCGTAGGCATAATAGGTAAATTAGGAAAGGCATATTTCTAAACTAACTCATTTGACTTGATTTTCATTGGTTGTCTCACAACGTATGATCATAGTGACCAATAAAAATCGCGGGAATAGTCGACGAAGTCTTCATTTCCCATTAGCCAGTATGTCGTATATTGTAGTTCAAGTTTCAGCAATCTATGTCCCACGAGCTGGACTCTTCTGCTGCCCACATTACACGGCATGCCAGCTCTAAAACATAAATCGTGACTGCTGCCCCACGGTGCTCCTAAATAAATAATCCAGGTGCTTATTTCTAGCCAGATTTAGAACCACGTGAAATTAATCAATGTTATCAGTTTGTCTGCACCAAAATATAGACTAAATATGTCAATGTAAATAAGGTGATAACAATGTAATAAATATTAAATAATCATGAATACGGTTCTAATAACTAGCAGACATCCCTCCTTGTTGTTAATTTCGAGCAAAATGAATTAAGCAGGTTACTAAAACACTTACCTTGCCTATTAATAAAAATATATAAAAAAGTATATATAAAAAACATACAATAAAACTAAACAGGATAATTCTCCACGTATCGGCTCAAATTGAACCTTTTTCAAGAGACAAACAATAGAAAACAACACAATAAAAAACAAAATAGATGACTAGATTTATTTATTTTATTGCGTTATGGAGACGGGGCTTGATGAAATCTAGTCATCTATTGTGTTTTATTGTGTTGTTTTCTGTTGTTTGTCTCTTGAAAAAGGTTCAATTTGAGCCGATACGTGGAGAATTGTCCTGTTTACTTTTATTGTATGTTTTTTTATATATACTTTTTTTATATATGTTTATTAATAGGCAAGGTAAGTGTTTTAGTAACCTACTTAATTCATTTTGCTTGACTATTTGTTCATTATGTTACTGCGACACCATCCACTTTGTCGGACACCCTCTGACCATTTGGTTATTTATATTTGTTGATTTCGACACTTTTTTGTACTTGTCCTTTCACTAATCTATTCTGCGCTCACTATCATTTATATATAAAGATTAAAAAATCACGTGTTTTATATATCATCATCATCATCATTATCATGACCTCTATCAACGCCTTCGAGCTGAAATGCTACAGGAAGATACTTAGAATATCATGGAAGGATAAAATCAGAAACTAAGATATTATAAACACACTGAATATTCCAGAGTGTTGGTTACTAAACACAATAACAAAAAGAAAACTACGCCTGTTTGGTCATATAAAGAGACATAACTGTTTAGAAAGACAAATAATGGAGGGAAGAGTACCTGGGAGGAGGAGAAGGGGCAGACCAAGAAGACGATGGACTGACGACATTTAAGATAACATGAATACATCGGTAGAAAATGCAAGCCACATCGGCCAAGACAGAGAGAGGTTCAGAGAGTTCATTGGGAAGACAACGTTCTGGAAGGAATACGTCACATGTCACATGACCTCTATCTCCATCATTATGTATCAAGATTGTTGTTGTTTCCCTACCGTGCCAGGTTGTCAAACTAATATTTTCTCACGTTGTCGCCTTCTGTCTCTGTTGCTTTTAATTGTGCCTGTTGTGACTATGTTTTCCAAACCTCCCTGTCTAATGAAGTGGCCAAAAACAAAAAATGTCTTTTTCTTATATTATTGATTAAGATCAGTTTCACATTTGACTCTTTCAGCACCTCCACATTAGTTTTTCTGGCAGTCCATGGTATTCTCAGCATTCTTCTGTAGAACCACATCTCTTTTGCCTCTAATTTCTCACATTCATGTTGGTTTATTGTCCAAGACTCGCACCCATATGTTAGTATAGGAGTTATCGGGACTGCAGAACTCTCTTTCTCACCTCTAATGACAAAGTCATATTACACAATATATTTTTCATTTTCCTGAATGTTGTTTTTGCCTGCCGTATTCTGCTTCTTATTTCTATTGAACTTCTTCCATCTGCTGTAATCGTTGTACATAAATATTTCACTTGGTGGACCTACTTGTGGTATGCTGTCTTAATTCATTTTGAGTACGTGACCGATGTATACCAAACGTCTTTTTCTAATAACGTTTGTGATGTATTCATGTTTTGTCTCATGTAGTCTAAAACATAGTGTAAATAGTTCATTGTTTACATCACGCACTCAACACACTGACAGATACGCCCATAATTAACCGTATTTACATCATTATGTATTTCTTCATTATGTATTTGCAAGATCAAGGCATTTTAGTTGAATCGTTGTTTGCACACGTGTTGTATTCATCATCATAATGTGCCGTTTCTGCATTGAACTTTGGCTGCAACCAAAATGATACAAGATACTAGAAATATTGTTATGGAGATTCATGATCGCTTACGCCAGAAGGCACGGCTTATGAAGATGAAGACTTATACTATATACAGTATTAAAACACATAAAAATAGCAGAAGTACGCCGTCATATTAGTCACTACTTGTAATCTACAATACAGGTACCACCTAATACTTCTGTGGTAAATTTGTAAGGACGTTTCGGTTTGTTGGTTCGCATTCTTATCGCTTCTGCTTTAGCAAGTTACTGGTGCGTGAAGAACATAAACACATACATATCTGAATATATGTACAGTCACAGGCTGTATATGGCTGATATATGACACCATACAAGACCATCTACAAAATAAACATGATATATCCAATATATGCTGTAAAATGATTGCTTTAAGCCAGTGGTTCTTAAAGTGGGATATATGGCTAACTCCATGGAGTCCATGAAGAGTTGAAGAGGGCAACAGAGGACAGTTTTGAAACTGGGGACCACATGCTCGTCTAGAGGTTCCACGGGAAAATAAATACTTGAAAAATAATAGTGGTAAAGTTTAGAAAACCGTAATAACATGTAAAGAAAATAAATGCATCTTTTTTTTTTAAACACCAGGAGACCATGGATCAAAAAGTTGAGAGCCACTGTTTTAATGGGCTATTTTATAGCATTAGTTTATTAATTTTGTAACTAGGAAATGTAACCAATTCACATCTCAACCCACCGCCCACGATATATTCTTGGAACATCAGTTTTACTGCTATTTCTTTCCACAGTTGGGTGTGAATGCAGTAGAAACTAATACCATGTGTGAATATTTCATGAAAATAAATGCAATTTGTGTAGGTGTTTGTAATAACAAAACTGAAGAACATGGTAGAAATTTCCTTTTGTATATTGGTTGTTGCAAGGAACATATGAAGGTGGAATAAGCAGAGGGGAAATCAAGAAAAATAATATTTCCTAAAATATAGGCCAGGAAGTCACATCCGTAATAGTTCTTTCAGAACCAGGCCCGTATTTCAGATCAGAACCAGGCCCGTATTTCAGATCAGAACCAGGCCCGTATTTCAGATCAGAACCAGGCCCGTATTTCAGAAAAGAACCAAAGAAAATAATGGGTAGACAATATCACAGACTAGACAGGACAAGATTTTTTCACCGATATTTGCTTCCATGAAGATATGAATATAAATCGTGGAAGGACTCCATGTGTTGATACACTCAATGTAGTACCCATATACTGTTGAAGATGGATGTGTCGGGTCATTAATGCTAATAAAACTGCGACACAACGCAGTACTTTTCTCTGGACTACATCCTGCTGGAAATCTAGTAGGTCTATTGTCCTGCTACAAGAGATAATCGGTGGGAGTTTGAGAAAGAAAGCTAAAGAAAAAGTACACATGTGAACCTGACTGGTTATCTGTTTTAAATGTATGGATGATGATGGTGTACGTTCTCATCTTCGGAACATGACACTGACAGGATATCGTTTTTATATGTATGAATGTGATGATGCTGGCATTCCCCCTTCGCAAGCAAAGATGAGCATGATACTGAAAAGTCAAATTGGGTACGCTGTTTGTGGTGCGCAGATGTCTAAGGAGTCGGTGCTTTGAAAAACATATTACAATGTGAGTAGGAATGTAGTAGGTCTTGAGACATGGGAAAGCAGTCTGACTATTCCTTTTGTTTTTGTCTTTTTCAATCATCTACAGTGGTCTACTCCGTTCAAAGGTTTTAATTCTCACACCCATCTGATCATGCACGGCTGGATGGTCAAAAGCTGTGGTTTTCCAAGAGCTTCATCGATCCTGCAGTGACTGATATGTGTCTTCAAGTTGTCCGTGACACTCTTATTAAGTTTGTAAGGATTGGGGTTTTTTGGGTAACACTTTCTCCAAAAAACCTGCGTAGGCTAAGAGGTATCTAAAAAAAAAAAACACTGTCTCAATAAAACCTGCTTGAGCAAGCTCCTTCCTATGCGATCATTTTTTAATACATTCAGTTAGTTATTAGTCATGTATACATCGGTTTGTTTTACATTCTTTCTTATTAACGGCCAAGGTTCCGGGTTCAAACCCTCCGCAGGCAATTGCGCATTGTTCATTGTAAAATAATTTTATAAAGTGAGTCTTGTCTCGTTTCATGTCCAAACAAAGCATGTTTACACCGTGTCACTACTATCAAACGTGATTCTTGATAACCAGCAAGCTTGTTTATTTGCTACCAGACGAAAATATGTGTCTTGTGTTCTATAAGTTCACTTCAAGCACCCACTTACTGCTAGTAAGGAGGACTGTGCAAAGTCTGACATGGAACTAAACCAACTTTCTACCAACTGACCAATACGTTCTTGCTAGAGGCAAGCCTTATCAAGACGCAGTCACATTAACGAGTATTTGTAAAGTCTCACTTCACTGTGTATGGAGATCAATATAAGATAACTGCGTGAAACGTAACAATAATTGTACTTACGTAAAACACAGATTTTGTAAATAATCGTTTCACTCAGACAAGAAGGACTATCAATGAAACTAGTGGGTAATGATGTGTATAAAAGAAGACATACAAATTACAATACACAAAACATATTCAACGTTTCAAACAAAAGTCTTTATCAAGAGGAGCACATAACACCAAAAGACGACGAATGGAAATTATCAGAACACACAAACGTACCAAACGGAAATATGGAAATGAGATGCTGGAAGGATAGGAAGTACATAAAAAACGTAATTATATGTAGAAACTGAACTAACAATAAAATGACGTAATGACGGAACAAAACGAATAAAGACAAAGAACACACCAACCCAGTAATACACAAAAGAGTGGTCGAAATTTAGTCCAAAAGGCACTTGGCCGTTAAAATGTAGTGAATGGTTGTCGTTTGCTAGAGTATGTCTTTGCACGCAAAACATAACGGTGTTATGAACGAAAGAAATAATGTTTTTGAATATGAAGAGACGTGTGCAGTCTTGTCTTGGAACCTGTGTTGGACATTTCTAACACCTGTTATATTGAAAATGACAATGGTACTTTTCAGCTCCCCTAAAACAGCGCTGGACATGGCAGTAACTATTGTAACTATATTAATGACTTTTTTGTGTGCACATTCTCTGATGGCGTCACTTGACGTCAATTTTTCAAGTTTTTTTCTACTTACAAATATTATAGTGAAACTTCACAAACACTATTATATATATATATATATATATATTGTGTGTATTTGTTCCTTATTTTTCATCTGTATATTTATTTTCTACATACATATTTCTTATTTACATTACTAATTTCATTTCAATTGTTCATCCATTTACTCATACAGGATCAATCATCATCATCAAGTTCACGTATAACATCTTCTGAGCAACCATGACATACACAGGATGTTCTAAAATCATGAAATGGGTGTTTATTTTGGTGAACTTGCTGCTGCTGGTAAGAGAAGAATGTTCAAGTTGAACAACATTACCTTCGTGAACAATATTACCTTCTTGAACAATACCTTCTTGGACAATATTACCTTCTTGAACAATATTACTTTCTTGAACAATATTACCTTCTTGAACAATATTACCTTCTTGAACAACATTACCTTCTTAAACAATATCACCTTCTTAAACAATATTACCTTCTTGAACGATATCCCGCCAAAGACGGATGTGTCGAGCCATGGCGCAAATAAAACGGAGACACAACACATTTCAACTCTCTGGACTACATCTTGCTGGAAATCTAGTAGGACCATGATCATGCTACAAGGGAAATACAGCGGGAGTTTGAGAATGAACGCTTAAGAAGAAGAAGAACGATATTACCTTTTTGGTCGATATAAAAGTTATAATCAATATCTATAACAGTATTAATCATGTGTAGCTCAGTCTATCGAATTATTGGTAAAGTGATTAGTTGCCCCCGTCTCATAAACACACCTCGCTGGAACTGATTAGTGCATCAATAGCAGTTCTTCCACATTGAACAGACGATGTGATTGAATATATTAATCGTACCTTCTTCCACATTCATTCTCAAACTCCTGCAGATTATCGAGATGTAGTCTAGATAACAGAATTCGTTGTGTCATTGTTTACAGCTTATCTGTGGTATATGTGCCTTCGGGTCAATACATCCGACTTCATCATGATGTCTGGGTCATTTTTACCCTCTATGAGATGGGACAGCACACTCCATCCAATAACCTCCTTATTTGCCTTTTACAACATGCATGACGGCACCGGTATCATTATTCCTTGCTCCCCTTTACGACCCTGATAAAACACAACGTAGCTGTGTAGTATCTAGAAATGCAACAATAGTTCAATAACAGTGTCCTATACAAGTTCAATAACAGTGTCCTATACAAGTTCAATAACAATGTCCTATACAAGTTCAATAACAATGTCCTATACAAGTTCAATAACAGTGTCCTATACAAGTTCAATAACAATGTCCTATACAAGTTCAATAACAATGTCCTATACAAGTTCAATAACAGTGCCCTATACAAGTTCAATAACAGTGTCCTATACAAGTTCAATAACAATGTCCTATACAAGTTCAATAACAATGTCCTATACAAGTTCAATAACAATGTCCTATACAAGTTCAATAACAATGTCCTATACAAGTTCAATAACAATGTCCTATACAAGTTCAATAACAATGTCCTATACAAGTTCAATAGAAGTGACCTATATACGTTCAATAACAATGTCCTATACAAGTTCAATAACAATGTCCTATACAAGTTCAATAACAATGTCCTATACAAGTTCAATAACAATGTCCTATACAAGTTCAATAGAAGTGACCTATATACGTTCAATAACAATGTCCTATACAAGTTCAATAACAATGTCCTATACATGTTCAATAACAATGTCCTATACAAGTTCAATAACAATGTCCTATACAAGTTCAATAACAGTGTCCTATACAGAACATGCATCCATTGATTTTCATATTCATCCAAGATCAGCGATTGTGGGCATAATCTGCACATCAGTAATCTGCACATCAATCATTTGCACATCAGTAATCTGCACATCAATAATTTGCACATCAATAATTTGCACATCAATAATCTTCACATCAGTAATCTTCACATCAGTAATCTTCACATCAGTAATCCCAATAAAGTTAATTCTCAAATCAGGCAGCTAAACATGAGTTCCTTTTCTTAGTTTTGACAATGTATACATGTTGTTTCTCATATGCCACTATGTTGCAAGCACCTATTGGTCCAGTATCGCCGACTTAAGCACCTGCGCTTGCTTTGGCAGGACTGTAAGCCTGCTCGATGTAGGGGATGGCCAGACCAATATTAGTTTTCAACCTTTGTTGACTGGACTAAGTCGCATTTCCACTTCAAGGAGTTGGCCTCGATGAAGTTTGTCATGTGATGTATTCTCTCCAGAAAGTTGACTTGTCAATTCTGAAGCCTTCTCGGTTTTGAGCAATGCGGCATGAATTCTCTAACGCCGTAGTAATGTACTACCTTAAAAACGGTATTCGTAGCGACTGCTGCGATAAATCCGTTCAATGTAGATAATAATTAATCATAATTCTGTAACGTGGTTAAGAAATAATGTATTCCTGCAAAATATGAAGCCTGTACGTTCTGTAATTACGGAGAAAATAGACAATTATTTATGAACGCTCTATGGCATAATTGCTGACTTCCTTCACGTACACATCTATGTATGCAAACATCGGAAGGCGGTATACGAGATTTTTATCCAGGCCTGTTTATCTGGCACCTATTCGCCTCGTAACATGAGTCAACACGTTTTATGATTTCAACCACAAAGCATCTCTAAAAAAGATGCGATTTTAGTCCAGAGTTTTACCATGTATATTCTCAAGTTACTATCAATATGTTCGACTCCGCGGTACTGTGATACTGCTTTCGGCGGTAAATATACTTTCAGTCCCCGCCGCAGGTAACAGTGCATTCTGATCGTTCATATAGCAATGGCAGCCTACTGAACGTATTTAAATTGCCTAGTAAATCACTACAGCCAAAAATACTCGACTGATTGATATTTTCTGAAAAGGATATGCTACCGATTATGAATCTAGGCTTATCGATTGAAACACACACAATAACAATAGCACACTCTTAGGTCTATACCTATCGATCGAAATACACACAACAACAACACACACGTATACACGTATGTACCCACCAAACAATCTACACAAAAACTACAATGCACACATGAACACACACACTGAACTCGTGCATACATTCTTATATTGTTACTCATGCGTTCAATGAAATGGTAACAGGACACACCCATGTTTTATCAAGGCCCAAAACGAGAGCAAGAATATGTAGTCAGCTGTAAAACCGTCCATGCATGTCGAAGGATGTTGCGACAGAATGTTCGCCCCCCCCCCCCACGTTCAAATGATATGTTCATCTGAAGGTATTACAATGGGTCTAGGCAATATATAATAAGTGGACGTGAGGGGTTCACACCCTTAACAAGACTTCATATAGACTTGTAGTTACGTTCTCCTTATAGGCAAGGGTACCTAATATCAAACAAAAAAAACGTCATTTGTTCGTATTTGCGTGTCATATCTTCCATTCTAATAAAAATTCATCTTTTTGTGTTACATCGCTAAAATAGGGGAGGGTGTGATACATCACTAAAATAGGGGGAGGGTGTGATACATCACTAAAATAGGGGGAGGGTGTGATACATCACTAAAATAAGGGGAGGGTGTGATACATCACTAAAATAGGGGGAGGGTGTGATACATCACTAAAATAGGGGGAGGGTGTGATACATCGTTAAAATAGGGGGAGGGTGTTATACATCACTAAAATAGGGGGAGGGTGTGATACATCACTAAAATAGGGGGAGGGTGTGATACATCACTAAAATAGGGGGAGGGTGTGATACATCACTAAAATAGGGGGAGGGTGTGATACATCACTAAAATAGGGGGAGGGTGTGATACATCACTAAAATAGGGGGAGGGTGTTATACATCGTTAAAATAGGAGGAGGGTGTGATACATCGTTAAAATAGGGGGAGGGTGTGATACATCGTTAAAAAAGGGTTGAGGGTGTAATACATCGTTAAAATAGGGGGAGGGTGTGATACATCGCTAAATCAGGGGGAGGGTGTAATACATCACTAAAATAGGGGGAGGGTGTGATACATCGTTAAAACAGAGGAAGAGTTAGCTTAGCTCCTAGTACTTAAAGTCATGTTCCTATTTGTTATGGAGGGATTCAACACCCCCCCCCCCCCACCAACGCCTTGTCTACGTGTCTGAATCAATATATTCCGTCTTAGGATAACCAGTCCTTTTCAAGGCTTCAAGGTAACAACAAGACTCCCTTTATTTCTTTCTAAGTGTACCAATTCTTCTCAGGACTTTTACTCTCTAACAGACTTTTACTCTCCAACAGACTTTTACTCTCCAAAACACTTTTACTCTCCAAAACACTTTTACTCTCAAGAGACTTCTACTCTCCAACAGACGTTTACTGTCCAACATAGGTCAATACTAAATAAATTAGACAGGTTACTGAAGAAAACTGTCAATATAAAATAATAAAATATAGAAAATAACAATAAAACAAAGAACAAAAACAATTGTCAACGTGAATAGCCAAACTTCACAAATTTTGCCAATTTAAAAGTCATTGGCCATGATATGTAGGCTTAATGTTTTTGTCATTTTTTTTAGCTTGGTCAATTTGAAAATATATCAAGAATTATGAAGTTGGCAATTTTTAGCCATACTTTACCTTACATTTGGCTAATTTATATCTGACAACCTCAATGTATGTCCCCCATATGTTGTTTCTACAGAGTGCTGGGGCTATAGCTATTGGCTTAGGAGCATGGGGGCTATCATCAGAATTTGGAGCCGAGAAAATAAAATCATTTACAGGCAGTGAGTTGTATCGTGGTGCAGCAATTGGCATCATTGTTGGAGGCTGCGTCATGGTTGTCATTTTTGCTGTTGGCATCATAGGAGCTTTTAAGGAATTCCGGGTCTTGCTGGGGATTGTAAGTAACTATTGTCTAGATAGCATTCAAATGTTGCTATTTGAATAGATGTGTTTAAAATATTGATTTAAAAAAACTTTCGTTACTGCATATTTTCCTGTGAAGCAGTGCAGGGTTGCTTTCTATGGCCTTTGGAAATAAATGCCGCCTTGCCATAGCAGACGCCGCGACATGTACAGGAAGGATTTTCATTGTACCTCCGAAATAAAAAATATTGTCCCAACAGTGGATTGAACCAGAGACCCCAAGTGTCTACATATAACACTGATGATTTGATAAAGTATGCGCTTTTAAGGAATTCATTGTGTTGCTGTGAATTGTAACTATTGTTTAGATAGCATTCATATATTGCTAGAATTGATGTGTTTATAAACATTTATATTTTGATAGTAGTAAAGTTAACCCATAACATATATTAATGTCGTACGGGTGTGAGGTGTTAGTGTTCTCACATTTCAGTGGCTTTGCTATATGAGGGCGGTAGCCATCTCCTCTCCCTCGCAGTTTTTACTTCCAAGATTAATCCGGTACCCAATTAAAGCTGAGTCGACCCGATAACGGTTGTAATCTGAAACACATTTCTACCTCAACTGGGGAATGAAGCCAGGACCGCTCACATGTGAAGCCAGTGCGCTAAACACTGCGCTACGCGACCCCCAGTATAGATAGTATAGTTTTGATAGTATAGAGCTCTGGTCTGAAAACATGTTTCACATGTTTTTGTTCCACAGTTTGACTCCTGGTGGATAAGGTAGTGAGTTTTGCTTTTATTCTGTTGGAGATTAAATTAAAAAGTTCACTCTATAGAGGTAAGGCATAAGGCCTTTACCATACATCTACATTTTCACCCTGCAAACTCTAACGGGAAAACATGAAGTAATGACAGTTTATTAGCAGTGGATGTTGTGATAAAAATTGACGTTATACCATTGAATGTTTTGATAGAGTTGATGTTATAGCAAGTTAACATATCACGTATATCAAGTTAACATATTTCGTATATCAAGTTAACATATATCGTATATTAAGTTAACATATCTCGTATATCAAGTTAACATATCTCGTATATCAAGTTAACATATCACGTATATCAAGTTAACATATTTCGTATATCAAGTTAACATATATCGTATATCAAGTTAACATATCTCGTATATCAAATTAACATATCTCGTATATCAAGTTAACATATCTCGTATATCAAGTTAACATATCTCGTATATCAAGTTAATATATCTCGTATATCAAGTTAGCATATCTCCTATATCAAGTTAACATATCTCGTATATCAAGTTATCATATCTCGTATATCAAGTTAGCATATCTCCTATATCAAGTTAACAATTCTCGTATATCAAGTTAATATATCTCGTATATCAAGTTAACATATCTCGTATATCAGTTAACATATCTCGTATATCAAGTAAACATATCTCGTATATCAAGTTAACATATCTCGTATATCAAGTTAACATATCTCGTATATCAAGTTAACAAATCTCGTATATCAAGTTAACATATCTCGTATATCAAGTTAACATATCTCGTATATCAAGTTCACATATCTCGTATATCACGTTAACATATCTCGTATATCAAGTTAACATATCTCATGTGGATATTTCAGTATTTTACCATCACACTCTTGCTGCTGATTCTCTTTGTGGTTACAGCGACTGTTGCCTTTGCCTATAGGGATACGGTGAGTATGTACTTTCTAGAACATAAATGTACATTATAAAGTAATATCAGTGAGTACAGATTTCATTTACCAGCAAATAACTTAACCAAGCTACTCTTTGCTGACGATCAGTGCCTACTTTATAGTTCATGTGAACAGCAACTAGATCAAATAAAACTTCTCAATGAAGGTTATCTGAATCACATGAAGATCAATGCGAAAAAAACCCACAGAAATAGTGCATATATGCAGAGAAACCAATACAATCAACATGGTAACATGATCAGCTACTAAAACAACTTCAAGAATGTAAATATCTTGGGTGTATTTTTATATAAGACGAAGAAGAATGGACAGAGATCGAGACAAGAACTCAACAAAAAATAACCACGTTAAATTATGAACTACAATAATCTGGAAACAAATATATCCCGATAGAAACCAAAAGGCAAATTATAAATTCGATCTGCATGCCAACATTGTGTTATCAATGTTAGATGTGGACACTAACTAAAGAACAAGAGAGAAAGAGAGATAAGCGTGTGTGAAATGAGAAGTCTAAGAAAAACAACAAACAAAACAAGAAGAGAATATGTGAGGAATGAAGAGATTACAAAACTGTTGGAACAACATGGTCAAATATATTGAAAAATAGAGACTTAAAGGGTTCGGTCACTTCATGAGAAGGAACCCATAATGTCCAACAGCAGCAGCATACAACATGAAAATGGACACACCAAGAGGGAGAGAAAGACCAAGAAGAAAAAGGATTGAAGGAGTTACCAACGTTCTGAAACATCACAACACTTGTGCATATCATGTGACCAAACCTGCCAAAGATTGAAAACCGATCATCACTCCTGCCACGCCTTACATGTAATAACTTTTTCTTTCTTTCGTTGCTGCATGTTTTCCTGTTAAGGAGTGCAGTGAGGCTTTTAAGGCTGTGGAAATAAAGGCCGCTTTGCCAAAGCTGTCGCTGTGTACAGGAATAATTTTTTGTTGCACCTCCGAAAGACAAAAATCCTTGTCCACACCTCGGATTGAACCAGGAACGTCACACGTAATAGCAGAGAAAAAAGAATACATTGACCACGTTTCAAGAATACGTATATAGTCTGCTGTTACATTTTGTTATGTTAGTTTCATAAACAAACTATATATATATAAAATGAGCTTCTACGAAGTACGTGCGCACACATTTGACATTCCTCCCTCACAAGCGAAGATGAGCATACCACTAAAAGAGGTCAACTTAGGATTATTAGTTTGTGTGTTCTCAGAGGGCTGTTGAATCAACCCGAGCTCTGAAGAACATGTTACAGTGTGAGCAGGAATGTGGTTGGTCTGGAGATGAGGGAAAACAGTCCGATCTCTCCTTTCATTTTAATCTCTTTCGAATCGTCTGTAGTCTTCTACTCTGTTCAAAGCTCTTAATATCTATACTGATCTGACCATACTTACTTGGGTGGTCAAAAGCTATGGTTTTCCAAGAGCTTGGTCCGACATTCAAGTGTTTGATCTTCTTCTTCTTCAGCGTTCGCTCTCATGTAACCACAACGAACATTTCGTGTGATTTCCGCCGGAGAGCGTGAAGTACGTTGTGCTGCATGTTCCACAGTAGAACTGTGTTATTTGCACCTCGGTTGGCCACGTGTGATCAGGACGTCCGAGGTCCAGCACATCCGTTTTCGTCATGCCTTTAATTCGGGTAGGCTTCCCTAGTCCGTGACAGCCTGTCTATCTGTCGCCGGGCACGTGGATGTAGTGACTTCGCCTAGACGATTGTCTTTCACGTCTATCTCGCACGAAGGTTCAAAGCTCTTAATATCTATACTGATCTGACCATACTTACCTGGGTGGTCAAGAGCTATGGTTTTCCAAGAGCGTGGTCCGACATTCAAGTACTTGATGGTCTTCTTGTAGATTTCTTTTAATGGTTGGGCCTCCACTATAACTCTTACATATACACAGTACAACATACATCACGTTCTTTGAAAGACGCCCGTTTGGCATGTGCACGGCGGGACCTGTTCACAGAAGTTGATAGCTGATTAAGAAAGCGTAGGTACGGTACGTTCCACCTAGATTGTTCCACCTAGATTGTTCCACCTAGATTGTTCCATGATCTCCATGTCAGGGGTGTATTCTTGCCACCTAGATTGTTCAATGATCTCCATGGCAGGGGTGTATTCTTGCCATCTAAATTGTTCCATGATCTCCATGGCAGGGGTGTATTCTTGCCACCTAGATTGTTCAATGATCTCCATGGCAGGGGTGTATTCTTGCCACCTAGATTGTTCAATGATCTCCATGGCAGGGGTGTATTCTTGCCATCTAGATTGTTCCATGATCTCCATGGCAGGGGTGTATTCTTACCATCTAAATTGTTCAATGATCTCCATGGCAGGGGTGTATTCTTGCCATCTAAATTGTTCAATGATCTCCGTGTCAGGGGTGTATTCTTGCCATCTAGATTGTTCCATGATCTCCATGGCAGGGGTGTATTCTTGCCATCTAAATTGTTCAATGATCTCCATGGCAGGGGTGTATTCTTGCCATCTAAATTGTTCAATGATCTCCGTGCCAGGGGTGTATTCTTGCCATCTAGATTGTTCCATGATCTCCATGGCAGGGGTGTATTCTTGCCATCTAAATTGTTCAATGATCTCCATGGCAGGGGTGTATTCTTGCCATCTAAATTGTTCAATGATCTCCGTGTCAGGGGTGTATTCTTGCCATCTAGATTGTTCCATGATCTCCATGGCAGGGGTGTATTCTTGCCATCTAAATTGTTCAATGATCTCCGTGTCAGGGGTGTATTCTTGCCATCTAGATTGTTCCATGATCTCCATGGCAGGGGTGTATTCTTGCCATCTAGATTGTTCCATGATCTCCATGGCAGGGGTGTATTCTTGCCATCTACAACCAAGTAGCTTTTTCAAGCAACTCAACTGAAAATAATTAAACATCCTTGCATGCCTAGCATAAACAATCCAGGATTTGGCTGCATATAACAGCAAAGGAAGGTATACCTTAAGTTTTGTTTCTATGTTCATGCAGCAAGGACAGTGCGATCTTTTATATTGACGTGACACTATGTCTTGCGAATTGTAAGAATTTAGTGTGGATTTGTGTCAGACCGTCTGCTGTATAGAGACCTTCCAACAGCATTAATTAGGATCCCGTTCGTTCCATAATAATCAGCACGGATATTCGTGAGATTTTCGCAGGGAGCGTAGTTACGTTGTGCCACCGTTATGCGTCTTGTAGGCCGAACACAGCCGATTTCGGTATGATAGAAATAGTAATATTAATAATTTTTTTTAAATAAATAAAAACCTAACCGATTATGGTTGTAGGGTTGTCGCATCGAAGACCAGCACAAAACTAGCAAAACATCACATCTTCAGTAATAATTGTTAACTGACAAGCAGTTTATTTTCACTTTGTTTAATGCTGATTTATTTGCTTGTTTCATTAAACAGCTGGAAAAGGACATAATAGCACAAATGAACAATACTTTATTGTACTATTATGGGGTTAACTTAAACAACTCATACAACGATGATGTTACTAACGTATGGAATGACATGCAAATGAATGTAAGTTTTTTTACTAGTATTTGTGGTTTTGTGTCATAGCTCATTTTTTTCTGCGTTTGTTCTTACATACATGTGGAACAACAGGATGTAGTCCAGACAACGGATTGTAAATGCTTTTTGTTCAAAGTGAGTAATGTGATACAGGTAAAATAATGTGATACAGGTAAAGTATTGTGATACAGTAAAGTAATGTGATACAGGTAAAATAATGTGATACAGGTAAAGTAATGTGATACATGTAAAGTAATGTGATACAGTAAAGTAATATGATATAGGTAAAGTAATGTGATACAGGTAAAGTAATGTGATACAGTAAAGTAATATGATATAGGTAAAGTAATGTGATACATGTAAAGTAATGTGATATAGTAAAGTAATGTGATATAGGTAAAGTAATGTGATACAGGTAAAGTAATGTGATACAGGTAAAGTAATGTGATACACGTAAAGTAATGTGATACAGTAAAGTAATATGATACAGGTAAAGTAATGTGATACAGGTAAAGTAATGTGATACAGGTAAAGTAATGTGATACAGGTAAAGTAATGTGATACAGTAAAGTAATATGATACAGGTAAAGTAATGTGATACAGGTAAAGTAATGTGATACAGGTAAAGTAATGTGATACAGGTAAAGTGATGTGGGACTTCCATAAGAGGAAAGTCTCGTTATATGCATGCCATCTACTAAGAGTTTGGTGTTGTAATGTGGTTATGACAGATAACTGTATATATATATATATATCTGTATTCGTTCATTTTCAAGTACGGTTTGTAGAACAAAAATAAGTGCTCTCCAATTTGAACGCAGTAATGCTGATTTTTGCTGTTATTTCGTGCTGTTGAGACTCCAAATCATACATCTTTGATGGTTGTTCTGCAATTAGTTCCTCTAGATTTATCTCTCATTTTCCATCTGGTGCCTATTTCAATTATTGTAGTTTCAGGCTTTTTGTCATGCGATTCTAAGTACATATCCCATACACATGAATCGTTTTCTTCTTCTTCTTGTAGAAACATATTGCCTTTTTTATGTTTTATCTTATTTGCTTGTTTGATAAAAAAAAGTATGTCAATTTAAAATGGTTCGGTCGTCTTGAGAGAGTGAACCCAAACCAAATACCAATAGAGCATATAACAAAAGCGTAAAGCCAAAGGTAGACCAGGAAATGGTGGATAGAAAACGCCAAGATAGCCTTGAACAAACATGGACTAAATGCAGCCACGGCGACACATCTGACCTTGGAAGAACAGCTTAAGCTTCCACCTCTACGCTTAACGGCAAATGTGAATACGATCAACCATTATTCACCTGGGGATAGACAATGGATAAAAATTCTTAACAGACAATATTTAAGAATTTTCTAATTTATGTAGGCCCTATATATTTAGTCCTATCATTATTTTGTATCATATACTTGATCAGTATTATGTTTACATATTTATATAATTCTTGTTTCTACTAATATACCTTACATTTATATTCCTATAACTGTTTCAGCTTCATTGCTGTGGAGTGAGTGGGAGACTGCCTAATGGTCCAGAATCTTGGTTCTTGTGGCAGAAAAGTGCCTGGTATAGCGCACAAAGTAAGATGACATATTCAACATAGTTAGTGATTTTATATGATATGCAATTCAGTGTTCCTGAGTGCTATCAATTTTTTCTTAAGTATTATCAATTTTTTCTCAAAAACTATCAATCTTTTCTTGAGTACTATCAATCTTTTCTTGAGTACTATCAATGTTTTCTCGAGAACTATCAATTTTTTCTCGAGAACTATCAATCTTTTCTTGATTACTATCAATGTTTTCTCGAGAACTATAAATCTTTTCTTGAGTACTATCAATGTTTTCTCGAGAACTATCAATCTTTTCTTGAGTACTATCAATTTTTTCTCAAGAACTATCAATCTTTTCTTGAGTACTATCAATGTTTTCTCGGGAACTATCAATCTTTTCTTGAGTAATATAAATATTTTCTTGAGTACTATCAATCTTTTCTCGAGCACTATCAATCTTTAGTGGAGAACTATAAATCTTTTCAGCCACATAGATACGGAAGGGTTGATTGTTGGTTTCAATTTCCCCCCTTTTCTCTTAGGAAAACAGAACATAAAATTTCAGCACTAAGACTATCGTAAAGATGGTAAACACTCCTACTTCAGCGATTTTATAACAGAAAAATAACTAACACCCAACCTCAAAATTGAATTGGAAATATATTTTTATAGGAACTCCCTCCTCCCGCCCTTAGCAAAGCTGTATTTACAGCACTGTTTCATGAACCTAAAGTTATAGTTCACTAAATATATATTGTGATGCTAAGACCCTCATTGGTTCACTTTCTCAATGCTGTTTCGGATACAATATTTCTCATTTTGGTACAAATGGTGGTCAGTCAATGTAACCCCTGGTTTCAATACAAATTTTCCCTCAGTATTCTATCTTTAGTATTCCTCTCCCAGCCTTTCCATATAATGCCAGTGTCACTAAGATCATTCATTGTCTCTCTTCTCTTACCATATTATGTCAATATCGCTGAGATTTTTCAGTCTCTCTGCAGCATGCAGTACATACCTGGGTGCAGATTGGAATTCCGATCACAAACTATTAGTATCAAACTTCAAACAATAACTCAAAAATATTAGGGGTAAAACGACCATCAGCTATGATTCCTCAAACATCCAACCAATTACAACTTAGAGATTAAAAACTAATTTGCAATCTTGCAAGAGGAACAAGACGAACTATCGGAAGAGATATTAGTAAACAAGATCAAGGAAATATAAATTCAAAGCGCACAGAAAAACATGCCCTTATACATGCCCAATAAAAAGACAAACATATACATCAGACACTACCCTGAAGTTTGTGGAAGAAAGAAGGAAATACAAGACCATGCTGATCCACAAATATAAAATAATATACAAACAACTCACAAGAGAAATACAAAGACAAATAAGAAGATATATAAACGACTCATGTAAACATATAGAGGACTGCTTATATGAAGATGGAAGAATTAAAGGCATTTTCTATTAGTAAACATCACAAAGTGTAAAATATACATAACAAATACAAGAGTGATCGAAGACCAGGCTGGAAACACCTTGACAGAACAAAATAATATTATTCTAATGTGAAGAGAGTATTGCAAAGAAATGTACACGGAGCCATCACAAAATAATTTAGCGGACACGATGGTATGGAAAGAGTGTTGTTGCGATAGACGGCGCTGGAGGCGGAGGCCGACCAAGACATCGTTGGACAAGCGATATTCAGAAATGCATTCACATGTCGCAAGAGGAAGTGGCGCAACTTGCTAGAGAACATAGGGATTTCAGGAGATTCATAAGGAAGACTACGTTCTGGAAATAATACATCACATGACATACTCTTCTCTTTCCATATCATGCCAGTATCACTGAGATCTTTTATTGTCTATTCTTTCCATATCATGCCAGTATCACTGAGATCTTTTATTGTCTATTCTTTCCATATCATGCCAGTATCACTGAGATCTTTTATTGTCTATTCTTTCCATATCATGCCAGTATCACTGAGATCTTTTATTGTCTATCTTCTCTGTTCACGGCCGTCTCTGTTTTGTCAGAATAAAGTGGCAAGATAGAGTACCTGATATTGAAGTCTTCAGTAGAGCCAATACCCAAGTATACATACAATGCTGAAGAAGACCCAACTGTGATGGACTGGAAATCTGCGCATGTCAAACAAACATATCTCAAAACAGCTGATATATTGTGAACTCCTTAAGGGAAAATGACTGGCCAGTGGATAGTTTTTATAATAGGACAGAAATATTTTTTAAATCACCGACTTGAAAACTGGATCTGATGGCCAGCGGGCAGTGACTTTACACTACCGTGGCTCCTATTTGCATAATTGGTTTAGATTGAATTTATTTAAATGTTCTTGTATTTCTTCACACACACTTCATATTTTATCTTGAAAAAAACCCCAGATATATTCATATATTTGTACAGGAAAATATTATATTGTATTCTTTGTTCATTCCCGTATCAGACTCTACAATGAGCAAACAACTTGTTCCACAAAGTTGCTGTCAAGCAAATGCAAACATGACCACATGTGCATACGAAAATCTAAACCCCCAAAAACCACCAGTTCAGACCAATTTAAGCAATGTTGTATTGGAGGGAGAAGCTATCTATTATAAGGTAATTTATAATTTAACTTACCATGCATTATTTTTGCGTTCATACTCAAGACTTCCACTGGAACTATCTTATACCGGGATAATAATCCAACCAGATGTACAGCAGGATATAATCCATATGAGGGTTATGCATTGTATCACCTTTTTCCCCCACCAACGGCCTAACAAATTCAACTTTGATAAACATATTGAATTTGATATATACTTCTGCAATTGCAGTTAATTTTGTTTTGCCAACATTATCTTTCAGAACAATATGTTACCAAGTCTTGAATGGGAAGCACAAAATAGTAAATACTGCACTCATGTCATACGAGTTGCATAAGAATGCTGGACGTGGGATTGAACCCGCACCCTACATAATCTCCGATGGTATGAAGCCAATTGAAGATGAATGTCTGGACTAGTGGAAGGGGATGAACCATTTCATCTGAAGCATGCTTCAACATCATAAGAAAGTCATGGCAAAGTCCCTACCAGGATGTAAGACTGTCCAGTTCATATATTTCACCCTGCAGTCAGAATGTAAAACTGTCCAGTTCGTATATTTCACCCTGCAGTCAGAATGAAAAACTGTCCAGTTCGTATATTTCACCCTGCAGTCAGAATGTAAAACTGTCCAGTTCGTATATTTCACCCTGCAGTCAGAATGTAAAACTGTCCAGTTCGTATTTCACCCTGCAGTCAGAATATAAAACTGTCCAGTTCGTATATTTCACCCTGCAGTCAGAATGTAAAACTGTCCAGTTCGTATATTTCACCCTGCAGTCAGAATGTAAAACTGTCCAGTTCGTATTTCACCCTGCAGTCAGAATATAAAACTGTCCAGTTCGTATTTCACCCTGCAGTCAGATTAAATAAAAAAGTCATGACTGCAGTCATAACTCACAGAAATTATGGAGAACTCCACCATGAAAACATTCAGAGAAACATAAAATTTTGGAACTAGAAACACAACTCCACCATGAAAACATTCAGAGAAACATAAAATTTTGGAACTAGAAACATAAAATTTTGGAACTAGAAACACAACTCCACCTCCTGGTACAAGGCAAATAAAATAACAACATCACACTTTTCTCTATGTTTCTATCATCTTCAAAATTATCTGTTTTAACGTCCATATTCTCTAATATAATCAAGTGGCCTAAAGTAATGGTTTCTTCTTCTTCTTCATCGTCATTCTCAAACTTCTGCTGGATTTCCCTTGTAGCAAAACCATTGTCCTACTAGATTTCTAGCAGGATGTAGTCCAGAGAATGGAAATGCGTTGTGTCGCTGTTTTATTTGCGCCAATGGCCCGACACATCCGTCTTCAGCAGGAGAGTAATGGTTTGAAAGTGAATGTTCACAAAAAGTTAATCACTTACATAGCGGCACGTGTGTTGGTGCTTAACACATCAGGATCATGTGTTTACTGCCAATGTCAGATGTGTTGGAGCATTGATGAAAATAAAATGGAAGCACAACACATTTCCATTTTATGGACCACACCAATTGGGGAAGTTTAGTAGAACCATTGTCCAGCTGCAAGAGAGTTTCTACGGTCCAGTTCACTGTCACAATTAGTTACAGTGATCATTGGAACAGGCTAATTAGGTTTAGCTTAGCCATTGGTAACACACATAATAACGCACACAAATCGATGTTAGGATCACCTATTACTGTATCAATTAATCGAAGAGTTCTTGGGGATTTTAAAGAACATTCCGACTTCCCATGACAATTAATGTCAAGATAAACACAAATGCTACAGTTGCTAGAAAATTGCAGGAGAATGATATCACAGAGTTTGGAATGAACTATAGAACATAGTTTGGAATGAACTATAGAACAAAGTTTGGAGTGAACTATAGAACATAGTTTGGAGTGAACTATAGAACAAAGTTTGGAGTGAACTATAGAACATAGTTTGGAATGAACTATAGAACAAAGTTTGGAGTGAACTATAGAACACAGTTTGGAATGAACTATAGAACAAAGTTTGGAATGAACTACAGAACAAAGAAAAATCATGTAGCAAACGGGATTTGAGTAAGGTCCACTCGCCTCGCAACATCTGTCAACACATTTTCCGTCTTCGACAACATCACATCTCATCAAGCACATCGCATCTCATCGCTTGGACTTAGTTCATATCTCGTTTGCTGCATGATTTTTCTTTAATAATAAATCCTTGATGCTTTCATATTATATTATTAAACAAAAGAACAGAATAATAAAATATAGGAAATCATTTTCAGCTGGATAACCACAAGATCACCTAACCAGGATATGAACTTTGTTTATTATTGAACAACTGGTAGGCCCACACAGTGACAGTCAAAGCACTGAAAATATGCCACAGTGTAGAGGTCACAGTCTTCTTCGTTGTTCAATAACTAATAACTCAAGACAAATATTAATAAATAAGTACCGGTACACATTTTATTTGGTACAGTACAAGTAGGGGCCACCACATAATCTAGTTATTTCCCTTGTCTATGTTTGAAAATTTCGTGTTCATCATTTAATAATTTAAATATTTATTTATTTTAGGGTTTAGGTTTGGGTTAGGGCTAGGATAGCTGTGTTTTACATAACTAACCCTAACACAATCCTAAGTAAATAAATATTTCAATTATTAAATGATGAACATGAAATTTACATAAACAATGGAAATAATAAAACGTGGTCGCGTCTACTTGTACTGTACCTTTCATTGTCACTTCATAATAATTGCTTCAGAACATTTTAATTTATCTATCTATCTACGCACGCTGTATCCCTTGTTTGCCTTACAGCTTCAGGGGTAGAATATCAAGAGTATTTGAATATTTTAATATCAAGTTATATATATATGTTCTAACTCTATGCCAGGGATGTTATGACCAACTTAAGGAGGATGTGAGGGAACATATTTTGGCCATTGCTGGTATTTCTGTTGCAACTATCATTGTTATGGTAAGTTATTTCTATTTTTATAGCAAATTTATGGCTTCTCATACTTTATCACCCTGCCAACCAGCTGCTTACATCTTATGATGCCAACTTTGTTATGCAGTGGATTCCTGGCCACTCAAACACACCTGGAAATGATAAGGCAGACAGATTAGCAAAGATGGGAGCACAACAAGAACAGCCATATACACAAACAACCATGCAGACAGTTAAAATGATGTTGAAATCTGTGAACAAAGAAAATTGGATGAACAGATTGGCCATGGGAAACACTGGGAAGGAAATCTATAAATATATGACCAGACCAAAACCTAAAGATAGTATCAACCTGCTGGAAAGAAAAGACCAGAGTATCATATTCCAACTGCACACACAACATGTACAGCTTAACAATCACCTGAACAGAATACAACCACAACACACTCCAGGGTGCCGGCTGTTCACTCATCTATATGAAACTGTTGACCACCACCTTTTTGAATGCCCAGCGCTGGATGGTGTCAGGAAAATGTTTCTCCCTCCAGGGCCACATAAATGGAACACATTATATGAAACAAAACAACAGCTCACAGACACATGCATATATCACACAATGGCATTGGATCAAAGGGCATGAGCCCATGGACCGCTGGATCAGCAACCAACCAACCAACCTCATACTTTATAAATAACCAAAATGTCAGAAGACGCCTGGCAAAGCGGAGAGTGCCGCAGTAACCAAACAAATAAGTGATAAATACTACATAAAGTACAATGGTTGCTATTAAAGTCAAACTATCAATCAAAAAATAAATAAATAGTATTAAACAAAAGAATAAGTAATTCTTCACATGTTCCGGTCCAACTGGGACCTTTCTCAAGAAACATAAACATTGAATAAGAAACATTGAAATGTAAAGGATTATTTGGAGACGTCCTTTTTACAGCAAGAAGCTCCAAGTAATGAGAGACATGCTCAAGTAATTGTTGAATTTTGTGCGTTCAAAATTGACACTGAAATTCCCATGGATTCAAGGAAATGAGATATCAAAAGTGATGAAATCTCCAGTTAAGGTGATAAATCATATCAAAAGTGATGAAATCTCCAGTTAAGGTGATAAATCATATCAAAAGTGATGAAATCTCCAGTTAAGGTGATAAATCATATCAAAAGTGATGAAAAATCTCCAGTTAAGGTGATAAATCATATCACATGAAAGTCCAAAGCAAAAGACGATAGATGTGAACACACACAAACCAAATATTATGTATGTGGAAAATAACACGAGGACAAAAGCAGAGTTGGAGGCCACAAATAGTCAATGTCATGAATGGGGGGAGGGGAGGAGGAAAATGAAAATAGGGATGGGGGGGGGGAATATGAAAACATTTAAATTAAGATATATGAAATTGGTAGCAAGAGGGCCTCCAATAGCTGACCAGACTATAGAAATGCGTAGGGGGGGGGGGGGGGTCAGTAGTTGATAGCACCTGGAATAGCTGATACATCAAACAAAATGGACGGAAAAAAATTGAATGCAGATATATACAAATACATATGCATAATTTATTTATATATTATATATATTATATGTTATATATATATATATATATATATATATATTACACATTAATATATATGTATATGCATATATATACACATATAAACATACATACATATATACACATACACACATATATATAAACATATTCACATACATCGTGAACATAAACACATATATATATATATATATATATATATATGTACATACACACATCCATCAAAGCACATGGACAGGTTGATAAAGCATTAAAGCTCTATTCTAATGCAGCTAAGCTATGAAGGCTCTACCAAACTATAACTGCCTGGACACACCACCAATCATAACTGAAATTAATGGGATTATTCAAAGCGCTCAAGAAGATTGCCTGTCCACCAGTCCTTGTAAGTATAATTGAGTCATACTACAGAGGCATGACAGATACTATCTACCTTATTGGTATTCCTTCATAGGAACTTGTGATCAAGAGTGGCATAAAATAAGACTGCATTCTTGCCCCATGCTTTTTGGAATATATTTCTATCTTCATGATAAGAGAACATAACAAAAGAATATTCAGATATAGAACCAAAGGTAGATCAAGAAAACGCTGGATAGAAAACATCAAGATAACCTTGAACAAACGTGGGCTCAATGCAACCAAGGTGACACATCTGGCCTTAAACTATAACTGAGGCTCAATCCCCTACAATTAACGGCAAGTGTAGATACTATCAACCATCATTCACCTGGAGAAAGACAATAGATTTCTATCTCTTTTTGAAACATGCTTTTTGCAAACATGGAGGTGATATATTCAGCCATTCTCATGCAGACAGTACTTCTACAATGTTCAAAGGTTGAAAGTCAAAACCAGGATAAAGAAGGTCATGATAAGAAAGTTGCTCTTTGCAGATGATACTACAATTAGAAGACACTCAGAGGAAGAACTGCAAAACTTACTAGCTGCCTTTTGTTATACCTGCTATGAGTTTGGACAAACTATCAGCAAAAATAAGACGCAAATTATGACCCAGGCTGCCATCAAGAAGCCACAGATTTCTATCGATAGTGATGAGCTTGTGCTTGTTAAATTGTTGACCATTTTATATATCTACAATCCTCAGTCAACAATACATTATCCGTGGATCAAGAAATAAGCATCATGATTGACAAGTCATCTGCAACAATGAATAGACTAACAACAAGGATTTTCTGGGGAAACAGAAGTAAGACATGGAAAACCAATATAGACGAAGAGAGATGACTAAACAGCTTTTACATGTGGTGCCCATGTAGAATTCTTGGAGTTAGGTGGCAGGACAAAGTCACAAACACTGATGTATGGCAGCACAAAGTCACAAACACTGATGTATGGCAGCACAAAGTCACAAACACTGATGTATTAGAAAGAACATGCAATACAACATTTTTTCTATGCTCAGTCTGTACAGACTCCGATGTCTGGGACACACTAGGAGGATGTAAGATGGCAGAAACTGTATGTTTTTGATAGTGTACTAAACCACCTTTCAATCATCAGCAATAAGGCAATTTCACGCAAAACCCCCATGCCTAGCTGAGGTAGAGAAGGCTAACTATATCAAAGGATTTACTTTATGTAAAATTGCATTCTGGGAAATGATCTTGTAGTCGAACTCTACTTCGATACAAAGACGTACACAAACGAGATATCAATGGTACAGGCATTGATATGGAATCCTTTGAACAGGATGACATGAATCGCTTCCAAAGGGGAAAGATGAGAAATGGCATAAAGATAAAGTAGAAAGTGATATCAATTAGTTCAACAATTGCTTCACGTTTAAGAAAACACACAAGAGCATATGATGGTACAAGTGGGTCTGTGATTTCAAAACACCTTGTGGTCAAAATGGCAATTTTTATGTGATCGTGTGGTACCAGAAATTAGCAAAACTGCATAACTCTTTTCCAAGGTTTTGCCGTACAGCCGCAGTTGTTTCATAGATTACAAGAATTAACTTTTCATTTATACTGTATAGCGGTTGTTAACCTGTAGAAGATATAATTGATTGATTTTTTTCTAAATTATTATGCTAACTAGCAGCACAACATATCAACTTTTTCCATATCCTTACAAGGATAATTCACGCTAGTTCATCAAAGGTGAATGCAGAAGAAAATATATATTTATATCATACTTGTCCATTTCCAGAAATATTGAATAATTCTGTATTTTACCCCAAATCCTGTATTTTTATTTTCTAAAGATAAACTCTAAAGGTAAATGTTACATGTAAATACTAAAAGTAAATGTTACAGGTAAATGTTACAGGTAAATACTAAAGGTAAATGTAACATGTAAATACTAAAGGTAAAGTTGAGAGTACATGTTAATGGTAAATGCTAATAGTAAATTATAACGGTAAATATTAAAGGTAATAATATTATTTTTAAAATTGGTAACATATCCTATTCAGGATGTAGCCCAGCATGTTTTTTGGCTGTAGTGATTTTCTAGGCAATATAAATAATATGTTCAGTAGTTTGTCATTGCTTTCTGAATGATTCGGATGCACAATTGTGTGTGGCGGGATTCGAACCCAAAACCTTGACAATCACTGACGGGCACTGTACCACGCTGCCACAGAACCGGACAAATGATAATAGTAAATTCTAAAGGTACATGTACATGATAATGTTCAAATGTAAATGCTGGTATATTCATTAAACATTTCAGAGTAGGGCTATTCTGTTCAAAATACTAGTCTGTACAAGTTGAGATGTGAGAATTAAATTTAGTCTTTAAATATCTAACTTGTGATCTATATTTTTTATGTTTCAGCTTTTCTGCACTCTGTTCTCCATATGCGTCTGTTCACAAATCAGGAGCAATAAAATGATCGTTTAACAGCGTCAGTTCACAAATCAGGAGCTATAAGATAATAGTTTAGAATAGGATCTTACCAACACAATGAAGTTACTGTACACATTTAATTTTCCTTTTTTCTTTTGTTGTTGGAAGGGGAGAATTAGGAAATGAAAGTTGAAGAATGATTTGTATTTTACTTTCAGAGTACACGAGAGGTATTCATTCTACTACATTAACACTTTATATCCAATACACTGCTCAAAGACTCATCTCTACACATCTGTAAACCCATAAACTTTCCATTTTTATGGTCACTTCTAAATATATTTGGAATCCTGTTATAACAACTTGGTTCAGACCAACACATATGTATGTAATAACAGAAATGTGCTATATACAGTACAAAACAATATAGTATAAATATAATTGGGGATTTTGAAAAGTGTTGTTATACAGAGAAATTTGTTATAAAAGAATGCGCTATAGAGGGATTCCACTGTATATTTGGAGGACCTACTCCAGAAAGGGGAGCAAAGGATGACAAAACTGCGACCTGCCTTGCATTTTGTTAGCAGTGACTATGGTTTAGGGGTTGAGTTGGCTGTCCAATCCTATATTTGGTCAAAGTGACCCACAAGCCACACTAAAGTCAAATGTGTCAGCCTGAAAAGCTTTGATATCACAGCTAAGCTGTAAGCTGTGACCTGTCATGCATTTCATTAGTGTGGTGACTATAGTTTGGGGGGGGGAGGTGGAGTTGGCCGTTCGATCCTTTGATCAAAATGGCATACAAGACATACTGAACCACATTTCACATGAATAAAAGGCAGGGATATCACAGCAAAGCTGTAAACCATGACCCAACATATTTCCTTCTGAGCTATATCCCCTCCAATCTACAAGATTTTGAGAAAAAATGCAGTAAGCAAGACAGGAACACTTTTCAAAATCCCCAATTATATTTATTCTATATTGTTTGTACTGTTTATAGCGAATTTCTGTTATTACATACATATTTTGTCAGTCTGGCCCAATTTGTTATAACAGTATTCTACTGTATTACTTTATACAGTGAAACCCCGTTATGACAACTTGATCCAGTACACTATACAGTGTGCATGTGTGTATATATTTTATATATATATATATATATATACCGGATATATATATACCGGATATATATATATAGTAATATAGTATACTACATACAACACAAACAATATAGACAAAATATAAATGGGGATTATGAAAGTGTTGTTATATAGGGAAATTTGTTATAAAAGGATACGCCGCAGAGGGATCCTACTGCACTTTCACAAATGTATACAATTTTTGTGTGTTCTATGTTTTCCACATACTCCTATATATAATATGATGATGGAATCCAGGAGTAATTTGGGAACAATAATCGCAGAGCATACCCTCTACTACTTCCTGTTCACAGTTTTTAAGAATTTTGCATCCATAATTTTTTCTTTTTTCCCTCACCACGAAGGGAAGGGGTGGGACATGTACTAGCGTTATATTTATTGTAAACACTATACCTAACCCTACCCCCCCCCCCCCCAGGGTCCTAAAATCTATCAGTATCCTGCAGTTGTACTAACGTTCTGCAAGTGACACAATTTCTTAGACCGTGCAATAAAATGAAAACAATGTGCAAACCATCATACACTACTACTGAACATGTGCATTGAATCTTGTTTTGTTCACATCCCGCTATAATAACAAAATATAGGGGGTGTGCTTTGTGATTACTGAACCGTAATTTGAACTTCATTTGAGTATGTAAGCCATGCTAAAGACGAATCTGTCAAGCTGACATGACAGGTGTTGATATCACAGCTAAGCTGTAAGCCATGGCACAATGCATTCTTTTCTCTGGACTACATCCTGCTAATCTTAATGTTTTAGGATGAACACAGAAGATCTGGCAAAATATTATGTGTTGTTCTTTATACTCAGCATAAGACATGCTACAAATTACTCTTCAACAGAACATCCATTGCTTTTTTTCAATATTGTTATTTGTTTAGTGGTATTCCCTCATATGTTTATTCTAACTTCATTATGTTATATTTGGTTTTCATGTTTTGTGCTATACTCCATGTTCATTCTCAAATTCCTGTTGGTTATGAGGATGTAGTCTGGGGAATGGAATGCATTATGCCATGGTTTACAGCTTGGCAGTGATATCTGCATGTTCGGCCTGACACATCCAACTTCAGCATGGCTTTTGAGTCACTAACACAGGATTTCATAGCCTCTGTGTTGCTTTGAGCTTGAAAGGGGAGCAAAGCTTAGAAACACTGTAACCTGCCATTGATATCAAAGTGTATATCTAATGTGTAGCTAATTACTTTGAATTGTGAAATGTAAATTATGTTTGTAATCATTTTGATGATAGAAATGTTCAAAGACTTCAGTGAAAATATATGAATATTTAAGATGTTGATGAACGCATTCGGTTGCGTTTGTGGGTCTCACCAATGACCCACTAGACAAACCACCCATGCAACAGAAAACCTTAGTAGATAACATACCGTTATATTGAGGCTCTCTTATAGAAGCTTTGTAGCATGTCATCTATATAATTATAGACCCCCTCTGAGTATAGGACTTCTTTAATAGGTATTGCACTAAGCTGAAGTCTCCTTGGTATGAAAGAAAGCTCAGAAAAACCACCCCACTGCATATAGGAAGAGTTAATCACTCGCAATTCCTGGGGTTATCAAAAAAACAAACAAGATGTTGATGATGAAACAATCCCTTTAGTTGTGAGCTGGTAAATCTTGACAGAAAATACTATTCTGACAAAAATTACACATAACTCTGTAGTTGAGTAGCTGAAGTTACACCAGAATTCATATAACGTTTGTTGTCTCAAAGGTATGGTTGTGTTAGAGGGTTACGGTGGGATGTTTAGTCTCAGAAGGAAGGCATTCCAGTGCAGAAGTATCCCGGAATCATGACGTCCTGCCAGAAGCATAGCATATACTTTTGGGCCAACTAGTTCATTACACTTCTGTAATTCTGTTAACCCATCTGCAATGATTTCACATCTAGCAATTCCCGTCTCCTAGGAGACTACCACAAAAGTGCACTTTCTGCTGGACTGCATCTCATCACCCATGGGGGACCATTTGAGAGAAGTCAAAAATAGAGACATGACATGCAGTGACTGAAGTTTTTCACAGGTGACAGGTTGTTAGCACATCCCAAACTTTCCTTAGTCACCTCCTATGACATGCCTGGAAATAAAACTGTCGCCCTATTCTTACCACCCTTAACTATAAGTCAGGTCTTGGTTGTCACACTGGCCGCTTATTTAAGGTAAATGAACCTTTTAACAAAAGTTTTCCATTATAAACTCTTCCTCAGCATTCATTCTCAAACTCCTGATGGATCTCTCTTACAGCAGGACAACGATCCTACTAGATTTCCTACAGGATGTGGTCCAGGAATGGAAATGCGTTGTCACCATTTTATTTGCACCAATGCCCCAACACATCCATCTTCACCGTCATTATGAATTGAAAAGCAATATACCCATATGATTTTGTATCTTATGTATTTTGTTGAAACCAATATCTGATCTACAAACACAATAAAAACATTTAAAGGGAAGTTTATTGTTATTGAGGAATTTCACAAAAATATGACAGAAGTATATACAGAAAAAATATTTGCATGTTTAATCTGCAAATATACTCTTAAAATCAGCTGGGGACAGAGCGAGTATAGGTCTGCCTGGAGTTCAATGACAGAGCGAGTATAGGTCTGCCTGGAGTTCAATGACAGAGCGAGTATAGGTCTGCCTGGAGTTCAATGACAGAGCGACTATAGGTCTGCCTGGAGTTCAATGACAGAGCGAGTATAGGTCTGCCTGGAGTTCAATGACAGAGCGACTATAGGTCTGCCTGGAGTTCAATGACAGAGCGACTATAGGTCTGCCTGGAGTTCAATGAAAGAGCGACTATAGGTCTGCCTGGAGTTCAATGACAGAGCTGTACTTGTAACTCTTGTCTTCTATTTCACAGTTTCAACATGTTTACACAGCAAATCTGGTTTTCTAGATAAATGTTACGTTTGAAAGCTTATCAAGACTACAGCTTTCTGTAACTATTATGTACATATTGATTTATATAGAAATATTTAAAAATTCCATATTATCTGTTCTGTTGGCCTTTTTTAAATGTGTATTGATTTTTTTTAGTATTAATTGTGTATGTGTAACATCTGCAATATTAATATCACATAATGTTTTAGTAATACAAGTTAACTTCAACGAACCCTTAATGTTGCCTCTTTCCTCGATGGTACACCGTGCTTTCTGATTTTCACATTGATTATTCTGACAAAGGTAGCAATCAACTCCTAGCAGTGCCGTAAAGTTTTCATGAAAAAAGACAAGGCATGGCCAAGCGCATCTCCATTCTTCATCGTATATTGGGCAGTTCTGCAACAAGTGTTCACCTGTAATATTACTAGAGCTGCAGGTGCATAAGTCTGTCATACCGATCCTGTATTTGTGATATAGGTGGTAACGCAGTCAGTATATTCTGTTCACAGTTTGATTGAAAATTATCACCTGGTCCTGTCTGGATAACTGATGGTAGGCATTACTTTTTATTTGATAAGTTGCTCCCATTTGCAACTTTGATTTGAAAATGGCTTTAATTGTAAATTTGGCGACTTGATGCATTGTTCCTACATTACTTTATTACAATACCCCATCTTCTTTGGAAGTTTGTCTGCAACTTGATTTCCAGGATGGTGCAATGTGCTAGTATCCACTGGATTATGCACCCACCTCTTGTAACATGTCTACACAGGAAATTACTTGTAACATGTATACACAAGTTTTTCCACTCTCAATTCACACTGGATTATGCACCTCTTGTACCACCGGGCTTACTTCTCAAGTGAATCCACCACTGCACAAAAGCTGTTGCTTTTCTGACAATAGAGTTTCTATTACTGATACAATAACTTTCTTATATGACTTCAACACAGAATCATTTAAGTGATAAAAAATCTGATTTATTTTCTTGTTAATTCACACACAGTCTTCTCTCATTTCTAATGTGTCCAAAACCTATACCAGCAATCATTAAAAATTTACCACTTTGTTTTAAGCGCAGCAAATTTTTGTGCTGAATTTAAATACAAAAAACAAGTAAATTTACAAATCTGATCCATTCTATCTACCTTTCCTTCCTCTTTTACCCTTTACTGGTGTCGAGGGGATACAATATTCTTGTTCTCGCTTTTCTGGCAACTTCAAATAATGTAATTTGGTGTTTATGTAATATCTCTTTGTTTCTTTGATGTTATCAATCCAGCGTACTCTAAGTCTACCCCGGCTATTCTTTCTGCTTCTCCTCTTTTCATATGTGATTGTCTTCAGACCAATAAATTATTGACTCACTGCAGAGAAATGAATACCGGCCTTTGCATAAAAATATTACAGATGAATTATTTGCATATCCTATTAGAATGTAAGATAAATGTACCGGTACATGTAAGAAATAAAATAGAGATGCATACTGGTCCACAAAAATCACTATTTTCAATAGCTAAATAATGTTTGGCTCTGTGGCGAAGTGGTACAGAGCGCGTCTGTGACGGCAAAGATACCGAGTTCGATCCTCACCACAGGCAATTGTGCATCCGGACCGTTCAGAAAGCAATGGCAACCTACTGAACGTATTTATATTGCCTAGAAAATCACCACAGTCAACAAATGCTGGGTTGGTAGCTACGTCCTGGATAGGATATGCTACCAAAATAATGAAAACTTGAGAGGTCTGGAGAAAATATGATTCCCTGACAAAAGTAATCCTGCAGGGATGAGGAAGACAAAGAAAATCATGACATTGTTTACTCATATACAACAACCTTGAGGGGTCATGATTGTCTATTCATCAATCAATCAATAAACCCGTAACCCTTCAGGGTCGCAGGGGTACCTACCACATTGGATGCTTCAGCACACAGAGTCCTCCAGCGAATTTTATCCTCAGCGATACAGATGAGTGTGGAAATATCTTGCCCTATCCACTCCTTGATGTTGTCTGTCCATGCCTTTATTTCATATGCATCACTGAAGGACCTCCATTTGTTGATAAATCAAATTCAATTCCCGTACAACCTTGAGAGGTTATGGGGTTGTTGTTTTTTTTGGACATGGAACTATTCATAAAGTATTCTCTCCCTCATTCTCAAACTCCCGCTGGATCTCTCTTGAAGCATGACCAAAGTCCTACTAGATTCCCAGCGGGATGTAGTCCAGAGAATGATAATTTGTTGTGTCACGATTTTATTTGTGCCAATGGCCCGACACATCAGTCTTTGTCAGAATAAAGTACTCAATATGTCAGCTCTCTATGTTATGTCTTCAACTGTTAATGAAGTATCAAAGTACCAGGCACAATTGTTTTTAGTGAAATCTGTCTTTTATTTTAATTTAAGAGACAAGACTTCTTAGGATTACTTGACTGCAAACAATGTGATTTTTGGATGTCAGGGTATGGGGGCAGGGCTGTTTCAGACATATGCAAACAATTTATGAAAATGCTATTTCTTTTGTGCTCCAAGCTTGACTTGCCGTTTCTTAACATGCTTGGGTATTTTTGTCAGCCGCCTCTCTTTCTGTGCACCTTTCACTTGTTTCTTTCGTTCCTGAAATGAAAAGAGGACAATCAACAGTTTTATATTAAATTTTATCTTAAATACACGGCTGCTCGTATCACACACATACAAACAAAACTTACACCAATATATGCAGAATTTAATTCTTTATTTATATGTGCAAATATTATTTAAATATCTGTAACAACAAAAAAGTTATCGTGATTTCAAAACAGCCACCGACGATTGTGTAACATTTCCGAAAACCAATTCCACGGCAGTCAGAGGCAGAAGAGAAATTGCGTAATTGTAAACACAGCATGCCTAAGGTTAACCAATCATTACACAGAATGAGCTATGAGAATAGTTATGAATCACTCATTACACAGAATGAGCTATGAGAATAGTTATGAATCAATCATTACACAGAATGAGCTATGAGAATAGTTATGAATCAATCATTACACAGCATGAGCTATGAGAATAGTTATGAATCACTCATTACACAGAATGAGCTATGAGAATAGTTATGAATCAATCATTACACAGAATGAGCTATGAGAATAGTTATGAATCAATCATTACACAGAATGAGCTATGAGAATAGTTATGAATCACTCATTACACAGAATGAGCAATAAGAGTAGTTATTAACCAATCATTATGCAGAATGAACTATGAGAATAGTAATGAACCAATCATTACACAGAATGCACTGCCACTAATTAACAATATTACAGTAATAGATCAAAGATAACTTCAACAAACACACAACTTAACCTTTTTCTCCTCTGCTGTTTCATGTTTAAGCCTTGATGGGTGCCCTTTACCTTTACCATCTTCGGTTGTATCAACATCATCACCTATAGCACTATCATCGCTGCTATTATCATTTCCATCCTTGTCTACTGGGTTTTCAACAATATCATCATCATCTTGTACACTCTCACTTGTATCATCATCCTCATCACCGCTTTCAACAACGACACCAACTCTGTCTAAAAGCTCTGGCACCTAAACGTGAGTAAAGCAACATTTTAACAATAATTATATAATCAAATCACATTATAACAACTTGGTCCGGATCTATGAAACGTATGTAATGGTTGGTTGGTTGCTGATCCAGCGGTCCATGGGCTCATGCCCTTTGACCCAATGCCATTAAATGGAATTATATTGCTCGGAAGTCTGTGGATTTTCAGCCCACCCCTGGACAGAGCCAGAGAATAACTATCACACCTCCAGGAAGGTAGGTCTCAACCTATGCACTGTTCCAAGCCACTGTAGCCAAGATAGGGTTCACTGTGCTCATTCCCCACCACCAATTGACTACTTGTTATGCCGAACTTCTCTATTGCTCTAGGCATGCAACGAAATGTTCAAGTCAAAAGGATTGTCACGTCCTGAGTCACTGTGCCTCTATGATGGATCTCAGCCATAGGAAAAATCAGTGCTGTCAGTTTCCTCCTCCCCAGTGCTGCACAGTATATCTCTGGCTCCCTCCCAACCACAGAGGGTGCATACATATATATTGAGGAAACATGAAACACATTTCAATAACAAAATAAAAGCATAATTGTATAGATGACATGCCATGAAGTTTCTCTAAGAAGATAACCTCAATAAAACGGCATGTCATCTACTAAGGTTTTCTGTAGCATGGGTGGTTTGTCTAGTGGGCCATTGGTGAGACCCACAGACACAACAACATGCATAAACGTATGTAATCAACTTGGTCCAGATCTATGAAATGTATGTAATAAACAATTTGGTCCAGATCTATGAAATGTATGTAATAAACAACTTGGTCCTGATCTATGAAACGTATGTAATAAACAACTTGGTCCTGATCTATGAAACGTATGTAATAAACAACTTGGTCCTGATCTATGAAATGTATGTAATAAACAACTTGGTCCTGATCTATGAAACATATGTAATAAACAACTTGGTCCTGATCTATGAAATGTATGTAATAAACAACTTGGTCCTGATCAACAACTTGGTCCTGATCTATGAAACGTATGTAATAAACAACTTGGTCCTGATCAACAACTTGGTCCTGATCTATGAAACGTATGTAATAAACAACTTGGTCCTGATCAACAACTTGGTCCTGATCTATGAAACGTATGTAATAAACAACTTGGTCCTGATCAACAACTTGGTCCTGATCTATGAAACGTATGTAATAAACAACTTGGTCCTGATCAACAACTTGGTCAAGATCTATGAAACGTATGTAATAAACAACTTGGTCCAGATATATGAAACGTATGTAATAAACAACTTGGTCCTGATCTATGAAACATATATGTAATAATAGAAATTCACTATATACATGATAACAACTTTGTCAGGACTTATGAAACATGTATGTACTAATACAAATTCACCAAATACAGTATAAACAATAAAGAAGAAAATATTTGGGGGATTTTGAAAAGTGTTATTAAATAAGAAAATTACTGGTGTGAAACCAGGAACTGGACTTCTAGTTCAGGGTGCTCTGTCTTCTTTCCAGGTATATTGTAAGAGGGGACTAAGGAATATTGGGGGATAGGCTGGTAAACTGTCATCAGTGAAATTGTCACAACATATTTCAATTTCGTACTTTTGTCTTCTATCAAATAATCCCCATGGGTGATGAATATATGCATGCCAACAGACACTGCACCTTTGTACTTTTGTAGCAGACTTCTAAATTATGGGAATGCTATTTGAGCCATAACTCGCAGATGGGAATATACATACAGCCTTAATAGTGTTCACATACCAATTATCTAATATACATACAACTTTAATAGTGTGTTCACATACCAATTATCTAATATACAAACAACTTTAATAGTGTGTTCACATACCAATTATCTAATATACAAACAACTTTAATAGTGTGTTCACATACCAATTATCTAATATACATACAACTTTAATAGTGTGTTCACATACCAATTATCTAATATACATACAACTTTAATAGTGTGTTCACATACCAATTATCTAATATACATACAACTTTAATAGTGTGTTCACATACCAATTATCTAATATATGTAAAAGTTTAAGCATTTGCATATACCAACTCTCTCATTTATGTACAGCTTTATCATGGACAGCAAAAAAAAATCATCAAGAGGTGAAAAAAATATTCAATGTCAAATGGGATTGGCTCCTAAACAACATCATAACTAGGAAGCTTATGTTTTTTGGCCACATAAAGAGGCATAACAGTATGAAAAAATTTCACAATGGAAGGTATGATTGCTGGTAAAAGAGGTACGGGCAGACAAAGATGGTTAAGAGATATCTCAGATTATTAAACATGTCTTTGGATATGGCGCATCAACTCGTCCAGGATCGTGAGGAGTTCACATCCATAAAGAAGACTACATTCTGGAAAAAATATGTCAACTGAATAATAACAATGTACAATTTAATGTTCTTTATTTTCATTTGTCCTCAAACTTCCACCGGATCTCTCTTGCAGAAAGGCTTTACTACATTGTGCCATTGAACGCACAGGTTATATTCCCATTAGATTCAAGAATTTTTACTTTATCCTCTGGCTTCCTTCTTGAATTTACTAGATTTCCAGCAGGGCGTAGTCTAGAAAATGGAAATGCATTGCATCATGCTTTTATTTGCACCAATGGCCCAACACATCTGACTTTGGCAGTTCAATGTTCACATACCAATATCTAATATATTTTACAACTTAACAATATTTACATCTTCGTGGTGTCCATGACACCTTCACATAGATAAACTGTCTACTCCAACAAAAAAATCATTACAGAATGTGAAGCAAGTACAGCATCAATCATAATAAATGAAAGTCAACCATTGACTGCAATAATTAATGAAATAGACTATCTTCTACAATAGTCACTAAGTCTAAGAGCCAAACAATTAGATAACCTGAAAACAAAAATGTTACAAACAAATTAATAGTCTGAATGACTGACTGATAACTAGATCCATGGTATAATGTGTGCTGTTGGGATTCTGAGAGGGAATACAGAATAATAACACAGCATATCTGATGTGAGATTTTATGGATTAATTACTATTAGTAAAAAAAAAGATGGGCTTTTTTTGGAAGATTTTAATTACTATTAGTAATCAAAGACGGATAGTGGCTTTTTTTGGAAGATTTAATATATAATTACTATTAGTAAGTAAAGATGGATAGTGGCTTTTTTTGGAAGATTTAATATATAATTACTATTAGTAAGCAAAGATGGATAGTGGCTTTTTTGGAAGATTTAATATGAAAGATATAATCATTATTATGCTTCTGCATTCAGTCTCAAACTCCAGCAGATTAGCAGGATGTAATCTGGAGAATGGAATGTGTTTTGCCAGGGATTAACACTTTGTCACAATATCTACATCTTTCAGTCTTACACATCTTGCTTCCGCATGATTTCTAGGTCACTTTGATCCTCCACTGAATGGTACAGCCAACAACCACCTTCAAAAACTTCTTTAGTTGCCTCTTATGACATGCATGACAGGTAACAATGTAAGCTATATTCTTTGCTTCCAGACCTTAGCAATATACAGCTGAATAATTACTGTCTGTTAGTAACAGGAATAGGGGCACTCTTAAGTCCCCACAGCATGAAGCTAGTCAGTTAATATCTCTGTTGCTATCATTACATCTCTGGGTGTTGTGATGCACAAATGTCGTCACAGATTATATGATATACTAAAATACCTATTTATAGTTACCTTGCTTGGACCACTCAAATCTGGCCGAAGTCCAGTAACTGTGTGGTACAACACCTGAAATATGACAAAATAAAAACATTGTGTTATTTAATATATTTTAACCAATTATTAGTTATAAAAAAACTCAACTGATATGTACTCCAAGCAGAATGTAGAAACAATAAAAAAACTAGCCGATGTCACCATGTGGTGTTTCTTACTACTGAAATGTCCGTTCTACAAGATCTAGACTGCAATATCAATCCATGCCACATGGATACCAAGGTGTCAAATGGCATGTCAGTCTCATGTACTGTCAATCATTTCCATTGTTCCCACATCCACAAAGCTATCTTCTCTCTGTCTTCACTTACCCATCTTGTTCTTCAAATTCTCTCTTCATCTCCTCTCATCTCATCTCCTTTTGCTGATCTCATCTCCTCTCATCTGATCTCTTCTCCTCTCCTCTCATCTCTCTCCTCTAATCTTATTTCCTCTAATCTCCTCTCATCTGATCTCATCTCCTCTCCTCTAATCTCATCTCATTTCCTCTAATCTCCTCTCTTCTCATCTCCTCTCATCTCATCTGCTCTCATCTCAACTCCTCTAATCTCCTCCTCTCTCATCTGATCTCTTCTCCTCTCCTCTAATCTCATCTCATTTCCTCTAATCTCATCTCCTCTCCTCTCATCTCATCTGATCTCCTTTCCTCTCATCATGTCAGAAGAATAAAACTATATATTCCTCTTTTACAATGATATATGTGCTAGACTTTACAAGAGTCTTCAATATCTTTCATCTCAACACATTAGTTTTCATTGCATTTTGGAAATTGAGTTTGTCTTTCCTTAGACAGACTACAGTAATGCAGCGTGTTACCTGAGACTACCAATTGGAGGAGGGAGTAGAGTTGTTCTGGTTTGCTAACTTCTGCTATCTCATTGCTCTTAGGTCCCATAAAGCTACAGAGCTAGTTTTACACAGGTACAATAACAGAAGTGAGCTAGTTTTACACAGGTATAATAACAGAAGTAAGTTAGTTTTACACAGGTATAATAACAGAAGTAAGTTAGTTTTACATAGGTATAATAACAGAAGTGAGCTAGTTTTACACAGGTGCAATAACAGAAGTAAGCTAGTTTTACACAGGTATAATAACAGAAGTAAGTTAGTTTTACACAGGTATAATAACAGAAGTAAGTTAGTTTTACATAGGTATAATAACAGAAGTGAGCTAGTTTTACACAGGTGCAATAACAGAAGTAAGCTAGTTTTACACAGGTATAATAACAGAAGTAAGTTAGTTTTACATAGGTATAATAACAGAAGTGAGCTAGTTTTACACAGGTATAATAACAGAAGTAAGTTAGTTTTACACAGGTATAATAACAGAAGTGAGCTAGTTTTACACAGGTATAATAACAGAAGTGAGCTAGTTTTACACAGGTATAATAACAGAAGTACGAGGGGGAGTCAATAAGTAAGTCACAAATGGCTCTTTAGAAAAAAACTGAAGACGATAAAAACCTGAAAACTGTTTATTTTTACACATACATTATCCCTTTACTTCTCAACATAATTTCCACCAACATTGATGCATTTATCCCATCGTTTTATGAGTCCTCCCAAACCTGCTGCGTAGAACTGCGTGCTCTGCTTTTTAAGCCACATTTTCACTTCACATTCAACTTCTGCGTCAGTCGCGAAATGCTTCCCGCCAAGGTGGGTTTTTAGTGGACCAAAAAGGTGAAAATCACTAGGGGCTAAATCGGGGCTGTAAGGAGGATGTTCCAGAATTTTCCAACCAAGATTTTTTATTTTCTCCTGAGTTAATCGAGCCGTATGTGGTCTAGCATTGTCATGAAGGAGTAGCACTCCTCTAGTCAGCAGCCCTGGACGTTTTCTTCGAATTGCATCCCGAAGCACTGATAGAACTTCACAGTATGATTCAGAATTCACATTGTCACCTTTCTTTTTGAAATTGGTTAAAAGCACTCCTTGACAATCCCAGAACACTGTCAGCATAACCTTCCCTGCTGATGGTGTAACCTTAAATTTTTGGACACAAGGCGAAGAAGGATGTTTCCATTGCATTGAAGCACGCTTTGATTCAGGCTGGTAGTGATGCACCCATGATTCGTCCCCAGTAATAATCCTGTTCATCATGTCTTCTCCTTCATTTGCGTATTGACAGAGATGCTCCAATGACAAGCCTAATCGGTTCATTTTGTGTTCGTCCGTCAATTGTCTGGGCACCCACCTTGAACACACTTTCTTAAATTTCAATCGGTCATGCATGATGCTGTATGCTGAACCATGTGAGCACCCTATTGCAGCTGCTACAGCGTCTATCGTTACTCGTCTGTCACCTCGAATCATCTCCTCAACCCGCTGCACAGATGCGTCTGTTGCAATTTCAACAGCACGACCAGATCGGATTTCGTCAACAATTTTAGAGCGTCCTTGAGAAAATCTTTTTACCCAGCTGTGCACCGCTTTACGGGACAAACAATTGTCAGCATAAACAGGAAGCATTTCTTTATGAATGTCTTTTGCAGGCAGTCCTTTTGCCCATAAAAAACGCACAACAGCACGTTGTTCATTGATTGTACACTCTGTAAGTACAGTAGCCATTTTGTTTTTTGTGCTGCGCATGCGCAAGGTACAGCTAGCGCCATCTAGCGAACATAAACATAAAGTTCTATGATGATATCAACTATAAACAGCTTTAGAAACCACCTACTGCATTTTCCTGCCATCCAACATCAATTTGTGACTTACTTATTGACTCCCCCTCGTAAGTTAGTTTTACACAGGTATAATAACAGAAGTGAGCTAGTTTTACACAGGTATAATAACAAAAGTGAACTAGTTTTACATAGGTATAATAACAGAAGTAAGTTAGTTTTACGCAGGTACAATAACAGAAGTGAGCTAGTTTTACATAGGTATAATAACAGAAGTAAGTTAGTTTTACACAGGTATAATAACAGAAGTGAGCTAGTTTTACATAGGTATAATAACAGAAGTGAGCTAGTTTTACGCAGGTATAGAGTTGTTCTGGTTTGTTAACTTCTGCTATCTCATTGCTCTTAGGTCCCACAAAGGTACAGAGCTAGTTTTACACAGGTACAATAACAGAAGTGAGCTAGTTTTACACATGTACAATAACAGACTAAATCAATCCAATGGTATATAGCACACGTAACATAGAATAGGGAAAATATAATATTAATATATTGGAAAAATTCCAAAATGTCATTCCTCTACAGCTTATGTCTCCATGTGCAACAAATCTTCTTCTTCTTCAGTGTTCATTCTCAAACTCCTGTTGGATATTTCTTGTAGAAGGACTATGGTCCTACTAAATTCCAACAGGATGCAGTCCAAAGAATTAAAATGCGCTATGTCACCGTTTTATTTGAGCAAATAGCCAGATACATCTGTCTTCTGCGGAACAAATGTTCAATACAACACTATTATTTTATTTAATTAGGATATTTAACTGTAATGCAGAAATGCAGACATGTAGTGAGAAGTTATCCAAAAGCCAGGCAGTCATATGGGATACGTGGTGAAAAGTGGCCAGCATGAATACTAACAAATGTTTGTAGTCTTTCATCTGATTGGATATCCACATACAAAATGGGGAAAAATGGCTTCTACATACACATATAGAACATCTCTTGAGCAGGAAACTACTTCGTAAGGCAAGGATGAGAGTTGGATATGAAAGAAAGCTCTGAATGGAAGAATTTCCCCATTACACATAGGAAACAAGAGCATCATTGCTTGTAATTACTAGGGATCGCAACAAACAAGCCCATAGATAACCCAAATTACATAGATTTTGGACCGTAATGTGGAAAATTGTCCTTGTTCTTTGTTTTATTGTTAGTTATTTATTTTTTACTATTGATAGTTAGGTATTTGACTTTCCAGGACAATAAACAAACTGGAAAGTGGGAAATTAGAGGCAACAGAGATGTGGTTCTACAGAAGAATGCTGAGAATACCATGGACTGCCAGAAAAACTAATGTAGAGGTGTTGAAAGAGTCAAATGCGAAACGGACCTTAATCAACAATATAAGAAAAAGGCAATCTTCTTTTTTTGGCCACTTCATGAGACAGGCAGGTTTAGAGAACATAGTCACAACAGGCAAAATTGAAGGCAACAGAGACAGAGGGCAACAACGTGAGAAAATATTAGACAGTTTGACAACCTGGCACGGCAAGGAAACAACAACGACTTTGATACATAATACTGTTGACAGAGAGCTGTGGAGGGCCATGACCACCTACGCCAGACGGCATGGCACCTGATGATGATGATGGTGAGTTAGGTATTTAACAGTAACCTTTATACCGTATCTGGTATTTCCCATAGATATGGTGGGTTGTTGCCTTGAGAAATAAAAATATTACATTTTTACATTTAGTACTAGGGGTAAGCTCAAATCTTGCTAAATAACCCCCCCCCCCCCCCACCTTTTTCAAAAGGTCTCCAAAATCTCACACAAAAGAGAGAATTGTCTAAGAAAAGGAGAAATGGCTTTTTTTATAATGGTAACCACTTTATCAGAGATGCATCTACAGTCCTTGAAACAAACTAACAAATATGGCATTATATTTTCTTGTGTAGACTTGTTTCTTGATTAGAGCTTCTTTCTGACCAGACTATGTAAAACAAAAATTTCCGACACATTTAGTTATTCCTCTAGGGCCAAAGACGGCACATAGGGCGGATGTCATAGATTTCAATGTCTCTCGTTTTATTGCAATTTCCTTTAGATCTTCATTGTTTCTGATACCAATGGTGAAACGTTCCCTTGTAATAGTTCTACGTAAAGTTTCTTTTGGTCTTCCTCATTTTCTCTTGCCTTTTGGTGACCACATCAAAGCTTGACAGGGGAGTCTTTCATTATCCATTCGCAGTGCGTGTCCAATGTAATTCCAGCTACGCTTTCTAATATAGGTGGATACATATTCTTGTTTTGATTCTTATCTGACAACTGTGTTTGATTTGCCAATAGTAGTGGTCATCCTATTCACCTAAAGAATATAACAGGAGAAAATTAGTGGATTATATCATACATGAGGACAAAGAGTCCAGCAGTAAAAAATGATTGGAAGGAATATGTTAGCATAAGAAATATATATCCACTAACCTGGCCTCCTTCCATCGTCTGAGACCTTCGAACATCTCTTTCAATGTCAACTACCTCATCCAGTGTGCGAGGAATAAATGATCTTTTGAATACCTGAAGGATCATTTGAAAGTAAATTATTAAAAACAAATTTAAAACATTTGGTATAAGTTTATTGTTTTTAAGCATGGTGGCAAAAGGGAGATAATACATTCATTAAAAATATTCTTAGCCATGGTTTTGTCTCCCTTTTAGTGACTCATCTACATTAAGACCATAATTTGGCTATAGCGTGACGACAGATGTTAATTGAAGTGTTTTCATGCTAAACAATTTGATTGTTTTTCAACTGAGCTTTTCCTGAATTTGACCTTTTAGTTGTCAATGCTGTAAAATGGGTATATGACTCAGTGAGTCCTTCGCCAAAGACAGATGTGCCGGGTCATTGGTGCAAATAAAATGGTGACACAAGACAATTTCATTTTCTGGACTACATCCTACTGTAAATTTAGAAGCACCATGGTCCTCCTACAAGAGATATCCATAGGGGGTTTGAGAATGAACACTGAAGAAGAAGATAACGAGTCCATGCAGGTTGTTGGCATAGTAGCACACATTGAAAGTCTTGACTAGAATCACTTTTTTTTAAGGATGTGGTATGGTAGGAGATGGAAAATGTGTGGACTCACATTGTGAGTGCCTTCTGAGCAGACCTGGTTCAAATCCCATTTACTGCATTATTATTTATTCTTGAATAATAAATCCTTGTTGCTTCTATATTCTATTATTCATTTACCCATATCACATCGGAAGCAACCTAGCTTATATTTATGCTTTTTATTTTTAGAAGTAGGCATAATTGGCCCTTGTAGTAATGAGGCCTTCTGGCATGTACTAATGTTCAATGTTTCGAAGAACTTATATACCTATGCAGTGTGTGTGTGTGCTGTCTGTGTGTTAATCGACATGTCATATTGATAGCGGCTTGAAAATATACACTTTTTACAGTCTTTACCAAAAATTGCATGTTTTTTAGAGGTGTGGTATTGGAACTGGACATACTATACAAATATGTTGATTTCCTGATAGTCAGTTTCCTAGCCTACCCAACTAACAATGAATATGTGAATTTTCAGTTATTAAAAACCAATTGAAGTTAACAAGGAACAGTGTTTACAGTCTTTCTTTATGTAACCAAAATAGCATGGTTTGGTGTGACTTCAGTATCACGCTTGCCATTTTTGCTTTCAAATATCTATTCTGGTACCTAATTCCTAAATCTGGATCAACCCAGAAGCCATCAGTAAACCATAAATGTTCACTCTCAATGGGATTTGAGTCATGTACTACCCACAGTAGTGTCCTAACTTTCTAGGACTACAAAATTTGTTGCTGGAAATGCTGTGTTTCTAATGCTGGCACTTTTAACTAGTTAACAACATCTAACTGACACAGAAATAAGCTGCAGTAATAGCAGCAATAGTAGAAACAGTAGCAGTAGTAATAATAGAAGATACTATAAACAGCAGCAGCAGTAGTAGTAGAAAAGACATTATTAAAAAGTAGTAGCAGCAGTAGTAGAAAAGACACATTAAAAAGTAGTAGCAGTAGTAGTAGAAAAGACACATTAAAAAGTAGTAGCAGCAGTAGTAGAAAAGACACATTATTAAAAAGTAGTAGCAGCAGTAGTAAAGACACATTATTAAAAAGTAGTAGCAGTAGTAGTAGAAAAGACATTATTAAAAAGTAGTAGCAGCAGTAGTAGAAAAGACACATTAAAAAGTAGTAGCAGTAGTAGTAGAAAAGACATTATTAAAAAGTAGTAGCAGCAGTAGTAGAAAAGACACATTAAAAAGTAGTAGCAGTAGTAGTAGAAAAGACATTATTAAAAAGTAGTAGCAGCAGTAGTAGAAAAGACACATTAAAAAGTAGTAGCAGCAGTAGTAGAAAAGACACATTAAAAAGTAGTAGCAGCAGTAGTAGAAAAGACACATTAAAAAGTAGTAGCAGCAGTAGTAGAAAAGACACATTATTAAAAAGTAGTAGCAGCAGTAGTAAAGACACATTATTAAAAAGTAGTAGCAGCAGTAGTAGAAAAGACACATTATTAAAAAGCACAGCAGCAGTAGTAGAAAAGACATTAAAAGTAGTAGCAGCAAGTAGTAGAAAAAACACATTATTAAAAAGCACAGCAGCAGTAGTAGAAAAGACACATTATTAAAAAGCACAGTAGTAGTAGAACGGACATTAAAAGTAGTAGCAGCAGTAGTAGAAAAGACACATTATTAAAAAGTAGTAGCAGCAGTAGTAATAATAGAAGATACTATAAACAACAGCAGCAGTAGTAGAAAAGACATTAAAAGTAGTAGCAGCAGTAGTAGAAAAGACACATTATTAAAAAGTAGTAGCAGCAGTAGTAGAAAAGACACATTATTAAAAAGCACAGCAGCAGTAGTAGAAAAGACATTAAAAGTAGTAGCAGCAGTAGTAGAAAAGACACATTATTAAAAAGCACAGCAGCAGTAGTAGAAAAAACATTAAAAGAAGTAGCAGCAGTAGTAGAAAAGACACATTATTAAAAAGCACAGCAGCAGTAGTAGAAAAGACACATAATTAAAAAGCACAGTAGTAGTAGAACAGACATTAAAAAGTAGCAGCAAGCAACGGCAACAGCAGCAGCAGCAGTAGTAGAAAAGACACATTATTAAAAAGCACAGCAGCAGTAGTAGAAGAGACATTAAAAAGTAGTAGCAGCAGTAGTAGTAGTAGAAGAGACACATTACTAGAAAAAGTAGCAGTATTAGTAGTTTTAGAGACACATTATTAAACAGAATAGTAAAGTAGCAAACAGAAGACACAAATGCACAGAAAGAAAGAACTTGTTCTATAAATTATAAAACATCTCACCTCTTCATCTATCTTCTCCTGTTCTGTCTCATCTTCCATTGATCTCCCAGCCGCTGCCTTCATGGCCTCATCTAGATAAACATCTATATTTTCTGTTGTAATGTTTGTGTCAGTGACGAACTCAAATAGTTCCCTCACTGTCATAGTCGGCACATTCTTTTTCCTAAAGAAGTCTGAAACAAATATGCATAAAAGACGAGTTTAGAGTTTAGTTCGTCCCTTTCGTGCCATGGGTAGTACATAGGGCAGAGGTTTTGATTCTCCATGCTTTGCAGTCCGCTGCCAGCAATTTTAGTTCTTGCATTGACTTGTAATCAATAATTTCTCCTTCTTTAAAAATATGGTGTTTTTTGTGGTTTATAGCTTCACTGCAATATCTGCACTTTTTGGCCTGACACATCAGACTTCAGCATAGCTTCTGGATCACTGAACCTCTATTGGATGAGACAGTCGTCTCCACACTTCTTAGTCACATATTACAACACGCATAGCAGGTAGCAGTATTGCTATTCATTGTTCCTTTTTGGGGCCCTGACAACACACAGGCGGTTACTTATACTCAAACGAGATATTCTTACCGCTGACGATGGATGTTTCAGACCATTGGCGCAAAAAAAACAACAACACAACACATTTCCAATCTCTGGACTACGTCCTGCTGGAAATCTAGTAGGATCATCATCCTGGTACAAGAGAGATCCAGTGGGAGTTTGAGAATTAACGCTGAAGAAAACAATATATCTTCACCATTTTACTTTGCCTGCAATATCTAGTTCAGGTGTACTGAAGGAGTCAAAAACACAACAGTTGTTACTTGTATCAGAAAGAGACAATCTTTACTTTGTTATTACGTTATGAAATAGAAAGGTTTGGAGAGAATAGCTACAAGCAAGACTGAGGACAACCATGTGAGATAATATTAACCTTCACCACGTCTATATCAACTCCGGCCGCCGAAAAACAAAATGGCGTCTAGCGCCGTTGGCGACATACACCATCCAATGAGATATCGTTATAATAGACGCCCCACAGCCTGATTGGTTACTCGGGAACATGCGCTATTGAAGCCGGTTCATTCCTACATCCGACATGATCGTTGTAACAATGGCTAGCCAGAAGATACAAATTTTATAGCAATTAATCTGACCACATCTGCACACCGGTACAATGCCATGATGTGACCGGTTTTATAGACCTATCTTTCATCGTATTTTAAATAAATAACATTGAATCGTGGCTTGAATCATGAATTATTTAGTTATTTAGTTTCACAGCAGTGAATATACAGAATGCAGCGTTGGTTTGGAGACATGTAGATGTTTGATATCGAATATGTTGAAGTGGAACCAAAAATGACTAGACCTAATCTCAAAGAAGGATTTTACTGCAAATCGACATGTTTTATACAGTTCTCCCGGCAATATTTTGATAATTTCGCAGTGAAAGAACATAAATACAACATATTTGCGTGATTTAGTTTACAGTGTTGCCAAGGAATTCGATAAATAAGGTAAGTTATTTTTTTATTTATTTTTTTCCTCTTTATTTGTTATAAAATATATGTTTTTTTGTGAAAAACATCTTTACCACTTTCTCATATGTCTTGTATCACACACACACGTACATAAATTACACCAATATATACATAATTCAATTCTTTATTTATATGTGCAAATATTATTTAAATATCTCTAACAACCAAAAAATTATCACATTTTCAAAACAGTCACCATCAATAACGCAAATTTTCAAAAAAGATTCCGGTGGCAGGGAGACGTTTCATATTTTTTAATCTGGCTTGCTAAAGGTTAATGTCATCATTTTGAATAAATAATGATCCTGACACAAGATACTAGAGATAAAGTAGTTGTGGAGATCCATGATTGCCTACGCCTTCTGTTATGACATTTGACATATGATAATAACACTAGAATATAAATACCTGTAATATTTGTTAAATCTTTGCGCAAAAATTCCATTGCATGAGGATGATCATGTTCCACAGACTGGGAGACATCAATGATGTAGGCTTTGTCATCACAATATCTATATGTACATTGAAATACAATGTAAGCATAGTCAGCATTTAAGTCATAACATCTGGAAGCAAATTGTTGGTTCATGTTAAGCAGATGTGGCCTATTTTTTACAGAACTAATCTCAAATATTATTTAACGAAATGAACTTTCGCTAAAGGCGTATACAATGCAGTATCCATCAATCTGTGCATAATGCACTGAGTGGCCCTCCTTCTCCCTTCCCTGGAACACCCTTTTGGAGGGAGGACTCTCAGTGCATTACATGAAAATCTAATTATTGCTAGAAGACAATTTGCGTTTTTTATCTCCGTGTCACAGAAGCTCAATGAAATCAAACATACTATTACAAAGTTGGACTGTTATCACGTGATGAGGCCACATTTGCCTAACATGTACCAAATTATTTTTGAATCATGAATAATCATCATCAAACAAGTAATCCTACAGGTTGTAGTCTCACTTTGTGAACAACACAAAAATCTTACCATGCCTCTGTTCTCAAAATCATCACTCATAGTACTTAACTCTGCACTGTCAAGTGATTCTTCTTCTTTTTTTGTTTGCCTGAATTGTGCAAAGTCATCAGATATAAACATATTCCTATTGAGTGGGTTAGTGCATGGCATCCTGATTGCTGTGGTGCACCTCTTGGTTGATTGCCTCCATCTTCAGCACCTGTACTTGCTCGATTTTAGGATAGTCTTGTCAGTCATAGTTTTCAGCCTCTGTTTAGCTGAGCTAAGTCCCATCTCCACTGCAAGGATCTTGCTTCAATGAGGTTTGTTAAGTGATAATCTTCAGGGATCTCCAAAAAAAAACCCACTTTGCAAATTAGATGTCATATACTGGATTTAAACCCATGACCCCTAGAGCACAAATTGAAAAGCTAAATCATTACATCAGAGAAATTCCCAGAACACCAGAATTATGCACTAGCCAATTTCTACTGCAATAGAAGATATATCTAGTGCCAAATTTAAAAAAAGGGCTAAAATGACATACTAGATTGATTTCTCTGTAAATGACAATGTACTCAATCCTCAAAAAATCACTACATGTCTGGCCTTGATTTCTTACTTTTTTTCTTCTGTCAAATGATTCCCATGAAAATAACAAAGTGATGCAGGACAGTTAACATTGAAAACCTTTGTTGTATCAGACTGTTAGATGGGAATGCTAGGTATGCCATCAATGGAAATAGATCAACAGATCTGACGGAAGACGGTAAACTAGTTAGCCTTGACATACATGCTGCACTCCTGGCAGCATGCGATGATCCCGGGATACTGCCACACTGAAATGTCTACCTTCAAGTCGAAACACCACAAATCCCCCTTCCCCCTAACATAAGACAGCAATCCTTTAAGACGAGTGTATGTATTTGAGTTTCATCTGTGTTATTCAACTGAAGTGGAGCTATGCCTTTGTCAGATATATTATGGGTTGTTAAGAGTTACCCGCTCATAGCTACAGGGATTATTTCATCATCGTTGAGAATACCACTCATAGTATGTAAGTCTATAGCTTCAAGCAATAATCCCCAGGGATCACAAAGCATGTAAGTCCATAGCTTCAAGCAATAATTCCCAGGGATCACAGAAAAATATATTTGTAAACAAGGCATAACAGCCAAGTATCAAACATGTGACCCTTCCATGTGCTGCAAGAGTCCAAAAGGGCAGCAAAATATAGCAACATTCTTCACCTTCCATGCATATCATAAGACATGACTAAGAGGGTTATGGGGTGGAGTTGGCTGTCCCATCCCATACAGGGTCAAAGTAACCATGAAGCTATTCTGAAGTCGGATGTATCAAGTCAAAAGACATACAATATCGCAGAAGCGCTGTAAGCTATGATACAATGAATTCTCTTCTCCAGACTACATTCTGCAAAGCTGCAGAGTTTGAAAGCAAATGCATAAGAAGAAGCGTGACCGTGTGAACACAAGAAACACTAATAAACTGTGTTAGACTTACAGCATATTAAATTCACTTAAATCTCCATGTATGAGCCGACATTCATGATACATCTTGCGAACAATCAGGATAACATCCAGGTACAGCTCCCTAAATTTGGTCTCTGGCAGAACAGTGTCTTTCAGCAATGGGGCTGCTCTGTAAGAATACATTGAAATCAGGGTTTTATTAAAGGTACATGTAAAAATTGTTGTTATAAATCAGCCTCACAGCATCCAGTTTGACCTGAAGTACTCAGCTGTTTTGTTAGTAATTCTTCTTCTTCTTCTGCGTTCAGCAAATGTGGTCATGTTATATTGTCAGGCCTGTTGTCAGGGTGAAGTCCGCTGTCTTCTCTAAATCAGAACAGCTGCCCCATAGCTTTTGCCTCAAGTCTGTATCCTCTGGCCAGATCTGCTGTTTCTGCTCTTTGTATGTTGGGCAGTCCTGATGTCAGTCATTGACCAGAAATCACTCAACTAGTGTTGACTAGTACCACAAAGCAATGGCCCCATTCCTCAACCTTTCTAACGCATGAACCCAGATACCCAGTTCCTGGTGTCTGAGTTGGCCACAGGACTTTTATGCAAACCGTGAGTCACAATTTAACATAAACCCAGGTCACTTGGTCAATGGACAAGCGATTTAGAAAAAGCACTACTGTAGATCCCAAGGGGACTTACAACAAACATGCAAAAAAGACATTTATTAATGCATGCATAAATATTATTGGTTATCTTGGACATATAATAAGTTTTATTGGTTGTCCGATTATCTTTAATATGTTGTTCAGTTGATTAGCGGCTTATTTTTATTGTGTAGATTTTATGCAGATCATTTAATTATGCAATCATTTTTCATTCAAGCTTCATAAACTTATATTTCTATGGTGTCTGTTTAGTTTATAAAGATCTCAGGAAAATGTACAGCCGATACAAGAACATGAACATTTTGATCTAACAACACAAAGAAAAACAAATAAATTTGTATTTTTCAAATCTAACAAAGTAATAAAAATTAATAAGTAGAACTATATAACAGTACAAGTAAAAAAAAAGTACACATGGAGAAATAAAAAAATCAACAATTTGGTAGTACGCCCAGACAGCATAAGACTATGAAGAAACACAACTGGTTTGATATCAAAATTCATTTATCCATCTATCTATTCGCTAAACCCTTTGTTGCCTTCAGCGTCAGGGGTAGAAGAGTTTTCTGGAAATGACCTTCTTGTGTGCTGAGTATATTGTGGGTATTGTCAACTCTGTGGTCCACTATTTTCGTGGTCGGTCTCTAGGTCTGCCTTTCCTTATCTGTGTGTAGCATAGCTTGCTGTGGTATGCTGTCTGGTGGTAGTCTGTTGATATGTGCAAACCATTTGTTGTCTCTTAATATATTCTTATATTGGGATGGTGCCGGTTTTTTGTCTAATGTCCTTATTTCTCACTCTGTCTGTTAGTGATATTCCTAGGCTTCTGCATAAGCATGCCATTTCAGCTGTCACAAGTTTACATTTGTCTTGTTCTGTCATTGTCCATGTTTGGCATTGTTAGCACAGCGTTGGCAATATAATCATTTTAAATAATGTTATTTTGGTGTTTAAATCTACAATTTTGTTTCTGAAGATTGGTGTCATTTGCCCTAGGGCTTGGTATGCTTTACTACATCTGTTGTGTATTTCTTTGCTGCTCTTGCCGTTTGTTGTTATATTACTTCCCGGGTATATGAATTCTGTCACCTGATTAAATATGTTGTTTCCAACATACAGATTGGTGTTTCTTTCTTTTCTTCCTATCTTCATTACTTCAATCTTTTCTATATTTATCTCCTTGTTAAAGATTTGGCATGCTTGATGTAATCTGTCTATTTGTCTTTGTAGTTGCTCTTCTGATGATGCTACTAGTGCTTGGCTTGGTCGTCTACAAATAGCAATTAATTTAAGTTATCCTTCAGATGGTTTTCTTCCATTGTCTTTGCAGATGTGATCTATGTATGTTATGAACAAGAGGGGGGATAATACACATCCCTGTCTCACTCCCGAGTTAATTTAAAATAATTGGATGTACCTGTGTTCATTCTTACTGCTTATTAACTTTTGGCATATATGCTCAGACTTAGGCTTTCTGATGTTGGGGAACTCCATAGGTCTGTAGTGTTATCCATAGTTGTGCACTATCCACTCTGTCAAAAGCTTTCTCTTGGTACACGAAAATCAAATATAAGTCTTGGTTATGTTCTGCACTACAGAAACATTACACTGATTAGTCAAGCCAGCAAAATACTACTTGGTATCATCATGAAAAGATTACAACATAAGCCGGAAGAAGAGTTAAATGAAGCACAGGCAGGTTGCAGACCGGGAAGAGGCACCAGAGACCATATTTTCAATATGCAGAGAGTTTAATATCGACATCTACACATGCTTTATTAACTACACCAAAGCATTTTATTGTGTACAACATCTAAAACTGGAATATCCTGAAGGATATGGGTTCCCGCTACACCTAATCCACCTCATAAAAAAATATATCAAGACCAAAAAGCAGCAGTGAGAGTAAATAGTGAAACATCAGATTCATTCAGCGTGGAAAAAGGAGTAAGACAAGGATGTGTCCTATCACCATATCTCTTTAACATTTATGCAGAGAACATAATGAGGAATGTAAGAAATGACTAACAGAGAAATAACTTCAACCCACTCAACATTGGATGTCACAAGATACTAAAACTAAGATATGCTGATGATACAACATTATTGGCACACAGTCCAACAAGTTTCAAACACCTCAAAAACTCCATTTAAAAACATAGTGAAAAACAAAAATCTATTTCTGAATGGAAACAAGAGACAAAACCACTAGCAAGTTCTCAATAAGTATCAACAACAGTGAATTAGAAAGAGTCACCAGTTTTTAATACCTTGGTTCTCTTACCATAGCAACAGTGATTGCTATAATGAAGTCAGAAGGAGGCTGGCTATCAAAGAAGCTGATACAAATGAAAAACATAAGACTGAGCTGCTGACAAAACAACAAAACTAACATTCCTAAGAGTTTACATATTACCAGTGGCACTATATCGGTGTGAATCCTGGACAATCATCAACAAAGTGAAAAATAAAACAGCAGGATTTGAAACAAAATGTTACAAAAAATTCCTCAGAACACCATGGACCAAAAAGATCACTAATGTAGACATCCTGAGAGAAATGAATGTAAAAACTGGCTAAACAGCATGGTTCTTTCCTGTAATCTACAATATTTTGGCCATATTAAATGCCATGATAGCCTAGAGAAGACCATAATGGAGGGGATGATGTCAGGGAGATGTCAAGACATCAAAGACGACCTGAACATGACAGTAACAGAAGCAGGAAGACTAGATCAAGATCGACAGAAGTTTCGAAAAGTTGTGATGACTGCTACATCCTGTTCAGAATATGCTACCTGATGATGATGTGCCACTATCAACAGCCACTGACACCCACAGTTTAATCAATTATTCCATAAATGTGTTTACAACACAATCACCTACTGTCCTACAGAGAAGCAAAAACACTATCCATAATACATGTATGTCAAAGTGGAAAACAAAAATTATGCAATACATCACCTCCAAAGATACCAACAGACCACAATATTTCAGTTTAGAACAGACCACTGCAGACTGTTGGGCCACCTTTACTAACTGAGGATCTCATACACAGATGAATGTCCGGAAGCCAGACTCCTGAAAACATACTTCAGGATTGCTCAACATACACAGAGCAGAAACAACGAAGAAGGCCAGAGGATAGAGATTTGAGGTAAAAGCTATGGGGCAGCAGACTTCTCTGACCTGGAGAAGACAGTGGACTTCACCCTGGTGACAGACCTGACAATATAACATGACTGCAGATGCTAAAAGCAAAAGAAGATAGATGTATTTACAAATATCTTGAAATCTTTATGTCTGACAGTGCTAAGACCATCACCATTGCATTTCAGCCAATAGCTATTTACTCTCAGATATTTTCTTCACAAGAAGATCTAAGTAATAGTGCACAAACACAGTAGTAGCAGCTACATACCATTATTTTGTTTTAATATATTTGTTGTTATTTTTGTCAATATCCAATTGCTACTGAGTAGTTCTACTCTTAGCATCTCAATGTCATTCATTAAAAAGTACAGGCCTTCTGAAGATGACTTAGTCTATACAGGAATTAGTTATAGTTACACCTATAAATATCTAATACAGATATGGTGTAAGGAACCACCAATTCCCTACTTAAGTTCTTTTCTGGCATTGAGAGGGAAGGGCAGTCAATAGTGAGGTGTTTGGCTGTCATGTTGGGATAAGAGCTGTTCCTACATGGGCTTAAATATATATGAAACAATAAATATTAGTACATCTTATACCTGTACTAATATTTATTGTTTCATCTTATACCACATCTACGCTGAAAGTATAATGAGGAATGTGAGAGAAGACATACACAACACTGACTACCACGCTTTAAACATAGGTGGATTCCTAATCCCGGAACTACGCTACGCAGACGACACAGTGCTTCTTTCAAATGATATAAAGGGATTGGAACAACTAATCAAGAACACAAAGAAATATAGTGAAGCACAAAATTTGTATTTAAACACGCAGAAAAAAAAAATCATGTCAACAGATATAACAACACAACAACCACAAATCAGAAATACCGAGATAGAATGTGTGGATAAATTTGATTACTTAGGAGCAAACATCAACGGTGCAGGAGACTGCATGGCAGAAATAAGGAAGAGATTGGCAATGGCATATTGCAAAATAACACGGCTGAAAAACATATGGAAAAACAACAAAATAGAAATGAAAGTGCTAATGTTACGAACTTTTATTTTTTCGGTTGCAACATACGGCTGTGAAACATGGACTCTAAGTAAAACAGCGGCAAAGAGGATCAGTGCCTTCGAGCTGAAATGCTACAGGAAGATACTTAGAATATCATGGAAGGATAAAATCAGAAACTCAGATATTATAAACACACTGAATATTCCAGTGTTGGTTACTAAACACAATAACAAAAAGAAAACTACGCCTGTTTGGTCATATAAAGAGACATAACTGTTTAGAACAACAAATATTGGAGGGAAGAGTACCTGGGAGAGGAGAAGGGGCAGACCAAGAAGACGATGGACTGACGGCATTAAAGATAACATGAATACATCGCTAGAAAATGCAAGCCACATCGCCCAAGACAGAGAGAGGTTCAGAGAGTTCATTGGGAAGACAACGTTCTGGATGGAATACATCACATGACACATCTTATACCATATTGTGATTGATATTCCACTTAAAACATATAATTTTATATTTTCACAGAACATACACTCCATCTTGACCAATGAATCCCATCAGTAGCACATTGTTTTTCAACAGGATTGGTTCAGGGCAGGGGATTCCAGCTTTGTGCAACCTATTGGTAACAAAAAATGGAAACAAGTAAAATAAGTCAAACACTACTCAAAATAAGTTCAGAATCACAAAATATCTATCTATCTGTTGATGTGACATATCCTTTACAGAACATTTTCTCACTGTCACTCTGTAAACCTCCCAGTTTTGTGCAAGCTGTCCTGCCTTTTCTAGTGACACAAAATGTCACCTATTTAAAAAATTCAAAACAGGGTCTGTTTCTGATGACCATTGTTCTTCTTGTGGTGCGGTACTGAACTGGTACTGTGAGCCACTACAGTGATGAATTTATTGTAATGAAGATCGGAGCACCAATAAACTTGTCCCGGTTTAAGCTGACCATAACTCATCATGTGTCTTTTATACAATTTGCAATTAAACAAAAAGTGGTTGTTTCAGTTCTATATAATCTTAAAAAATGCCTTAGATTCTATATAATCTTAAAGAAAACCTTAGATTTTATATAATCTTAAAGAAAACCTTAGATTTTATATAATCTTAAAGAAAACCTTAGATTTTATATAATCTTAAAGAAAACCTTAGGTTCTTCAGAGAAGAATTAAATTAATTTATAAATACATGGGTCCACTCTGAATATCATAATTTTTCTGATATCATAATGTTTTTTTTCCTCACTGTGGATTTTTTTAAACTGTCATTTTGATACAATGGAAGGTTGAAAGGACATGCTCTGGAGTCTGACAGCCTGTTCAACATATACAATCTGAAGTACCGTTAAGATCCGTGTATAAACCGAGAATTTTTGGACAAAAATCAGAGATGACTTCATACTCCTCGTCTTATATTCGAGTAAAATCAATTTTTTTTAAAAATTATGTCCAAATCACAGTAAAAAAAGGAGAAAAACATTGTTTAAAAAAAATGCCAGTGACAACTCACATGTCCCGATATATTAAGCCAGGATAAAATGACTAGGGCTCACCAGCAATTTAGAGTGTACTTAACATAATGCTAGGCCTCTAATTACATTAATTTCTATATATCATACAATATTTCCTTCGAAATCTCTGATATTTCTTGATAAAAACTCACTTACTAGGTCTATATTGTTATTTCCGACATGCTGACATTTTTACTGAGCATAATTTCCCCGGAAACGCTATTTTTAGCAATGGGTATTGCCGTTTTTTTACCGTTACGGTAAATATATTTCTATCATAACGGTTTCAACTGATCATCAAAATTAATCAGAAAAGTATACCAGTATCTGATGTTATTTATTGACCAAAATATGGTAATGGTCTGTGAAAAAACAAATGAAATACAGTAGCCTAAGCTGATCTACCAGTAACACATGTTTATCATCAAGGCCTAGTCTTGTTTGTGTAGGGAAACAGAACTACCAGTAGTCTAAACACTGTCACACATTTTCATTTTGCGGTAAAGCAAATGTTACAACAGTTACTGACTATCTACTAGACTATAAGACCTGTGTACAGAAAATGTAAAAACACATCAAAGGCAGATTTTGAGTATTTCCGTGCATGTGCTGGTCGGCCTTGCCAATTTTTAACATGCGACTCCAAGTATATAAATAGTGACCAAGAGAATAATCAAAAATATAAATTTTGCACCAATGGCCTGACACATCCATATTCAGCAGAAAAAATATAATACATTCTAGCCCCAATTGAACATAATGAAGATAAACATTTATACAAATACCTTGTAAGGTTCCTCATCTCTTTTTCTGCCCACAGTCTGACCATCTTCCTCGGGTTAGATTTGCAGTAACCATGGCGGAATCTAAGAGAAAAACGAGTGAGAGAATAAATTCATTAAGCTTCTTTAAGACTACATTATTATGGCCTTCAGTGACCTCATATTTAATATCCATTATTTGTTTCATAGCCTAACTAATTTACAACATTTTTTTTTAAAAGATAAAAATAAGCATAAAATGTAATAAGTATAAATAATACAAACATGGACAACTTCTACGTTACGGCCAATGGGCCTTTATCAAGAAAAAAAAACACACCAGAAAGATAATTTTTTAATTAGATATTTACTCTTGTTGCTAATTATTTTTATTCATAGTACCTCACATTAGTCTTTTAACTGTTATCTACACAGGATCTTTCTAGAATAGTAAAGTCACATTTTCTGACCATGAGATATGTAGTTGAAGTGGCCCAGAAGTCATGCAGTCATATGGGATATGTAGATGAAGTGGCCCAGAAGTCATGCAGTCATATGGGATATGTGATGACAAGTAGTTACGAAGCCATGCAGCATCTCCTTATTGACTGCCCCTACCAAGAAAAAAGAAGTCCTGCACCTTTTTTAAGAATATCATTGCGCTGACAAGAGTAGAACCACTCAGTAACATTTGGATATCTACAACAATAACAACCACTAGCTGGCTGATGTGGTAAGATGATTTTTTTCTCATTCCAGTGTGAATGTTTGACCAAGAAAGACACGCAACAATGCAGCTGATTTTGAAAATAGTTCCAACCAATTACACAAGGCTTTCGGCCAAAGATGGATGTGTTGAAACATTGGCGCACAAAGGCGGATGTGGTGGGCCATTGTCACAAATACAACGGCGACATAACGCATTTCCATTCTCTGGACTACATCCTGCTGGAAATTTAGTACGACCATGGTCCTGCTGCAAGAGAGATCCAGCGGGAGTTTGAGAATGTACACTGAAGAAAAATAAGACAAGGCGTACCATTTTTTTGGATTATTTTAGGAAAAGAGAAGCAAGAATCATACTGAAGTTAAAAATAGAAATTAAGTAGAAAGATATGGTATCAGTGAACTTATGAGCTAGGCAAATGACTGTCATAATTATAAATAACCGAATTATCAGAGGATGTCAGACACTGTCACTAGTAGGTTTGCTGCTTGATCTTTCAACAGTTGCAGCTCACAGTTTACCGGAAGAGATGAATAATAATAGTAGTAGTGAAAGTACAAATTATTTCATTGATGCCCACAGACACTGCAACTGATGTTATATTTAGGCTGTGATTAGGGAAATTCAGTAATATATATATGTGGCAAAATGAGGAGTTTGTTCAACCAGAGAGCCACAACCATTAGCATGCTCGCCCTTCTTTATGTACTGAGGGAGAATAAGTACTATGGGTCATGTTGTCTTTGAAAAATTAAATTTTGGCTGTGATTGAATAATAAAACTGAATGAATGTGGGGCAGAACGAGGAGCATGTTCAATAAGTGTGCCATAGGAACCATTAGCATGGATGCCCTTCAGTATTTGCTGGGGAAAATAAATTTTCATGGGACATAACAGAAAAATAATACAACACTTCATACTTCTTTAAGTTAAAATTGGCACACGTAAATACAAGCCAGTATCATTTTGCAGTATTTTTGTCAAAAATGCAACAACCTAACAGCAACCACATTAATTACTAAAGGTTAAGTTGTGCTAAAGAGATTATGGGTTCAAACCCAGGTCATGATGTTCACAAAATGGATTTTGTTGGAGATCCCTGGAGATTATTACCTGAAACTACAGTTACGTCCTAAAACTACAGTTACACGTCCTGAAACTATAGAGTTACATGTTACCAGTGATACCTATCAGTATATGTTTCACTGAGAAGGATGGAGTACAACATGTGGGGAAATTTGAGTACAATGAAGTTTATCCTCTATGCCTTTTGAGCCCCTTTTTGTTATCTACAAAAATATCTAAAAACTTTAAAGAACAGTAAAGTTAAACTTTGACAAATGTAGTCTTGCCATACCACACTCTTCACAATCAAAGTTATAAACATAGTATACAAGAAAATTTGTAAAAAATATCACAGATACCTAAATTCTCCTGTGACATATCTGTCCCTATCCTTGAATATCAAAATAGAGGTCTTGTATATCTGTAAAGAAATTGTCAAAACTAGTACAGATTTGGTCAAAACTAGTACAGATTTGGTCAAAACTAGTACAGATTTGGTCAAAACTAGTACAGATTTGGTCAAAACTAGTACAGCTTTGGTCAAAACTAGTACAGATTTGGTCAAAACTAGTACAGATTTGGTCAAAAATATAATACATATCTCTGTCTTAACTATGTGGAAATACTATAACCTAAGAAGAGGTACACAAAGTGATTGTTAATACAGTATACTCATTTTTTTGTGATTTATTTTCTGAGAACATCTATAATAAACATAAAATACTAATCTAAAGAAAAGATTAGACCACTTGCTTCGTAGCAGATCTAGCTCCAGCCGAGATAAATGTCTTTATTATGATTGTAGTAAACTTAATTCAGATTACTTTAAAAATATTAGAGTTGCCATACAGACTTAAGATAGCTATCTTGCCTCCATTCTGATCAAATGGAGTGAGCTCATGCTGTATTCATTCCTAGATTTATTTAATCATGTTTATGAGTTTACCAACAATAAAAAATAAGAATGGAATACTTCAGTGGGTCAAATCCCAGATCAAGTGCCTACCTTCATATTTTTATTTGGATTATTTACTTTGGCTATGTTTAATGTGACAATGGGTAAATTTATTTATTAACCAAATCCCTAACCCACACAACTCTCCTAACAACAACAAAAAAACAAATGTGGTTGGGGTTTCACAGCCTACCAAAATGGCAAGAAATTAGCTAAGACGTCAGCTACATATCCCACTACAACATCAAGTATGAGAATGAAAATATAGGCGGTGACAGCAGCTCTCACTTGGCAGACGACGCAATCACCAAAAGACTAATTGATTCTATCGGACTCTCAAAGTATGCTGCACAAGATAGAAAAGTGTATGATCAGAACTGAATGGATCACACTTCTCAAGAACGCGCAGAGATTAACATGGATCTCCTGTCCAGGTCATGCTGGGGTCAAGGGAAACGAAAGAGCTGTTTAGAAGAAATGTTGGCTGGTAAAGCCTTGGTGAATGGCACTGAGATAAGAAGAGACAGGAGTTAATTGATTAGAGCAGTCATGGATACCCTATGAAAAGAAGAGAACAAAGTCGAACGAGACAGTGTACATATTCAGAGAATGGTAGAAATGGGAGGGACTAGAAGTGACAGGAGAAAGTGCTCCCTCTCTGGAAAAATCAGAAGAACGTGCAATCAGCAACTGACTGGAAAACTGAGCGTATACACTTTTAGATGGCTGACGGAACATCAAGCAGAGCATATATGGGAATTCCCCCAGTGCTGTGACACTTGTTCCTAATCAAGAATCAAATTCTCCTAACCACTCATACAACCATCCTAAATATTTAAATTAATAAACATAACCAAGGGAAATAAAATCAAAAGAAAAATATTACTGTAAGCACATAATCTGGAATGGGACCCTTGAGTGTATTTAATCTTAGATGGATAATAAACTGATGAGCTATGCATTTATATGAATGTCTCCTGTGTGCCAGAAAACTGTACTCTAATCAAGGATCAAAGTTTGTGAGCTTAGTTGGAACTCCAAAATACTCCAATAGCTTCCATAAAACTCCTGCCAACTGTTAAATATTGCTTCATATACCTTTTGCATTTGTTCTGAAACATCTACAGATTGCAAGACATAGTTCAGAGAATAGAACGTGTTGTATCATGGTTTACAGCAGGAGTGGGCAATATATAGTAAGCTGACTAAATCCAGCCCTCCAAGCTAGTTAAAATTATTGTGTGCACTGCACTGTTCCATGAGTTCACAAAATATCAAATCACAAGCAATCACAGTCCAACTGTAAACCATGATGCTATACAATGATATAGAGAAAATTCTTTACTTCAAATCTTTGATGTTTAGTACATGTTCAAGAGATAGTGTATATTGACATTTTGATTGATTGACACACAGGAGGCAACAAAAGTTTTACCTTTGAAGGGGCAAAATCTTTTGATCAAAGTATTTAAAAAACTCAGCAAGCATGATAACGGTAAAAACTAAGCAAGCAGGACAAAGGTAAAAACTCAGCAAGCAAGGTTTCAACATCCTTTAAACTTCAATACTATATATATATATATATATGCTTCTTTATATTTAATTAATAGCTTTTAATTACTCCTGATTGGCTGGTATGGTCATATCTCATTTGTAAAACCATAAATTTGATCCACTGACTGAAAATAGGTTACTGTTACTGTGTTATAGCGTGGCTTCCTTCAGATGGACACAGCCTATGTCAGCATGACTTACGGGATTGGACAGACAATATCACCCTAAAAACCTCCATAGTTGACTCTTACAACATTATCACTCTTTATGGACCTCAAAAAACTTATGATTTCATTGAAGACAGAAAAGATGAGCGAGAGATAATTGCCTACACAACATGATATCATTGAAGACAGAAAGGATGAGCGAGGGATGATTGCCTACACAACATGATATCATTGAAGACAGAAAGGATGAGCGAGGGATGATTGCCTACACAACATGATATCATTGAAGACAGAAAAGATGAGCGGGGGATGATTGCCAACACAACATGATATCATTGAAGACAGAAAAGATGAGTGGGGGATGATTGCCTACACAACATGATATCATTGAAGACAGAAAAGATGAGCGGGGGATGATTGCCTACACAACACGACATTATATACCTTAATTGCTTTATCTGAGTCATCTTTTGCTGTAGCATGATAGACATTTGCTTCCTTTCCAGTGCTGATTGCCCCATTAATCTCCTTCAGTGTACCTTGACTCAACAATCGATACAGAATCATGCGAGTCCTGGGATCAAGAACCTGCTCAACAGTTGCTTGTTGAGACTTATCTCTCCGTCTGTGAAGAGCAATATCATACTTTCTAGATACATTTCTAAGAAATTAGTTCATTTTATTTCTATTACAGATCCTGACTAATCAATTGCAAACTTTAATTATTTTTTTTAAATCTCTAATTTTATATTTTTTTAACAAATTTTCCTGGTTCACAATCAGTCAAATAAAAATTATGATTATAATATTTCAACAATTTTTTCACAAGGTCACAGAAGCATACATATTTGTTTATATATATGAGAAAGCTATGGAAAGGTAGTAATAATAACAACGACACTAAAGTAACCCTTTTAAGATCGTGTATTTTTCACAGTGACAACATATGGATGCGAGACTTGGACTTTAAACAAGACAATATCCAAAAAAATAAATTCATTTGAAATGAAGTGCTACAGAAGTCTTATGAATATCATGGACAGAGAAATAAAAGAACATTGAAATTTTGAAATTAATGAAACTAAATGAATGGTGGCATCTAAATACCATCATAAGAAGGAAGCTACAGTATTTTGGACACTAGAAGCGACATTATGATATCAAAAGGCCGATTCTGGAGGGCAGAGTGCCAGGTGAGAGAAGAAGATCTAAGAAGTCAATGGACCAGCGACATCAAAGAATGTATGCACATGTCTCTGGCCAATGCAGGCCTGCTTGCCCGGGACAGAGAGGTGTTCAGAGTATCCAAGACGAAGACATCATTCTGAAAAGAAGAATATGTCATTTGATATATGTGACAGGCCGAAAGGCACAGATACCGCAGCAATGCTGTAAAACATGACACAACGCATTCCGTTCTCCGGACTACATCCTGCTAATCTGCAGGAGTTTGAGAATGAACGCAGAAGAAGAAGCAAGATGTAGTTCAGAGAATGGAATGCATTGCATCATGGTATACAGCCTGACTGCAATATCTACGCTATTAGGACAGACACATCCGACTTCAGCATGGCTTCTGGGTCACTTAACCCTCTATGGGATGGGATAGCTAACTCCACCCCTAAAACCTCTTACGACATGCATGACCGGTAACAGAGTCACTATTCTCTGCTCCCCTTTCAGCCCCTCAATACACAGGCGACCAGATTGTCCTATTAGATTTCCAGCTGGATGTAGTTTAGGGAACAGAAATGCACTGTGTCACAGTTGTATCAGTACCAATGGCATGACTATCTGACTACTACATTCAGTGTTTTACCACTTTCAGTGAATGCATATAGTCAGAGTGATAAGTTGATGTAAGTCAGTAATCAAAATTGGTGTTTCAGACAGAGCTGAGGATTGACTGCAGGATTGATGATAACTTGTACATGTGACTTCAGTAGAAAGAACTGAATGAAAACTAAGGTCCCAAGCAAGACAGCATTGACAGACTGAACAGAGATGGACAGATCCCAACGTTTCGCCTGAGAATGGGATGCTGCAATCTAAAAGTACATGCGCCAAATCAGTATCAGCAAATCTGCGCCTGCAGAGCAGCAGCATGGATGCCAGAATACACACTACAGAATTGTCCCATTTTCGCTTTTCACAGAACAACTATCTTGCCCACAGGAGCTTCTCTGCAAAGCAAGTTGTGGGGAACCCAAGATGGCATAAAACAAACCGCTCTATACATGACCAATATTGGAATTAATGTTTACAAATGATCACAAAAGATTATTATTATTATTATTATTATAACAAATCTACTTACCTTCCATTCTTGTAGTCTCCTATTAAAGAAATAAAAAAAATATATGTGCATAAAAGAATCAAATCCTGAGTTTTACAAAATATTTACATTATAAAACTGTGAAATTGAATCATTTTTAATTTGGTGTTTAAAAAAACTGGAAAGATTTATCACCCCATCATCAGATTTCGAGGCATTGTTTACTGTGATATGGTCAATGAGAGAAAATACATTTCCTGGATAACATTTCTTCAAACAAGTTTGATGTTGAAAATCTCAATTTCACACACAAGTCGTTCAGATGTTAGGGGATTTCCCTGATGTCATTAAGCCCTTCGCTTTGTGCTCAAGAAGTAGTGGGTTTGAATCCCACCTGCAACATCTTGTTTATAAATTGGAATTTTATGTAGATCTCTGGGGATTATCACTTAAGGATATGGAGTTATGTTCTATGAGTGGTACTCTTGACAAGTGATGCACCACTTTGCTGAGAGTGGCCAAGTATATATGGGATAACCCAAGTACAATGAAGTCGATCATCTACATCTTTTGAGCCATTTTTATATTAACAAATAATCAAATATATAAATTGTAATATAGCAAAGGTTTTTTTTGACAGTATTATTTGAACTGCAATCATCATTATTTCAATTGGAAATAACTGACTGGATTCGCACCCTATGTTGAAAGTTGTTTTGATTTCCTCATAAACATTGTAACTCTTTTTTTTAAAGTGCATTAAAAAAGACTAACGGAAAGCATCATAAGACAGGTTTTGCTCTGGAACTAAAGAGGGTTCTTGTTTGGAAATAGTGTCCCCCAAATTTTGATTATTTCCCTTGGATATGTTTATCAGTTTATGTTTATCATTTATTAATTTAAATATAAATTTATTTAGGATTAGTTATGGAAAACATAACTAATCCTAACCCTAAAACATAAATATTTAAATTAATTATTGATATAATATTTAGATTCATTAATCCTAAAATAAGCAGGGAGACACAGGTTCCAAACCAGGACCCCAAAGAGAAAAACCGTGAAATACCCAGAGGACAAAATTAGATTGTTTGAGGACAAAAACTTTGTTTTGTTTGCTTTGGCATAACCATTATTTGTTTCTTGACAAAGTTGCCAATAAGACCAATATGTTGATAATTGTTTTTGTGTTCTATTGTTATTTATTATTGTTTTTGTTTTCTTATTGATAGTTAGATAGAGAAGTTCGGCATAACCAGTAGTAAATTGGTGGCAGGGAATGAGCACAGTTAACCCTATCTTGGCTGCAGTGGCTCGGAGCAGTTCATAGGTTGAAACCTACCTTTCTAGTAGTGTGATAGTTGTTCTCTGGCTCTAGCCCGGGGTGGGACGAAAATACAGACTCCCCAGCAATATAATGCCCATGCATATATCATACATTGGCATTGGATCAAAGGGCATGAGCCCATGGACCACTGGATCTGCAACCAACCATCGATAGTTAGGTATTCTCAATAACCTGTTTACTTTATTTACCTGATATTATGTTAGTTTGGTTATGAAACAACATAAATACAATAGGCTTAGGTATTTAGAAGTATTTTATCAGGTATGCCACACTTCGGACAAGTGTAGGTGTCAGTATTTCCCCCCGATTTTTATCTTTAGACAAGTATTTTGATTCAGTTGTTTTGTTTGTTATCTTTACCACCTTCTCACATCATACATCACCAAGAAAACTTATATCATTAGATTTGATATTCAATTTGTTATTTACACTTTCAGAAATTATTTTAAAATCTATAAGAACAACAAAGTTATTGCATGTTCTGAACATCCACCAAAAATAATGCAATTTATCAAACAAGAACCCAACTGCAAGGGAGGGGAAAATTTATGTAATTTTAATATGGAGTTCTAAAGGTTATCTAAACATACATATTATAAAATAGTGTAAGACTACATTGAACTACATACCCAAACTAATTTTATTGACTTGAGTTTGGAGTTGTCCATGGCTAAGGCCTCTAGATTGTACCTTGACAAAACAAAAAAAGCAAGAAATTGTTATACAAATTTATCTTCTATTTCTTTTGGAATGCAAAGAATTACTATTGATCTTGTCCAATATTGGTCATATATACAACACTTTTAGGTTGTTACAGGTTGCCTCTAAAACTTGTTTTGTAGAGATGTTCCTGTGGACAGATTGATGTTCTGTGAACAGCGAAAGTTGAGGCAGTATTGTAGCATGTGCTCTGGTGTCTAAGCTATTGCTCCACAGATGCAAACCACAGGATTGTCAGCGCCGATTTGTGTATTGTCTTTAGATGGCAAAATTATCAAAATGATGTGCATTCATTGATAAATTGAACATTTAGTAATCTTCTATTATGTATTTCTGTACGAAAATGTGAGAAATCTTACAATACTAGAACGTAACATATAGATCCCTTTATAATCAACTTTCCTTTACAAACCCTTCCTTCTGTTGCAGCATTAGTAGAACCAAGTCTGTATCTGTACAAATAAATAGCATCTGTAGATGTCTTCAGCCTGTCAAGGGTCAAGGTCTTACTTCAACATTAAAAGTACAAGATGCAAATGTTGATTACAAAATAAAGAAGGTAGCAGATGGCATTTGACTGAGGTCTGGTCAGCTGACACCAATTTGCCTCACTACTTGAGTCAAGACATTTTTCCAATTTGACTAATCATCCCTATGATTTTTTCTTCAAATAATTTCTCTATGCTTCCTAAATATTGTATTCATTTAAACTCAGATTACAATAGTCATGCTTTAGTTTCATAATCTGCACAAGTAAAATAGTTTATTAGTAGTTATAGAAACTACAGGGTCAGCAGATGGTGGTAACTTGTCCCTGTAGATTTTGACAATTTTGAGGTTATCCCTGAAAGTAGGCAGCATAATCCTATCAGAGATGGAGGATGAGCTCCGAGATCCCATAAGCAAAATTTGTATGTTAAAGATCCCTAGGAACATAACATAGACATTAGTAACAACAGGCTGAAAAGCTGTCATTGATGAAATAACAGTAACAGATCAATACGAAAATTTGTATAAATAGACATACCGTTAATTATAAAATAAGTGAAGCATTTGAGTTCAAGATCACTGTGGATTGTCAAAACATCAAAGCACTGTAAATACCATTTTGAGTTCATTTGAATTGAAAGATTGTTCATAGACAAAATAAGTTAAGCATTTGAGTTCAGACATAAGCATGTCAGAACATCAAAGTAACGGTTTTTGAAGGTTACAACTATGGGATACTTTAAGAATTTGTAAAAAGATACACAAGCATCATATGCACAGCATATAAAAATATCCCTAGTCATGTTGCCATCTTGAATACTCAGTTGTCCAGATTATTATATGAATATACTACTCTAGCCATGCAGGGTTTAGAGGCAGTAAAAGAGCAGACTCATAGGTGGATAATGCTATGGTTGATGGCACAGCACTAAGAAAAAATAGGTCTAATCTAAAATTTAAAAAAAAGGGTATATATAGATTTGCTAAAGAATTATGAAGACATAATGGAGATAATGTACAAAGAATGTTAAAAATTGGAGCGACAGGAGGGAAGACAGTGTGATCTATCTGAAAAGATTCACAGATCACATAATCAAAATCTAACTGGGAATTTTGAGTCTGCACATTCTTGTATGCCTGCTGGAATGGAATGGACAGAGAGCACTTATGAGATGATCCCATGCTATGAAGGTTTCTAATCAAGGATCGAGAAAGCAACATAAAAATTAATATCAAGAAGAGACATTATATATGGGACTCTCATTTGTGCTACATTCTTGATTTGGAACCAGCATCAGATATATGTACAGGCATCAACAACATAACAAGAACACAACAAATTTGAACACTTACATTGAAGTCTTTCATCACACTTTCATAAGCATTCAACTCCATTTCATCAATATCATAATCTTCATCATCATCTCCTCTGCTATTCACATTATCATCTGATAGGAAATAAATTGAAAAAAATATTTCAATTATTATGACAACATTGATTTTAAACAACAAATAGAAAACAAATACCAGGTATGAAACTTACTAGTTATCTCTTCATCTTATAAGGGATGTGTTCACTGCAGAACATTATCCTCACCGGCACGCTGTAAGCCTTCCATGATTAATCTCTCTAACTCAATTTGTCTTTATATATGTTGGAAATATGTTGGCTTGAATTTTTTGATAGCTTTGAGGTGCCAAACTTCTATGTTCAGGTCTTTACAGACATCTGTGCTGGATCTATCCATTGTAGTCTTAAGACTTTAGGAAAATATCAATTCAAATATTGATATTTTCTTTTCCACTGCGGATGTTATTGTTCAATCCTCACAACCATATGTTGTAAAAACACACAGCTTCATAATAGTTGTAACTCTATTGTTCTGTTTGACCCTTGTCATACATTTTTCATGTGATGTTTTTTGTAAGGTCATTGCTAATATATTTCTGACCTCTGCTGAGCAATCTCCTGTGGTGTTAATAGTTACCCAAGATATTCAAAGTTACCAATATTTTTCGTCGTCCTTTGTCTATAATTATTGTATCTGATAATCCATTTCATAATTTTTGTCTTCTTTGCATTGAGGAATAGATTTACCAGTTATCTGTTAAATCATTAAAGAAAGACTTTTTCTTCTACATTTGTTCTCAAACTCCTACAAATTAGCAGGATGTAGTCCGGAGAACGGAATGCACTATGACATGGTTTATAGCTTAGCTTCAATATCTGCACCTTTCAACCTGAAAGATTCAACTTCAAAATGGCTTTTGTGTCACTTTGACCCTATTTCAATTCCAGCCCAAAATCTGCTTAGTCGCCTCTTACAGCATGCTTGGCGATTAACCGTGTTGCTATTCTTTGTTCCCCTTTTGGCCCCGGCAACACATTGGCATTAGCAAAGACTAGTTTTGTAGTTATTTATTATTAAAACATTATCAACATCTCTGACACATAATCACAAATGATGGTAGACGTGAAAAAGAAGTTTACTGTGTTTACCTTCCACAACCCATGCATCAATACCCATTTACAGCTGGGTCGACAAGAGAAACAACTGTGTCCAGCAAGAAATCACAAAAGTGCCTACCTAGTTATTTTTTAAAGTACTTAGACTTAGTTTTATGTACAATAAGACAAGCAGTGCAATCCTATTGATATTAATTGTAAAACAACAATTGAAACAAAATTAAAACATATAAAAGAAAACGAACAGTAATGACACTGACGGCCACATTGGTATTTGCAATATGGATTGACCGGAAAAGGTGAAAAGTGTTTGATTTTTCACCTCTTCCGGTCAATCCATACTACACATACCAATGTGGCCGTCGATGTCATTACTGTTTGTTTTCTGTTATATGTTTTAATTTTGTTTCAATTGTTGTCTTGATAAAGGCCTTTTGTTAAAACTTCGATTTGTGTGTGTTATTATGTTTGTCTCTAATTAGCAAAACTTTATTACCCTATTCCTGGATCTACCTGTGCTAAATAAATCACCTTCAATATTCAAAAGTTACCTACCAGGATCATTGTCATCGTAAGCTTGTAATCTGAAATGATAAGAAACAAATGGAACATAATGTTTTAGGTGAAATATAACAAGTTAAAATGCACTTTTGGTCATATTGAAGACATGCAGATAATGTGGACTGTGTTATCAAAAGGGACCAACACTGAAACAAACAAATGTTTGCAGGCTTTCATTTGATTAGATGCCTGCATAAGATATTTATGCCTTCTATTTTGAATGTTCATCACTGGATGATGTCAGAAAAATTATTCTTCTTCCAAGGCAAGATAAATGGAAAACTATATATGGAATAAAATAACAGCTCACAGACACATAAATATATCACAAAATGGCATTGGATCAAAGCATGTGTCCATGTACCACTGGATCAGCAATAGATCGCACCAATTAGGGAGCTTCTCATAGCCTTAAATACCACTAAGATTTGGAGTCTTTTAGATATAAATAAAAGATTAGAAGAAAAGCTCCATTGTTCACAGGAAGTGAACTTCACTCTTAATTTGTAGGAAACCAAATGAACAAACACAATAACACTTTAAAATTTATGTGCATAATTTTATTTTTTTAGTAGTATATATGAGTATGGAAGTTTATAGAAGACTCCAATAAATATTATGAAAACAAAAACAAATCATATCTGGAAAAAATTACTGATAATTAAGAGATATTGAAAGAGATTTTGTGGCAAAATGGAAGAGTGGTTGGGACAATGGATTGCTAATACACAAAAAGGGCTCTGGTTCAAACCTTACTCATGACATAATGTTTACATAGTGGATTTTTTTCCTCCAGAGATTGGTGAGGATTATCACTTGAGGCTACAGAGTTACATGCTTTAAGAGGTACTCTTGGCAGGTGAGAGACAGGGTATATACATGGTGTTCTTCTGCATTCAACATCTGCTGCCATGCTAGATTGTCAATCCTGTCGCCAGGACGATGACCACTGTCTTCTCCAGGTCAGAGTGACTGCCCCATAGCTTTTAAACCTTTATCCTCTGGCCAGGTCTGCTGAGAATGTGGTCTGAGAATGGAAACAAATCTGAAGGTCTACCTTGTAGTCATTCTGTTATTGTGATATGCAGCTGAATCACAGACTTATTAGGGAGCTGAACTATTTTCACCTGCAGTGCCTTAGAATGCTCTTTGGTGTGCTATGGCAGGATCACATCTCTGACACTCAGATCCTCCAAAATTCTACGATGGAAAGCATCTATGCCTTGTTGGTCAGATCTCTACTTTGTTTGCCTGTCACATGCCAGACAAAAGTCTACCAAGGAAACTGCTCCATGGTGAGCTGTGCATAGCAAAGTGTCCAAGCAAAGACCAGAAAAAAAAGTTGTAACGATACTTGAAGACATCTATCAAGCACTTCAACTGCTTGAGCAGCCACGTGCATTGGCCTAAACTTCGGGGAAACCACAGTTATTGACCATTCAGCCTGGCATGGCCAGATCAGTGCAGGCATTACAAGTTTTGAACAGAGTAGAACTCATCAGGCGATTTGAAAGAGACAAAAACAAAAGAAATCAGAATGCCTTACCTCATCTAAAGACCTTCTTCATTCTTATTCACACTGCAACCGGGTTTATTCGAGTCCGGATTGGACTCAAACATCTGAGAACTCACAATGTTTACTCGTTCAATACCATGCTTATCATCGCTTGTGAAGTAGAAACATTGCACATATCAAGTATATTTATCTTTCTTACCTGCTGTCCTCTTCATCACTGTTTATATCGGCATCATCAAATTGACCTTCTTCATCCTCCCCACTCTGCGTTCCAATATACTGTTTCAGATTATTCATTTTACTGCAATATAAAATTCAAATAAATAAAAGTCTTAGAGTCTATATCAAATATGAATAACCAAATGGTCAGAGGGTGTCCAACAAAGTGGATGGTGCCGCAGTAACCTAATGAACAAATAGTAACGCAAAATGAGGTAAACAGGTTACTAAAACACTTACCTAGCCTATTAATAAAAATATATTTTAAAAAAACATACAATAAAACTAAACAGGACAATTCTCAACGTATCGGCTCAAATTGAACCTTTTTCAAGAGACAAACAACAGATAACGACAAAATAAAAAACAAAATAGATGTCTATATTTCATCAAGCCCCGTCTCCATAATAGCGCAGGGATGGCAACGCATCTAGTAAAAGTGAAAATGCGTGCATTCAAAATATGCCAGTGTGTTACTGAATCTGAAAGGGTAGACAGAGCAATAACACTGTGACCTGCCACACATTTCTGAGGAGGTTTTGGGGGTGAGTGTTGGCTGTCCCAACCAAAAGAGGTTCAAAGTGATCCAAAAGCCATGCTGGTGTCATTTCTATCAGGCCAAAAGGTACATATATTGCAGGAAAACTGTAAACCATGACAGAATGCATTCCTTCTCTGGGCTATTCCCGCATCTTTATCTTCTGCATACATACTAAAAGATCCTGCAGATTATCAGGATGTAGTCTGATGAACGGAATGAATTGTGTCATGGTTTTCAGCTTTGCTGGGATACCTGCGCCTTTCTGCCTGACACGTCTGATTTGAGCATGGCTTTTCTATTACTTTGACCATATATGGGATCTAACAGCCAACTCCACCATATAACTACCTTAGTCCTCTCTTATGACATGCATGGAAGATCAATACTGTAGCTATTCCCCCCCCCCCTTTCAGACATCAACAACGTATGGGTGAGAATGAACAAAGCACAAGTATATTGGATAGATTAAATAGGTAGACTATATAAATTGTTTGAAATAAAATTACCAACAATGATTCCATATCAAGAAAAACTTATAAAACTTGAAAAACGAATAACAAAAAAATAATTTCTTGACATGGGGCATGTAAAATGATGAACTTTTTACTCAGTCAATCAAGTTCTTGTTCCCTCTAGGTATTTACACATCCTCAGATGAATAGGTCACACGCAAGGATTTTCAATTTGTCTCTAATCTTGGTAATGTTTTTAGCCTCATTCCATTTTATTCCCATCTCCGATATCAAATCCTTTATGAACTATTCTCAGTAGAGCCTTGATACTCAGAAAAGATGTCACTCTCTCAGCAACCTGTTGGCTTTGGCTGTTGAATATCATATTTTCTGCAATTAAAGTCCCTTCCTCTTCCATAGTAATATTGGTACCTGTAGTCCATTTTTCTATAACTATAGTTATGTTTTACAGGTGGCAGGTAGTAATCCTATCCCCCCCACACCTTTCTTTAGTCACCTATTACATGACATGAAAGTAAACAGTGACCATTTTACTTGCACCTTCAACTGAAAGTCCAGACCCCAATCATCACATGGACAAGTTTTTCAGTAGAAATTTGAAATTTATACAAAGTAAATAGAATGTATACTGTCCAGCCTGGTCTAACATTGTTAGGGTATGAGTTAGTTGACTAGTTCTTCTTCTCGTGTGATATATTCTTTCAAGAATGTGGATTCTCTGAACACTCTGTCATTCTGGGCAAGTTAGCCTGCCGTAGCTAGAGACATATTTAAGCAATCTGATATATCACTGCACCATCGTAGTCTTGGGCGCACTTGTCCCCTGTTGCCATTAACTCTGCCTTCAGCTATTAATCTTTCCATGTTGTTAAGTCTCTTTATATGACCAAAAAACACAGCTTTCTTGTTAGGATGTTATTAAGGAGCCATCCCTCTTTGACGTTTATTGATCTTAACACTGCTTGATTTGTCTTTTTAGCTGTCCATGGTATACGTAAAATTCCAAAATAAAATTACTAGGCACATCACTCCTGTAGTTTGCCGTTGCTTTCAGGAGGAAATCCATTTATCGAATACCACACAAGAAAACACATTCATTTTCTACGTCATTTTTTTTACAAACAAACATGACCAGTTACACTAATAAATTACTAATAATTAATTAAAAGACCTAGGCCTATAGTGTTTAAAGTACAATTAGGTCTAATTATTATCCGGACCTAGTATATTCTACGGTACTTAACTTCCTAAAGAACCACAACTTCACAATCATTAATTTTTTTAAATAAAAAGTAGGCCTATCTCTTATAGTGAAATTTAACCATGAAATTCTCTTTCACAGCTTAACCATGGTTGTTAACAAACAGCTAAACCAAGTTTAACCATTAAATCTTCTTTCACAGCACAGGTTGGAAAAAGAATTGTGAGTGAAGACAAGAATGCATTTGCTACAACCACAAATAGCATGACCATGGAGATCGTGGCGGTAACCAAAGCAAAGACGTGGTTAGAATCTTAAACCTACACTCGTGTATGCTTTTATATCGATTCGATGAGCATGCTAGGAAAGATTGAGAATGGCTAGGCACACAGACAGTTGTTGGAGTCAGTGAATTGGTCTAATCCAACAAGAATCAATTTTCTGTTTGTCCCTGGACATGCCGGTATCTGAGGAAATTCTTCTTCTGCGTTCGTTCTCAAACTCCTGCAGATTAGCAGGATGTAATCCGGAGAATGGAATGTGTTGTGTCATGGTATACAGCATTGCTGCGATATCTGTGCCTTTTGGCCTGACACATCCGACTTTAGCATGGCTTTGGGTCACTGACCCTATATGAGATGGGACAGCCAACTCCATCCCATAATGTCCATAGTCGCCTCTTACGACATGCATGGAAGGTAAACAGTATTGCTATTCTTTGCTCAGAGGAAATGAATTCACAGACAGGCTTGCTGGTACTGTTACCATGGGGACAGGACAAGCAATGGACCGGGCTGATGTGAAGGATCTTAGAGAGATAAGACGAATGACCAATGTAACAGATGCTTGAAAACCTGCAATCCTGAGAAGACTAAAGAAATATATATTATATCATGTCAAGAGGGGTGTAGCTGAAGAAGAATGTTATGCAAGTATACACAGGAGACTGGTAATGTTTACTTAAACCAACATTACACTGAGTAGGATGGTGGTGTGGTCAGATGCTACACGCTGAGGGATATCTTGAGGAGGAGATCCAACCACTTATGGACTGATGGTTTTGTGTGCAGTGAGGATGATCTTTTGACTAACTTAAAAGTAAGTAAACTAGATTCAACATACGATGTAGGCCTAAAATATAAAAATTAGTAGAATTGTTAACAATAGGTCAAGCCTACAGAATAATACACCCAGTTCCTGTCAGTGTACTGTATGTGTAAATCTATAGGCTTAGTAGTTAGGTCTAATGTAATCATTCAGCCCTACTACGTCGCCTAGGCCTATGTGTTCTCTGGCCTGAAAGGAGAGCAAAGAATAGCAACAAACATATTTAATTCCATGCATATTATTTAGATTATGATGACTGTCGTCATGTTATTGGGTGGAGTTGGCTAGATCAAAATGACCCAGAAGCAAGGCTGAAGACAGAAGTCAGATGTGGGAAGCTGAATTGTGCAGATATTAGCAGCAAAGTTATAGAAGAATCTAAAAAAAAACCATGCAAAGTGCAGAAGTTCAGGCAACACATCTCGTTCTTCTCTGAAGGAGTTTGAGAGTAAACACAGAATACCAATTTCAGTAAGTTTAGTTACTTCACTATCTCATCAAATTTAAATGTAAGTTAAGTTACTGATGATTGTTTGGAGTATGGTTCATTGGTGTTACACGAAAATCCATGACGTCTGCTAGTTAAAAATGTAACGGCGCAAGTAAAGTATAAGTATTCACTGTGACCGTTGTTCTAGTTTCAAGTTATTACCTAACCTTTGCAGTGTGATGAATAGAATTTGTATTTAAAATTAAGGTATATAAATTGAAAAGGCATATTAATTTGGAATTAGGGCCCAAGCCTAGTTTAAGTCTTCACTGTGACCTTTGTTCTACTTTCGAGGTATTTCCTCACCTTTCCAGTGTGATTGCAATGAGTATCGCTATTGTTACTGTATGATTGAATTTGGAATATAATTAGTATTTTAAATGAATTGATATTTATTGAAAATGATTGTATTAGAATTAGTGTTTATGGTTAAGGGGGTTACGGGTTAGGATCAGGTTTCAGTATTTATAATTAAAGTTAATTAGTATTATGTACAATAATGAGAAGATATAAGGGACATGTACAGTAGTGTATGGTAGCAGACGGAAAGGAACATTAGCACACGAAATATTGAAGTTGCGCAGCAATCCATGACGTCAGCTAGTTAAAAATGTAAATTGTGCTATTTATAGCACAGTGAAGACTTATACTAGGCTTTAACCAGAATTGGTATTTACATTAAGGATGGGAGGTTAGGATTAGAATTAGTTATAAATTCAAAAATAAATTAGTTATAAAAGTTATAATTCTAAATGTGGTTGATGTTGTTTGTGTGTCTAGAGATGCGATGTCACAGCATCCATTAATTTCAGTGGTGTTACTCGGAAATCTGCAACTTCAGCTAGTTAAAAATGTAAAGTATGCTATTTATAACACAGTGAAGACTTAATCTTTACTTTTACCAATGTAAACAGAGTGGTGAGTGGTATTTATAGCACAGTGAAGAATCAAAACCAACTTTTACCCAGTTTATTTAATTTATAACAACGAAGAAGATAACATAAAAGACAAATTGAACGAACTACTCTTTGCAGACGACCAAGTACTAATAGCAACATCAGAAGAACAATTGCAAGACCATATGAACAGACTCCACACAACATGTAAAAAATTCAACATGAAGATCAATATTGACAAGACCGAAATAATGGCAATAGCAAAGAAAGAAAGAAATATCACCATCTCCATCGATGATAAACACCTTAAACAAGTAAATGAGTTCACTTACTTAGGAAGCATTATATCGAGTGACGGGAAAACCAGTAAAGAGATACAAAATAGATGCAACAAAACATACCAGATCCTAGGACAGATGACACCCATTTTCAAGAACAAAAATGTAAACATAGACACTAAAGTTGCATTATACAAGACTATTATTATTCCATCACTATGCTACCAGTGCCAAACCTGGACAATGACAGCACAAGACAAAAGAAAAACAGTGACAACAGAAATGACATGTCTACGAAGAATACTCGGAGTGTCATTAAGAGATAGAATTTGAAACGATAACATCAGACAGGTAACCAAAACAATACCAGTATTGGAACATCAAAAGACAGCAGATCAAGTGGTTTTCACACGCTTCCAGACTACCGACATATAGCATGCCACAGATGGCCATGACACATAGACATAACGGTTATAAAGCCAGAGGCAGACCATGTAAAAGATGGATCACAGAAATCAACGAAGCCACAGGAACAAGCTTACAAACAGCGCACAAGAAGGCCATCTCCAGAGAACTCTTCCACCCCTGACGCTGCAAGGCAAACAAGGGACACAGCGTATAGAATAGATATAGTATAGATAGATTTAATTTATATTTTTTCCATTCAGGACCCATTATCTGATTCATTATTATCAGTTGACATTGACAGTGTTGAAGTTGACAATAACTGTCATTGTCATTGTGAAATACCCTCACATGCTGTGAGTAGTGTGACACAGTTGAGTAAAACAGTGTTTAAAACACTCACCTGTAGTGACTAAAAATTAAAAAAACACCACTGATTCAATGATTGAAACTGATTGAAACTAATTAAACAGCAAATAAAAAGATAGATACGTTGCTTATACTTATACTTTATTGTCTTTATTATAAAGTAAAGTATAAAGTTTATTTAATATTATTATTTAATATTAAAAACTATATACTATATTAATATATATTATATATAGTTTTTAATATTAAATAATATATTATTATATAGATAGTATAGTATAGTATACACTAAAGTAAAAAGTTATACTAACAGGCTCTATAGTACCTATATATACAAATAGCGGTACGCCCAAATAGCTCTCACCTGGGTCAAGTTTGTTACAAAACTATGCTAGTAGGACTACACACTTATATAGCAATTTATGAGTGACTACACATTCCACATGGTCTTTTTTGTGATATTGCAATGTTTACACGCAACACTTTGATGTCGTAAATTGCTCCGTTACTTGTTTTTGGCATGAATGCTACTCCGCCGTAATAAAATGTGAGCTGTGTGTTGATTTCATTTTTGGTTTTCGTCCCTTTCTGAAAAGGGAGCAAAGAATAGTAACACTATAATAGTCATATCTTTCGTAATTGGCGACTAAGAGGATAGGACGGAGGATTGTCTACTCGATCTTTTAGTCACAAAAGTTACCCAAAAATAGTTAGTAGTAGTTTGTTCCTTTCGTGCCGCAGGCGGCACATAGGGCAGAGGTTTTGATTCCCCATGTGTTGCGGTCCGCTACCTGCTGACCCAAACATGGCATGTTGAAATTCCATTTCTCAGGCTGACAGGCGCAGCTAGGCTATAAAGGGTCCTCTTCTTTCGTTCTCAGTTAGATCAAGTAATGGCTAAATAGATATATCCCTCCAGACAGTGATTTCCAACCTTTTTTTTACCATTCCCCACCTGTCTTTCTAAAGTTATGATGTCCCATAAGTAATATGTCCCTATGTAAACATATTCCACATTTTTTTTATGTTCAAAAACTGAATTACTCTATAAATGAAGCCTAATTACAACCTGTTCGAATTGCCTCCCTGAACAATCAAATTGACCACATGTTGGGAAACACTGTTCTAGAATTAATTCGATGGATTTATGATCCATTTTTTTTTTACACTGACAACTCATTGGTTTGCAACAAAAGAAGACTATGCAAGGATGGTTAAGCATTTTTTTTAATTTGGGAGACTAATTCTAGGTTATCCGAAAGGAAATCATATTAGGCATATTACTGCTATCCGGAAAGTATAAATATCTGGAGGGAGGGAGGGGTTAAGTTATCTGATCAAAAGAACTAGTCAAAATTATTGTCGCCTCCATTTCTCATAATCAAAGCTTTTAGTATACAATGTCACCACAAGTCTCAGTTCTGAACACGTGGTCAATTGCATCATCAAACATTTGATGCATCACTTTCTCTGTATCCTTGTTTAGCGTCTATTTTACATCTGACTACGATTTAACATGTGTACACAGCAGGTTAAAGCTTTTCAACCCCTACGTGATCCCTGTACTATCCTACAAATGTGAAAACTGGAAATCCACTCAATCCATAGAAAAAGACTCAATAATTTTGAGAATAAATGTCTACGAAAAATTCTGAACATAGATTGAAAAATGTTTTTCGTAAATGAATCAATAAGAGACATATCCAAACAAGAATATATGTCAGCTATTATTAGAATAAGACGTTTACAGTATTTAGGCCACGTGCTTAGATCAGACGAGAATAGACTTACCCACCAAGTTATGTTATTGTTTGCAACAGGAATACGGAAACGTGGAAGACCCAGGACAACACAATGAAGATCAATCAAGAAGGAGGCAATGACATTGACATAACCAAAGAACTACAACAGCTTGCAGCGAACCGCAAGGTCTTTGAGAAACATGACTTCTGTCATACGTGCCCCTATTAACACCAAATGAACAAGCAAACCAAGACCTAAGACCGCGATTCCTGTTTTCTTGATAAATGTTGCTGTATTTAAAAATTTCAACGTTCCCAAACCTGGACAATGACAGGACAAGACAAAAGAAAAATAGTGACAACAGAAATGACATGTCTACGAAGAATACTAGGAGTTTTATTAAGAGATAGAATTAGAAACGATACATCAGAGAGATAATCAAAACAATACCAGTATTGGAACACATCAAGAGACAACATATCAAGTAGTTTTCACACGCTTCCAGACTACCGACATATAGCATGCCACAGATGGCCATGACACATAGACATAACGGCTATAAAGCCAGAGGCAGACCATGTAATTGATGGATCACGGAAATTAAAGAAGCCACAGGAACAAGTTTACAAACAGCACACAGGAAGGCCATCTCCAGAGAACTCTTCTACCCCTGCCGATGCAAGGCAAACGATGGATACAGCGTATAGACAGAACGTTCCCATACGGCTTTCTGTAGACTAGTAGACACCACCTTCCCCCACACTCATTTGGTTTAGTGTTATACTGTCTTGCAGGATATGTTCTGCGGTACATATCCACATGGACACAGAATTGAGGGAACTAGTATTAGTTTATTTAAGTGGCTGTTGTATCTGCTGTGTGCTGCCCTGATACGGAAAATAACTTTCTAAGATATGTCGAAAAAAGTGACAGTTGTCTTTGTATGGTCGACTGTCCTAAGTAAGCTTTGATTGTCTTCTTTTCCTGGTAGGTGGTTTTTGGTCTTTTTGTTCCTGTATTGTTCAATCATTTGCCAGCCCATCTGCTTTTTCATTTCCTGGCATTCCCCAGTGGAATGGCATCAACTGTAGTACTACCATTCTTCGAATGCTCACTTTTCGTACGGATTCCTTCATGTCTGACAGTTTATCGTTGTAAAGGGCTTGTAGGACAGACATTGCATCAGTAAGAAGCATCACTTGTTGACCTTAATTTATTGTGTTTTCAATTATTTCTGCAGCAATGCTTGTACTTCCACCAAGTATTTGGGACCGAATATTCCAGTTGGTTTAATTTTTTTTTCTTAATATGCTATATATATTAAGTTCTTCACTGTTTTGATTGCTGATCCATCAGTATATACTTGTATCCACGCTTCTCTGAGGTACATATCTTAATCATGAAGCATACTATTGTTTACTTTTAGAGAATATTCAGATCTTTCATAGCGTAAATGTTGTTTATTGTGGTTTTGATAGTGACATTTTGATATTGCTCCAACGGAACTTGGAAAAGTGTTGGTGTAATTTTTAATATATGACCTGCGGTAAATATCATAGTACGGCACGACTATGATACATCACGTACTCTCGTACATACGGCACGTACTCTCTACATCATAGTACGGCACGACCCTGTTTGTTCATGTGTCGTAGTTCATCCTTGTAGTCTCTGTTTAGTTTATTTGGATAGGTGAATAAAACTGCTTTTCTTCAGTCTTCCACTGACCAGGTTATCTAATCAGAGTGTGATGGCATGCTTGTCCTTTTATGCGTGGATCATGGTTTTATTGCTCCGCCTTTATAGTAAGGGGGTGGTGCCTATTTTTCGCATTTCAATTTTGGAGAGATCTTCATGGCACCTATGATAAGACAACGAGTTTGATTTTGCACACCCTCCCTTACCTACGGATCGTTTAATGATATACACTTAATTTCATTAATGCCACTTTTTGGTTTTCATTAGGATTACTGTCTCAAAATTCATCATCATTAAGTGCCTTCTCCGCAACGAAAGTTGGCTGCAACGTATCTCGAACATCTCCTGTCTCTTGTCTTGGTGGTGCACTCTGCTAGACTGTAACCTGTCCATCGTGTGATGTTACTCTCCCACTTGTATCTCTGCCTACCTCTTGCTCGCTTCCCTTTGACTTTACCCTCAAGTAAGGTCTTCAATAAGGTGTCATGTCTTTTAATGTGTTCAAAGTATTTTATTTGCCTGATCTTTATTTCTCTTAGGAGTTCTTTCTTCATATTAAGCGTGTTAAAGTATCTCTTTATTTGTTTTCTTCTCTTTCCATGATGTTCTCCCTATTCTTCTATATACCCACATCTCAAAGGCATCAATTTTGTCTTCTAATTGTTTATTTAGTGTCCATGTTTCTGAGCCATACATTAATATAGAATAGATGTAGCCTTTTATAATTCTCATTTTTAGCTTGTTTGTAATTTGTTTAGATATTAATAATTTTCTCATGTCATTGAAGGTACTTTTAGTCATTCATATTCTCCTTTTCTAATATCTGGAGATCAAAGTCAATCAGCGCACGCACAAAAATGCGATTATTTAATTATTGCGTTATTCCGGTACTATCATATAGATGTGAGAGCTAGAAAAGCTCTTTATCTCCAGAAAAGAAACTACTGAGTTTCGAGAACAAATGTCTTCGTAGGATAACTAACACATATTGGAGTGAATTCAAATCGAATGATAAAATCAGAGAAGAGACACATCAAAATTTCATCACAGATGTTATCAGAAAACGCCGTTAGTCCTTCATCGCGCATGTCCTACGCGCAGACACCAACATAATACACTACCAATCTCTTGAATGGATACCTACAGGCAAAATAGCAAGGGGTAGACAAAAATAAACACTCAGAAGAACAATGCTTAGAGAAAGTAAAACAACCAATATTCATACTATTCAACTTTAAGCATGGAGTATACCCTTCTTTTTTCCTAGAAAAAAACCACTTAATGTATGTATGTATGTATATATATGGCGCTCTACAGTAAAAAAAAAGCGCATCATCGTGTGAAAAGAGGAGAAATGTTGCAGCCTAACAGCCGAGAGTAACTTGAAAGTCACGGATATATCAAAATCCGTCTACAGTGGTAATTCCATGTTCGTACTGTGCACGGATATTTACAGCTCGAATAGGGCTCATCTACGAACTATTAGACATGGTCATAATTCTAATTGAATTTTCAAATGTGAATGTAAAAATTCACACGAATGCACACACACACGCACGCACGCATATATATATATATATATATATATATATATATATATATATATATATATATATATATATATATATATATATATATATATATATATATATATATATATATATATATATATATATATATATATATATATATATATATATATGTGTGTGTGTGTGCGTGCGTGCGTGCGTGCGTGCGTGTGATTGTGTGTGTGTGTGTGATCAAGGAATACTTTTGATCACAATATGTTTATGTAATAAACCTCTGTTTTGTCATCCTCATGTTTCGTTATTACCTAACTCTTGTTTGTACTACAAACTATGTTATTATTATAATTAATTTTATTTAAAGTAACCTTATGGTGAGGCGCACTTCTTTCAAACGCGTACATGGTCCAATTTCTCTCCTCTTCTTCTGCGTTCGTTCTCAGACTCCTGCATATTAGTATTATGTAGTTCGGAGAACGAAGTGCATTGTGTCATAGCTTATATCTTAGCTGCGATATCTGCGCTTTTCGGTCTGACACATCCTACTACTTTGACCTTTTTGGGGATGAAACAACCAATGCGAGCCCAAGACCTGCTTACTACCCTCTTACAACATAATTGGCGGGTAATAATGTTGCAATTCTTTACCCCCCCCCCTTCTGTCCTCTGGCAACACACGGGCACCAATTTGGTTATATAATAGTTTTTTTTAACCATAAAATAATAATAGAGCCACCCTTGGGTAATCCAGCCACCATGAATTCGAGAGTATGTATTTCAGGGAGTGCTGCAAAACCATAACCGCCGAGTTATATATTCAATACGTTTTTGTCATCACAATGTTAATATTGGAATCATGGTGACTGGATGATCTGAAACATAACCTTTTTTTTGTGTGGCTGAAAGGCGCATACCTCGCCACAAGATACTTTCTTCATTTTTTTAAAAGAAAAACTGAAGAATGGTGATTATTTTGGTAAACAGTGAATATATTATTTATTCAGAAATATATTTATAACTTTCGTATTGTAGGAATGTCAAAGAAACTAACAATATATATATGATGTCCCTATAATCTACAGTTTACTCAATCTGTGTACTTTGAGTCGTAGGTGCTTAACATGACTGCCATACCACCTAAGGACAAAGATGGTGCCATAGACCTCACTCTAACATCCACGCTTCCTTTTCTCACTTACATTCTTTGGAATAAATGAAAGTGATAATTTGTCATGTGTATCACGTTACAGAAAACCCAAACGTATCATCCATTACTCAATAAATTACAGCGACCATGACTAACCCTTATACATAATAATACTAGACAACACACTGTTAAAATTATATTCCTTACAACTCTCCCACCTGTGTACAATGATATTCCTTACAACTCTTCCACCTGTGTTAAAATGAATAAATGGTAGAAGTTTCTCTGGCAAAGAACGCCGCAATAAAAGCGAGCACAGGGTTCAAAAGAAACAATAGATTAATGCTTTTGAGATTGTTAAATAGTCCAATGTCAGATGAAACTTGTTTGTTTCTTCTAAATCCATAAATGTGATCCATAAATGTCTAGTTTGTTTGTTTGTTTGTTTTGCGTTCGCTCCATTGTAACCAGCACGGATATCCGTGCGATTTCCGTCGGGAGCGTGATTACGTTGTGCCACAGTTATGCGCCGTGTAGGCCTAGCATATCCGATTTTGGCATGCCTTGACAATTCGGGTGGGCTACCCTAGCCTGTGACAGCCTCCATATCTGTCTCCAGGCACGCGTGTATGTGGTGACTCTTCGCCAAGACGATTTTTGCTCTCGTCTGACTCGTACGAGGTGTTCCACTGTCTATGAACTTGCCTCGTGTAATTGGACGTATTGTGCCTGTGCCCATCGGGTACTGAACCGTTTCTCATCCGTGAGCCTGGCTCCTTAAGGGGAAGAACTCAACAGAAGAGTTGGACCCTGGCTCTTTCGCCTTCTTAGCCGAGGTGTCATTCACCGACATCGTGTACCCCTTGTCCAAGTTCGAGTCTCACACCACGCGTTTGAGAGCAAGGCGTTCTCGAGCTGAGCGACCTTGTCCCAATATCGCCTGAGCCCATCAGGTACTGAACCCTTTCTCTCTGCCAGTGTAGTTTTGGTGTAGGAAAACCTGATAGTAGAGTTGGGCCAGGGCTAAATCGTTGCCTCTTTTGTGCCTGAGCTCATCGGGTACGGAACCATTTCTTTCTGCAAGTGTACTTCCGGTATAGGAAAACTTGACAGTAGAGTTGGGCCAGGACATCCATCGGTGTCCCTTTCTTGCCTAAGCCCATCGGGTACGGAACCCTTTCTCTTCGCGAGCATATCTGGTTTAGGAAGGCTCGACATTAGAGTTGGGTTAGGTCTTCTTGCTTTTCCGAACGCCAATTCTAACATCCATTCAAGAATGGGTCTGGGTCTCCGCCTGTAAGGAGCACAGGTAACTACAAGCTCGTCTCGAGCTGACGGAGCTTGTAGTTCCCCTTTCCTAGAAACTTTTCACTTTCTATTTGCAGTTCACGCAGCTCTTTTCACTTTCTATTTGCAGTTCGGGCTGGACTGACTAGCTTCACTGTATGTCGACAGTGTCGCTATATGTGGTGATGCTGGTGGTGTCGGAGTTAGTGTCTGTCTCTTATGCAGTCAAATCTCTTTCCATCTGCTGCCTCCACATTCTCGGACACGATCCCCAAATGATTTGGCCAGAATCAGCTCGAGCTGCTGTATTTCTGTTTCCAGGGTGCACCGCGAGGAGGTACATTTGGGGTCTTGGTTATCTGCCAACCCTGGGTCCGCCTAGTGCAATGCGTTCCCTTTGCACCCCAAATATCTAGTGAATCCAAGGTGGAGAAAGTGAACAATGTATAACCCAAGTATGTAATTATTGAGCACTCTGAACATTCTGCAGTTATGTTGAATGGTGTACAGGATTTTTGATGTATTTAAGATCAAAACTTGCAAAATGAAATGTCTGAAGAAGGTCATTGGAATCACCAGACTCAACAAAATGCGCAATGAGAACATCAGAAAGATAATAGATATAACACCATGCATAGAATATATATAGAAACAACAGATAAAATAGTTTGGACAATGGAGGGAGGGGGTTTAAATTTCAGTAATTATTACTAATGCGGACGTTTTTATAAGAATTGTCTATTGTCGTAACGTCCACACTTGCCGCTGAGGGTAGAGGTTTGTATAGAAGATGTAGTCTGTGTTCCAGAGCCAGGTATGTTGCTATGGTTGTAGTGTAGTCATGTTTATTCAGGATGGTCTTGATGTTGTCTATCTTTTCCTTGGTCTGCCCTTTGCTTTTTACCATTAGTTAAATCTTGTTATACGCTCTAATGGGACCGTTCATCCTCATAAGACGTCCAAACAATTTTATCGGTTGTTTCTGTATATACTTGATGCACTATGTTATACTTAGTATCCGTCTGATGTTCTAATTGCGCACCTTGTCGAATCTGATGACTCAAATAGTCTTACTTAGACATTTCACATGTTTCGATCTTTCTCTTATGTGTAGGTGTTAGTTGCCAAGTCTGACATTGGTAGCATAGTGTTGGCAGAACGAGGCTCTTACTTATGTGTTTCTTTTCTTCCGTGTTGTTTTTTGGGTGTTATAGCAAAAGTGACATCTGGTATATCCCAATATTTGCCTTTTTTACATCTTGTTTCTATCTCTCAATTGACTCATCCGTCTTCTGTAAAGATACTTCGTAGGTACTTGAACTCTTTGACTTGTATTATTTTTGTTTTCTCTATTTGAATGTTTAAATGCTCTGTTGATCTCGTTATTTGCACAGTTTCTGCTTTTTGTCTGTTAATATCGTTATTTGCATAGTTTCTGCCTTTTGTCGGTTGATCCGCATGTTGTATTTATTGCATATTCTTGATAGTGAGTTGATGTGAGTTTGCAGTTTTTCTTCGTCATCATACATGATGTTTTTATCGTCAGCGAAAAGCAGTTTATTGAGTTTGTTTTTACGTTGTTCATTCTCTGTTGTTTCATAAATCAGAAGTTGTATAAGAATACGCATATAAATTCTACTACATATGACTGTATATAAAAATAAGATGACAGCTATGTTGATGGAAAAGATCTAAAGATAGTAAGAAACATGTATTGGAAACAAACAGCTGTGTCGAGTGTTGACGGCAATGTAGGAGAATTTCAAGAGATAGAGATGGGCATCAGACAAGGATGTGTAATGTAAACAGATCTTTTCTTCCTGTATACAGAGGATATTATATGAAACTTAGAAAACATGCTAGGAATAGCAGCTAGAGGTTACAAAATCTGAATAATCTAACATATGCTGACGATACAGTTCTGATTGCAGGGGGAGAAAAAGAAATTTGAAGTTTGTTAGACATGGTAGTACAAAAAAGTGAAAACAAAGCTCTCAGTCTAAACAAGAAGAAACTAGAAGTAATGGCTGTTTCAAGAAATACACACCGCCAGAATACAGCTTTACTATCTATGTTATGTTATGTTCTTCCAGGGCCATAGACGGCGCATAGGGCAGAAACCATAGCATTCCATTTCTGTCTGTGTTGCCAGGTCTTTCAATTGTTGCGTGCTGTTTAGGTTCATTGACATGCCTTCTCTATTAATGGATCTTCGTAGAGTTTCTCTAGGTCTCCCTCTTCTTACTCTAGGTGGCACCCAATATAGTGACTGCTGGGGAATTTTTAGGCTGTTCATTCTGAGAACATGGCTGATGTAAGTCCAACGCCTTTGTCTAATGAAGGAAGATATATACTATCTATGATTCAACATTAAATCATGGGGATAAAGTCAAGTATCTTGGCACCATTTTAGCATCAGATGGCAGGTGCTAAAATGAGTTACAGTAAGAGTAACTGTAACAATGAAACAGTAACCCTATGATATTTTAAAAATTGATAGAACAAGGGGATCTCATCCAAATTTATCGTTTTTGTATATAGGAAACACTTAATGTGTCAGCCTAAGTGTGAGAGTTTCATAATAATTTTTAAAAATATTTTAGACAGATGAATACAATTTTTAAAAAAAGAACACACTAATTGGTAAATGCAAGTTTAAAGTGAAAGTACATCAGGAATAGATTTCTCAACTTTGTTTTGACACAATAATTAATTAAAACAAATATGTTCACAACTGTACATATTATCTCCCCTTCATTGCAAACGTAAAACCACTTTCTATAAAGTGAAAACCACTTTCTATAAAGTGGGAAGTTCTCTGTTTACTGTGACTAAATTATATTTTATTAATGAAGCATTATGTTTAGTCAGTGTGACTATCTAAGACACAATAGTCAAGTTTTCTTCCAGTAAACAGAGCCCTATTTCTATCTCGTGAACACAGTTCACGAAAGTTAGAGTGCTCTTAAGATGTCAACATTAGGACTAGTAAGAAAAACCAAAACACAAACAATGCGTGGTGTGTACTGTGATATGTGGTTTAGATCAGTGAATGTGGTTTAGATCAGTGTTGCCAATGTGGTGTGGAAAAAGAAGCAAAGTTAGTGGTACTGTTATTGTTGTCTACCATGCACATCGTAAAATGTGACTAAGAAGGTTTTTTTTTTGGGGGGGGGGGGTGATTTGCTCTCCTATTCAATAGAGGATCATGCTATCCAGAAATCATGCTGAATAGGGTGTGTCAGATCGAAAGGCGCAGATATTGCAACCACGATGTAAATCATGACATACCACATTCCATTCTCCGGATTACATCCTGATAACATACAGGAGTTTGAGGACGTACACATAAAAAGATAAAGCAGATAAAGATCAGTGGTTCTCAAAATGTAATTAGGTCCACGTTTGGGGCTATATATTTGAAGGGAGGGGGATAATTTCACCCAAAAATGAAACTATGGCGCAGATTCTTCCAGCTCTGCGACACAAAAATAAGTTTTTGAATGCTTCTATTCTTTTTACAAAACTGCCCACTATATCACATCACAAGGGAGAAACGATGGCTATCTGAAACAATTCTGGCGGAAAGCTCTACTGCACTAACTACTGCACTGGAGCTTCTAACTACAGAACAGTTCTTTGATGGAATCCATATCAGCATCTGACCTGCTGGAAAACGAGGAAGAAGGAGAAAAGAATTATGCGACGCATAAGATTTACGATAGTGATAATCCTTGAGGAAAGATGACAAGCTTTTTTCTCTGGTCTATTGGAATTAATCTCTAGTGCCGGGAACAACACATCGGCTGGAAATACAAGGGCTGGGGCAACACAGTGGAATATAAGGAAAAACGGATTTAGATACAAATGTTGTCAATATGTATACACACGACATACTAGCGAATAGACGCAAAGACATACGAAGTTTTGAAAAAGAAACCATCATCAGGACAAACTATAGCTGACTAACAATGAATAGAAACACACGTATGACGAAATGGGAGGCAAGGGATGATGAAAGTGGGAGAGAAAGAAGCACAAGCACAAGTGATTATTAAGGGAGTGATATTACGGATGATGTGATCAACCCTGGTAACAGGAGATAAAAAGAAAATTGAGATCTTGTCAACAAGACATAGATGCTTTCCATCTTAGTTCTCACTCTGGATAATTGAGTCTGCGTTTGTTCTCAAACTCCTGCAAATTAGCGTTTTGTCATTGTTCACAACATTGATGCGAGATCTTCGCTTTTGACCTAACACATTCAACTTTATAATGGCACTGTATCATTGTGACCTTATATAGGAGGGGGCAGCCAACTCCACCATATAACCTCCTTAGTCGTTTCTTAAAATATACATGGAAAGCAAACAGTATTGCTATTATTTGTTCCCCTCTCGAGATTTTAAAAAAAACACTAATGGTGTGTGACTTTTTAAAAAAAATTTGTGTTGTCTAGTGCTTTTGACGGAACGAGTTGGTGGCACTTGCCTAAACACAATACGTGTTAAATGGTGGTTATTTTGTGCATCTATCATTCAGGGCAATATACCGCTAATTTTCCCAAACAACTTGCATATCATATATTAATAAAAGAAAAGTGTGAAAACCAGAATACTGGTTTCATTAGTTATTATAAAGATAAAGAATGCAACAGATCGCATGTAACCCATGTCTGCTGAAAGACACCAGTACAAATAGAAATGACCGGAATATACCGATGTGGTATCAAAAATTCCCCATTACACATTGTTTACTACACTGTATAATCTTGTCTCTCAATTAGTTGTGTGGACTATTTGAAAATAATCCATCTGAAGTCACATTATTTAACCATTACAGTGATTTTAATTGGTCACTTTTGTATACATTGTGTCGACAGCCAATGACAAATCAACGTCAAGTAAAGTCATTTAGAAGAATGAGTTCACGTGACTGTATTTGACGAGAGACACGGTACAGTAAGTCGATATGACCTAGCAAAAGACACCTTACAAACAAAAATGTAATAGTCATGATTGAATGATTGTCCAAACAAATGTCATGTGTTTTGTTTTTGAGAAAACTAATTGTACTTGAATTAAACTCACAACATAAAAACATGACTCTTTTTGCAACTTGACGTTTTAAAAAGATAAAAACGTGATTGCAATGCAAAAACAGGATAAAAACTGAGGCTCTGTATGGAAAAATAATTTTGTGAAATATATTTTGAGGCTCTGTCTAGGATAGCAGGGCTATATAGAGTGGACATTTCCATTATTCATTAAGGGTCATAACCCCGCAGATACTATCAGATAAGGGGATGTAATACATGTGAAATGTATTAATATGTGAAAATGTATTAATAAATCATAAGAACACACATATTTTGATCTGATCATGTGGTAATATAATTTAAATAAACAACTCTCATTTATCTTGAGTGATTTTGTGTAACTCTTCCCCGTTCTACTATTTATAAAAACGTTTTTTTGAAAGCAATATGCACGACATTCTTCCCTAACTGTTGACATGGTGAACAAAAGTGTGGCACATAAACTTTTGGATGTTAAGGGATAATGTCCGTATAAGGTTCAAGTTCCCCGCGGAACTTTACATGCAAAAGTTGGCTCTTGACTTTGTATGGGAACTAGTGTCAGTAGTCCGTTCACATGTCTTAGACTCCACCGCGGGGTCAAGGTTCAGCCAGTGTCGAGTCAGCTCGCTCGTCACAGTACCGCTTGGGATCTAGGCTGGTTCCTCCCCATATGACATGTTAAGACAGGACGAAGTCACCGGGGTGAAGTTTTCGGTCGTACGGAATGTTAACAGCATAAACGTGCTCAGCTAAGTGGTGAGCTATACTTAGCGTCCGAGTGGCTTTCGAATGTCGGCGCCTGCTATGTCATACCGCCTCGAAAGAGGATTACGGGGGTATAGGAGAGCTGCTTAGAAAGTGCTTCACTCGACTTTTTTGTCATGAAATTATCTAAATTTTAGTATTATTTGTATTTACACGGTTACCACTTAAACGTATTGTTGATACTGTTATTTATTGGAAAGAATAAACAATTTTGATACAAAGTAATAATATAGTCTTACAGTTTTTAATGGCCATAGTTCTTAATTCGTAATTTAAAAGATCTAATTATAATTTCGTTAACACAAGAAAATAAATTTAGTATTCACGAGAAAAAAAATCGGATTGCAATTTGTGAGTTTTAAAAAATTCATTTTTGAGAGAAAATTTATATTCAACAATAACGCAATTCCACAATATAACGACATCCACCAGTGTCAGCTGAGTTTAAAAAAAAATGTAAACTCAAAATACATTGACTTGATACATTGCTTACTAAAATTGCGGAAATATACATTTGTTTATGTTAATGGCACGTATGTATTGTAATTGTATGTATTGAGTGCAAAGATGTGTCCAGGTCTCACCAAGATTGTCTTGGTTTTATAACACTGACTTATATCTCGCCCTGTTTTGCCTATGTCCCAGTTTCTATAACAGTTTACAAATACAACAAATGTGTTACGTGTTCAAATCAACACACTTGGTCTCGCTTTGTTCAAGCGAATAAACACGCTTGGTAATCCTAAATGCGGTAGAGCGTGAAGACTTTGATTTATTTATACATAGATCAGTGGTCATAAGGTATTTTCTGTAGAAGTATTAATTAATTCATAGTATTATGTGATTGCCATGTGTCTTCTGTCACGGAGATTATCCAATAAATAAATTAAATTTCCATCACAGCTGACCAATGTTCTTTGATATAATTAAAAAGAAAGAATCTCTTCAAGAATCTGTTTCTAGTAAACAAAAAAACTTAATTTCCAATAGAAATCGTCCTTGGTTGGCGGGTCTGGAAGGGGAGCATGGGGAGCTAAACTGTTACCTGTCAAGCATATCGTAAGCAGCAACTAAGAGGAATTTAAGGTGGAGTTTGTTGTCCCATAAAGGCCCGTAGGGTTGAGATATTCAATTTCCCGTCCTTTAGCAAATCAGAATAGGTCTATGCCTTTTAGCATTAGAAATTTGGCCAAAATGCGGGTAAAAAGTCTCCCCCCCCCCACCCCGTAGAGATTTATACAAAATGAACATTACATGAAGATCTGATACATGAAACACACGAATGACTTTTTAAAGGGAATTACTCCTCCCCCCTCCCCCTACTTATATGACCTATAACATATTTATAACACTGGTCTCACCCCACAGTGTCAAATTGACCTAGAAGCTATGCTGAAGTTCGATTTGTCTGTTAAGCTGTCAATTATGGCACAACGTTTATCTGGACTATATCCTGCTGATCTGCAGGAGCTTGAGAATGGATACAGAAGATGAAACAAGAAGTTGAAAAGATGTTTACACCAGAAGGCATCGATCTTGAACAGATGTGTGCACCAGAAGGGATCGATCTTGGTGAAGAATGGATTATCTTTTCAAGACTATCTTTGCAATCACTAGAGAGTTCATTGATAAACATATGACTGTGAATGAATGCTGTGTTCACGGAGTAACACAGATGACGTGAGACACAGACGATCAAAATAATCCACAATCAGTGGTTCGAATGGACTTTTACCACCAGATCACGTGGAATAACAGTTCACGAAGCCAGTAGAGCGTTCACCAAACAACAAGCAGCCTAACGATGTGTGTGTTTGCTGTAACGCAAGTACACTTGCTAGAAATTCAAGCCTATTTACGCTAAGACGATATCAACATCATCATCAGGTGCCATGCCGGCTGGCGTAGGCGACCATGGCTCTCCATATCTCCCTGTCTCCAGTATTATGTATCAAGCTCGTTGTTGTTTCCCTGCCGTGCCATGTTGTCAAACTGTCTAATATATTTTCACGTTGTAGCCATCTGTCTCTGTTGCCTTCAATCTTGCCTGTTGTGACTATATTCTCCAAACCTCCTTGTCTCATGAAGTGGCCAAAAATATGAAGATTGTCTTTTTCTTATATTATTTATTAGGGTCCGTTTCGCATTTGACTCTTTCAACACTTCCACATTAGTTTTTCTGACAGGCCATGATATTCTAAGTCCATGATGTCAAAATACCTTAACCAAAAGGTTGTAATCCCTTATCGACCAATCATCAACTAAGGAGACATTTATTCATACACTGTAAATGTCACGTGACTGTGTCTCCTGTGTACATCGTTATTAGTTTACAGTGTATACGTTTTTGAGTATTCCTGTATTTCTCGGTCGTTGGGTTTTTGTGGTGGTGGGGGGGGGGGGGGGGGGGGGGGGGTTAGCGTGAGGATAAAATGAGACGATTGATTGAACAGGCCTAAGTCTGACCTATTTATTCGAGGTTCTTAATCAGAGTTGGCACGTTCCTTTTTTTTTTTTATAAAGTGACATTTCCCCGTAAACATGACAGAAGTTTAACATTACAATAGCCTATTCATTACAGATGAGGAACCGTCTTCGCACGAAAGGTCAGCGACAGTTCCCATTTACATCATGTTCGTCTCCCTGCTATCACACCATACTATAAGCATAGGCCTATAACCCGGTGTTGTGGCACACGCCACAAAGGTGAAAAGGGGGGGGGGGGAATTTCATTGTTTGGGGGCTTTGGGGGCTCATGACTTAAAAAAATTGTGTTCTTGAGATTTAGTTGTCCATTATATGTTTTGAAAATTTAGCCTACTTAACTGTTTTTTTTTCTTTTAATAATTTTCTAGTGTTTTCTTCCTAAAACGCAATTCTTGTGTCCTGAACAAGTTATAATTAGGTTTCATTTATGGAATAAGTCATTTTTTGAATAGACCTATAAAAAATGTAGGACTGGGGGGTGGCATCAGAATTTTTGAAAGATTGAGAGTGGGGAAAGGTTTAAAGAAAAGGTTGGGTAAAACTGCTATAACCTGCCAGGTTCACAGTAGTACCACATTGGATGAAACAACACCCAGAGTTCTCCAGCAAATTCTTTCTTCAGCTACGCAGATGAGTGTGAAAATATCTTGACCTATCCAGCCCTTGATGCTGCCTGTCCATGATTTTCTTAGTCTTCGTCTGCTTCTTCCAACCTCGACTGTTCCCTGTAGTATAGTTTATAACAAATAATCATATCATCACACATCCAAAAAAACCATCAGAGCCGCAGACAAGTTTTCATTGAGGAAGGGGATTTACCTATAAAATAATAAATTATTAAATTTTTTAATGTAATTCCTTCCTTTTTATGAGAAAACTGATGACTTTTTTTATGAGAAAGCTGATGACTTATTTGATGCGAAAGGTGATGACTTTTTAGATGTGAAAACGGATGACTTTTTTTCATGCGAAAACTGATGAATTTTTGAATGAGAAAGATGATGACTTTTTTAAAATGAGAAAGCTGAAAACTTTTTTGATGCGAAAACTGATTACTTTTTTGATGAGAAAGCTGATGACTTTTTTGATGAGAAAGCTGATGACTTTTTTTATGTGAAAGCTGATGACTTTTTTGATGAGAAAACTGATGGCTTTTTTATGAGAAAACTGATGACTTTTTTGATGAGAAAACTGATGGCTTTTTTGATGAGAAAGCTGATGACTTTTTTGATGAGAAAGCTGATGATTTTTTTGATGAGAAAGCTGATGAATTTTTTTATGTGAAAGCTGATGACTTTTTTGATGAAAAAACTGATGATGTTTTTGATGAGAAAGTTTATTTTTTATGAGAAAGCTGATGACTTTTTATGAGAAAGTTGATTTTTTAATGAGAAAACTGATGACTTTTTTAATGAGAAAGCTGATTACTTTTTTGATGAGAAAGCTGATGACTTTATTTATGAGAAAGCTGATGACTTTTTTGATGAGAAAGTTGATTTTTTAAATGAGAAAGCTGATGAATTTTTTGTGAAAAATCGTTAATGTAGGGATTTCACCCAACTTTTGGCTAAATTCCTAGCAAATAAAAAACATGATTTCCTAAGGGTGGAAGAGGGGAGTTGAACACCCACCTCCACCTAAGCAACAGACCTATAAACCATGCAAGTAGGTATATTTGTTGCTTTACTATTGAAAGTAATGATTCTTGTATGAATCTATTTTATTTCTAATGTACACATTTGTCGCTAGATGGACTAGTATTGTGGCACGGTAAAATTTCACAAACCGAGCTCATTGACAACACAAGAGAGATAGAGTCGTGGAGAAACATGATCGCCTATGCCATTCGGCATGGCACTTGATTGATTGACACATTTGTCTCATGCTCTCTAAAGGAGATGTGCAGAATTTGTCTGTAACATTTGTATTCGAAGGTCTGTATCCTTTCTCCATGACTGCAGTGAGTGTTCAGCTTACACACCAACACAACACAATAAACAACATAAGTCAGATTCAATGTTAGATTTTCACACTAACACTGATTTATCTTTTCCAAATTAAAGTTAACCTTGACATATCAGTTATATTTCTCCAGCCTTAGGGGCATATCTTTAAGTCTGTTTTGCGTTTTCCGTCGCTGCATACGCAGGATCCGAGGTATTTGAAAATATTCACGTCCTCAAATTTATGCCCATTTATCATGATGTTTGTCTGTGCTTCTGTGCCGTGTGAAATTATCACAGTAATAATAAACTACAGAATCAGAAATGACAACATCAGTAACAAACACAATGCCAATTCACGATTACACCAGAAGACAATAGATTAAGAGGTTCTCACATGCTTCCAGACTACCATCAGACAGGGCCCCCTCAAAAAAGCATTACTATACCGACAAGATGGATACAAACCAGGGGCAAACCTTTGCAAACAATGGATTACAGAAATAAATGAGTCAACAAAAACAAACATATATGAGGCATACAAAAAGGCAGTCTCCAGATTCTTGATTAGAATCTAGCATCATAGCACGTGGGGCACTTCCATAAGTGCTCCACTCTCCGTTCCAGCAGCCATCCCAGTGTATGTAGACTCAGAGTCCCAGTCAGGTCTTGCTTGTGTGACCTTTGGGACTTTCCAAAAAATTTACTTTTCCTTCCCTCCCCTCTAGATACTTCCATTACTGACATTCTCTGTATGTGTACATTCTCAGCCTCATTGACATCATCTTCATCTTGAAATGAATTTATTACTGCCTTGATCAAGTCTGCTTCATCTCTTCTCAGTATTGTGCTGTCTATTGCTGCATTGCCTGCCAATAAAATGATATAAGCAAGTACTTCTTCTTCTGCATTTTTCTCAAACTCCTGCAGATTAGCAGAATGTAGCCTAGAGAATGGATATATGCTTCTTTCGGTCTGCGACATCTGACCTCAGCATGGCTTGGATCACTTTGACCCTATATGGGATGAGACAGTCAACTTCACCCCATAACCTCCATAACAGCCTCTTACATCCCGCATGGAATGGTAAACAGTGTTTCTATTCTGTGCTGCTATTTCAGGCCCCCAGCAACACACAGTTGAAAAACAAATAACAAATGTTATTAGAAAACTGTTTATTAATAAAGTATAAACATAAATTTCGAAACAGAGAAAATATTTGCTCAAAATAGAAGCTATATTCAAATGTTTCATTCTAAACAGAGAAAATATTTGCTCAAAATAGAAGCTATATTCAAATGTTTCATTCTTCTTCTTCTTCAGCGTTCATTCTCAAATTCCCACTGGATTTCTCTTGTAACAGGACAATGATCCTACAAGATTTCCAGTTATGTAGTCCAGAGAATGGAAATGCGTTGTGTTCCCGTTTTATTTGCGCCAATGGCCCAACACATCCACCTTTGGCGGGAAATGTTTCATTCGAAGCAGAGAAAATACTTGCTCAAAATATAATCCTGACTCTGTGTGTTGATGCTATCAATCCGGACCCCTATAATCTTCAATATAACATTCTGAATTACCAAAATGTTTTCAATATAACATTCTGAATTACCAAAATTTTTGTCAATATAACATTCTGAATTACCAAAATTTTTGTCAAAATAACATTCTGAATTACCAAAAGTTTTTTCCATATAACATTCCAAATTACCAAAAAAATTTTCAATATAACTTTCTGAATTACCAAAAAAATTTTCAATATAACTTTCTGAATTACCAAAATAAAGCATAGAATAATGATATACATTTCATTGTGACACAAAAAATGCATGCAGATTATATTGTGCAACATGAGTTTACAAAATAAAAAGTATTTAATGGCATATAGCGGTAGATATAAATATAACGTTTGGAAACTAATATACATGTGATTATGAATGAGATACACACACCCATATGTTACAAGGACATACAAAATAGGAGCAGAGAATAGTAACAATGTTACCTACGTACGTATGTCATAATAAGTGGCTACGGTGCTGAACTTTGGCTTGTTTACCTCCACTTCATATTCTTTGCAGCGATGAATTCTGCTTAAGACCTGTGTCCGAACGATCCAATGCACATGTGGTGTGCTGTTGTGGCCCGAAATTGGAGCAAAGAATAGCACCACTGTTTATATTCTATGCATGTCATGGGTCGACTAAGGAGGTTATGGGATGGAGTTGGCTGTCCCATCCAATATAGGGTCAGCATGGCCCAAAACCATGCTAAAGCTGGATGTGTCAGGCCAAAAAGCACAGATATTGCAGCATTGCTGGAAACCATGACACAACGCACTCCCTTCTCTGGACTACATTCTGCTAATCTGCAGGAGTTTGAGAAAGAACGAAGAAGATCTGTGTCTGAACGATCCACCACACTGTTGTTGTGGCCCAAAATGGGAACAAAGAATAGCAACACTTTTTACCTTCTATGCATGTCATAAGAGTCAACTTCTGCATTTGTTATCAAATTTCTGCAGATAAGCAGGATGAAGTCCGAAATATAGAATGCATTGTGTCATGGTTTGTAGTTTTGATCCGATTTCTGCTTCTTTTGGCTTGACACATCTGACTTCAGCATGGCTTCTGAGTTACTTTGACCCTATATGGAATGGAAAAGCCAACTTCACCCCATGACCTCCATAGTTGAATCTTATGACAGGCATGGAAGGTAGTGTTGCTATTCTTTGCTCCTCTTTTAGGATCAAGAGAAAACATTGGTGTTCACTGTGATGAAGTCTGTTGAGACCAGTATCTCCATGCTGAGATCTATGTCTATATGATCCATGCTTGAACTGTTGAGATTTCTGCTGGAGTAGAATACTGTCTAGCTAATGACACATTACCACGCTCATCTGGGACACAGCCGATGATTGACTACATCCTGCTGCAAATCTGGTAGGACCATTGTCCTTCTACAAGAGAGATCCAGTGGGAGTTTGAGAATAACAGCTGATGAAGAGTAAAAGATTCATCTGGGACTTGAAAAAGTCCTGGAAAACTTCCCTTAAAAAATGCTATGAGAAACACCCTTCAGGAGATGAAAGCAAAACTTCACCACCCGGCACAGGAAGAATCTAGGCAACCTCATACTCCATGGTTTTATTTGTGTGATAACCCTGGCCTAGACTTCTAGCTCAAGGAGCACAGAATAGGACCTCTTCTTTTCAGGCATGTCATAGAGAGATGACAAGAAAGTTGGGGGGATGGGATGACATGTGAAAAATCATCATTGCTGCTGCATGTCTTGTCTCGAGGATGATAACCTATGAAAAATCATCATTGCTGCTGCATGTCTTGTCTCAAGGATGATAACCTGTGAAAAATCATCATTGCTGCTGCATGTCTTGTCTCGAGGATGACAACCTGTGAAAAATCATCATAGATGATGAAGAGATGCAGTAAACATTGCACCTTTGTGGCACAATCCCACATGGCGGGGAAGACTAGGTGGTACAATCCCACATGGCGGGGAAGACTAGGTGGTACAATCCCACATGGCGGGGAAGACTAGGTGGTACAATCCCACATGGCGGGAAAGACTAGGTGGTACAATCCCACATGGCGGGGAAGACTAGGTGGCACAATCCCACATGGCGGGGAAGACTAGGTGGCACAATCCCACATGGCGGGGAAGACTAGGTGGTACAATCCCACATGGCGGGGAAGACTAGGTGGTACAATCCCACATGGCGGGTAAGACTAGGTGGTACAATCCCACATGGCGGGTAAGACTAGGTGGTACAATCCCACATGGCGGGGAAGACTAGGTGGTACAATCCCACATGGCGGGGAAGACTAGGTGGTACAATCCCACATGGCGGGGAAGACTAGGTGGTACAATCCCACATGGCGGGAAAGACTAGGTGGTACAATCCCACATGGCGGGGAAGACTAGGTGGCACAATCCCACATGGCGGGGAAGACTAGGTGGCACAATCCCACATGGCGGGGAAGACTAGGTGGTACAATCCCACATGGCGGGGAAGACTAGGTGGTACAATCCCACATGGCGGGTAAGACTAGGTGGTACAATCCCACATGGCGGGTAAGACTAGGTGGTACAATCCCACATGGCGGGGAAGACTAGGTGGTACAATCCCACATGGCGGGGAAGACTAGGTGGTACAATCCCACATGGCGGGGAAGACTAGGTGGCACAATCCCACATGGCGGGGAAGACTAGGTGGTACAATCCCACATGGCGGGGAAGACTAGGTGGTACAATCCCACATGGCGGGGAAGACTAGGTGGTACAATCCCACATGGCGGGTAAGACTAGGTGGTACAATCCCACATGGCGGGGAAGACTAGGTGGTACAATCCCACATGGCGGGGAAGACTAGGTGGTACAATCCCACATGGAAGAGAAGACTAGGTGGCATCACTGCAGATGGGTCAACAGATCTGATAGAAGAATGGATGAACTAGTTGGCCCAGACATATAATTCTGCCCTCCTAGAACGATGTGATGATACAGGGATATTGCCACACTGGAATGTCTCCATTCAGGGACTAAACATGTATCCATAAAACTCCATAAGACAACCATAAATTTTGAAATGGCAAATACTGCAGAGGATGGATGTGTCGGGCCATTGGTGCAAATAAAACGGGTACACAACATATTTCCATTTTCTGGACTACATCCTGCTGGAAATATAGTTTAACCATTGTCCTGCTATAAGAGAGATCCAATGGGAGTTTGAGAATAAATGCTGAAGAAGAAGAAACAGTAAATCTTATGCGAATTTGTGTATCACCTCAGTTACTCAACCGATGAGGACATGTGGTTTTTCTAGAAGGACTGTCGAAAGCTACCTGCGTACATCTAAAGCTACCTGCGTACATCTAAAGCTACCTGCGTACATCTAAAGCTACCTGCGTACATCTTAAGCTACCTGCGTACATCTAAAGCTACCTGCGTACATCTAAAGCTACCTGCGTACATCTAAAGCTACCTGCGTACATCTAAAGCTACCTGTGTACATCTAAAGCTACCTGCGAACATCTAAAGCTACCTGCGTACATCTAAAGCTACCTGCGTACATCTAAAGGGATTATTTCATCATCATCTTTAATGAATGAGATTAGTCAGTTGGAAAAAACATTTAACTCATGGAAATATTGTTCAATAAGGCAGGGTGATACTGAACTCCTCTTCTGCTTTGACTCTTCAACTCCTGAAGATCACCATGGTACACTCCGGATAATGGAATAAATTGTCAAAATGTATATCTTAGCTGTGATATCTGATATTTTCATCCCACTTCAGTATGACTTCTGAGCCAATACGACTTTCTATAGAATGTGACCAGCCATCAAATGCCCTCACGACCGAGGAAGTGTATCCATGAGATACCCAAGAGGATGGAAGAGCTTATCATGTCCAGAGAAGTATATCCATGAGATACCCTACCCAAGAGGTTGGAAGAAACTAGAGATATCAATGACTCACAGCAGCATCAGCCATTTATAATCTCTCAATGCATGTACACATTCTTTACTTCATCCTCTTCAGCGTTCATTCTCAAACTCCCGCTGGTTCTCTCTTGTAGCAGGACAATAGTCTTATATTTCCAGCAGGGTGTAGTCCAGAAAATGGAAATAAATTATTTCGCCGTTATTTTTCCGCAATGGCTCGACACATCAATCTTTGGTAGGACTTTTTTTAAAGTCCTGTTACAAAGTCATTATTTTACACTTCAATTTCCCTTCATAAAGATCATTCACAGACTCGACACGTTTTAAGCAAGTCGAACTGTTCTGTCATTACCACCAGCACTATCATGTGCAGGGAAGAGATCCCTGTGATATCCAAGAGGTTGGAAGAAACTAAAGATACGAATCACATGGCAACACTGGTCATTCATAAACTTTCAAAGTATGTAGATTGGCAGTCTGTTAATTACTGTTATAAAGCAAATATTTGACACAGCAAAATTTGTAGAGATAAATCATCAGGAAACCACACAATGTGCTGAAAATTTCCCTTAGTACATGGATAATATAATATAGAGCACTGAGACAAATGTGTTGGGCCATTGGTACAAATAAAACACTTGGCACAATGCATTTCCATTCTCTAGACTACATCCTGTTGAAAATCTAGGACCATTGTCCTGCTACAAGAGATATAAAATCTAGGCCCATTGTCCTGCTACAAGAGAGATAAAATCTAGGACCATCCATTGTCCTGCTACAAGAGAGATAAAATCTAGGACCATTGTCCTGCTACAAGAGAGATAAAATCTAGGACCATCCATTGTCCTGCTACATGAGAGATAAAATCTAGGACCATCCATTGTCCTGCTACAAGAGAGATAAAATCTAAGACCATCCATTGTCCTGCTACAAGAGAGATAAAATCTAGGACCATCCATTGTCCTGCTACAAGAGAGATCCAGTGGAAGTTTGATTAAAAAAATACTGAAGATGAAACATTGAGGATTTATTTTAGAAACAATCAGGATCTGTCCCCGAATGCGTGCCTACCCAATAAAATTGTATTTTGATTATTTCCCTGATTATGTTTATACATTTGTTTATCTATGTTTATTAACTTAAATATTTATTTATTTAAGATGATCATATGAGTGGTTAGGAGAGTTGTATGAGTTAGGGTTAGCATTTGGGCTAATAAATACCCATTATCTGACAAACATAACCAAGAGAAATAATAAAAATATTTTGGTAGGCACACATTCAGGGAAAGCTCCAAAAATCATAATGAATTGTTTGTACACTCCTACAATAAAAAAATATTTGATGTCTGCTCAAAAGATTTCTATCTTCATTAGTGAAGTACAAATATATTTAAATGATTACAATGTTGATATATCAAATATGAATATATTATTTAGTCTGCAGCTCTGTACACGACTAAATAGCACCAATTAATATCAAAATATATGTTTGTGAAAATATATTACATAATCTGCAGCTCTGTACATGACTAATTAGCACCAATTAGTATCACATAATATGAAAAATCATTAAGTGAAAAAACATATTTATAATACAAAAACAAATGACAACATCGCTGATGTAAAGTTCTTCATCTGCATTCATTCTAAAACTCTGTGGTGTGTCTGTGGCTATGACAACAAGTATGAGAACCAGTTCTTTCGTACGTCTGGCATATAATAATAATGACCCATAACCTATCAGGGTTGTAGGGATTCCACTCTGGCGATGTTAGAAAAAAAAGCACACCAAAAAACACTATCACAAAAATCCCTCCTAACACCCTATCATAAAAACTCCTAACAACCTATCACAAAAAGCTCTCCCAACACCCCTATCACAAAAAGCCCTTCAAAGCCCTCCATACACCTGTCCTCCATCATTCGGACGAGTGTAGAAAAATCACACCCTTTGCTTACTATACTATCAATAAAGTTACAGACATTTACTGTTCAGTCAAAGTAGTAAAAATAATGAATGTATTAGTTACTAACGCCGAAGTCGGATGTATTGCGCAAATACAATTGCGACACAATGTATTTGTGTTCTCTAGATTACATCCTGCTGGAAATCTAGTAAGACCAGTGTTCTGCTATACAAGAGATAAAGTGAGAGTTTGAGAATGAATGCCCCCAAATCTTCTGATGGTTATCTAGAAGTAGTCTGGAGAATAGATTCTGTTGTTTTGGCTTACAGCATGACTGCAATATCTGTACCTTTCGACCTGAAAGATCCAGATTGAGCATGGTTGATTTACTTTTGAGTCGGGCCACTGATGCAAATAAAATGGGGACACAATGAATTTCCTTTCTCTGGATTACGTCCTGCTGGAAATCTAGTAGTACCATTGTCTTGCTACAAGAGAGATTCAGCAGAAGTTTGAGAATGGACGCTGAAGAAGAAGAGTCACTTTGACCTATGGGTTGGAAATGTCAATAACACCCACAAACCTCCTTAGTTGCCACTTACTACATGGCAGGTAAGTTGTTGTCTTTGCTCCCCTTTCGTGCCCTGGCAACACACCGGTGAGAGAAGACAATGATATATATTGGGGACATGCAGAAAAATGGATATGCCAAGTTGAAAGTACAAATATTTCAGCTGTACTGCAAACTAACAGAACATTACACAGAGAAATTCCAGTCAACAATATACGTGAGAAGCAAACCCTAAGATAAAACATGGGCTGAAGTTCACAATCTTAACCCTAGGATAAAACGTAATGAAGTTCACAATCTTAATCTTCTGATAAAACATGTACTTGAAGACTACAGGGAGCTGGGTAGGGCAGTGGTTAGCGGGCTGGTTTCGCATATGAGTGGTCTTGGGTTCATTCCCCAGTTTGAGGTGGAAACATTTTTCAAATCACAAAGGCTCCTGGGTCAACCCAGCCTTAATTGGGTACCGGATTAATCCAGGAAGTAAAGACTGCGAGGGAGAGGAGATGGCTACCACCCTCATATAGCAGAGCCACTGAAATGTGAGGTCATTAACATCTTACACCCCTACGGCATTTAATAAATGCTATGGTTAACTTTAACATTACTACTTGAAAACTAGCTCCAATAATGGCATAGCACCAGATCTGTAAATAAGGAAGTATGGGGTGGTGGTTTAGAAATTCAAACACAGCTATTTTCCCTTTCAGCTAAATAGAGTATTTAGAAAAAGTAAAGATATTGTACAAATATAAAGAATAATTAGATGCTAAATGAATGCCTGAAAGCAAAGATGAATTGTCAAAAATGGCAGATAATCTCCCTCAATCCCACGTACTTCAAAATTTCAGGGAAGTAGCGTCTCCGCTAAAATAATATATGAGACTTTAGTGGAGAGAACTAAATGGAAACTACAGCCCCGAGCAAGACAGCATGAACAAATTCAACTGACAGGAACAAGTCAGGGTATTTCGACTGAAAATGGAACATTGCCATCTAAAAGCACACTTACCCCGAATCGGTATTAGAGACTCTGCAACCAACATGTGCAGAATAACAACACCTACCCAGAATATATACTACAGTATTAACCCAGAGAATTTGTTGACAGAGCAATATCCTGGTCCACAGGAATATCTCTACAAAACAAACTGTGGGAGACTCATGGCAACCTAAACAAACTATTCTATACAGGACCAATCACCCATATAGTAACTTGGGCCTGGACTGCAGGTTCCGGGTACAAAGAATAAGGATACTGTCTTCTTTCCAGGAATGTTGTAATAGGTTACTAAGGAAAGTTGAGTGAAAAAAATCATCTTGTTTCAATTTCTTACTTTTGTTTTCTATCAAATAATCTTTGATCATGGATGCTGAAGAGCTACCGACCAGCAGACATTGCACCATTGTCCAGTTGTGGCAGAGGAATACTTAATGTGCATCACTGCGGATGTGTCAACAAATCTGACAGAAGAATGATGAGACTGCTGGCTCAGATGTGTGTGCTGTGCTCCTAGCAGGATGTGATAATCCTAAGATACTGCCACAGTGGAATGCCTCCCTTTGGGGACAAAACATATGCATCTATAAACTCCCCCTAACCATCCATACCTTTGAGACAATCTTACGTGAGTCTGGCAGGCACCTCAGTTACACAACTGAGAAGAACCTGTGCTTATGTCAAAAAAGGCTATGGACTTTCAAGAGCTACCTGTTCACAGGTAACGGGATGCATCATCACCATGTGTCAAGAGCTATCTGTTCACAGGTAACGGGATGCATCATCATCATCATGTGTCAAGAGCTACCTGCTCACAGATAACGGGATGCATCATCATCATGTGTCAAGAGCTACCTGTTCACAGCTAAAGGGATTATTTCATCATCACCATGTGTAAAGAGCTACCTGTTCACAGCTAAAGGGATTAGTTCATCATCACCATGTGTAAAGAGCTACCTGTTCACAGCTAAAGGGATTATTTTATCATCATCAAGTGTCAAGAGCTACTTGCTCACGGGTAAAGGGATTATGTCATCATTATCATCCGTGAACAATATCAAACTGGATGTATAATAATTGATCGCAGTAAAATGCTCGAGATACAAATAGCATGTCTATATCAACAATATTGCGACATAAAATTAAATATACCAGGCCAAAATGCATACATATTGCAGCTTTTCTGTAAACTAGACAGCTAATGTAGTTTTACTCAACTACATTATGTCACAATAAGAAATATAAATGGTCAGCTGGAACAACAAGAGAAAAATCAACAATATTACAGAAAACATAAATCTATTTCAAATAGTTCATGATAAAAAAACACAGAAAATATAACACACAAATAATACAGGATTCAGATAATAAACTCCATGCAGTGTAATCCCTCTATCTTTCAGCCTTCCTAATCCCCCAACCCTTTAATACAGTTCTTCATGTTGTGGCAGTCCCAAAATTTAAAAATTATTTTTGTTGCTACTTCATATGTGTTTTCCGATGGTCTTAGACGTGCGATGAGAAAAGTAAAACTTCAACATTTAATAACAACTGGAAAGATCAAGGGGAGAAGAGACAGAGGAAGACAAAGAGATAAATTTCTGGATGGGTTGTCAGTGTGGTACAAAATGAAGTCATCAATTGAATTACTTAACAACACAAGAGGCAGAAAGTTGTGGAGAAGCATGATGACCTACACCAATTGGCATGGCACTTGATTGATTACTTGTAGGTAAGGAGATCTAACTGTCTTGCTACAAAACCCATATCTAATTTAGCGAGCTAAGTTCCAGCTTAGTAATAGAGTTCATCTATATGCCTATTCTCATAATTACACAGCGATTAATTAATTATTCCCATACTTGATTAAAACTCATCCTTGACAACTGGCCCTTCCAGCTTTATAACACCGTCAATCTGTGTTTCTGTCTCATCAGGTCTTGCTATGTTTGTGTCTACCAGCAGTTCACTGTCTGCAGCACCTTTACGAGCATGACCCTTGTCAATGATGATTGAATCTTCAGTGTCAGAGATGTAATATGGTTCTCCAGTGTAATGTGTTGGATATAGAAGGTAAGGCTCTGCTGATAGGCCAACTAGGTCCCGTGGAGAAAAATGCTGTTTCCACTGTTCTCTAAAAGATAATTTATAATTTAAAAAAAAATTACAAGTAACAATTTACAATAAGTAACAACTTATAATACGCTAATTTATAAGTAACAATTTATAATAAGTAACAATTTACAATAAGTAACAATTTATAAGCAAAAATGGAACAATACAGGATCAATTGTCCATCTAGCATTTCCCGCTTACACTTTTTTTTAAATGCTCTCCTGTCGTATTTTTTAGAACTTGGTAATGCTATTCACACTTCCGTTACGTCACTCTTCCACTACATATCTTTAGTAAAATGGCTGCCGTATGTATGTTGAATTTGCCTTTGACTGACAAAGATGCAGTACAATTGTTGCAGTCACGAAGAGTACTTGCAAACGGGAAATGCGCACAGTGTCATACTATGACATTTAACTTCTATTGTGATGATTAAATTCATTTCCGACACAAAATAATACCCTGCATTCAAACCCAATCATGTTTCCACTCATACAACCCTCCAATTAAATTCTCCCCCATTTATTGTCTTGGCATATTTATATATGTAAAACCTGCCCAACAATTGTCGCTCAAATATTCGCATGGGAAGTAATACTTCTTCTTCAGCATTCATTCTAAAACTCTCATTGGATCTTCTTTGTAGCAGGATCATAGTCCTACTAGATTTCCAGTTCAGAGAATGGAAATGCGTTGTGTCACAATTTTATTTCCGCCAATGGCCAGACACATCCGTCTTCGGCGAGAGAGGTAATACATAAACAAAGAGTAAGCAGAAATCATTTGTCTCCCTTTCAATGTAGTTACCAACTTGAATTGATTAAATCAGAAAGGGGGTTTGCGTTAGAATTAGTCCTAACACTGAGTCTAATCCTCCCCCCCCCAACACAACATCTAAATTCTAACAGTACCTCATATCTTGAAAATACAAAACCATTAAATCGTTGCAAGTTTTAATCTCTGCACGTAACTGCTATTAGCTATTTTGAATTACAGTGACAAGATCTGTAAATAATGTAATTTCATTGAGCTCGCTAAATGTGTGTGAACCAAAGAACACAAATATTGATCGTATGAAATATTTGTAAGTTTGTTTAAAATCCCGCTAATTGATAGTATATACATGGACCCTTGATCCCGTATTGTTCTGCAAAAATTTATAAGTAACAATTCATAATAAGGAACAATTTATAATAAGCAAACAATTTATAATAAGTAAACTATTAAAAAGTAAAAATTAATAATAAGCAAAAATTTATAAGCACAAATTTATAATAAGCAATAATTACATAAACATGAAAATATAGAATAAGCACTGTTTGTGGTCACTTTAACCTATGAGTTGACACAGTCATTTCCATCTTAACTGCCTCTTACATCATGCATGTCAGGTCACATTGTTTCTATTTTTTGCTTGACTTTTGAATTCAACATAGGTTAGACACCTTGCCTCCTCTCTTTAGTTGCCTCTTACACCGTGCATGTCAGGCTATATTATTTCTCTTTTCTTTACGCTCGTTGCCATACTCCCATAAGATCTTTCCTGTAGCAGGATGTTCGTACTAGATTTCCAGCAGGACATACACCAGAGAACGTAAATGTTTTGTCACAGTTTTATTTGCCTCAATGGCCCAACACATATGACTTTGGCATTGTAAAGGACTGAACAGGATGTAGTCCGGAAAAGATAATGTTACATCATAGTTTACCATTTGGCTTTGATATCTACAACATTTGGTCAAACACATACAACATTTGGTCAAACACATAGAAAATTTGGTCAAACACATAGAAAATTTGGTCAAACATACACAATTTGGTCAAACACATGCAACATTTGGTCAAACACATACAAAATTTGGTCAAACACATACAACATTTGGTCAAACACATACAACATTTGGTCAAACACATACAACATTTGGTCAAACACATACAACATTTGGTCAAACACATACAAAATTTAGTCACACTGTCAGTGACATATTCTCTCCAGAACGTTGTCTTTCTAATGAACTCCCTGAACCATTCTCTGTCATGGGCGATGCGGCTTGCATTCTCCAATGAAATATTCATGTTATATTTAATGTTGTCAGTCCATCATCTTCTTGGTCTGCCTTTCCTCCTCTGCCCTGGTGCTCTGCCCTCCATTATTATTTAACCAAATACATAACAACATTTAGCCAAACTCATGCAACATTTGGCAAACATATGTCCTGCTACAAGAGAGATCTGGCGGGAGTTTGAGAAAGAACGCTGAAGAAGAAGAGTTTCCTATACCATGTTCAGTTGTAGGATGTTAAGCGAAGACTTTGTTTTATGACGATCTTGTATCTGCTCGTCTGTAAATAATATTTGATGTGCTAGCATTATATTGATGGGAGGTCTGTGGATTTTGGTCCAACCCGGTTAGAGCCAGAGGATACCTGATGATGTTCCTCCTTCGCAAGCGAAGATGCACATGGCATGAAAAACAATAAATGCGATGAAAAAAAAAATATAATTATAATAAATTGGTAATTGTCTAATTTGGTTTGTGAGTTTTCTACCTAAGTAATGCTCAAATCACTGGAGCTAAGGTAGGGTTCACTATGTTCATTCCCCGCCACCAATTGACTACTGGTTATGTCAGACTTCTCTATTGCTTCAGGCATGCAACCAAATGGTCAAGTCAAAATGATTGTCACTTCCTAAGTCATTGCGCCTCTATGACGGGCCTCAGCATAGGAAACATATAGTGCTGTCAGCTTCCTCCTCCCCTCCCAGGTGCTGCAAAGTACATCTCTGGCTTTATCCCAACCACAGAAGGTGCATACATATATACAAATAAAGCATAAAATACATTGCAACAATAAAATAAAAGCATAATTGTATATATGATGTGCCATGAAGCTTCTATAAGAGAACCTCAATATAACGGCATGTCATCTACTAAGACTTTCTTTTGCATTAATGGTTTGTCTAGTTGGTGATACCCACAGATGCAAACCATGTGGCACTTGCACCTTCATTATTATAATAATGGAATTCTACACCTCGGCCTATAAATGGACTCTAGACTTGTGTCAAATTTCAGACATTAAAATCATGTACTCGGTTTATAATCGAATTAGTTTATACATGGTATGCCACTATTTTTGTGTGTCTTTCTATGAAATGGAGTAACCAACCACACTCCAAGCCCTCCTTAGCTGCCTCTTACAACATACATTGCAAGTCACAGTATTATAATGATGATTATGAAATAATCCCTTTAGTAATGCTGAAGTCAGATGTGTCAGGCTGAAAGGCGCATATATCACAGCAATGATGTAAACCATGACACAACACATTCCGTTCTCCGGACTACAACCTGCTAATCTGCAGGAGTTTGAGAATGAACGAAGAAGAAGAATCCCTTTAGTTTTGAGGTGGTAGCTATATATTGGTGGTAGCTATATAGCTATATATATGAGCTATATTTGATAGCCCATAGCCTTTCTGACAATAGCACAGCTTCTTCTCAGTTGTGTAACTGAGGCTCTTGTGTAACCTAGACTCTATAAGGTTGTCTCAAAGGCATTGTTGCATCATGGAGGTTTCTGAATGCATGTTTAGTCCCCAAAGGCAGGCATTCCAGGAGCCAGGAGCACACCACACAAATCTGGGCCAACTATGTTGTCATTCTTATGTCAGATCTATTGACCCATCAGTAGTGATGACACAACTAATATTCTCCGTCACATAGTCCCCGTCACACAGTCTCAGTCACATAGTCTCCGTCACATTGGAGTCTGCCACAAAAGGTGCAATTTCCTGGCCGGCATCTCTTCATCATCCATGGGGGTTGATTTGTTGGAAGACAAAATTGTAACAATATGTGACAACGATTTTTCCGCAGGTGACAACTTGTCAGTCTACTGTACCTCAACTATACTTAGTCGCCTCTACTGTACCTCAACTGTACTTAGTCACCTCAACTGTACTTAGTTGCCTCTACTGTACCCCAACTGTACCTAGTCGCCTCTACTGTACCCCAACTGTACTTAGTCACCTCTACTGTACCCCAACTGTACTTAGTCGCCTCTACTGTACCCCAACTGTACTTAGTCGCCTCTATTGTACCCTAACTGTACTTAGTCGCCTCTACTGTGCCCCAACTGTACTTAGTCACCTCTACTGTGCCCCAACTGTACTTATTCACCTCTACTGTGCCCCAACTGTACTTAGTCGCCTCTACTGTGCCCCAACTGTACTTATTCACCTCTACTGTGCCCCAACTGTACTTAGTCACCTCTACTGTGCCCCAACTGTACTTATTCACCTCTACTGTGCCCTAACTGTACTTAGTCACCTCTACTGTGCCCCAACTGTACTTAGTCACCTCTACTGTGCCCCAACTGTACTTATTCACCTCTACTGTGCCCTAACTGTACTTAGTCATCTCTACTGTGCCCCAACTGTACTTATTCACCTCTACTGTGCCCTAACTGTACTTAGTCGCCTCTACTGTGCCCCAACTGTACTTATTCACCTCTACTGTGCTCCAACTGTACTTAGTCGCCTCTACTGTGCCCCAACTGTACTTAGTCGCCTTCAACGACATGCTTGAAAATAAGACACTGGCCCTATTCTTTGCCATTAACTAGAAGTTCAAGAAAGTCAGTTGTCATACAAGCCCGTCACAATATTATTCTATACATCCTTCCCAGAACCCCACAGCACATGTGATTCCAAGCTCTAACTTAATACCTAGTTCCACCCCACTGGATGGTGGGTGTTATAATTTATCTTACCACCTTTAACACTAAGGCATAATTTGTTTTTAGCTCTCAATTAAACAAGAACTCAACATCACCTTTAACACTAAGATATTATGTCTTTTAGCTGACAATTAAACAAGTACTCACTCTGGATGCCTATCAAACATGATTGGAAGGTACTCATCCACAGACACCATCTTTGACAAAGGTTTCTGATCTAGCAGTTTTCGTGCACCCCAGATAGACAATATGTAACTGATTGTCCAATAGGAATAGTGTGGCCACGCCAACCGATCGCTGCCCTCTACCATTGTCTCTAAGTCTTTGCGTAAACGTTTCCTTCCCAAATATCTGTGGACAGTATCATTCATGTAAATACTTCTTAGATTTATTGTAAACAATATCATATTTCACAACTGTAAAGTTAAATCCTAAGGATCACCTTTGTTGTGCAGTCACACAGGAACACGGTGTTTCAAGTCTGTGCTAACTTAATGACAATGGTTCCTGAATGTGGAAAGTTTGAAGGTCGCACTATTTGCTTATCAGACTAACCATTATGCAACAGTAAACTAGCAATACAGTCAAAGTCTGATGTATTAGGACATTAGCGCAAATAAATCAGAAACACAATGCATTTCCATTCTCTGGACTACATCTTACTTGAAATCTTGTAGGATCATTGTCCTGCAACAAGAGAGTTCCAGTGGGAGTTTGAGAAATTATGTAACCTAGTAGGATGGATCATTGTCCTGCAACAAGAGAGTTCCAGTGGGAGTTTGAGAATGAACTATGAAGAAACAATAGAAGCCATGCCAATATAATGAGAATTTCTACTTGTGAATGACCCCCATCTCATTTCATCTGTACATTTCTTCTTCTTCTGCATTCGTTCTCAAACTCCTTCAGATTAGCAGGATGTAGTCCGGAGAATGGAATGTGTTGTGTCATGGTTTACAGCAAAGTTGCGATATCTGCACCTTTCGACCTGATACATCCAACTTCAGCATGGCTTTGGGTCACTGACCCTATTTAATGGGACAGCCAACTCCATCCCATAACCTCCTTAGTCACCTCGTATGACATGCATGAAAGGTACACGGTGTTGCTATTCTGTTCTCCCCTTTCGGACCCCAACAACACACGGGTGGTAAAAATATGTGAAGAAATAGATAAAAAAAATAAATCATAATTTTAAAATACGAATTTAAAATATATATTTTATCAGTAATTATTTATACTATTATTTCTACTTTTCTAATTCTTTTATTTTGTTGTTTAATTTATATAATAATCTTTTACGCACTCTTATCTTTATAAGTAACTTTACTAGGATCAATTTTTTTGATATATTTTTTATTATATTTCTGAATTATTTCATTAATTTATCACCACCAATTATTGTTTCATATTCATTCATTAAACATTGTTTTTATTCGAATTCTTCTTCATACTCAATCATTTGTTCACCAACTATTTTTAAAACTTCTTTATTAATCGTATTTTTTTACAATATATTGTTTTAATAAATAATCTTTTGTTTTAATATTTTGTTTTTCAAGTTTTTTTTATTTGTTCTTTAATTTCATCACTTTTATTTTTTTTAACAAATAATTTTAGTTCTTCCATTTTTAGAGAATGAAATTTTCAACATCAAATATAACAATAAATTATTTACACTTCTTCTATTGCTTTATTAACATTAAATAATTTATTATTATCCCTTCCATTACCAATTTTCTTTTATTTTTTTAACTTTTAATTTCCTTGTTTCTTTATTTATTTTTAATGTTTCTTTATTACTAATTTCAATATTTTTTTATTCTTGTTACTTTTTAAAAGGAATATCATATTTATATGGAAATTTTACATTTAAATCTTGTCTTATTCTTTTTTATTGTAGAAGAAGAAATACCTAATTTACTACAAATCTGATCTTGTGATAAATTAGGTTGTTCGGTTTTAATATTCATAAATTTAATAATCTATCTATTGTCTATTGTCTTTCCCTAGGTGGTTTGTGATCCACTTTGCAGTTAAGTGTAAGGGTGATTGGAGCTCGAGCTTGCGTTCTAAAGCCAGATGTGTGGCCTCGGCTGTGCTATGACCGTGTCTGTTAAGGATGTCCCTGATGTTTTCTATCCATCTTTTCCATGGTCTTCCTCTGGCCTTGTATCCTGATCTCATTTGGTTATATGCTTGTACGGGCAACTTTCGTGATGCATTCTCATAATGTGGCCAAACCACTTGATCTGTTCTCTCTCTATGTAATCTGTACAAGATATTATACCTATTCTTTCCCTGATATATTCATTTCGCAATCTATCAATTTAATAATCATATTTGTTTTATATGCATTATTCATATTTTCAGGAGTCATTTCACTTAAAAGTTTTAATTCGTTTAAATCCATTTTATAAGAGAATAAAAAAGTAAATAGAGGTCAAATTAGTTGACTGTCATCCTATTATTTTATTTCATGTAAATTTTTCATAATTTCTCTATTATGATAAATTACAGTTTAATAAGATAGAATAATCATTACAAATACTATAAAATCTTATGTATTCATTATTAGTTGATTTACATCTATTAAATTTTTCTTTAGCAAAAGCAAGAAATTCTGTTTTCACTATTATATCTACTTTTTCACTATTATATCTATTTTCCCTATTATATTTACTTTTTCACTATTATATCTACTTTTTCCCTATTATATCTACTTTTTCCCTATTATATCTACTTTTTCACTATTATATCTACTTTTTCACTATTATATCTACATTTTCCCTATTATATCTACTTTTTCACTATTATATCTACTTGTTCCCTATTATATCTACTTTTTCACTATTATATCTACTTTTTCACTATTATATCTACTTTTTCCCTATTATATCTACTTTTTCACTATTATATCTACTTTTTCACTATTATATCTACATTTTCACTATAATATCTACTTTTTCACTATTATATCTACTTTTTCCCTATTATATCTACTTTTTCACTATTATATCTACTTTTTCCCTATTATATCTACTTTTTCACTATTATATCTACTTTTTCCCTATTATATCTATTTTCCCTATTATATCTACTTTTTCACTATTATATCTACTTTTTCACTATTATATCTACTTTTTCACTATTATATCTATTTTCCTATTATATCTACTTTTTCACTATTATATCTACTTTTTCACTATTATATCTACTTTTTCCCTATTATATCTATTTTCTCTATTATATCTACTTTTTCACTATTATATCTACTTTTAAGCAATAAATCATAATTCTCCAAGTGTATAATAATATGTTTTATTTCTATTTTCTGGATGGTTGGTTGGTTGCTGATCCAGCGGTCCATGGGATCATGCCCTTTGACCTAATGCCATTAAATGGCATTATATTGCTGGGAAGTATGTGGATTTTTGGCCCACCCAGGGACAGAGAATAACTATCACACCTCCAGGAAGGTAGGTTTCAACCTATGCACTGCTCCCAGCCATTGTAGCCAAGATAGGGTTCACTGTACTCATTCCCCACCATCAATTGACTACTAGTTATGCCGAACTTCTTTATTACTCCAGGCATGCAACCAAATGTTCAAGTCAAAAGGATTGTCACGTCTTGAGTCACTGTGCCTCTATGATGGGTCTAAGCCATAGGAAAAAACAGTGCTGTCAGTTTCCTCCTCCCAAGTGCTGCATAGTACATCTCTGGCTCCCTCCCAGCCACAGGGGGTGCATACATATATATATTCAGGCAAACATGAAACACATTTCAACAACAAAATAAATGCACAATTGTATAGATGACGTACCATGAAGCTTCTCTAAGAAGATAACCTCAATATAATGGCATGTCATCCCCTAAGGTTTTCTGTTGCATGGGTGGTTTGTCTAGTGGGCCATTGGTGAGACCCATAGACGCAACCACATGCATATTTCCTTTTTCTAAATCATCTAAATAATTTAATATTCTATCACATATATCAATAATTTCATGATTTTGACTTTTTTCAAGAAAAATATATTTTATTTTTTTCTACATTAATTATTTCATTTAATCTTTTCTCTAAATCTTCTGGGACTTTCTTTTTCTTCGTTTTAATGGAGGTAGAATTTTTATATTCTTCACAGATATTTAAATTCAAATTATTTTCTTTTTCAAACTTTTCAACATATTTCATAAATGTATCTAGTCTATCACTAGAAATATAATTTTTTTCATTTTCAAACTTTCCAACACATTTCATAAAAGTATCTAGTTTATCATTAGAAATATATTTTTTGATTTCTTTTTCAATCTTTTCAACACATCTCATAAATGTATCTACATGTAGATGATCAATAGAAATATATCTTTTTATTTTCTTTTTAAACTTTTCAACACATTTCATAAATGTATATAGTTATATATTAGAAATATATTTTTTTGATTTTCTTGTTCAAACTTTTCAACATATTTCATAAATGTATCTAGTTTATCACTAGAAATATATTTTTTGATTTCCTTTTCCAAACTTTTCAATACATTTCATAAATGTATATAGTTTATCATTAGAAATAAATTTTTTTATTTTCTTTTTCAAACTTTTCAACACATCTCATAAATGTATCTACCGGTAGTTTCTCATTAGAAATATATTTTTTTATTTTCTTTTTCATTCTTTTCAACACATCTCATAAATGTATCTACAGGTTGATTATCACTAGAAATATATCTTTTCATTTTCTTTTTCAAACTTTTCAACACATCTCATAAATATATCTAGTTTATCATTAGAAATACATTTTTTGATTTCCTTTTCCAAACTTTTCAATACATTTCATAAATGTATATAGTTTATCATTAGAAATATATTTTTTTATTTTCTACTTCAAACTTTTCAACACATCTCATAAATGTATCTACGGGTAGTTTCTCATTAGAAATATATTTTTTTATTTTCTTTTTCATTCTTTTCAACACATCTCATAAATGTATCTACCGGTAGATTATCACTAGAAATATATCTTTTCATTTTCTTTTTCAAACTTTTCAACACATCTCATAAATATATCTAGTTTATCATTAGAAATATATTTTTTGATTTTCTTTTTCAAACTTATCAACACATTTCATAAATGTATCTAGTTTGTCATTAGAAATATATTTTTTGATTTTGAAACTTTTCAACACATTTCATAAATGTATCTACCAGTAGTTTATTATTAGAAATATATTTTTTGATTTTCTATTTCAAACTTTTCAAAACATCTCATAAATGTATCTACTGGTAGATTATCACTAGAAATATAGTTTTTCATTTTCTTTTTCAAACTTATCAACACATTTCATAAATGTATCTAGTTTGTCATTAGAAATATATTTTTTGATTTTGAAACTTTTCAACACATTTCATAAATGTATCTACCAGTAGTTTATCATGAGAAATATATTTTTTTATTTTCTTTTTCATTCTTTTCAACACATCTCATAAATGTATCTACTGGTAGATTATCACTAGAAATATAGTTTTTCATTTTCTTTTTCAAACTTTTCAACACATCTCATAAATATATCTAGTTTATCATTTGAAATATATTTTTTGATTTTGAAACTTTTCAACACATTTCATAAATGTATCTACCAGTAGTTTATTATTAGAAATATATGTTTTTATTTTCTTTTTCATTCTGTTCAACACATCTCGTAAATGTATCTACCGGTAGATTATCACTAGAAATATATCTTTTCATTATCTTTTTCAAACTTTTCAACACATTTCATAAATGTATCTAGTTCATTACTAGAAATATATTTTTTTATTTTCTTTTTCAAACTTTTCAACACATCTCATAAATGTATCTACCGGTAGTTTATCATTAGAAATATTTTTTTTAATTTTCTTTTTCAATCTTTTCAACACATCTCATAAATGTATCTACAGGTAGATGATCACTAGAAAAATATCTTTTTATTTTCTTTTTAAACCTTTCAACATATTTCATAAATGTATATAGTTTATCATTAGAAATATATTTTTTAAATTTTCTTGTTCACACTTTTCAACATATTTCATAAATGTATATAGTTTATCATTAGAAATATATTTTTTAAATTTTCTTGTTCAAACTTTTCAACACATTTCACAAATGTATCTAGTTTTTATCATTAGAAATATATTTTTTTCATTTTGAAACTTTTCAACACATTTCATAAATGTATCTAGTTTTTATCATTAGAAATATATTTTTTTGATTATCAAACTTTTCAACACATCTCATAAATGTATCTACCAGTAGTTTATCATGAGAAATATATTTTTTGATTTTCTATTTCAAACTTTTCAACACATTTCATAAATGTATCTACCAGTAGTTTATTATTAGAAATATATTTTTTGATTTTCTATTTCAAACTTTTCAACACATCTCATAAATGTATCTACCGTTAGATTATCACTAGAAATATATCTTTTCATTTTCTTTTTCAAACTTTTCAACACATTTCATAAATGTATATAGTTTATCATTATAAATATTTTTTTATTTTTTTCTTGTTCAAACTTTTCAACACATTTCATAAATGTATATAGTTTATCATTAGAAATATTTTTTTTGGATTTTCAAACTTTTCAATACATTTCATAAGTGTATATAGTTTATCAATAGAAATTTATTTTTTTATTTTCTTTTTCAAACTTTTCAACACATCTCATAAATATATCTAGTTTATCATTAGAAATATATTTTTTGAATTTTGAAACTTTTCAACACATTTCATAAATGTATCTAGTTTTTATCATGAGAAATATATTTTTTGATTTTCTATTTCAAACTTATCAACACATTTCATAAATGTATCTACCAGTAGTTGATTATTAGAAATATATTTTTTTATTTTCTTTTTCATTCTGTTCAACACATCTCATAAATGTATCTACCGGTAGATTATCACTAGAAATATATCTTTTCATTATCTTTTTCAAACTTTTCAACACATTTCATAAATGTATCTAGTTTATCAATAGAAATATATTTTTTGATTTTCTTTTCCAAACTTTTCAATACATTTCATAAATGTATCTAGTTTATCATTAGAAATATATTTTTTTTATTTTGAAACTTTTCAACACATTTCATAAATGGATCTACCAGTAGTTTATAATTAGAAATATATTTTTTTATTTTCTTTTTCATTCTGTTCAACACATATAATAAATGTATCTACCGGTAGATTATCACTAGAAATATATCTTTTCATTATCTTTTTCAAACTTTTCAACACATTTCATAAATGTATCTAGTTTATCACTAGAAATAAATATATTTTTTTGATTTTCAAACTTTTCAACACATTTCATAAGTGTATATAGTTTATCAATAGAAATTGATTTTTTGAGTTTCTTTTTCAAATTTTCAACACATTTCATAAATGTATTTAGTTTATCACTAGAAATATATTTTTTTATTTTCTTTTCCAAACTTTTCAACACATTTTATAAATGTATCTAGTTTATCATTAGAAATTTATTTTTTTATTTTATTTTTCAAACTTTTCAACACATCTCATAAATGTATCTAGTTTATCATTAGAAATATATTTTTTGATTTTCTTTTTCAAAATTTTCAATACATCTCATAAATGTATCTACCTGTAGATTATCACTAGAAATATATCTTTTCATTTTCTTTTTCAAATTCTTCAACAAATCTCATAAATATATCTAGTTTATCATTAGAAATATATTTTTTGATTTTCTTTTTCAAACTTATCAACACATTTCATAAATGTATCTAGTTTATCATTAGAAATATATTTTTTGATTTTGAAACTTTTCAACACATCTCATAAATGTATCTACCGGTAGATTATCAATAGAAATATATCTTTTTATTTTCTTTTTCAAACTTTTCAACACATTTCATAAATGTATATAGTTTATCATTAGAAATATATTTTTTTTGATTTTCTAGTTCAAACTTTTCAACATATTTCATAAATGTATCTAGTTTATCACTAGAAATATATTTTATGATTTCCTTTTCCAAACTTTTCAATACATTTCATAAATGTATATAGTTTATCATTAGAAATATATTTTTTTTTATTTTCAAACTTTTCAACACATTTCATAAGTGTATATAGTTTATCATAAGAAATATATTTTTTTATTTTCTTTTTCAAACTTTTCAACACATCTCATAAATGTATCTACCGGTAGTTTATCATTAGAAATATATTTTTTTATTTTCTACTTCAAACTTTTCAACACATCTCATAAATGTATCTACCAGTAGTTTCTCATTAGAAATATATTTTTTTATTTTCTTTTTCATTCTTTTCAACACATCTCATAAATGTATCTACCGGTAGATTATCACTAGAAATATATCTTTTCATTTTCTTTTTCAACCTTTTCAACACATCTCATAAATATATCTAGTTTATCATTAGAAATATATTTTTTGATTTTCTTTTTCAAACTTATCAACACATTTCATAAATGTATCTAGTTTGTCATTAGAAATATATTTTTTGATTTTGAAACTTTTCAACACATTTCATAAATGTATCTACCAGTAGTTTATTATTAGAAATATATTTTTTGATTTTCTATTTCAAATTTTTCAAAACATCTCATAAATGTATCTACCTGTAGATTATCACTAGAAATATATCTTTTTATTTTCTTTTTAAACTTTTCAACACATTTCATAAATGTATATAGTTTATCATTAGAAATATATATTTTTAATTTTCTTGTTCAAACTTTTCAACATATTTCATAAATGTATCTAGTTTATCACTAGAAATATATTTTTTCATTTTCTTTTCCAAACATTTCAACACTTTTCATAAATGTATCTAGTTTTTATCTTTAGAAATATATTTTTTTCATTTTGAAACTTTTCAACACATTTCATAAATGTATCTAGTTTATCATTACAAATATATTTTTTTGATTTTCAAACTTTTCAACACATCTCATAAATGTATCTACCAGTAGTTTATCATGAGAAATATATTATTTTATTTTATTTTTCATTCTTTTCAACACATCTCATAAATGTATCTACTGGTAGATTATCACTAGAAATATAGTTTTTCATTTTCTTTTTCAAACTTTTCAACACATCTCATAAATATATCTAGTTTATCATTAGAAATATATTTTTTGATTTTGAAACTTTTCAACACATTTCATAAATGTATCTACCAGTAGTTTATTATTAGAAATATATTTTTTGATTTTCTATTTCAAACTTTTCAAAACATCTCATAAATGTATCTACTGGTAGATTATCACTAGAAATATAGTTTTTCATTTTCTTTTTCAAACTTATCAACACATTTCATAAATGTATCTAGTTTGTCATTAGAAATATATTTTTTGATTTTGAAACTTTTCAACACATTTCATAAATGTATCTACCAGTAGTTTATCATGAGAAATATATTTTTTTATTTTCTTTTTCATTCTTTTCAACACATCTCATAAATGTATCTACTGGTAGATTATCACTAGAAATATAGTTTTTCATTTTCTTTTTCAAACTTTTCAACACATCTCATAAATATATCTAGTTTATCATTAGAAATATATTTTTTGATTTTGAAACTTTTCAACACATTTCATAAATGTATCTACCAGTAGTTTATTATTAGAAATATATGTTTTTATTTTCTTTTTCATTCTGTTCAACACATCTCATAAATGTATCTACCGGTAGATTATCACTAGAAATATATCTTTTCATTATCTTTTTCAAACTTTTCAATACATTTCATAAATGTATATGGTTTATCATTAGAAGTATTTTTTTTTAATTTTCAAACTTTTCAACACATTTCATAAGTGTATATAGTTTATCAATAGAAAGATATTTTTTAATTTTCTTTTTCAAACTTTTCAACACATCTCATAAATGTATCTACCGGTAGTTTATCATTAGAAATATTTTTTTAAATTTTCTTTTTCAATCTTTTCAACACATCTCATAAATGTATCTACAGGTAGATGATCACTAGAAAAATATCTTTTTATTTTCTTTTTAAACCTTTCAACATATTTCATAAATGTATATAGTTTATCATTAGAAATATATTTTTTAAATTTTCTTGTTCACACTTTTCAACATATTTCATAAATGTATATAGTTTATCATTAGAAATATATTTTTTAAATTTTCTTTTTAAACTTTTCAACACATTTCACAAATGTATCTAGTTTTTATCATTAGAAATATATTTTTTTCATTTTGAAACTTTTCAACACATTTCATAAATGTATCTAGTTTTTATCATTAGAAATATATTTTTTTGATTTTCAAACTTTTCAACACATCTCATAAATGTATCTACCAGTAGTTTATCATGAGAAATATATTTTTTGATTTTCTATTTCAAACTTTTCAACACATTTCATAAATGTATCTACCAGTAGTTTATTATTAGAAATATATTTTTTGATTTTCTATTTCAAACTTTTCAACACATTTCATAAATGTATCTACCAGTAGTTTATTATTAGAAATATATTTTTTGATTTTCTATTTCAAACTTTTCAACACATCTCATAAATGTATCTACCGTTAGATTATCACTAGAAATATATCTTTTCATTTTCTTTTTCAAACTTTTCAACACATTTCATAAATGTATATAGTTTATCATTATAAATATTTTTTTATTTTTTTCTTGTTCAAACTTTTCAACACATTTCATAAATGTATATAGTTTATCATTAGAAATATTTTTTTTTGGATTTCAAACTTTTCAACACATTTCATAAGTGTATATAGTTTATCAATAGAAATTTATTTTTTTATTTTCTTTTTCAAACTTTTCAACACATCTCATAAATATATCTAGTTTATCATTAGAAATATATTTTTTTTAATTTTCTTTTTCAAACTTATCAACATATTTCATAAATGTATCTAGTTTATCATGAGAAATATATTTTTTGATTTTCTATTTCAAACTTTTCAACACATTTCATAAATGTATCTACCAGTAGTTTATTATTAGAAATATATTTTTTTATTTTCTTTTTCATTCTGTTCAACACATCTCATAAATGTATCTACCGGTAGATTATCACTAGAAATATATCTTTTCATTATCTTTTTCAAACTTTTCAATACATTTCATAAATGTATCTAGTTTATCACTAGAAATATATTTTTTGATTTTCTTTTCCAAACTTTTCAATACATTTCATAAATGTATATAGTTTATCATTAGAAACATTTTTTTTTAATTTTCAAACTTTTCAACACATCTCATAAGTGTATATAGTTTATCAATAGAAATATATTTTTTTATTTTCTTTTTCAAACTTTTCAACACATCTCATAAATGTATCTACAAGTAGATGATCACTAGAAGAATATCTTTTTATTTTCTTTTAAAACTTTTCAACATATTTCATAAATGTATATAGTTTATCATTAGAAATATATTTTTTAAATTTTCTTGTTCAAACTTTTCAACATATTTCATAAATGTATATAGTTTATCATTAGAAATATATTTTTTAAATTTTCTTGTTCAAACTTTTCAACACATTTCACAAATGTATCTATTTTTTATCATTAGAAATATATTTTTTTCATTTTGAAACTTTTCAACACATTTCATAAATGTATCTAGTTTTTATCATTAGAAATATATTTTTTTGATTTTCAAACTTTTCAACACATCTCATAAATGTATCTACCAGTAGTTTATCATGAGAAATATATTTTTTGATTTTCTATTTCAAACTTTTCAACACATTTCATAAATGTATCTACCAGTAGTTTATTATTAGAAATATATTTTTTGATTTTCTATTTCAAACTTTTCAACACATCTCATAAATGTATCTACCGTTAGATTATCACTAGAAATATATCTTTTCATTTTCTTTTTCAAACTTTTCAACACATTTCATAAATGTATATAGTTTATCATTATAAATATTTTTTTATTTTTTTCTTGTTCAAACTTTTCAACACATTTCATAAATGTATATAGTTTATCATTAGAAATATTTTTTTTGGATTTTCAAACTTTTCAACACATTTCATAAGTGTATATAGTTTATCAATAGAAATTTATTTTTTTATTTTCTTTTTCAAACTTTTCAACACATCTCATAAATATATCTAGTTTATCATTAGAAATATATTTTTTTAATTTTCTTTTTCAAACTTATCAACATATTTCATAAATGTATCTAGTTTATCATTAGAAATATATTTTTTTTATTTTGAAACTTTTCAACACATTTCATAAATGTATCTACCAGTAGTTTATTATTAGAAATATATTTTTTTATTTTCTTTTTCATTCTGTTCAACACATCTCATAAATGTATCTACCGGTAGATTATCACTAGAAATATATCTTTTCATTATCTTTTTCAAACTTTTCAATACATTTCATAAATGTATCTACAGGTAGATGATCACTAGAAAAATATCTTTTTATTTTCTTTTTAAACTTTTCAACATATTTCATAAATGTATATAGTTTATCATTAGAAATATATTTTTAAAATTTTCTTGTTCAAACTTTTCAACATATTTCATAAATGTATATAGTTTATCATTAGAAATATATTTTTTTAATTTTCTTGTTCAAACTTTTCAACACATTTCACAAATGTATCTAGTTTTTATCATTAGAAATATATTTTTTTCATTTTGAAACTTTTCAACACATTTCATAAACGTATCTAGTTTTTATCATGAGAAATATATTTTTTGATTTTCTATTTCAAACTTTTCAACACATTTCATAAATGTATCTACCAGTAGTTTATTATTAGAAATATATTTTTTTATTTTCTTTTTCATTCTGTTCAACACATCTCATAAATGTATCTACCGGTAGATTATCACTAGAAATATATCTTTTCATTATCTTTTTCAAACTTTTCAACACATTTCATAAATGTATCTAGTTTATCACTAGAAATATATTTTTTGATTTTCTTTTCCAAACTTTTCAATACATTTCATAAATGTATCTAGTTTATCATTAGAAATATATTTTTTTTATTTTGAAACTTTTCAACACATTTCATAAATGTATCTACCAGTAGTTTATTATTAGAAATATATTTTTTTATTTTCTTTTTCATTCTGTTCAACACATCTCATAAATGTATCTACCGGTAGATTATCACTAGAAATATATCTTTTCATTATCTTTTTCAAACTTTTCAACACATTTCATAAATGTATCTAGTTTATCACTAGAAATATATTTTTTGATTTTCTTTTCCAAACTTTTCAATACATTTCATAAATGTATCTAGTTTATCATTAGAAATATATTTTTTTTATTTTGAAACTTTTCAACACATTTCATAAATGTATCTACCAGTAGTTTATTATTAGAAATATATTTTTTAATTTTCTTTTTCATTCTGTTCAACACATATAATAAATGTATCTACCGGTAGATTATCACTAGAAATATATCTTTTCATTATCTTTTTCAAACTTTTCAACACATTTCATAAATGTATCTAGTTTATCACTAGAAATATATTTTTTGATTTTCTTTTCCAAACTTTTCAATACATTTCATAAATGTATATAGTTTATCATTAGAAATATTTTTTTTTTATTTTCAAACTTTTCAACATATCTCATAAGTGTATATAGTTTATCAATAGAAATATATTTTTTTATTTTCTTTTTCAAACTTTTCAACACATCTCATAAATGTATCTACCGGTAGTTTATCATTAGAAATATTTTTTTTTAATTTTCTTTTTTCAATCTTTTCAACACATCTCATAAATGTATCTACAGGTAGATGATCACTAGAAAAATATCTTTTTATTTTCTTTTAAAACTTTTCAACATATTTCATAAATGTATATAGTTTATCATTAGAAATATATTTTTTAAATTTTCTTGTTCAAACTTTTCAACATATTTCATAAATGTATATAGTTTATCATTAGAAATATATTTTTTAAATTTTCTTGTTCAAACTTTTCAACACATTTCACAAATGTATCTATTTTTTATCATTAGAAATATATTTTTTTCATTTTGAAACTTTTCAACACATTTCATAAATGTATCTAGTTTTTATCATTAGAAATATATTTTTTAAATTTTCTTTTTAAACTTTTCAACACATTTCACAAATGTATCTAGTTTTTATCATTAGAAATATATTTTTTTCATTTTGAAACTTTTCAACACATTTCATAAATGTATCTAGTTTTTATCATTAGAAATATATTTTTTTGATTTTCAAACTTTTCAACACATCTCATAAATGTATCTACCAGTAGTTTATCATGAGAAATATATTTTTTGATTTTCTATTTCAAACTTTTCAACACATTTCATAAATGTATCTACCAGTAGTTTATTATTAGAAATATATTTTTTGATTTTCTATTTCAAACTTTTCAACACATTTCATAAATGTATATAGTTTATCATTATAAATATTTTTTTATTTTTTTCTTGTTCAAACTTTTCAACACATTTCATAAATGTATATAGTTTATCATTAGAAATATTTTTTTTTGGATTTTCAAACTTTTCAACACATTTCATAAGTGTATATAGTTTATCAATAGAAATTTATTTTTTTATTTTCTTTTTCAAACTTTTCAACACATCTCATAAATATATCTAGTTTATCATTAGAAATATATTTTTTTTAATTTTCTTTTTCAAACTTATCAACATATTTCATAAATGTATCTAGTTTATCATTAGAAATATATTTTTTTTATTTTGAAACTTTTCAACACATTTCATAAATGTATCTACCAGTAGTTTATTATTAGAAATATATTTTTTTATTTTCTTTTTCATTCTGTTCAACACATCTCATAAATGTATCTACCGGTAGATTATCACTAGAAATATATCTTTTCATTATCTTTTTCAAACTTTTCAATACATTTCATAAATGTATCTAGTTTATCACTAGAAATATATTTTTTGATTTTCTTTTCCAAACTTTTCAATACATTTCATAAATGTATATAGTTTATCATTAGAAACATTTTTTTTTAATTTTCAAACTTTTCAACACATCTCATAAGTGTATATAGTTTATCAATAGAAATATATTTTTTTATTTTCTTTTTCAAACTTTTCAACACATCTCATAAATGTATCTACAAGTAGATGATCACTAGAAAAATATCTTTTTATTTTCTTTTAAAACTTTTCAACATATTTCATAAATGTATATAGTTTATCATTAGAAATATATTTTTTAAATTTTCTTGTTCAAACTTTTCAACATATTTCATAAATGTATATAGTTTATCATTAGAAATATATTTTTTAAATTTTCTTGTTCAAACTTTTCAACACATTTCACAAATGTATCTATTTTTTATCATTAGAAATATATTTTTTTCATTTTGAAACTTTTCAACACATTTCATAAATGTATCTAGTTTTTATCATTAGAAATATATTTTTTTGATTTTCAAACTTTTCAACACATCTCATAAATGTATCTACCAGTAGTTTATCATGAGAAATATATTTTTTGATTTTCTATTTCAAACTTTTCAACACATTTCATAAATGTATCTACCAGTAGTTTATTATTAGAAATATATTTTTTGATTTTCTATTTCAAACTTTTCAACACATCTCATAAATGTATCTACCGTTAGATTATCACTAGAAATATATCTTTTCATTTTCTTTTTCAAACTTTTCAACACATTTCATAAATGTATATAGTTTATCATTATAAATATTTTTTTATTTTTTTCTTTTTCAAACTTTTCAACACATTTCATAAATGTATATAGTTTATCATTAGAAATATTTTTTTTGGATTTTCAAACTTTTCAACACATTTCATAAGTGTATATAGTTTATCAATAGAAATTTATTTTTTTATTTTCTTTTTCAAACTTTTCAACACATCTCATAAATATATCTAGTTTATCATTAGAAATATATTTTTTTAATTTTCTTTTTCAAACTTATCAACATATTTCATAAATGTATCTAGTTTATCATTAGAAATATATTTTTTTTATTTTGAAACTTTTCAACACATTTCATAAATGTATCTACCAGTAGTTTATTATTAGAAATATATTTTTTTATTTTCTTTTTCATTCTGTTCAACACATCTCATAAATGTATCTACCGGTAGATTATCACTAGAAATATATCTTTTCATTATCTTTTTCAAACTTTTCAATACATTTCATAAATGTATCTACAGGTAGATGATCACTAGAAAAATATCTTTTTATTTTCTTTTTAAACTTTTCAACATATTTCATAAATGTATATAGTTTATCATTAGAAATATATTTTTTTAATTTTCTTGTTCAAACTTTTCAACACATTTCACAAATGTATCTAGTTTTTATCATTAGAAATATATTTTTTTCATTTTGAAACTTTTCAACACATTTCATAAACGTATCTAGTTTTTATCATGAGAAATATATTTTTTGATTTTCTATTTCAAACTTTTCAACACATTTCATAAATGTATCTACCAGTAGTTTATTATTAGAAATATATTTTTTTATTTTCTTTTTCATTCTGTTCAACACATCTCATAAATGTATCTACCGGTAGATTATCACTAGAAATATATCTTTTCATTATCTTTTTCAAACTTTTCAACACATTTCATAAATGTATCTAGTTTATCACTAGAAATATATTTTTTGATTTTCTTTTCCAAACTTTTCAATACATTTCATAAATGTATCTAGTTTATCATTAGAAATATATTTTTTTTATTTTGAAACTTTTCAACACATTTCATAAATGTATCTACCAGTAGTTTATTATTAGAAATATATTTTTTTATTTTCTTTTTCATTCTGTTCAACACATCTCATAAATGTATCTACCGGTAGATTATCACTAGAAATATATCTTTTCATTATCTTTTTCAAACTTTTCAACACATTTCATAAATGTATCTAGTTTATCACTAGAAATATATTTTTTGATTTTCTTTTCCAAACTTTTCAATACATTTCATAAATGTATCTAGTTTATCATTAGAAATATATTTTTTTTATTTTGAAACTTTTCAACACATTTCATAAATGTATCTACCAGTAGTTTATTATTAGAAATATATTTTTTAATTTTCTTTTTCATTCTGTTCAACACATATAATAAATGTATCTACCGGTAGATTATCACTAGAAATATATCTTTTCATTATCTTTTTCAAACTTTTCAACACATTTCATAAATGTATCTAGTTTATCACTAGAAATATATTTTTTGATTTTCTTTTCCAAACTTTTCAATACATTTCATAAATGTATATAGTTTATCATTAGAAATATTTTTTTTTTATTTTCAAACTTTTCAACATATCTCATAAGTGTATATAGTTTATCAATAGAAATATATTTTTTTATTTTCTTTTTCAAACTTTTCAACACATCTCATAAATGTATCTACCGGTAGTTTATCATTAGAAATATTTTTTTTTAATTTTCTTTTTTCAATCTTTTCAACACATCTCATAAATGTATCTACAGGTAGATGATCACTAGAAAAATATCTTTTTATTTTCTTTTAAAACTTTTCAACATATTTCATAAATGTATATAGTTTATCATTAGAAATATATTTTTTAAATTTTCTTGTTCAAACTTTTCAACATATTTCATAAATGTATATAGTTTATCATTAGAAATATATTTTTTAAATTTTCTTGTTCAAACTTTTCAACACATTTCACAAATGTATCTATTTTTTATCATTAGAAATATATTTTTTTCATTTTGAAACTTTTCAACACATTTCATAAATGTATCTAGTTTTTATCATTAGAAATATATTTTTTTGATTTTCAAACTTTTCAACACATCTCATAAATGTATCTACCAGTAGTTTATCATGAGAAATATATTTTTTGATTTTCTATTTCAAACTTTTCAACACATTTCATAAATGTATCTAGTTTTTATCATTAGAAATATATTTTTTTGATTTTCAAACTTTTCAACACATCTCATAAATGTATCTACCAGTAGTTTATCATGAGAAATATATTTTTTGATTTTCTATTTCAAACTTTTCAACACATTTCATAAATGTATCTACCAGTAGTTTATTATTAGAAATATATTTTTTGATTTTCTATTTCAAACTTTTCAACACATCTCATAAATGTATCTACCGGTAGATTATCACTAGAAATATATCTTTTCATTATCTTTTTCAAACTTTTCAATACATTTCATAAATGTATCTAGTTTATCACTAGAAATGTATTTTTTGATTTTCTTTTCCAAACTTTTCAATACATTTCATAAATGTATATAGTTTATCATTAGAAACATTTTTTTTTAATTTTCAAACTTTTCAACACATCTCATAAGTGTATCTACAGGTAGATGATCACTAGAAATATATCTTTTCATTATCTTTTTCAAACTTTTCAATACATTTCATAAATGTATATAGTTTATCATTAGAAATATATTTTTTAAATTTTCTTGTTCAAACTTTTCAACATATTTCATAAATGTATATAGTTTATCATTAGAAATATATTTTTTAAATTTTCTTGTTCAAACTTTTCAACACATTTCACAAATGTATCTAGTTTTTATCATTAGAAATATATTTTTTTCATTATGAAACTTTTCAACACATTTCATAAATGTATCTAGTTTTTATCATGAGAAATATATTTTTTGATTTTCTATTTCAAACTTTTCAACACATTTCATAAATGTATCTACCAGTAGTTTATTATTAGAAATATATTTTTTTATTTTCTTTTTCATTCTGTTCAACACATCTCATAAATGTTTCTACCGGTAGATTATCACTAGAAATATATCTTTTCATTATCTTTTTCAAACTTTTCAACACATTTCATAAATGTATCTAGTTTATCACTAGAAATATATTTTTTTTATTTTGAAACTTTTCAACACATTTCATAAATGTATCTACCAGTAGTTTATTATTAGAAATATATTTTTTTATTTTCTTTTTCATTCTGTTCAACACATATAATAAATGTATCTACCGGTAGATTATCACTAGAAATATATCTTTTCATTATCTTTTTCAAACTTTTCAACACATTTCATAAATGTATCTAGTTTATCACTAGAAATATATTTTTTGATTTTCTTTTCCAAACTTTTCAATACATTTCATAAATGTATATAGTTTATCGTTAGAAATATTTTTTTTTTATTTTCAAACTTTTCAACATATCTCATAAGTGTATATAGTTTATCAATAGAAATATATTTTTTATCTACCGGTAGTTTATCATTAGAAATATTTTTTTAAATTTTCTTTTTCAATCTTTTCAACACATCTCATAAATGTATCTACAGGTAGATGATCACTAGAAAAATATCTTTTTATTTTCTTTTAAAACTTTTCAACACATTTCACAAATGTATCTAGTTTTTATCATTAGAAATATATTTTTTTCATTTTGAAACTTTTCAACACATTTCATAAATGTATCTAGTTTTTATCATTAGAAATATATTTTTTTGATTTTCAAACTTTTCAACACATCTCATAAATGTATCTACCAGTAGTTTATTATTAGAAATATATTTTTTTATTTTCTTTTTCAAACTTTTCAACACATCTCATAAATATATCTAGTTTATCATTAGAAATATATTTTTTTAATTTTCTTTTTCAAACTTATCAACATATTTCATAAATGTATCTAGTTTATCATTAGAAATATATTTTTTAAATTTTCTTGTTCAAACTTTTCAACATATTTCATAAATGTATATAGTTTATCATTAGAAAGATATTTTTTAAATATTCTTGTTCAAACTTTTCAACACATTTCACAAATGTATCTAGTTTTTATCATTAGAAATATATTTTTTTCATTTTGAAACTTTTCAACACATTTCATAAATGTATCTAGTTTTTATCATGAGAAATATATTTTTTTATTTTCTATTTCAAACTTTTCAACACATTTCATAAATGTATCTACCAGTAGTTTATTATTAGAAATATATTTTTTTATTTTCTTTTTCATTCTGTTCAACACATGTAATAAATGTATCTAACGGTAGATTATCACTAGAAATATATCTTTTCAATATCTTTTTCAAACTTTTCAACACATTTCATAAATGTATCTAGTTTATCACTAGAAATATATTTTTTGATTTTCTTTTCCAAACTTTTCAATACATTTCATAAATGTATATAGTTTATCATTAGAAATATATTTTTTTTCAAACTTTTCAACACATCTCATAAGTGTATATAATTTATCAATAGAAATATATTTTTTTATTTTCGTTTTCAAACTTTTCAACACATCTCATAAATGTATCTACTGGTAGTTTATCATTAGAAATATTTTTTTAAATTTTCTTTTTCAATCTTTTCAACACATCTCATAAATGTATCTACAGGTAGATGATCACTAGAAAAATATCTTTTTATTTTCTTTTTAAACTTTTCAACATATTTCATAAATGTATATAGTTTATCATTAGAAATATATTTTTTAAATTTTCTTGTTCAAACTTTTCAACATATTTCATAAATGTATATAGTTTATCATTAGAAATATATTTTTTAAATTTTCTTGTTCAAACTTTTCAACACATTTCACATATGTATCTAGTTTTTATCATTAGAAATATATTTTTTTCATTTTGAAACTTTCCAACACATTTCATAAATGTATCTAGTTTTTATCATGAGAAATATATTTTTTGATTTTCTATTTCAAACTTTTCAACACATTTCATAAATGTATCTACCAGTAGTTTATTATTAGAAATATATTTTTTTATTTTCTTTTTCATTCTGTTCAACACATCTCATAAATGTATCTACCGGTAGATTATCACTAGAAATATATCTTTTCATTATCTTTTTCAAACTTTTCAACACATTTCATAAATATATCTAGTTTATCACTAGAAATATATTTTTTGATTTTCTTTTCCAAACTTTTCAATACATTTCATAAATGTATATAGTTTATCATTAGAAATATTTTCTTTTTATTTTCAAACTTTTCAACATATCTCATAAGTGTATATAGTTTATCAATAGAAATATATTTTTTAAATATTCTTGTTCAAACTTTTCAACACATTTCACAAATGTATCTAGTTTTTATCATTAGAAATATATTTTTTTCATTTTGAAACTTTTCAACACATTTCATAAATGTATCTAGTTTTTATCATGAGAAATATATTTTGTGATTTTCTATTTCAAACTTTTCAACACATTTCATAAATGTATCTACCAGTAGTTTATTATTAGAAATATATTTTTTTATTTTCATTTTCATTCTGTTCAACACATATAATAAATGTATCTACCGGTAGATTATCACTAGAAATATATCTTTTCAATAACTTTTTCAAACTTTTCAACACATTTCATAAATGTATCTAGTTTATCACTAGAAATATATTTTTTAAATTTTCTTTTTCAAACTTTTCAACATATTTCATAAATGTTTATCATTATAAATATATTTTTTAAATATTCTTGTTCAAACTTTTCAACACATTTCACAAATGTATCTAGTTTTTATCATTAGAAATATATTTTTTTCATTTTGAAACTTTTCAACACATTTCATAAATGTATCTAGTTTTTATCATGAGAAATATATTTTTTGATTTTCTATTTCAAACTTTTCAACACATTTCATAAATGTATCTACCAGTAGTTTATTATTAGAAATATATTTTTTTATTTTCTTTTTCATTCTGTTTAACACATATAATAAATGTATCTACCGGTAGATTATCACTAGAAATATATCTTTTCAATATCTTTTTCAAACTTTTCAACACATTTCATAAATGTATCTAGTTTATCACTAGAAATATATTTTTTGATTTTCTTTTCCAAACTTTTCAATACATTTCATAAATGTATATGGTTTATCATTAGAAATATTTTTTTTTAATTTTCAAACTTTTCAACACATTTCATAAGTGTATCTACCGGTAGATTATCACTCGAAATATATATTTTCATTTTCTATTTCACACTTTTCAACACATTTCATAAATGTATCTACCGGTAGATTATCACTCGAAATATATATTTTCATTTCCTTTATTTTAAACTTTTCAACACATTTCATAAATGTATATAGTTTTTCATTATAAATATTTTTTTATTATTTTCTTGTTCAAACTTTTCAACACATTTCATAAATGTATATAGTTTATCATTAGAAATATTTTTTTTTTGATTTTCAAACTTTTCAACACATTTCATAAGTGTATATAGTTTATCAATAGAAATTTATTTTTTTATTTTCTTTTTCAAACTTATCAACACATCTCATAAATATATCTAGTTTATCATTAGAAATATATTTTTTTATTTTCTTTTTCAAACTTATCAACACATTTCATAAATGTATCTACCAGTAGTTTATTATTAGAAATATATTTTTTGATTTTCTATTTCAAACTTTTCAACACATTTCATAAATGTATCTACCAGTAGTTTATTATTAGAAATATATTTTTTGATTTTCTATTTCAAACTTTTCAACACATCTCATAAATGTATCTACAGTTAGATTTTCACTAGAAATATATCTTTTCATTTTCTTTTTCAAACTTTTCAACACATTTCATATATGTATATAGTTTATCATTATAAATATTTTTTTATTTTTTTCTTGTTCAAACTTTTCAACACATTTCATAAGTGTATATAGTTTATCAATAGAAATTTATTTTTTGATTTTCTTTTTCAAACTTTTCAACACATATCATAAATATATCTAGTTTATCATTAGAAATATATTTTTTTTATTTTCTTTTTCAAACTTATTAACATATTTCATAAATGTATCTAGTTTATCATTAGAAATATATTTTTTTTATTTTGAAACTTTTCAACACATTTAATAAATGTATCTACCAGTAGTTTATTATTAGAAATATATTTTTTTATTTTCTTTTTCATTCTGTTCAACACATCTCATAAATGTATCTACTGGTAGATTATCACTAGAAATATATCTTTTCATTATCTTTTTAAAACTTTTCAACACATTTCATAAATGTATCTAGTTTATCACTAGAAATATATTTTTTGATTTTCTTTTCCAAACTTTTCAATACATTTCATAAATGTATATAGTTTATCATTAGAAACATTTTTTTTTTCAAACTTTTCAACACATCTCATAAGTGTATATAGTTTATCAATAGAAATATATTTTGTTTATTTTCTTTATCAAACTTTTCAACACATCTCATAAATGTATCTACCGGTAGTTTATCATTAGAAATATTTTTTTTAAATTTTCTTTTTCAATCTTTTCAACACATCTCATAAATGTATCTACAGGTAGATGATCACTAGAAAAATATCGTTTTATTTTCCTTTTAAACTTTTCAACATATTTCATAAATGTATATAGTTTATCATTAGAAATATATTTTTTAAATTTTCTTGTTCAAACTTTTCAACATATTTCATAAATGTATATAGTTTATCATTAGAAATATATTTTTTAAATTTTCTTGTTCAAACTTTTCAACACATTTCACAAATGTATCTAGTTTTTATCATTAGAAATATATTTTTTTCATTTTGAAACTTTTCAACACATTTCATAAATGTATCTAGTTTTTATCATGAGAAATATATTTTTTGATTTTCTATTTCAAACTTTTCAACACATTTCATAAATGTATCTACCAGTAGTTTATTATTAGAAATATATTTTTTTATTTTCTTTTTCATTCTGTTCAACACATATAATAAATGTATCTACCGGTAGATTATCACTAGAAATATATCTTTTCAATATCTTTTTCAAACTTTTCAACACATTTCATAAATGTATCTAGTTTATCACTAGAAATATATTTTTTGATTTTCATTTTCAAACTTTTCAACACATCTCATAAGTGTATATAGTTTATCAATAGAAATATATTTTTTTATTTTCGTTTTCAAACTTTTCAACACATCTCATAAATGTATCTACCGGTAGTTTATCATTAGAAATATTTTTTTTAATTTTCTTTTTCAATCTTTTCAAAACATCTCATAAATGTATCTACAGGTAGATGATCACTAGAAAAATATCTTTTTATTTTCTTGTTCAAACTTTTCAACACATTTCACAAATGTATCTAGTTTTTATCATTAGAAATATATTTTTTTCATTTTGAAACTTTTCAACACATTTCATAAACGTATCTAGTTTTTATCATGAGAAATATATTTTTTGATTTTCTATTTCAAACTTTTCAACACATTTCATAAATGTATCTACCAGTAGTTTATTATTAGAAATATATTTTTTTATTTTCTTTTTCATTCTGTTCAACACATCTCATAAATGTATCTACCGGTAGATTATCACTAGAAATATATCTTTTCATTATCTTTTTCAAACTTTTCAACACATTTCATAAATGTATCTAGTTTATCACTAGAAATATATTTTTTCATTATCTTTTTCAAACTTTTCAACACATTTCATAAATGTATATAGTTTATCATTACAAATATATTTTTTTTTATTTTCAAATTTTTCAACACATTTCATAAGTGTATATAGTTTATCAATAGAAATTTTGTTTTTTTATTTTCTTTTTCAAACTTATCAACACATTTCATAAATGTATCTACCAGTAGTTTATTATTATAAATATATTTTTTGATTTTCTATTTCAAACTTTTCAACACATTTCATAAATGTATCTACCAGTAGTTTATTATTAGAAATATATTTTTTTATTTTCTATTTCAAACTTTTCAACACATCTCATAAATGTATCTACAGTTAGATTATCACTAGAAATATATTTTTTCATTTTCTTTTTCAAACTTTTCAACACATTTCATAAATGTATATAGTTTATCATTATAAATATGTTTTTTTGATTTTCAAACTTTTCAACACATTTCATAAGTGTATATAGTTTATCAATAGAAATTTATTTTTTGATTTTCTTTTTCAAACTTTTCAACACATAAATATATCTAGTTTATCATTAGAAATATATTTTTTGATTTTCTTTTTCAAACTTATCAACATATTTCATAAATGTATCTAGTTTGTCATTAGAAATATATTTTTTGATTTTGAAACTTTTCAACACATTTCATAAATGTATCTACCAGTAGTTTATTATTAGAAATATATCTTTTTATTTTCTTTTTAAACTTTTCAACACATTTCATAAATGTATATAGTTTATCATTAGAAATACATTTTTTAATTTTCTTGTTCAAACTTTTCAACATATTTCATAAATGTATCTAGTTTATCACTAGAAATATATTTTTTCATTTTCTTTTCCAAACATTTCAACACTTTTCATAAATGTATCTAGTTTTTATCATGAGAAATATATTTTTTCCATTTTGAAACTTTTCAACACATTTCATAAATGTATCTAGTTTATCATTACAAATATATTTTTTGATTTTGAAACTTTTCAACACATTTCATAAATGTATCTACCAGTAGATTATTATTAGAAATATATTTTTTGATTTTCTATTTCAAACTTTTCAAAACATCTCATAAATGTATCTACCTGTAGATTATCACTAGAAATATATCTTTTTATTTTCTTTTTAAACTTTTCAACACATTTCAAAAATGTATATAGTTTATCATTAGAAATATATTTTTTTAATTTTCTTGTTCAAACTTTTCAACATATTTCATAAATGTATCTAGTTTATCACTAGAAATATATTTTTTCATTTTCTTTTCCAAACATTTCAATACTTTTCATAAATGTATCTAGTTTATCACTAGAAATATATTTTTTTATTTTCTTGTTCAAACTTTTCAACACATTTCATAAATGCATCTCATTTATCATTAGAAAGATATTTCTTTAAATTTGAAATTTTTTACACATTTCAGCAATGTATCTAGTTTATCATTAGAAATATATTTTTTTATTTTCTTTTTCAATCTTTTCAACACATCTCATAAGTGTATCTACCGGTAGATTATCACTAGAAATATATCTTTTCATTTTATTTTTCAAACTTTTCAACACATTTCATAAATGTATATAGTTTATCATTACAAATATATTTTTTTTTATTTTCAAATTTTTCAACACATTTCATAAGTGTATATAGTTTATCAATAGAAATTTTGTTTTTTTATTTTCTTTTTCAAACTTATCAACACATTTCATAAATGTATCTAGTTTATCATTAGAAATATATTTTTTGATTTTGAAACTTTTCAACACATTTCATAAATGTATCTACCAGTAGTTTATTATTAGAAATATATTTTTTAATTTTCTATTTCAAACTTTTCAACACATCTCATAAATGTATCTACTGGTAGATTATCAATAGAAATATATATTTTCTTTTTCTTGTTCAAACTTTTCAACACATTTCATAAATGTATATAGTTTATCATTATAAATATATTTTTTTGATTTTCAAACTTTTCAATACATCTCATAAATGTATCTACAGGTAGATGATCACTAGAAATATATCTTTTTATTTTATTTTTCAAACTTTTCAACACATTTCATAAATGAATATAGTTTATCATCAGAAATATATTTTTTTTTATTTTCTTGTTCAAACTTTTCAACATATTTCATAAATGTATCTAGTTTATCACTAGAACTATATTTTTTGATTTTCTTTTCCAAACTTTTCAACACATTTCATAAATGTATCTAGTTTATAATTAGAAATATATTTTTTTGATTTTCAAACTTTTCAACACATTTCATAAGTGTATATAGTTTATCAATAGAAATTTATTTTTTTATTTCATTTCTGAAATTTTTCAACACATTTCATAAATGTATCTAGTTTTTATCATTAGAAATATATTTTTTTTTATTTTGAAACTTTTCAACACATTTCATAAATGTATCTAGTTTATCATAAGAAATATATTTTTTTGATTTTTAAACTTTTCAACTCATCTCATAAATGTATCTACCAGTAGTTTATCATGAGAAATATATTTTTTGATTTTCTATTTCAAACTTTTCGACACATCTCATAAATGTATCTATCGGTAGATTATCACTGGAAATATATCTTTTCATTTTCTTTTTCAAACTTTTCAACACATTTCATAAATGTATATAGTTTATCATTATAAATATTTTTTTATTATTTTCTTGTTCAAACTTTTCAACACATTTCATTAAAATGTATCTAGTTTATCATTAGAAATATATATATTTTGATTTTCAAACTTTTCAACACATGTCATAAATGTATCTAGTTTATCATTAGAAATATATATTTTTTAAATTTCAAACTTTTCAACACATTTCATACATGTATATAGTTTAACACTAGAAATATATTTTTTGATTTTCTTTTCCAAACTTTTCAACACATTTCATAAATGTATCTAGTTTAACATTAGAAATATAATTTTTTATTTTCTTGTTCAAACTTTTAAACACATTTCATAAATGAATATAGTTTATCATTAGAAATATATTTTTTTATTTTCTTTTCCAAACTTTTCAACACATTTCATAAGTGTATATAGTTGATCAATAGAAATTTATTTTTTGATTTTCTTTTTCAAACTTTTCAACACATTTCATAAATGTATCTACCAGTAGTTTATTATTAGAAATATATTTTTTAATTTTCTATTTCAAACTTTTCAACACATCTCATAAATGTATCTACTGGTAGATTATCAATAGAAATATATATTTTCTTTTTCTTGTTCAAACTTTTCAACACATTTCATAAATGAATATAGTTTATCATCAGAAATATATTTTTTTTTATTTTCTTGTTCAAACTTTTCAACATATTTCATAAATGTATCTAGTTTATCACTAGAACTATATTTTTTGATTTTCTTTTCCAAACTTTTCAACACATTTCATAAATGTATCTAGTTTATAATTAGAAATATATTTTTTTGATTTTCAAACTTTTCAACACATTTCATAAGTGTATATAGTTTATCAATAGAAATTTATTTTTTTATTTCATTTCTGAAATTTTTCAACACATTTCATAAATGTATCTAGTTTTTATCATTAGAAATATATTCTTTTTTATTTTGAAACTTTTCAACACATTTCATAAATGTATCTAGTTTATCATAAGAAATATATTTTTTTGATTTTTAAACTTTTCAACTCATCTCATAAATGTATCTACCAGTAGTTTATCATGAGAAATATATTTTTTGATTTTCTATTTCAAACTTTTCGACACATCTCATAAATGTATCTATCGGTAGATTATCACTGGAAATATATCTTTTCATTTTCTTTTTCAAACTTTTCAACACATTTCATAAATGTATATAGTTTATCATTATAAATATTTTTTTATTATTTTCTTGTTCAAACTTTTCAACACATTTCATTAAAATGTATCTAGTTTATCATTAGAAATATATATATTTTGATTTTCAAACTTTTCAACACATGTCATAAATGTATCTAGTTTATCATTAGAAATATATATTTTTTAAATTTCAAACTTTTCAACACATTTCATACATGTATATAGTTTAACACTAGAAATATATTTTTTGATTTTCTTTTCCAAACTTTTCAACACATTTCATAAATGTATCTAGTTTAACATTAGAAATATAATTTTTTATTTTCTTTTCCAAACTTTTCAACACATTTCATAAGTGTATATAGTTGATCAATAGAAATTTATTTTTTGATTTTCTTTTTCAAACTTTTCAACATATTTCATAAATGTATATAGTTTATCACTAGAAATATATTTTTTTATTTTCTTTTCCAAACTTTTCAACACATTTCATAAGTGTATATAGTTGATCAATAGAAATTTATTTCTTTGATTTTGAAACTTTTCAACACATTTCATAAATGTATATAGTTTATCATTAGAAATATAATTTTTTATTTTCTTTTTCAAACTTTTCAACACATCTCATAAATGTATCTACCGGTAGTTTCTCATTAGAAATATACTTTTTTATTTTCTTTTTCAATCTTTTCAACACATCTCATAAATGTATCTATCGATAGATGATCACTACAAATATATTTTACTATTTTCTTTTTCAAACTTCTCAACACATTTCATAAATGTAAATAGTTTATCATTAGAAATATATTTTTTATATTTTCTTGTTCAAACTTTTCAACATATTTCATAAATGTATATAGTTTATCATTAGAAATATATTTTTTAAATTTTCTTATCCAAACTTTTCAACACATTTCACAACTGTATCTAGTTTTTATCATTAGAAATATATTTTTTTCATTTTGAAACTTTTCAACACATTTCATAAATGTATCTAGTTTTTATCATTAGAAATATATTTTTTTGATTTTCAAACTTTTCAACACATCTCATAAATGTATCTACCAGTAGTTTATTATTAGAAATATATTTTTTTATTTTCTTTTTCATTCTGTTCAACACATCTCATAAATGTATCTACCGGTAGATTATCACTAGAAATATATCTTTTCATTATCTTTTTCAAACTTTTCAACACATTTCATAAATGTATCTAGTTTATCACTAGAAATATACGGTATTTTTTGATTTTCTTTTCCAAACTTTTCAATACATTTCATAAATGTATATGGTTTATCATTAGAAATATTTTTTTTTAATTTTCAAACTTTTCAACACATTTCATAAGTGTATATAGTTTATCAATAGAAATATATTTTTTTATTTTCTTTTTCAATCTTTTCAACACATCTCATAAATGTATCTACAGGTAGATGATCACTAGAAAAATATCTTTTTATTTTCTTTTTAAACTTTTCAACATATTTCATAAATGTATATAGTTTATCTTTAGAAATATATTTTTTAAATTTTCTTGTTCAAACTTTTCAACATATTTCATAAATGTATATAGTTTATCATTAGAAATATATTTTTTAAATTTTCTTGTTCAAACTTTTCAACACATTTCACAAATGTATCTAGTTTTTCTCATTAGAAATAAATTTTTTTTATTTTAAAACTTTTCAACATATCTCATAAATGTATCTACCAGTAGTTTATCATGAGATATATATTTTTTGATTTTCTTTTTCAAACTTTTCAACACATTTCATAAATGAATATAGTTTATCATTAAGAATATTTTAATTTTATTTTCTTGTTCAAAATTTCAACATATTTCATAAATGTATCTAGTTTATCACTAGAAATATATATTTTTATTTTCTTGTTCAAACTTTTCAACACATTTCATAAATGCATCTCATTTATCATTAGAAAGATATTTCTTTGAATTTGAAATTTTTTACACATTTCTGCAATGTATCTAGTTTATCATTAGAAATATATCTTTTCATTTTCTTTTTCAAACTTTTCAACACATTTCATAGATGTATATAGTTTATCATTACAAATATATTTTTTTTGATTTTCAAATTTTTCAACACATTTCATAAGTGTATATAGTTTATCAATAGAAATTTATTTTTTTTATTTTATTTTTCAAACTTATCAACACATTTCATAAATGTATCTAGTTTATCATTAGAAATATATTTTTTGATTTTGAAACTTTTCAACACATTTCATAAATGTATCTACCAGTAGTTTATTATTAGAAATATATTTTTTAATTTTCTATTTCAAACTTTTCAACACATCTCATAAATGTATCTACTGGTAGATTATCAATAGAAATATATATTTTCTTTTTCTTGTTCAAACTTTTCAACACATTTCATAAATGTATCTAGTTTTTATTATTAGAAATATACTTTTTTTTATTTTGAAACTTTTCAACACATTTCATAAATGCATCTAGTTTTATCATAAGAAATATATTTTTTTGATTTTCAAACTTTTCCACTCATAGTTTATCATGAGAAATATATTTTTTTTAAATTTCAAACTTTTCAACACATTTCATACATGTATATAGTTTAACACTAGAAATATATTTTTTGATTTTCTTTTCCAAACTTTTCAACACATTTCATAAATGTATCTAGTTTAACATTAGAAATATAATTTTTTATTTTCTTGTTCAAACATTTAAACACATTTCATAAATGAATATAGTTTATCATTAGAAATATATTTTTTGATTTTCTTTTTCAAACTTTTCAATACATCTCATAAATGTATATAGTTTATCACTAGAAATATATTTTTTGATTTTCTTTTTCAAACTTTTCAACACATTTCATAAATGAATATAGTTTATCATTAAGAATATTTTAATTTTATTTTCTTGTTCAAACTTTTCAACATATTTCATAAATGTATCTAGTTTATCACTAGAAATATATTTTTTGATTTTCTTTTCCAAACTTTTCAATACATTTCATAAATGTATCTAGTTTATCATTAGAAATATATTTTTTTTATTTTGAAACTTTTCAACAAATTTCATAAGTGTATATAGTTGATCAATAGAAATTTATTTTTTGATTTTCTTTTCCAAACTTTTCAACACATTTCATAAATGTATCTAGTTTATCACTAGAAATATATTTTTTGATTTGAAACTTTTCAACACATTTCATAAATGTATCTACCAGTAGTTTATTATTAGAAATATATTTTTTTATTTTCTTTTCCAAACTTTTCAACACATTTCATAAGTGTATATAGTTGATCAATAGAAATTTATTTTTTGATTTTCTTTTTCAAACTTTTCAACACATTTCATAAATGTAAATAGTTTATCATTAGAAATATATTTTTTAAATTTTCTTGTTCAAACTTTTCAACATATTTCATAAATGTATATAGTTTATCATTAGAAATATATTTTTTAAATTTTCTTATCCAAACTTTTCAACACATTTCACAACTGTATCTAGTTTTTATCATTAGAAATATATTTTTTTCATTTTGAAACTTTTCAACACATTTCATAAATGTATCTAGTTTTTATCATTAGAAATATATTTTTTTGATTTTCAAACTTTTCAACACATCTCATAAATGTATCTACCAGTAGTTGATCATGAGAAATATATTTTTTGATTTTCTATTTCAAACTTTTCAACACATTTCATAAATGTATCTACCAGTAGTTTATTATTAGAAATATATTTTTTTATTTTCTTTTTCATTCTGTTCAACACATCTCATAAATGTATCTACCGGTAGATTATCACTAGAAATATATCTTTTCATTATCTTTTTCAAACTTTTCAACACATTTCATAAATGTATCTAGTTTATCACTAGAAATATATTTTTTGATTTTCTTTTCCAAACTTTTCAATACATTTCATAAATGTATATGGTTTATCATTAGAAATATTTTTTTTTAATTTTTAAACTTTTCAACACATTTCATAAGTGTATATAGTTTATCAATAGAAATTTATTTTTTTATTTCATTTCTGAAACTTTTCAACACATTTCATAAATGCATCTAGTTTTATCATAAGAAATATATTTTTTTGATTTTCAAACTTTTCCACTCATAGTTTATCATGAGAAATATATTTTTTTTAAATTTCAAACTTTTCAACACATTTCATACATGTATATAGTTAAACACTAGAAATATATTTTTTGATTTTCTTTTCCAAACTTTTCAACACATTTCATAAATGTATCTAGTATAACATTAGAAATATAATTTTTTATTTTCTTGTTCAAACATTTAAACACATTTCATAAATGAATATAGTTTATCATTAGAAATATATTTTTTGATTTTCTTTTTCCAACTTTTCAACACATTTCATAAATGTATCTAGTTTATCATTAGAAATATATTTTTTTGATTTTCAAACTTTTCAAGACATTTCATAAGTGTATATAGTTTATCAATGGAAATTGATTTTTTGATTTTTTTGTTGAAATTTTTCAACACATTTCATAATTGTATCTAATTTATCATTAGAAAAATATGTCTTTGATTTTGAAACTTTTCAACACATTTCGGAAATGTATATATTTTATCATAAGAAATTTTTTTTTTTATTTTCTTGTTCAAACTTTTCAACATATTTCATAAATGTATCTAGTTTATCACTAGAAATATATTTTTTGATTTTCTTTTCCAAACTTTTCAACTTAAATGACCAAAATTGCTCATGACCAGGTTTTATTCCACAACAGCATTAAAAACCTGCAAGACCACCTAAGCATAATAGACACAGCAGGCAAGCAATTTGGAATGAAAATCAACATAGACAAAACAGAAGTAATGAATATTGCAAGAGAAAAGGAGAATATCAAGATACAGATAAATAATAAACAACTAAAACAAGTAGATGAATTCAAATATCTGGGCAGCACATTGAGATATGACAACAAACAAGAAGCAGAAATAAACGCAAGATGTAACAAGGCCTGTCAGATCATTGGTCAATTAACACCTTTACTAAGAAACAAAGATATTACACTAGAAACAAAGAAAGCGCTTTTCAACACCATTTTCTTACCAACATTGTGTTATCATTGTCAAACTTGGACATTAGATTCTAGAACAATACATAAGATTAACACCACTGAAATTAAATGTGTGAGACGTATGATTGGAGTTAGCTTGAGAGACAAAATCAGGAATGAAGCACTAAGGAAACAATTAGGGATCAAGCCAACAATAGAATACATACAGAAACAACAAGTTAAATGGTACGGCCACATAACCAGACAGGAAGAGCAAAGTATTATCCAAAAAACACTTAACAAACGATACGAAAACAGGAGATCTATTGGGCGCCCTCATAAAAGGTGGATAGATAGTGTATTAGAGACACTCGGAAATATAACAGCAGAGGAGGCAAATAGAAGGGCAAAAGATAGTACACTCACTCTCCCCTCAACAACGAAAGGTAAATGAGGACAGAAAGAAGAAAAAAAGAAGAAGAAACTTAAATGTATATAGTTTATCATTAGAAATATATTTTTTTGATTTTCTTGTTCAAACTTTTCAACACATTTCATAAATGTATATAGTTTATCATTAGAAATATATTTTTTTTATTTTCTTGTTCAAACGTTTCAACATATTTCATAAATGTATATAGTTTATCACTAGAAATATATTTTTTGATTTTGAAACTTTTCAACACATTTCATAAATTATCTACCAGTAGTTTATTATTAGAAATATATTTTTTGATTTTCTTTTTCAAACTTTTCAATACATCTCATAAATGTATATAGTTTATCATTAGAAATATTTTTTTTTTAAATTTTAAACTTTTCAACACATTTCATAAATGTATCTAGTTTATCACTAGAAATATATTTTTTGATTTTCTTTTCCAAACTTTTCAACACATTTCATAAATGTATCTAGTTTATCATTAGAAATATATTTTATATTTTCTTTTTCAGACTTTTCAACACATCTCATAAATGTATCTACCGGTAGTTTCTTATTAGAACTATATTTTTTATTTTATTTTTCACTCTTCAACACATCTCATAAATGTATCTACCGGTAGATGATCACTAGAAATATATCTTTTCATTTTCTTTTTCTAACTTTTCAACACATTTCATAAATGTATATAGTTTATCATTAGAAATATATTTTTTATTTTCTTTTTCAAACTTTTCAACACATCTCATAAATGTATCTAGTTTATCATTAGAAATATATTTTTTAATTTTGAAACTTTTCAACACATTTCATAAATGTATCTACCAGTAGTTTATTATTAGAAATATATTTTTTGATTTTCTTTTTCAAACTTTTCAATACATCTCATAAATGTATATAGTTTATCATTAGAAATATATTTTTTTTAAATTTTAAACTTTTCAACACATTTCATAAATGTATCTAGTTTATCACTAGAAATATATTTTTTGATTTTCTTTTCCAAACTTTTCAACACATTTCATAAATGTATCTAGTTTATCATTAGAAATATATTTTATATTTTCTTTTTCAAACTTTTCAACACATCTCATAAATGTATCTAGTTTATCATTAGAAATATATTTTTTTGATTTTCAAACTGTTCAACACATCTCATAAATGTATCTACCAGTAGAGTATCACTAGAAATATATTTTTTGATTTTATTTTTCAAACGTTTCAACACATCTCATAAATGTATCTAGTTTATTATTAGAAATATATTTTTTGATTTTGATACTTTTCAACACATTTCATAAATGTATCTACCAGTAGTTTATTATTAGAAATATATTTTTTGATATTCTTTTTCAAATCTTTCAACACATCTCATAAATGTATCTGCCGGTAGATTATCACTAAAAATATATCTTTTCATTTTCTTTTTCAAACTTTTCAAAACATTTCATAAATGTATATAGTTTATCACTAGAAATATATTTTTTGATTTTCTTTTCAAAACTTTTCAACACATTTCATAAATGTATCTAGTTTATCATTAGAAATATATTTTTTTGATTTTCAAACTTTTCAAGACATTTCATAAGTGTATATAGTTTATCAATAGAAATTGATTTTTTTGTTGAAATTTTTCAACACATTTCATAATTGTATCTAATTTATCATTAGAAAAATATGTCTTTGATTTTGAAACTTTTCAACACATTTCGGAAATGTATATAGTTTATCATAAGAAATTTTTTTTTTTATTTTCTTGTTCAAACTTTTCAACATATTTCATAAATGTATCTAGTTTATCACTAGAAATATATTTTTTGATTTTCTTTTCCAAACTTTTCAACTTAAATGACCAAAATTGCTCATGACCAGGTTTTATTCCACAACAGCATTAAAAACCTGCAAGACCACCTAAGCATAATAGACACAGCAGGCAAGCAATTTGGAATGAAAATCAACATAGACAAAACAGAAGTAATGAATATTGCAAGAGAAAAGGAGAATATCAAGATACAGATAAATAATAAACAACTAAAACAAGTAGATGAATTCAAATATCTGGGCAGCACATTGAGATATGACAACAAACAAGAAGCAGAAATAAACGCAAGATGTAACAAGGCCTGTCAGATCATTGGTCAATTAACACCTTTACTAAGAAACAAAGATATTACACTAGAAACAAAGAAAGCGCTTTTCAACACCATTTTCTTACCAACATTGTGTTATCATTGTCAAACTTGGACATTAGATTCTAGAACAATACATAAGATTAACACCACTGAAATTAAATGTGTGAGACGTATGATTGGAGTTAGCTTGAGAGACAAAATCAGGAATGAAGCACTAAGGAAACAATTAGGGATCAAGCCAACAATAGAATACATACAGAAACAACAAGTTAAATGGTACGGCCACATAACCAGACAGGAAGAGCAAAGTATTATCCAAAAAACACTTAACAAACGATACGAAAACAGGAGATCTATTGGGCGCCCTCATAAAAGGTGGATAGATAGTGTATTAGAGACACTCGGAAATATAACAGCAGAGGAGGCAAATAGAAGGGCAAAAGATAGTACACTCACTCTCCCCTCAACAACGAAAGGTAAATGAGGACAGAAAGAAGAAAAAAAGAAGAAGAAACTTAAATGTATATAGTTTATCATTAGAAATATATTTTTTTGATTTTCTTGTTCAAACTTTTCAACACATTTCATAAATGTATATAGTTTATCATTAGAAATAAATTTTTTTTATTTTCTTGTTCAAAAGTTTCAACATATTTCATAAATGTATATAGTTTATCACTAGAAATATATTTTTTGATTTTGAAACTTTTCAACACATTTCATAAATTATCTACCAGTAGTTTATTATTAGAAATATATTTTTTGATTTTCTTTTTCAAACTTTTCAATACATCTCATAAATGTATATAGTTTATCATTAGAAATATTTTTTTTTTAAATTTTAAACTTTTCAACACATTTCATAAATGTATCTAGTTTATCACTAGAAATATATTTTTTGATTTTCTTTTCCAAACTTTTCAACACATTTCATAAATGTATCTAGTTTATCATTAGAAATATATTTTATATTTTCTTTTTCAGACTTTTCAACACATCTCATAAATGTATCTAGTTTATTATTAGAAATATATTTTTCTGATTTTGATACTTTTCAACACATTTCATAAATGTATCTACCGGTAGTTTCTTATTAGAACTATATTTTTTATTTTATTTTTCACTCTTCAACACATCTCATAAATGTATCTACCGGTAGATGATCACTAGAAATATATCTTTTCATTTTCTTTTTCTAACTTTTCAACACATTTCATAAATGTATATAGTTTATCATTAGAAATATATTTTTTATTTTCTTTTTCAAACTTTTCAACACATCTCATAAATGTATCTAGTTTATCATTAGAAATATATTTTTTAATTTTGAAACTTTTCAACACATTTCATAAATGTATCTACCAGTAGTTTATTATTAGAAATATATTTTTTGATTTTCTTTTTCAAACTTTTCAATACATCTCATAAATGTATATAGTTTATCATTAGAAATATATTTTTTTTAAATTTTAAACTTTTCAACACATTTCATAAATGTATCTAGTTTATCACTAGAAATATATTTTTTGATTTTCTTTTCCAAACTTTTCAACACATTTCATAAATGTATCTAGTTTATCATTAGAAATATATTTTATATTTTCTTTTTCAAACTTTTCAACACATCTCATAAATGTATCTAGTTTATCATTAGAAATATATTTTTTTGATTTTCAAACTGTTCAACACATCTCATAAATGTATCTACCAGTAGAGTATCACTAGAAATATATTTTTTGATTTTATTTTTCAAACGTTTCAACACATCTCATAAATGTATCTAGTTTATTATTAGAAATATATTTTTTGATTTTGATACTTTTCAGCACATTTCATAAATGTATCTACCAGTAGTTTATTATTAGAAATATATTTTTTGATATTCTTTTTCAAATCTTTCAACATATCTCATAAATGTATCTGCCGGTAGATTATCACTAAAAATATATCTTTTCATTTTCTTTTTCAAACTTTTCAAAACATTTCATAAATGTATATAGTTTATCACTAGAAATATATTTTTTGATTTTCTTTTCAAAACTTTTCAACACATTTCATAAGTGTATATAGTGTATCAATAGAAATTTATTTCTTTGATTTTGAAACTTTTCAACACATTTCATAAATGTATCTAGTTTATCATTAGAAATATATTTTTTTGATTTTCAAACTTTTCAAGACATTTCATAAGTGTATATAGTTTATCAATAGAAATTGATTTTTTGATTTTTTTGTTGAAATTTTTCAACACATTTCATAATTGTATCTAATTTATCATTAGAAAAATATGTCTTTGATTTTGAAACTTTTCAACACATTTCGGAAATGTATATAGTTTATCATAAGAAATTTTTTTTTTTATTTTCTTGTTCAAACTTTTCAACATATTTCATAAATGTATCTAGTTTATCACTAGAAATATATTTTTTTATTTTCTTTTCCAAACTTTTCAACTTAAATGACCAAAATTGCTCATGACCAGGTTTTATTCCACAACAGCATTAAAAACCTGCAAGACCACCTAAGCATAATAGACACAGCAGGCAAGCAATTTGGAATGAAAATCAACATAGACAAAACAGAAGTAATGAATATTGCAAGAGAAAAGGAGAATATCAAGATACAGATAAATAATAAACAACTAAAACAAGTAGATGAATTCAAATATCTGGGCAGCACATTGAGATATGACAACAAACAAGAAGCAGAAATAAACGCAAGATGTAACAAGGCCTGTCAGATCATTGGTCAATTAACACCTTTACTAAGAAACAATGATATTACACTAGAAACAAAGAAAGCGCTTTTCAACACCATTTTCTTACCAACATTGTGTTATCATTGTCAAACTTGGACATTAGATTCTAGAACAATACATAAGATTAACACCACTGAAATTAAATGTGTGAGACGTATGATTGGAGTTAGCTTGAGAGACAAAATCAGGAATGAAGCACTAAGGAAACAATTAGGGATCAAGCCAACAATAGAATACATACAGAAACAACAAGTTAAATGGTACGGCCACATAACCAGACAGGAAGAGCAAAGTATTATCCAAAAAACACTTAACAAACGATACGAAAACAGGAGATCTATTGGGCGCCCTCATAAAAGGTGGATAGATAGTGTATTAGAGACACTCGGAAATATAACAGCAGAGGAGGCAAATAGAAGGGCAAAAGATAGTACACTCACTCTCCCCTCAACAACGAAAGGTAAATGAGGACAGAAAGAAGAAAAAAAGAAGAAGAAACTTAAATGTATATAGTTTATCATTAGAAATATATTTTTTTGATTTTCTTGTTCAAACTTTTCAACACATTTCATAAATGTATATAGTTTATCATTAGAAATATATTTTTTTTATTTTCTTGTTCAAACGTTTCAACATATTTCATAAATGTATATAGTTTATCACTAGAAATATATTTTGTTTAAATTTTAAACTTTTCAACATATTTCATAAATGTATCTAGTTTATCACTAGAAATATATTTTTTGATTTTCTTTTTCAGACTTTTCAACACATCTCATAAATGTATCTAGTTTATTATTAGAAATATATTTTTTTGATTTTGATACTTTTCAACACATTTCATAAATGTATCTACCGGTAGTTTCTTATTAGAACTATATTTTTTATTTTATTTTTCACTCTTCAACACATCTCATAAATGTATCTACCGGTAGATGATCACTAGAAATATATCTTTTCATTTTCTTTTTCTAACTTTTCAACACATTTCATAAATGTATATAGTTTATCATTAGAAATATATTTTTTATTTTCTTTTTCAAACTTTTCAACACATCTCATAAATGTATCTAGTTTATCATTAGAAATATATTTTTTAATTTTGAAACTTTTCAACACATTTCATAAATGTATCTACCAGTAGTTTATTATTAGAAATATATTTTTTGATTTTCTTTTTCAAACTTTTCAATACATCTCATAAATGTATATAGTTTATCATTAGAAATATATTTTTTTTAAATTTTAAACTTTTCAACACATTTCATAAATGTATCTAGTTTATCACTAGAAATATATTTTTTGATTTTCTTTTCCAAACTTTTCAACACATTTCATAAATGTATCTAGTTTATCATTAGAAATATATTTTATATTTTCTTTTTCAAACTTTTCAACACATCTCATAAATGTATCTAGTTTATCATTAGAAATATATTTTTTTGATTTTCAAACTGTTCAACACATCTCATAAATGTATCTACCAGTAGAGTATCACTAGAAATATATTTTTTGATTTTATTTTTCAAACGTTTCAACACATCTCATAAATGTATCTAGTTTATTATTAGAAATATATTTTTTGATTTTGATACTTTTCAGCACATTTCATAAATGTATCTACCAGTAGTTTATTATTAGAAATATATTTTTTTATATTCTTTTTCAAATCTTTCAACATATCTCATAAATGTATCTGCCGGTAGATTATCACTAAAAATATATCTTTTCATTTTCTTTTTCAAACTTTTCAAAACATTTCATAAATGTATATAGTTTATCACTAGAAATATATTTTTTGATTTTCTTTTCAAAACTTTTCAACACATTTCATAAGTGTATATAGTGTATCAATAGAAATTTATTTCTTTGATTTTGAAACTTTTCAACACATTTCATAAATGTATCTAGTTTATCATTAGAAATATATTTTTTTGATTTTCAAACTTTTCAAGACATTTCATAAGTGTATATAGTTTATCAATAGAAATTGATTTTTTGATTTTTTTGTTGAAATTTTTCAACACATTTCATAATTGTATCTAATTTATCATTAGAAAAATATGTCTTTGATTTTGAAACTTTTCAACACATTTCGGAAATGTATATAGTTTATCATAAGAAATATATTTTTTGATTTTCTTTTCCAAACTTTTCAACTTAAATGACCAAAATTGCTCATGACCAGGTTTTATTCCACAACAGCATTAAAAACCTGCAAGACCACCTAAGCATAATAGACACAGCAGGCAAGCAATTTGGAATGAAAATCAACATAGACAAAACAGAAGTAATGAATATTGCAAGAGAAAAGGAGAATATCAAGATACAGATAAATAATAAACAACTAAAACAAGTAGATGAATTCAAATATCTGGGCAGCACATTGAGATATGACAACAAACAAGAAGCAGAAATAAACGCAAGATGTAACAAGGCCTGTCAGATCATTGGTCAATTAACACCTTTACTAAGAAACAAAGATATTACACTAGAAACAAAGAAAGCGCTTTTCAACACCATTTTCTTACCAACATTGTGTTATCATTGTCAAACTTGGACATTAGATTCTAGAACAATACATAAGATTAACACCACTGAAATTAAATGTGTGAGACGTATGATTGGAGTTAGCTTGAGAGACAAAATCAGGAATGAAGCACTAAGGAAACAATTAGGGATCAAGCCAACAATAGAATACATACAGAAACAACAAGTTAAATGGTACGGCCACATAACCAGACAGGAAGAGCAAAGTATTATCCAAAAAACACTTAACAAACGATACGAAAACAGGAGATCTATTGGACGCCCTCATAAAAGGTGGATAGATAGTGTATTAGAGACACTCGGAAATATAACAGCAGAGGAGGCAAATAGAAGGGCAAAAGATAGTACACTCACTCTCCCCTCAACAACGAAAGGTAAATGAGGACAGAAAGAAGAAAAAAAGAAGAAGAAACTTAAATGTATATAGTTTATCATTAGAAATATATTTTTTTGATTTTCTTGTTCAAACTTTTCAACACATTTCATAAATGTATATAGTTTATCATTAGAAATAAATTTTTTTTATTTTCTTGTTCAAAAGTTTCAACATATTTCATAAATGTATATAGTTTATCACTAGAAATATATTTTTTGATTTTGAAACTTTTCAACACATTTCATAAATTATCTACCAGTAGTTTATTATTAGAAATATATTTTTTGATTTTCTTTTTCAAACTTTTCAATATATCTCATAAATGTATATAGTTTATCATTAGAAATATATTTTGTTTAAATTTTAAACTTTTCAACATATTTCATAAATGTATCTAGTTTATCACTAGAAATATATTTTTTGATTTTCTTTTTCAGACTTTTCAACACATCTCATAAATGTATCTAGTTTATTATTAGAAATATATTTTTTTGATTTTGATACTTTTCAACACATTTCATAAATGTATCTACCGGTAGTTTCTTATTAGAACTATATTTTTTATTTTATTTTTCACTCTTCAACACATCTCATAAATGTATCTACCGGTAGATGATCACTAGAAATATATCTTTTCATTTTCTTTTTCTAACTTTTCAACACATTTCATAAATGTATATAGTTTATCATTAGAAATATATTTTTTATTTTCTTTTTCAAACTTTTCAACACATCTCATAAATGTATCTAGTTTATCATTAGAAATATATTTTTTAATTTTGAAACTTTTCAACACATTTCATAAATGTATCTAGTTTATCACTAGAAATATATTTTTTGATTTTCTTTTCCAAACTTTTCAACACATTTCATAAATGTATCTAGTTTATCATTAGAAATATATTTTATATTTTCTTATTTTAAATTCTTAGTTTAAATTTTAAACTTTTCAACATATTTCATAAATGTATCTAGTTTATCACTAGAAATATATTTTTTGATTTTCTTTTTCAGACTTTTCAACACATCTCATAAATGTATCTAGTTTATTATTAGAAATATATTTTTTTGATTTTGATACTTTTCAACACATTTCATAAATGTATCTACCGGTAGTTTCTTATTAGAACTATATTTTTTATTTTATTTTTCACTCTTCAACACATCTCATAAATGTATCTACCGGTAGATGATCACTAGAAATATATCTTTTCATTTTCTTTTTCTAACTTTTCAACACATTTCATAAATGTATATAGTTTATCATTAGAAATATATTTTTTATTTTCTTTTTCAAACTTTTCAACACATCTCATAAATGTATCTAGTTTATCATTAGAAATATATTTTTTAATTTTGAAACTTTTCAACACATTTCATAGATGTATCTAGTTTATCACTAGAAATATATTTTTTGATTTTCTTTTCCAAACTTTTCAACACATTTCATAAATGTATCTAGTTTATCATTAGAAATATATTTTATATTTTCTTTTTCAAACTTTTCAACACATCTCATAAATGTATCTAGTTTATCATTAGAAATATATTTTTTTGATTTTCAAACTGTTCAACACATCTCATAAATGTATCTACCAGTAGAGTATCACTAGAAATATATTTTTTGATTTTATTTTTCAAACGTTTCAACACATCTCATAAATGTATCTAGTTTATTATTAGAAATATATTTTTTGATTTTGATACTTTTCAGCACATTTCATAAATGTATCTACCAGTAGTTTATTATTAGAAATATATTTTTTTATATTCTTTTTCAAATCTTTCAACATATCTCATAAATGTATCTGCCGGTAGATTATCACTAAAAATATATCTTTTCATTTTCTTTTTCAAACTTTTCAAAACATTTCATAAATGTATATAGTTTATCACTAGAAATATATTTTTTGATTTTCTTTTCAAAACTTTTCAACACATTTCATAAGTGTATATAGTGTATCAATAGAAATTTATTTCTTTGATTTTGAAACTTTTCAACACATTTCATAAATGTATCTAGTTTATCATTAGAAATATATTTTTTTGATTTTCAAACTTTTCAAGACATTTCATAAGTGTATATAGTTTATCAATAGAAATTGATTTTTTTGTTGAAATTTTTCAACACATTTCATAATTGTATCTAATTTACCATTAGAAAAATATGTCTTTGATTTTGAAACTTTTCAACACATTTCGGAAATGTATATAGTTTATCATAAGAAATTTTTTTTTTTATTTTCTTGTTCAAACTTTTCAACATATTTCATAAATGTATCTAGTTTATCACTAGAAATATATTTTTTGATTTTCTTTTCCAAACTTTTCAACTTAAATGACCAAAATTGCTCATGACCAGGTTTTATTCCACAACAGCATTAAAAACCTGCAAGACCACCTAAGCATAATAGACACAGCAGGCAAGCAATTTGGAATGAAAATCAACATAGACAAAACAGAAGTAATGAATATTGCAAGAGAAAAGGAGAATATCAAGATACAGATAAATAATAAACAACTAAAACAAGTAGATGAATTCAAATATCTGGGCAGCACATTGAGATATGACAACAAACAAGAAGCAGAAATAAACGCAAGATGTAACAAGGCCTGTCAGATCATTGGTCAATTAACACCTTTACTAAGAAACAAAGATATTACACTAGAAACAAAGAAAGCGCTTTTCAACACCATTTTCTTACCAACATTGTGTTATCATTGTCAAACTTGGACATTAGATTCTAGAACAATACATAAGATTAACACCACTGAAATTAAATGTGTGAGACGTATGATTGGAGTTAGCTTGAGAGACAAAATCAGGAATGAAGCACTAAGGAAACAATTAGGGATCAAGCCAACAATAGAATACATACAGAAACAACAAGTTAAATGGTACGGCCACATAACCAGACAGGAAGAGCAAAGTATTATCCAAAAAACACTTAACAAACGATACGAAAACAGGAGATCTATTGGACGCCCTCATAAAAGGTGGATAGATAGTGTATTAGAGACACTCGGAAATATAACAGCAGAGGAGGCAAATAGAAGGGCAAAAGATAGTACACTCACTCTCCCCTCAACAACGAAAGGTAAATGAGGACAGAAAGAAGAAAAAAAGAAGAAGAAACTTAAATGTATATAGTTTATCATTAGAAATATATTTTTTTGATTTTCTTGTTCAAACTTTTCAACACATTTCATAAATGTATATAGTTTATCATTAGAAATAAAATTTTTTTATTTTCTTGTTCAAAAGTTTCAACATATTTCATAAATGTATATAGTTTATCACTAGAAATATATTTTTTGATTTTGAAACTTTTCAACACATTTCATAAATTATCTACCAGTAGTTTATTATTAGAAATAATTTTTTTGATTTTCTTTTTCAAACTTTTCAATATATCTCATAAATGTATATAGTTAGAAATGTATATAGTTATCATTAGAAATATATTTTGTTTAAATTTTAAACTTTTCAACATATTTCATAAATGTATCTAGTTTATCACTAGAAATATATTTTTTGATTTTCTTTTTCAGACTTTTCAACACATCTCATAAATGTATCTAGTTTATTATTAGAAATATATTTTTTTGATTTTGATACTTTTCAACACATTTCATAAATGTATCTACCGGTAGTTTCTTATTAGAACTATATTTTTTATTTTATTTTTCACTCTTCAACACATCTCATAAATGTATCTACCGGTAGATGATCACTAGAAATATATCTTTTCATTTTCTTTTTCTAACTTTTCAACACATTTCATAAATGTATATAGTTTATCATTAGAAATATATTTTTTATTTTCTTTTTCAAACTTTTCAACACATCTCATAAATGTATCTAGTTTATCATTAGAAATATATTTTTTAATTTTGAAACTTTTCAACACATTTCATAAATGTATCTACCAGTAGTTTATTATTAGAAATATATTTTTTGATTTTCTTTTTCAAACTTTTCAATACATCTCATAAATGTATATAGTTTATCATTAGAAATATATTTTTTTTAAATTTTAAACTTTTCAACACATTTCATAAATGTATCTAGTTTATCACTAGAAATATATTTTTTGATTTTCTTTTCCAAACTTTTCAACACATTTCATAAATGTATCTAGTTTATCATTAGAAATATATTTTATATTTTCTTTTTCAAACTTTTCAACACATCTCATAAATGTATCTAGTTTATCATTAGAAATATATTTTTTTGATTTTCAAACTGTTCAACACATCTTATAAATGTATCTACCAGTAGAGTATCACTAGAAATATATTTTTTGATTTTATTTTTCAAACGTTTCAACACATCTCATAAATGTATCTAGTTTATTATTAGAAATATATTTTTTGATTTTGATACTTTTCAGCACATTTCATAAATGTATCTACCAGTAGTTTATTATTAGAAATATATTTTTTGATATTCTTTTTCAAATCTTTCAACATATCTCATAAATGTATCTGCCGGTAGATTATCACTAAAAATATATCTTTTCATTTTCTTTTTCAAACTTTTCAAAACATTTCATAAATGTATATAGTTTATCACTAGAAATATATTTTTTGATTTTCTTTTCAAAACTTTTCAACACATTTCATAAGTGTATATAGTGTATCAATAGAAATTTATTTTTTAATTTTGAAACTTTTCAACACATTTCATAAATGTATCTACCAGTAGTTTATTATTAGAAATATATTTTTTGATTTTCTTTTTCAAACTTTTCAACACATCTCATAAATGTATATAGTTTATCATTAGAAATATATTTTTTTTAAATTTTAAACTTTTCAACACATTTCATAAATGTATCTAGTTTATCACTAGAAATATATTTTTTGATTTTCTTTTCCAAACTTTTCAACACATTTCATAAATGTATCTAGTTTATCATTAGAAATATATTTTATATTTTCTTTTTCAAACTTTTCAACACATCTCATAAATGTATCTAGTTTATCATTAGAAATATATTTTTTTGATTTTCAAACTGTTCAACACATCTTATAAATGTATCTACCAGTAGAGTATCACTAGAAATATATTTTTTGATTTTATTTTTCAAACGTTTCAACACATCTCATAAATGTATCTAGTTTATTATTAGAAATATATTTTTTGATTTTGATACTTTTCAGCACATTTCATAAATGTATCTACCAGTAGTTTATTATTAGAAATATATTTTTTGATATTCTTTTTCAAATCTTTCAACATATCTCATAAATGTATCTGCCGGTAGATTATCACTAAAAATATATCTTTTCATTTTCTTTTTCAAACTTTTCAAAACATTTCATAAATGTATATAGTTTATCACTAGAAATATATTTTTTGATTTTCTTTTCAAAACTTTTCAACACATTTCATAAGTGTATATAGTGTATCAATAGAAATTTATTTCTTTGATTTTGAAACTTTTCAACACATTTCATAAATGTATCTAGTTTATCATTAGAAATATATTTTTTTGATTTTCAAACTTTTCAAGACATTTCATAAGTGTATATAGTTTATCAATAGAAATTGATTTTTTTGTTGAAATTTTTCAACACATTTCATAATTGTATCTAATTTATCATTAGAAAAATATGTCTTTGATTTTGAAACTTTTCAACACATTTCGGAAATGTATATAGTTTATCATAAGAAATTTTTTTTTTTATTTTCTTGTTCAAACTTTTCAACATATTTCATAAATGTATCTAGTTTATCACTAGAAATATATTTTTTGATTTTCTTTTCCAAACTTTTCAACTTAAATGACCAAAATTGCTCATGACCAGGTTTTATTCCACAACAGCATTAAAAACCTGCAAGACCACCTAAGCATAATAGACACAGCAGGCAAGCAATTTGGAATGAAAATCAACATAGACAAAACAGAAGTAATGAATATTGCAAGAGAAAAGGAGAATATCAAGATACAGATAAATAATAAACAACTAAAACAAGTAGATGAATTCAAATATCTGGGCAGCACATTGAGATATGACAACAAACAAGAAGCAGAAATAAACGCAAGATGTAACAAGGCCTGTCAGATCATTGGTCAATTAACACCTTTACTAAGAAACAAAGATATTACACTAGAAACAAAGAAAGCGCTTTTCAACACCATTTTCTTACCAACATTGTGTTATCATTGTCAAACTTGGACATTAGATTCTAGAACAATACATAAGATTAACACCACTGAAATTAAATGTGTGAGACGTATGATTGGAGTTAGCTTGAGAGACAAAATCAGGAATGAAGCACTAAGGAAACAATTAGGGATCAAGCCAACAATAGAATACATACAGAAACAACAAGTTAAATGGTACGGCCACATAACCAGACAGGAAGAGCAAAGTATTATCCAAAAAACACTTAACAAACGATACGAAAACAGGAGATCTATTGGACGCCCTCATAAAAGGTGGATAGATAGTGTATTAGAGACACTCGGAAATATAACAGCAGAGGAGGCAAATAGAAGGGCAAAAGATAGTACACTCACTCTCCCCTCAACAACGAAAGGTAAATGAGGACAGAAAGAAGAAAAAAAGAAGAAGAAACTTAAATGTATATAGTTTATCATTAGAAAAATATTTTTTTGATTTTCTTGTTCAAACTTTTCAACACATTTCATAAATGTATATAGTTTATCATTAGAAATAAATTTTTTTTATTTTCTTGTTCAAAAGTTTCAACATATTTCATAAATGTATATAGTTTATCACTAGAAATATATTTTTTGATTTTGAAACTTTTCAACACATTTCATAAATTATCTACCAGTAGTTTATTATTAGAAATATATTTTTTGATTTTCTTTTTCAAACTTTTCAATACATCTCATAAATGTATATAGTTTATCATTAGAAATATATTTTGTTTAAATTTTAAACTTTTCAACATATTTCATAAATGTATATAGTTTATCACTAGAAATATATTTTTTGATTTTCTTTTCAAAACTTTTCTACACATTTCATAAATGTATATAGTTTATCATTAGCAATATATTTTTTATTCTATTTTTCAAACTTTTCAATACATCTCATAAATGTATCTAGTTTATCATTAGAAATATATTTTTTTGATTTTCAAACTTTTCAACACATTTCATAAGTGTATATAGTGTATCAATAGAAATTTATTTCTTTGATTTTGAAACTTTTCAACGCATTTCATAAATGTATCTAGTTTATCATTAGAAATATATTTTTTGATTTTCTTTTTCAAACTTTTCAACACATCTCATAAATCTATTTACAGGTAGTTTCTCATTCGAAATATATTTTTTTATTTTCTTTTTTAATTCTTTTCAACACATCTCATAAATGTATATAGTTTATCATTAGAAATATTTTTGTTTATTTTCTTGTTCAAACTTTTCAACAGATTTCATAAATGTATCTACCGGTAGATGATCACTAGAAATATATCTTTTTATTTTCTTTTTCATACATTTCAACACATCTCATAAATGTATCTACCGGTAGATTATCACTAGAAATATATCTTTTCATTTTCTTTTTCAAACTTTTCAACACATTTCATAAATGAATATAGTTTATCATTAAGAATATTGTTTTTTTATTTTCTTGTTCAAACTTTTCAACACATTTCATAAATGTATATAGTTTATCATTAGAAATATATTTTTTATTTTCTTTTTCAAACTTTTCAACACATCTCATAAATGTATCTAGTTTATCATTAGAAATATATTTTTTAATTTTGAAACTTTTCAACACATTTCATAAATGTATCTACCAGTAGTTTATTATTAGAAATATATTTTTTGATTTTCTTTTTCAAACTTTTCAATACATCTCATAAATGTATATAGTTTATCATTAGAAATATATTTTTTTTAAATTTTAAACTTTTCAACACATTTCATAAATTATCTAGTTTATCACTAGAAATATATTTTTTGATTTTCTTTTCTAAACTTTTCAACACATTTCATAAATGTATCTAGTTTATCATTAGAAATATATTTTCTATTTTCTTTTTCAAACTTTTCAACACATCTCATAAATGTATCTAGTTTATTATTAGAAATATATTTTTTTGATTTTGATACTTTTCAACACATTTCATAAATGTATCTACCGGTAGTTTCTTATTAGAACTATATTTTTTATTTTATTTTTCACTCTTCCACACATCTCATAAATGTATCTACCGGTAGATGATCACTAGAAATATATCTTTTCATTTTCTTTTTCTAACTTTTCAACACATTTCATAAATGTATATAGTTTATCATTAGAAATATATTTTTTATTTTCTTTTTCAAACTTTTCAACACATCTCATAAATGTATCTAGTTTATCATTAGAAATATATTTTTTAACTTTGAAACTTTTCAACACATTTCATAAATGTATCTACCAGTAGTTTATTATTAGAAATATATTTTTTGATTTTCTTTTTCAAACTTTTCAATACATCTCATAAATGTATATAGTTTATCATTAGAAATATATTTTTTTTAAATTTTAAACTTTTCAACACATTTCATAAATGTATCTAGTTTATCACTAGAAATATATTTTTTGATTTTCTTTTCCAAACTTTTCAACACATTTCATAAGTGTATATAGTGTATCAATAGAAATTTATTTCTTTGATTTTGAAACTTTTCAACGCATTTCATAAATGTATCTAGTTTATCATTAGAAATATTTTTGTTTATTTTCTTGTTCAAACTTTTCAACAGATTTCATAAATGTATCTACCAGTAGATGATCACTAGAAATATATCTTTTTATTTTCTTTTTCATACATTTCAACACATCTCATAAATGTATCTACCGGTAGATTATCACTAGAAATATATCTTTTCATTTTCTTTTTCAAACTTTTCAACACATTTTATAAATGAATATAGTTTATCATTAAGAATATTGTTTTTTTATTTTCTTGTTCAAACTTTTCAACACATTTCATAAATGTATATAGTTTATCATTAGAAATATATTTTTTATTTTCTTTTTCAAACTTTTCAACACATCTCATAAATGTATCTAGTTTATCATTAGAAATATATTTTTTAATTTTGAAACTTTTCAACAAATTTCATAAATGTATCTACCAGTAGTTTATTATTAGAAATATATTTTTTGATTTTCTTTTTCAAACTTTTCAATACATCTCATAAATGTATATAGTTTATCATTAGAAATATATTTTTTTTAAATTTTAAACTGTTCAACACATTTCATAAATTATCTAGTTTATCACTAGAAATATATTTTTTGATTTTCTTTTCTAAACTTTTCAACACATTTCATAAATGTATCTAGTTTATCATTAGAAATATATTTTCTATTTTCTTTTTCAAACTTTTCAACACATCTCATAAATGTATCTAGTTTATTATTAGAAATATATTTTTTTGATTTTGATACTTTTCAACACATTTCATAAATGTATCTACCGGTAGTTTCTTATTAGAACTATATTTTTTATTTTATTTTTCACTCTTCCACACATCTCATAAATGTATCTACCGGTAGATGATCACTAGAAATATATCTTTTCATTTTCTTTTTCTAACTTTTCAACACATTTCATAAATGTATATAGTTTATCATTAGAAATATATTTTTTATTTTCTTTTCAAACTTTTCAACACATCTCATAAATGTATCTAGTTTATCATTAGAAATATATTTTTTAACTTTGAAACTTTTCAACACATTTCATAAATGTATCTACCAGTAGTTTATTATTAGAAATATATTTTTTGATTTTCTTTTTCAAACTTTTCAATACATCTCATAAATGTATATAGTTTATCATTAGAAATATATTTTTTTTTAAATTTTAAACTTTTCAACACATTTCATAAATGTATCTAGTTTATCACTAGAAATATATTTTTTGATTTTCTTTTCCAAACTTTTCAACACATTTCATAAGTGTATATAGTGTATCAATAGAAATTTATTTCTTTGATTTTGAAACTTTTCAACGCATTTCATAAATGTATCTAGTTTATCATTAGAAATATTTTTGTTTATTTTCTTGTTCAAACTTTTCAACAGATTTCATAAATGTATCTACCGGTAGATGATCACTAGAAATATATCTTTTTATTTTCTTTTTCATACATTTCAACACATCTCATAAATGTATCTACCGGTAGATTATCACTAGAAATATATCTTTTCATTTTCTTTTTCAAACTTTTCAACACATTTCATAAATGAATATAGTTTATCATTAAGAATATTGTTTTTTTATTTTCTTGTTCAAACTTTTCAACACATTTCATAAATGTATATAGTTTATCATTAGAAATATATTTTTTATTTTCTTTTTCAAACTTTTCAACACATCTCATAAATGTATCTAGTTTATCATTAGAAATATATTTTTTAATTTTGAAACTTTTCAACAAATTTCATAAATGTATCTACCAGTAGTTTATTATTAGAAATATATTTTTTGATTTTCTTTTTCAAACTTTTCAATACATCTCATAAATGTATATAGTTTATCATTAGAAATATATTTTTTTTAAATTTTAAACTTTTCAACACATTTCATAAATTATCTAGTTTATCACTAGAAATATATTTTTTGATTTTCTTTTCTAAACTTTTCAACACATTTCATAAATGTATCTAGTTTATTATTAGAAATATATTTTTTTGATTTTGATACTTTTCAACACATTTCATAAATGTATCTACCGGTAGTTTCTTATTAGAACTATATTTTTTATTTTATTTTTCACTCTTCCACACATCTCATAAATGTATCTACCGGTAGATGATCACTAGAAATATATCTTTTCATTTTCTTTTTCTAACTTTTCAACACATTTCATAAATGTATATAGTTTATCATTAGAAATATATTTTTTATTTTCTTTTTCAAACTTTTCAACACATCTCATAAATGTATCTAGTTTATCATTAGAAATATATTTTTTAACTTTGAAACTTTTCAACACATTTCATAAATGTATCTACCAGTAGTTTATTATTAGAAATATATTTTTTGATTTTCTTTTTCAAACTTTTCAATACATCTCATAAATGTATATAGTTTATCATTAGAAATATATTTTTTTTTTAATTTTAAACTTTTCAACACATTTCATAAATGTATCTAGTTTATCACTAGAAATATATTTTTTGATTTTCTTTTCCAAACTTTTCAACACATTTCATAAGTGTATATAGTGTATCAATAGAAATTTATTTCTTTGATTTTGAAACTTTTCAACGCATTTCATAAATGTATCTAGTTTATCATTAGAAATATTTTTGTTTATTTTCTTGTTCAAACTTTTCAACAGATTTCATAAATGTATCTACCGGTAGATGATCACTAGAAATATATCTTTTTATTTTCTTTTTCATACATTTCAACACATCTCATAAATGTATCTACCGGTAGATTATCACTAGAAATATATCTTTTTATTTTCTTGTTCAAACTTTTCAACACATTTCATAAATGTATATAGTTTATCATTAGAAATATATTTTTTATTTTCTTTTTCAAACTTTTCAACACATCTCATAAATGTATCTAGTTTATCATTAGAAATATATTTTTTAATTTTGAAACTTTTCAACAAATTTCATAAATGTATCTACCAGTAGTTTATTATTAGAAATATATTTTTTGATTTTCTTTTTCAAACTTTTCAATACATCTCATAAATGTATATAGTTTATCATTAGAAATATATTTTTTTTAAATTTTAAACTTTTCAACACATTTCATAAATTATCTAGTTTATCACTAGAAATATATTTTTTGATTTTCTTTTCTAAACTTTTCAACACATTTCATAAATGTATCTAGTTTATCATTAGAAATATATTTTCTATTTTCTTTTTCAAACTTTTCAACACATCTCATAAATGTATCTAGTTTATTATTAGAAATATATTTTTTTTCTTTTGATACTTTTCAACACATTTCATAAATGTATCTACCGGTAGTTTCTTATTAGAACTATATTTTTTATTTTATTTTTCACTCTTCCACACATCTCATAAATGTATCTACCGGTAGATGATCACTAGAAATATATCTTTTCATTTTCTTTTTCTAACTTTTCAACACATTTCATAAATGTATATAGTTTATCATTAGAAATATATTTTTTATTTTCTTTTTCAAACTTTTCAACACATCTCATAAATGTATCTAGTTTATCATTAGAAATATATTTTTTAACTTTGAAACTTTTCAACACATTTCATAAATGTATCTACCAGTAGTTTATTATTAGAAATATATTTTTTGATTTTCTTTTTCAAACTTTTCAATACATCTCATAAATGTATATAGTTTATCATTAGAAATATATTTTTTTTTAAATTTTAAACTTTTCAACACATTTCATAAATGTATCTAGTTTATCACTAGAAATATATTTTTTGATTTTCTTTTCCAAACTTTTCAACACATTTCATAAGTGTATATAGTGTATCAATAGAAATTTATTTCTTTGATTTTGAAACTTTTCAACGCATTTCATAAATGTATCTAGTTTATCATTAGAAATATTTTTGTTTATTTTCTTGTTCAAACTTTTCAACAGATTTCATAAATGTATCTACCGGTAGATGATCACTAGAAATATATCTTTTTATTTTCTTTTTCATACATTTCAACACATCTCATAAATGTATCTACCGGTAGATTATCACTAGAAATATATCTTTTCATTTTCTTTTTCAAACTTTTCAACACATTTCATAAATGAATATAGTTTATCATTAAGAATATTGTTTTTTTATTTTCTTGTTCAAACTTTTCAACACATTTCATAAATGTATATAGTTTATCATTAGAAATATATTTTTTATTTTCTTTTTCAAACTTTTCAACACATCTCATAAATGTATCTAGTTTATCATTAGAAATATATTTTTTAATTTTGAAACTTTTCAACAAATTTCATAAATGTATCTACCAGTAGTTTATTATTAGAAATATATTTTTTGATTTTCTTTTTCAAACTTTTCAATACATCTCATAAATGTATATAGTTTATCATTAGAAATATATTTTTTTTTAAATTTTAAACTTTTCAACACATTTCATAAATGTATCTAGTTTATCACTAGAAATATATTTTTTGATTTTCTTTTCTAAACTTTTCAACACATTTCATAAATGTATCTAGTTTATCATTAGAAATATATTTTCTATTTTCTTTTTCAAACTTTTCAACACATCTCATAAATGTATCTAGTTTATTATTAGAAATATATTTTTTTGATTTTGATACTTTTCAACACATTTCATAAATGTATCTACCGGTAGTTTCTTATTAGAACTATATTTTTTATTTTATTTTTCACTCTTCCACACATCTCATAAATGTATCTACCGGTAGATGATCACTAGAAATATATCTTTTCATTTTCTTTTTCTAACTTTTCAACACATTTCATAAATGTATATAGTTTATCATTAGAAATATATTTTTTATTTTCTTTTTCAAACTTTTCAACACATCTCATAAATGTATCTAGTTTATCATTAGAAATATATTTTTCAACTTTGAAACTTTTCAACACATTTCATAAATGTATCTACCAGTAGTTTATTATTAGAAATATATTTTTTGATTTTCTTTTTCAAACTTTTCAATACATCTCATAAATGTATATAGTTTATCATTAGAAATATATTTTTTTTAAATTTTAAACTTTTCAACACATTTCATAAATGTATCTAGTTTATCACTAGAAATATATTTTTTGATTTTCTTTTCCAAACTTTTCAACACATTTCATAAATGTATCTAGTTTATCATTAGAAATATATTTTCTATTTTCTTTTTCAAACTTTTCAACACATCTCATAAATGTATCTAGTTTATCATTAGAAATATATTTTTTTGATTTTCAAACTGTTCAACACATCTCATAAATGTATCTACCAGTAGAGTATCACTAGAAATGTATTTTTTGATTTTATTTTTCAAACGTTTCAACACATCTCATAAATGTATCTAGTTTATTATTAGAAATATATTTTTTGATTTTGATACTTTTCAACACATTTCATAAATGTATCTACCAGTAGTTTATTATTAGAAATATATTTTTTGATATTCTTTTTCAAATCTTTTAACACATCTCATAAATGTATCTGCCAGTAGATTATCACTAAAAATATATCTTTTCATTTTCTTTTTCAAACTTTTCAACACATTTCATAAATGTATATAGTTTATCACTAGAAATATATTTTTTGATTTTCTTTTCAAAACTTTTCAACACATTTCATAAGTGTATATAGTGTATCAATAGAATTTTATTTCTTTGATTTAGAAACTTTTCAACACATTTCATAAATGTATCTAGTTTATCATTAGAAATATATTTTTTGATTTTGATACTTTTCAACAAATTTCATAAATGTATCTACCAGTAGTTTATTATTAGAAATATATTTTTTGATTTTCTTTTTCAAACTTTTCAATACATCTCATAAATGTATATAGTTTATCATTAGAAATATATTTTTTTTAAATTTTAAACTTTTCAACACATTTCATAAATTATCTAGTTTATCACTAGAAATATATTTTTTGATTTTCTTTTCTAAACTTTTCAACACATTTCATAAATGTATCTAGTTTATCATTAGAAATATATTTTCTATTTTCTTTTTCAAACTTTTCAACACATCTCATAAATGTATCTAGTTTATTATTAGAAATATATTTTTTTGATTTTGATACTTTTCAACACATTTCATAAATGTATCTACCGGTAGTTTCTTATTAGAACTATATTTTTTATTTTATTTTTCACTCTTCCACACATCTCATAAATGTATCTACCGGTAGATGATCACTAGAAATATATCTTTTCATTTTCTTTTTCTAACTTTTCAACACATTTCATAAATGTATATAGTTTATCATTAGAAATATATTTTTTATTTTCTTTTTCAAACTTTTCAACACATCTCATAAATGTATCTAGTTTATCATTAGAAATATATTTTTTAACTTTGAAACTTTTCAACACATTTCATAAATGTATCTACCAGTAGTTTATTATTAGAAATATATTTTTTGATTTTCTTTTTCAAACTTTTCAATACATCTCATAAATGTATATAGTTTATCATTAGAAATATATTTTTTTTTAAATTTTAAACTTTTCAACACATTTCATAAATGTATCTAGTTTATCACTAGAAATATATTTTTTGATTTTCTTTTCCAAACTTTTCAACACATTTCATAAGTGTATATAGTGTATCAATAGAAATTTATTTCTTTGATTTTGAAACTTTTCAACGCATTTCATAAATGTATCTAGTTTATCATTAGAAATATATTTTTTCATTTTCTTTTTCAAACTTTTCAACACATCTCATAAATCTATTTACAGGTAGTTTCTCATTCGAAATATATTTTTTTATTTTCTTTTTTAAATCTTTTCAACACATCTCATAAATGTATATAGTTTATCATTAGAAATATTTTTGTTTATTTTCTTGTTCAAACTTTTCAACAGATTTCATAAATGTATCTACCGGTAGATGATCACTAGAAATATATCTTTTTATTTTCTTTTTCATACATTTCAACACATCTCATAAATGTATCTACCGGTAGATTATCACTAGAAATATATCTTTTCATTTTCTTTTTCAAACTTTTCAACACATTTCATAAATGAATATAGTTTATCATTAAGAATATTGTTTTTTTATTTTCTTGTTCAAACTTTTCAACACATTTCATAAATGTATATAGTTTATCATTAGAAATATATTTTTTATTTTCTTTTTCAAACTTTTCAACACATCTCATAAATGTATCTAGTTTATCATTAGAAATATATTTTTTAATTTTGAAACTTTTCAACAAATTTCATAAATGTATCTACCAGTAGTTTATTATTAGAAATATATTTTTTGATTTTCTTTTTCAAACTTTTCAATACATCTCATAAATGTATATAGTTTATCATTAGAAATATATTTTTTTTTAAATTTTAAACTTTTCAACACATTTCATAAATGTATCTAGTTTATCACTAGAAATATATTTTTTGATTTTCTTTTCTAAACTTTTCAACACATTTCATAAATGTATCTAGTTTATCATTAGAAATATATTTTCTATTTTCTTTTTCAAACTTTTCAACACATCTCATAAATGTATCTAGTTTATTATTAGAAATATATTTTTTTGATTTTGATACTTTTCAACACATTTCATAAATGTATCTACCGGTAGTTTCTTATTAGAACTATATTTTTTATTTTATTTTTCACTCTTCCACACATCTCATAAATGTATCTACCGGTAGATGATCACTAGAAATATATCTTTTCATTTTCTTTTTCTAACTTTTCAACACATTTCATAAATGTATATAGTTTATCATTAGAAATATATTTTTTATTTTCTTTTTCAAACTTTTCAACACATCTCATAAATGTATCTAGTTTATCATTAGAAATATATTTTTCAACTTTGAAACTTTTCAACACATTTCATAAATGTATCTACCAGTAGTTTATTATTAGAAATATATTTTTTGATTTTCTTTTTCAAACTTTTCAATACATCTCATAAATGTATATAGTTTATCATTAGAAATATATTTTTTTTAAATTTTAAACTTTTCAACACATTTCATAAATGTATCTAGTTTATCACTAGAAATATATTTTTTGATTTTCTTTTCCAAACTTTTCAACACATTTCATAAATGTATCTAGTTTATCATTAGAAATATATTTTCTATTTTCTTTTTCAAACTTTTCAACACATCTCATAAATGTATCTAGTTTATCATTAGAAATATATTTTTTTGATTTTCAAACTGTTCAACACATCTCATAAATGTATCTACCAGTAGAGTATCACTAGAAATGTATTTTTTGATTTTATTTTTCAAACGTTTCAACACATCTCATAAATGTATCTAGTTTATTATTAGAAATATATTTTTTGATTTTGATACTTTTCAACACATTTCATAAATGTATCTACCAGTAGTTTATTATTAGAAATATATTTTTTGATATTCTTTTTCAAATCTTTTAACACATCTCATAAATGTATCTGCCAGTAGATTATCACTAAAAATATATCTTTTCATTTTCTTTTTCAAACTTTTCAACACATTTCATAAATGTATATAGTTTATCACTAGAAATATATTTTTTGATTTTCTTTTCAAAACTTTTCAACACATTTCATAAGTGTATATAGTGTATCAATAGAATTTTATTTCTTTGATTTAGAAACTTTTCAACACATTTCATAAATGTATCTAGTTTATCATTAGAAATATATTTTTTGATTTTCTTTTTCAAACTTTTCAACACATCTCATAAATGTATCTACCGGTAGTTTCTCATTAGAAATATATATTTTTATTTTCTTTTTTAAATCTTTTCAACACATCTCATAAATGCATCTACCGATAGATGATCCCTAGAAATATATCTTTTTATTTTCTTTTTCAAACTTTTCAACACATTTCATAAATGTACATAGTTTATCATTAGAAATATGTTTTGTTTAAATTTTTACTTTTTAACACATTTCATAAATGTATCTAGTTTATCACTAGAAATATAATTTTTGATTTTCTTTTCCAAACTTTTCTACACATTTCATAAATGTATATAGTTTATCATTAGCAATATATTTTTTATTTTATTTTTCAAACTTTTCAATACATCTCATAAATGTATCTAGTTTATCATTAGAAATATATTTTTTTGATTTTCAAACTGTTCAACACATCTCATAAATGTATCTACCGGTAGAGTATCACTAGAAATAGATTTTTTGATTTTATTTTTCAAACGTTTCAACACATTTCATAAATGTATCTACCAATAGTTTATTATTAGAAATATATTTTGTGATTTTCTTTTTCAAACTTTTCAATACATCTCATAAATGTATATAGTTTATCATTAGAAATATATTTTGTTTAAATTTTAAACTTTTCAACATATTTCATAAATGTATATAGTTTATCACTAGAAATATATTTTTTGATTTTCTTTTCAAAACTTTTCAACACATTTAATAAGTGTATATAGTGTATCAATAGAAATTTATTTCTTTGATTTTGAAACTTTTCAACACATTTCATAAATGTATCTAGTTTATCATTAGAAATATATTTTTTGATTTTCTTTTCCAAACTTTTCTACACATTTCATAAATGTATATAGTTTATCATTAGTAATATATTTTTTATTCTATTTTTCAAACTTTTCAATACATCTCATAAATGTATCTAGTTTATCATTAGAAATATATTTTTTTGATTTTCAAACTTTTCAACACATTTCATAAGTGTATATAGTGTATCAATAGAAATTTATTTCTTTGATTTTGAAATTTTTCAACGCATTTCATAAATGTATCTAGTTTATCATTAGAAATATATTTTTTTATTTTCTTTTTTAAATCTTTTCAACACATCTCATAAATGTATATAGTTTATCATTAGAAATATTTTTGTTTATTTTCTTGTTAAAACTTTTCAACAGATTTCATAAATGTATCTACCGGTAGATGATCACTAGAAATATATCTTTTTATTTTCTTTTTCAAACATTTCAACACATCTCATAAATGTATCTACCGGTAGATTATCACTAGAAATATATCTTCTCATTTTCTTTTTCAAACTTTTCAACACATTTCATAAATGAATATAGTTTATCATTAAGAATATTGTTTTTTTATTTTCTTGTTCAAACTTTTCAACACATTTCATAAATGTATATAGTTTATCATTAGAAATATATTTTTTATTTTCTTTTTCAAACTTTTCAACACATCTCATAAATGTATCTAGTTTATCATTAGAAATATATTTTTTAATTTTGAAACTTTTCAACACATTTCAGAAATGTATCTACCAGTAGTTTATTATTAGAAATATATTTTTTGATTTTCTTTTTCAAACTTTTCAATACATCTCATAAATGTATATAGTTTATCATTAGAAATATATTTTTTTTAAATTTTAAACTTTTCAACACATTTCATAAATGTATCTAGTTTATCACTAGAAATATATTTTTTGATTTTCTTTTCCAAACTTTTCAACACATTTCATAAATGTATATAGTTTATCATTAGAAATATATTAGTTTGATTTTCAAACGTTTCAACACATTTCATAAATGTATCTAGTTTATTATTAGAAATATATTTTTTGATTTTGATACTTTTCAACACATTTCATAAATGTATCTACCAGTAGTTTATTATTAGAAATATATTTTTTGATATTCTTTTTCAAATCTTTCAACACATCTCATAAATGTATCTGCCGGTAGATTATCACTAGAAATATATTTTTTGATTTTCTTTTCAAAACTTTTCAACACATTTCATAAGTGTATATAGTGTATCAATAGAAATTTATTTCTTTGATTTTGAAACTTTTCAACACATTTCATAAATGTATCTAGTTTATCATTAGAAATATATTTTTTTGATTTTCAAACTTTTCAAGACATTTCATAAGTGTATATAGTTTATCAATAGAATTTGATTTTTTGATTTTTTTGTTGAAATTTTTCAACACATTTCATAATTGTATCTAATTTATCATTAGAAAAATATGTCTTTGATTTTGAAACTTTTCAACACATTTCGGAAATGTATATAGTTTATCATAAGAAATATTTTTTTTTATTTTCTTGTTCAAACTTTTCAACATATTTCATAAATGTTACTAGTTTCTCACTAGAAATATATTTTTTGATTTTCTTTTCCAAACTTTTCAACTTAAATGACCAAAATTGCACATGACCAGGTTTTATTCCACAACAGCATTAAAAACCTGCAAGACCACCTAAGCATAATAGACACAGCAGGCAAGCAATTTGGAATGAAAATCAACATAGACAAAACAGAAGTAATGAATATTGCAAGAGAAAAGGAGAATATCAAGATACAGATAAATAATAAACAACTAAAACAAGTAGATGAATTCAAATATCTGGGCAGCACATTGAGATATGACAACAAACAAGAAGCAGAAATAAACGCAAGATGTAACAAGGCCTGTCAGATCATTGGTCAATTAACACCTTTACTAAGAAACAAAGATATTACACTAGAAACAAAGAAAGCGCTTTTCAACACCATTTTCTTACCAACATTGTGTTATCATTGTCAAACTTGGACATTAGATTCTAGAACAATACATAAGATTAACACCACTGAAATTAAATGTGTGAGACGTATTATTGGAGTTAGCTTGAGAGACAAAATCAGGAATGAAGCACTAAGGAAACAATTAGGGATCAAGCCAACAATAGAATACATACAGAAACAACAAGTTAAATGGTACGGCCACATAACCAGACAGGAAGAGCAAACTATTATCCAAAAAACACTTAACAAACGATACGAAAACAGGAGATCTATTGGACGCCCTCATAAAAGGTGGATAGTGTATTAGAGACACTCGGAAATATAACAGCAGAGGAGGCAAATAGAAGGGCAAAAGATAGTACACTCACTCTCCCCTCAACAACGAAAGGTAAATGAGGACAGAAAGAAGAAAAAAAGAAGAAGAAACTTAAATGTATATAGTTTATCATTAGAAATATATTTTTTTGATTTTCTTGTTCAAACTTTTCAACACATTTCATAAATGTATATAGTTTATCATTAGAAATATATTTTTTTTATTTTCTTGTTCAAACGTTTCAACATATTTCATAAATGTATATAGTTTATCACTAGAAATATATTTTTTGATTTTGAAACTTTTCAACACATTTCATAAATTATCTACCAGTAGTTTATTATTAGAAATATATTTTTTGATTTTCTTTTTCAAACTTTTCAATACATCTCATAAATGTATATAGTTTATCATTAGAAATATATTTTGTTTAAATTTTAAACTTTTCCACATATTTCATAAATGTATCTAGTTGATCACTAGAAATATATTTTTTGATTTTCTTTTTCAGACTTTTCAACACATCTCATAAATGTATCTAGTTTATTATTAGAAATATATTTTTTTGATTTTGATACTTTTCAACACATTTTATAAATGTATCTACCGGTAGTTTCTTATTAGAACTATATTTTTTATTTTATTTTTCACTCTTCAACACATTTCATAAATGTATCTACCAGTAGTTTATTATTAGAGATATATTTTTTGATTTTCTTTTTCAAACTTTTCAATACATCTCATAAATGTATATAGTTTATCATTAGAAATATATTTTTTTTAAATTTTAAACTTTTCAACACATTTCATAAATGTATCTAGTTTATCACTAGAAATATATTTTTTGATTTTCTTTTCCAAACTTTTCAACACATTTCATAAATGTATCTAGTTTATCATTAGAAATATATTTTCTATTTTCTTTTTCAAACTTTTCAACACATCTCATAAATGTATCTAGTTTATCATTAGAAATATATTGTTTTGATTTTCAAACTGTTCAACACATCTCATAAATGTATCTTCCAGTAGAGTATCACTAGAAATATATTTTTTGATTTTATTTTTCAAACGTTTCAACACATCTCATAAATGTATCTAGTTTATTATTAGAAATATATTTTTTGATTTTGATACTTTTCAACACATTTCATAAATGTATCTACCAGTAGTTTATTATTAGAAATATATTTTTTGATATTCTTTTTCAAATCTTTCAACACATCTCATAAATGTATCTGCCGGTAGATTATCACTAAAAATATATCTTTTCATTTTCTTTTTCAAACTTTTCAACTCATTTCATAAATGTATATAGTTTATCACTAGAAATATATTTTTTGATTTTCTTTTCAAAACTTTTCAACACATTTCATAAGTGTATATAGTGTATCAATAGAAATTTATTTCTTTGATTTTGAAACTTTTCAACACATTTCATAAATGTATCTAGTTTATCATTAGAAATATATTTTTTGATTTTCTTTTTCAAACTTTTCAACACATCTCATAAATGTATCTACCGGTAGTTTCTCATTAGAAATATATATTTTTATTTTCTTTTTTAAATCTTTTCAACACATCTCATAAATGCATCTACCGATAGATGATCCCTAGAAATATATCTTTTTATTTTCTTTTTCAAACTTTTCAACACATTTCATAAATGTACATAGTTTATCATTAGAAATATGTTTTGTTTAAATTTTTACTTTTCAACACATTTCATAAATGTATCTAGTTTATCACTAGAAATATATTTTTTGATTTTCTTTTCCAAACTTTTCTACACATTTCATAAATGTATATAGTTTATCATTAGCAATATATTTTTTATTTTCTTTTTCAAACTTTTCAATACATCTCATAAATGTATCTAGTTTATCATTAGAAATATATTTTTTTGATTTTCAAACTGTTCAACACATCTCATAAATGTATCTACCAATAGTTTATTATTAGAAATATATTTTGTGATTTTCTTTTTCAAACTTTTCAATACATCTCATAAATGTATATAGTTTATCATTAGAAATATATTTTGTTTAAATTTTAAACTTTTCAACATATTTCATAAATGTATATAGTTTATCACTAGAAATATATTTTTTGATTTTATTTTCAAAACTTTTCAACACATTTAATAAGTGTATATAGTGTACCAATAGAAATTTATTTCTTTGATTTTGAAACTTTTCAACACATTTCATAAATGTATCTAGTTTATCATTAGAAATATATTTTTTGATTTTCTTTTCCAAACTTTTCTACACATTTCATAAATGTATATAGTTTATCATTAGCAATATATTTTTTATTCTATTTTTCAAACTTTTCAATACATCTCATAAATGTATCTAGTTTATCATTAGAAATATATTTTTTTGATTTTCAAACTTTTCAACACATTTCATAAGTGTATATAGTGTATCAATAGAAATTTATTTCTTTGATTTTGAAACTTTTCAACGCATTTCATAAATGTATCTAGTTTATCATTAGAAATATATTTTTTCATTTTCTTTTTTAAATCTTTTCAACACATCTCATAAATGTATATAGTTTATCATTAGAAATATTTTTGTTTATTTTCTTGTTCAAACTTTTCAACAGATTTCATAAATGTATCTACCGGTAGATGATCACTAGAAATATATCTTTTTATTTTCTTTTTCAAACATTTCAACACATCTCATAAATGTATCTACCGGTAGATTATCACTAGAAATATATCTTTTCATTTTCTTTTTCAAACTTTTCAACACATTTCATAAATGAATATAGTTTATCATTAAGAATATTGTTTTTTTATTTTCTTGTTCAAACTTTTCAACACATTTCATAAATGTATATAGTTTATCATTAGAAATATATTTTTTATTTTCTTTTTCAAACTTTTCAACACATCTCATAAATGTATCTAGTTTATCATTACAAATATAGTTTTTAATTTTGAAACTTTTCAACACATTTCATAAATGTATCTACCAGTAGTTTATTATTAGAAATATATATTTTGATTTTCTTTTTCAAACTTTTCAATACATCTCATAAATGTATCTACCAGTAGAGTATCACTAGAAATATATTTTTTGATTTTATTTTTCAAACGTTTCAACACATCTCATAAATGTATCTAGTTTATTATTAGAAATATATTTTTTGATTTTCTTTTTCAAACATTTCAACACATCTCATAAATGTATCTACCGGTAGATTATCACTAGAAATATATCTTTTCATTTTCTTTTTCAAACTTTTCAACACATTTCATAAATGAATATAGTTTATCATTAAGAATATTGTTTTTTTTATTTTCTTGTTCAAACTTTTCAACACATTTCATAAATGTATATAGTTTATCATTAGAAATATATTTTTTATTTTCTTTTTCAAACTTTTCAACACATCTCATAAATGTATCTAGTTTATCATTACAAATATATTTTTTAATTTTGAAACTTTTCAACACATTTCATAAATGTATCTACCAGTAGTTTATTATTAGAAATATATATTTTGATTTTCTTTTTCAAACTTTTCAATACATCTCATAAATGTATCTACCAGTAGAGTATCACTAGAAATATATTTTTTGATTTTATTTTTCAAATGTTTCAACACATCTCATAAATGTATCTAGTTTATTATTAGAAATATATTTTTTGATTTTCTTTTTCAAACTTTTCAATACATCTCATAAATGTATATAGTTTATCATTAGAAATATATTTTTTTTAAATTTTAAACTTTTCAACACATTTCATAAATGTATCTAGTTTATCACTAGAAATATATTTTTTGATTTTCTTTTCCAAACTTTTCAACACATTTCATAAATGTATCTAGTTTATCATTAGAAATATATTTTCTATTTTCTTTTTCAAACTTTTCAACACATCTCATAAATGTATCTAGTTTATCATTAGAAATATATTGTTTTGATTTTCAAACTGTTCAACACATCTCATAAATGTATCTACCAGTAGAGTATCACTAGAAATATATTTTTTGATTTTATTTTTCAAACGTTTCAACACATCTCATAAATGTATCTAGTTTATTATTAGAAATATATTTTTTGATTTTGATACTTTTCAACACATTTCATAAATGTATCTACCAGTAGTTTATTATTAGAAATATATTTTTTGATATTCTTTTTCAAATCTTTCAACACATCTCATAAATGTATCTGCCGGTAGATTATGACTAAAAATATATCTTTTCATTTTCTTTTTCAAACTTTTCAACACATTTCATAAATGTATATAGTTTATCACTAGAAATATATTTTTTGATTTTCTTTTCAAAACTTTTCAACACATTTCATAAGTGTATATAGTGTATCAATAGAAATTTATTTCTTTGATTTTGAAACTTTTCAACACATTTCATAAATGTATCTAGTTTATCATTAGAAATATATTTTTTGATTTTCTTTTTCAAACTTTTCAACACATCTCATAAATGTATCTACCGGTAGTTTCTCATTAGAAATATATATTTTTATTTTCTTTTTTAAATCTTTTCAACACATCTCATAAATGCATCTACCGATAGATGATCCCTAGAAATATATCTTTTTATTTTCTTTTTCAAACTTTTCAACACATTTCATAAATGTACATAGTTTATCATTAGAAATATGTTTTGTTTAAATTTTTACTTTTCAACACATTTCATAAATGTATCTAGTTTATCACTAGAAATATATTTTTTGATTTTCTTTTCCAAACTTTTCTACACATTTCATAAATGTATATAGTTTATCATTAGCAATATATTTTTTATTTTCTTTTTCAAACTTTTCAATACATCTCATAAATGTATCTAGTTTATCATTACAAATATATTTTTTTTGATTTTCAAACTGTTCAACACATCTCATAAATGTATCTACCAATAGTTTATTATTAGAAATATATTTTGTGATTTTCTTTTTCAAACTTTTCAATACATCTCATAAATGTATATAGTTTATCATTAGAAATATATTTTTTTTAAATTTTAAACTTTTCAACATATTTCATAAATGTATATAGTTTATCACTAGAAATATATTTTTTGATTTTATTTTCAAAACTTTTCAACACATTTAATAAGTGTATATAGTGTACCAATAGAAATTTATTTCTTTGATTTTGAAACTTTTCAACACATTTCATAAATGTATCTAGTTTATCATTAGAAATATATTTTTTGATTTTCTTTTCCAAACTTTTCTACACATTTCATAAATGTATATAGTTTATCATTAGCAATATATTTTTTATTCTATTTTTCAAACTTTTCAATACATCTCATAAATGTATCTAGTTTATCATTAGAAATATATTTTTTTGATTTTCAAACTTTTCAACACATTTCATAAGTGTATATAGTGTATCAATAGAAATTTATTTCTTTGATTTTGAAACTTTTCAACGCATTTCATAAATGTATCTAGTTTATCATTAGAAATATATTTTTTCATTTTCTTTTTTAAATCTTTTCAACACATCTCATAAATGTATATAGTTTATCATTAGAAATATTTTTGTTTATTTTCTTGTTCAAACTTTTCAACAGATTTCATAAATGTATCTACCGGTAGATGATCACTAGAAATATATCTTTTTATTTTCTTTTTCAAACATTTCAACACATCTCATAAATGTATCTACCGGTAGATTATCACTAGAAATATATCTTTTCATTTTCTTTTTCAAACTTTTCAACACATTTCATAAATGAATATAGTTTATCATTAAGAATATTGTTTTTTTATTTTCTTGTTCAAACTTTTCAACACATTTCATAAATGTATATAGTTTATCATTAGAAATATATTTTTTATTTTCTTTTTCAAACTTTTCAACACATCTCATAAATGTATCTAGTTTATCATTACAAATATAGTTTTTAATTTTGAAACTTTTCAACACATTTCATAAATGTATCTACCAGTAGTTTATTATTAGAAATATATATTTTGATTTTCTTTTTCAAACTTTTCAATACATCTCATAAATGTATCTACCAGTAGAGTATCACTAGAAATATATTTTTTGATTTTATTTTTCAAACGTTTCAACACATCTCATAAATGTATCTAGTTTATTATTAGAAATATATTTTTTGATTTTCTTTTTCAAACATTTCAACACATTTCATAAATGTATATAGTTTATTATTAGAAATATATTTTTTTATTTTCTTTTTCAAACATTTCAACACATCTCATAAATGTATCTACCGGTAGATTATCACTAGAAATATATCTTTTCATTTTCTTTTTCAAACTTTTCAACACATTTCATAAATGAATATAGTTTATCATTAAGAATATTGTTTTTTTTATTTTCTTGTTCAAACTTTTCAACACATTTCATAAATGTATATAGTTTATCATTAGAAATATATTTTTTATTTTCTTTTTCAAACTTTTCAACACATCTCATAAATGTATCTAGTTTATCATTACAAATATATTTTTTAATTTTGAAACTTTTCAACACATTTCATAAATGTATCTACCAGTAGTTTATTATTAGAAATATATATTTTGATTTTCTTTTTCAAACTTTTCAATACATCTCATAAATGTATCTACCAGTAGAGTATCACTAGAAATATATTTTTTGATTTTATTTTTCAAATGTTTCAACACATCTCATAAATGTATCTAGTTTATTATTAGAAATATATTTTTTGATTTTGATACTTTTCAACACATTTCATAAATGTATCTACCATTAGTTTATTATTAGAAATATATTTTTTGATTTTCTTTTTCAAACATTTCAACACATTTCATAAATGTATATAGTTTATTATTAGAAATATATTTTTTTATTTTCTTTTTCAAAACTTTTCAACACATCTCATAAATGTATCTGCCGGTAGATTATCACTAAAAATATATCTTTTCATTTTCTTTTCCATACTTTTCAACACATTTCATAAGTGTATATAGTTGATCAATAGAAATTAATTTTTTTATTTTCTTTTTCAAACTTTTCAACACATTTCATAAATGTATCTAGTTTATCATTAGAAATATATTTTTTTGATTTTCAAACTTTTCAACACATTTCATAAGTGTATATAGTGTATCAATAGAAATTTATTTCTTTGATTTTGAAACTTTTCAACACATTTCATAAATGTATCTAGTTTATCATTAGAAATATATTTTTTGATTTTCCTTTTCAAACTTTTCAACACATCTCATAAATGTATATAAAGGTAGTTTCTCATTAGAAATATATTTTTTTATTTTCTTTTTTAAATCTTTTCAACACATCTCATAAATGTATATAGTTTATCATTAGAAATATTTTTGTTTATTTTCTTGTTCAAACTTTTCAACACATTTCATAAATGTATCTACCGGTAGATGATCACTAGAAATATATCTTTTTATTTTCTTTTTCAAACATTTCATAAATGTATATAGTTTATTATTAGAAATATATTTTTTTATTTTCTTTTTCAAACTTTTCAACACATTTCATAAATGTATATAGTTTATCATTAGAAATATATTTTTTATTTTCTTTTTCAAACTTTTCAACACATCTCATAAATGTATCTAGTTTATCATTAGAAATATATTGTTTTGATTTTCAAACTGTTCAACACATCTCATAAATGTATCTACCAGTAGAGTATCACTAGAAATATATTTTTTGATTTTATTTTTCAAACGTTTCAACACATCTCATAAATGTATCTAGTTTATTATTAGAAATATATTTTTTGATTTTGATACTTTTCAACACATTTCATAAATGTATCTACCAGTAGTTTATTATTAGAAATATATTTTTTGATATTCTTTTTCAAATCTTTCAACACATCTCATAAATGTATCTGCCGGTAGATTATCACTAAAAATATATCTTTTCATTTTCTTTTTCAAACTTTTCAACACATTTCATAAATGTATATAGTTTATCACTAGAAATATATTTTTTGATTTTCTTTTCAAAACTTTTCAACACATTTCATAAGTGTATATAGTGTATCAATAGAAATTTATTTCTTTGATTTTGAAACTTTTCAACACATTTCATAAATGTATCTAGTTTATCATTAGAAATATATTTTTTGATTTTCTTTTTCAAACTTTTCAACACATCTCATAAATGTATCTACCGGTAGTTTCTCATTAGAAATATATATTTTTATTTTCTTTTTTAAATCTTTTCAACACATCTCATAAATGCATCTACCGATAGATGATCCCTAGAAATATATCTTTTTATTTTCTTTTTCAAACTTTTCAACACATTTCATAAATGTACATAGTTTATCATTAGAAATATGTTTTGTTTAAATTTTTACTTTTCAACACATTTCATAAATGTATCTAGTTTATCACTAGAAATATATTTTTTGATTTTCTTTTCCAAACTTTTCTACACATTTCATAAATGTATATAGTTTATCATTAGCAATATATTTTTTATTTTCTTTTTCAAACTTTTCAATACATCTCATAAATGTATCTAGTTTATCATTACAAATATATTTTTTTTGATTTTCAAACTGTTCAACACATCTCATAAATGTATCTACCAATAGTTTATTATTAGAAATATATTTTGTGATTTTCTTTTTCAAACTTTTCAATACATCTCATAAATGTATATAGTTTATCATTAGAAATATATTTTTTTTAAATTTTAAACTTTTCAACATATTTCATAAATGTATATAGTTTATCACTAGAAATATATTTTTTGATTTTATTTTCAAAACTTTTCAACACATTTAATAAGTGTATATAGTGTACCAATAGAAATTTATTTCTTTGATTTTGAAACTTTTCAACACATTTCATAAATGTATCTAGTTTATCATTAGAAATATATTTTTTGATTTTCTTTTTCAAACTTTTCAACACATCTCATAAATGTATCTACCGGTAGTTTCTCATTAGAAATATATATTTTTATTTTCTTTTTTAAATCTTTTCAACACATCTCATAAATGCATCTACCGATAGATGATCCCTAGAAATATATCTTTTTTTTTTCCATTTCAAACTTTTCAACACATTTCATAAATGTACATAGTTTATCATTAGAAATATGTTTTGTTTAAATTTTTACTTTTCAACACATTTCATAAATGTATCTAGTTTATCACTAGAAATATATTTTTTGATTTTCTTTTCCAAACTTTTCTACACATTTCATAAATGTATATAGTTTATCATTAGCAATATATTTTTTATTTTTTTTTTGTCAAACTTTTCAATACATCTCATAAATGTATCTAGTTTATCATTAGAAATATATTTTTTTGATTTTCAAACTGTTCAACACATCTCATAAATGTATCTACCAATAGTTTATTATTAGAAATATATTTTGTGATTTTCTTTTTCAAACTTTTCAATACATCTCATAAATGTATATAGTTTATCATTAGAAATATATTTTGTTTAAATTTTAAACTTTTCAACATATTTCATAAATGTATATAGTTTATCACTAGAAATATATTTTTTGATTTTATTTTCAAAACTTTTCAACACATTTAATAAGTGTATATAGTGTACCAATAGAAATTTATTTCTTTGATTTTGAAACTTTTCAACACATTTCATAAATGTATCTAGTTTATCATTAGAAATATATTTTTTGATTTTCTTTTTCAAACTTTTCAACACATCTCATAAATCTATTTACAGGTAGTTTCTCATTCGAAATATATTTTTTTATTTTCTTTTTTAAATCTTTTCAACACATCTCATAAATGTATATAGTTTATCATTAGAAATATTTTTGTTTATTTTCTTGTTCAAACTTTTCAACAGATTTCATAAATGTATCTACCGGTAGATGATCACTAGAAATATATCTTTTTATTTTCTTTTTCAAACATTTCAACACATCTCATAAATGTATCTACCGGTAGATTATCACTAGAAATATATCTTTTCATTTTCTTTTTCAAACTTTTCAACACATTTCATAAATGAATATAGTTTATCATTAAGAATATTGTTTTTTTATTTTCTTGTTCAAACTTTTCAACACATTTCATAAATGTATATAGTTTATCATTAGAAATATATTTTTTATTTTCTTTTTCAAACTTTTCAACACATCTCATAAATGTATCTAGTTTATCATTACAAATATAGTTTTTAATTTTGAAACTTTTCAACACATTTCATAAATGTATCTACCAGTAGTTTATTATTAGAAATATATATTTTGATTTTCTTTTTCAAACTTTTCAATACATCTCATAAATGTATCTACCAGTAGAGTATCACTAGAAATATATTTTTTGATTTTATTTTTCAAAAGTTTCAACACATGTCATAATTGTATCTAGTTTATTATTAGAAATATATTTTTTGATTTTCTTTTTCAAACATTTCAACACATTTCATAAATGTATATAGTTTATTATTAGAAATATATTTTTTTATTTTCTTTTTCAAACATTTCAACACATCTCATAAATGTATCTACCGGTAGATTATCACTAGAAATATATCTTTTCATTTTCTTTTTCAAACTTTTCAACACATTTCATAAATGAATATAGTTTATCATTAAGAATATTGTTTTTTTTATTTTCTTGTTCAAACTTTTCAACACATTTCATAAATGTATATAGTTTATCATTAGAAATATATTTTTTATTTTCTTTTTCAAACTTTTCAACACATCTCATAAATGTATCTAGTTTATCATTACAAATATATTTTTTAATTTTGAAACTTTTCAACACATTTCATAAATGTATCTACCAGTAGTTTATTATTAGAAATATATATTTTGATTTTCTTTTTCAAACTTTTCAATACATCTCATAAATGTATCTACCAGTAGAGTATCACTAGAAATATATTTTTAGATTTTATTTTTCAAACGTTTCAACACATCTCATAAATGTATCTAGTTTATTATTAGAAAATTATTTTTTGATTTTGATACTTTTCAACACATTTCATAAATGTATCTACCATTAGTTTATTATTAGAAATATATTTTTTGATTTTCTTTTTCAAACATTTCAACACATTTCATAAATGTATATAGTTTATTATTAGAAATATATTTTTTTATTTTCTTTTTCAAAACTTTTCAACACATCTCATAAATGTATCTGCCGGTAGATTATCACTAAAAATATATCTTTTCATTTTCTTTTCCAAACTTTTCAACACATTTCATAAGTGTATATAGTTGATCAATAGAAATTAATTTTTTTATTTTCTTTTTCAAACTTTTCAACACATTTCATAAATGTATCTAGTTTATCATTAGAAATATATTTTTTTGATTTTCAAACTTTTCAACACATTTCATAAGTGTATATAGTGTATCAATAGAAATTTATTTCTTTGATTTTGAAACTTTTCAACACATTTCATAAATGTATCTAGTTTATCATTAGAAATATATTTTTTGATTTTCCTTTTCAAACTTTTCAACACATCTCATAAATGTATATAAAGGTAGTTTCTCATTAGAAATATATTTTTTTATTTTCTTTTTTAAATCTTTTCAACACATCTCATAAATGTATATAGTTTATCATTAGAAATATTTTTGTTTATTTTCTTGTTCAAACTTTTCAACACATTTCATAAATGTATCTACCGGTAGATGATCACTAGAAATATATCTTTTTATTTTCTTTTTCAAACATTTCATAAATGTATATAGTTTATTATTAGAAATATATTTTTTTATTTTCTTTTTCAAACTTTTCAACACATTTCATAAATGTATATAGTTTATCATTAGAAATATATTTTTTATTTTCTTTTTCAAACTTTTCAACACATCTCATAAATGTATCTAGTTTATCATTAGAAATATATTTTTTAATTTTGAAACTTTTCAATACATTTCATAAATGTATCTACCAGTAGTTTCTTTTTAGAAATATATGTTTTGATTTTCTTTTTCAAACTTTTCAATACATCTCATAAATGTATCTACCGGTAGATTATCACTAGAAATATATTTTTTGATTTTCTTTTTCAAACTTTTCAACACATTTCATAAATGTATATAGTTTATCATTAGAAATATATTTTTTATTTTCTTTTTCAATCTTTTCAACACATCTCATAAATGTATCTAGTTTATCATTAGAAATATATTTTTTAATTTTGAAACTTTTCAACACATTTCATAAATGTATCTACCAGTAGTTTATTATTAGAAATATATTTTTTGATTTTCTTTTTCAAACTTTTCAATACATCTCATAAATGTATCTACCAGTAGAGTATCACTAGAAATATATTTTTTGATTTTATTTTTCAAACGTTTCAACACATCTCATAAATGTATCTAGTTTATTATTAGAAATATATTTTTTGATTTTGATACTTTTCACAACATTTTATAAATGTATCTACCATTAGTTTATTATTAGAAATATATATTTTGATTTTCTTTTTCAAACTTTTCAACACATCTCATAAATGTATCTACCGGTAGATGATCACTAGAAATATATCTTTTTATTTTCTTTTTCAAACATTTCAACACATTTCATAAATGTATATAGTTTATCATTAGAAATATATTTTTTTATTTTGAAACTTTTCAACACATTTCATAAATTATCTACCAGTAGTTTATTATTAGAAATATATTTTTTGATTTTCTTTTTCAAACTTTTCAATACATCTCATAAATGTACATAGTTTATCATTAGAAATATATTTTGTTTAAATGTTAAACTTTTCAACATATTTCATAAATGTATCTACCGGTAGATGATCACTAGAAATATATCTTTTCATTTTCTTTTTCTAACTTTTCAACACATTTCATAAATGTATATAGTTTATCATTAGAAATATATGTTTTATTTTCTTTTTCAAACTTTTCAATACATCTCATAAATGTATCTAGTTTATCATTAGAAATATATTTTTTAATTTTGAAATTTTTCAATACATTTCATAAATGTATCTACCAGTAGTTTATTATTAGAAATATATTTTGTGATTTTCTTTTTCAAACTTTTCAATACATCTCATAAATGTATCTACCAGTAGAGTATCACTAGAAATATTTTTTTTGATTTTATTTTTCAAACGTTTCAACACATCTCATAAATGTATCTAGTTTATTATTAGAAATATATTTTTTGATTTTCTTTTTCAAACATTTCAACACATTTCATAAATGTATATAGTTTATTATTAGAAATATAATTTTTTATTTTCTTTTTCAAACATTTCAACACATCTCATAAATGTATCTACCGGTAGATTATCACTAGAAATATATCTTTTCATTTTCTTTTTCAAACTTTTCAACACATTTCATAAATGAATATAGTTTATCATTAAGAATATTGTTTTTTTTATTTTCTTGTTCAAACTTTTCAACACATTTCATAAATGTATATAGTTTATCATTAGAAATATATTTTTTATTTTCTTTTTCAAACTTTTCAACACATCTCATAAATGTATCTAGTTTATCATTACAAATATATTTTTTAATTTTGAAACTTTTCAACACATTTCATAAATGTATCTACCAGTAGTTTATTATTAGAAATATATATTTTGATTTTCTTTTTCAAACTTTTCAATACATCTCATAAATGTATCTACCAGTAGAGTATCACTAGAAATATATTTTTTGATTTTATTTTTCAAATGTTTCAACACATCTCATAAATGTATCTAGTTTATTATTAGAAATATATTTTTTGATTTTGATACTTTTCAACACATTTCATAAATGTATCTACCATTAGTTTATTATTAGAAATATATTTTTTGATTTTCTTTTTCAAACATTTCAACACATTTCATAAATGTATATAGTTTATTATTAGAAATATATTTTTTTATTTTCTTTTTCAAAACTTTTCAACACATCTCATAAATGTATCTGCCGGTAGATTATCACTAAAAATATATCTTTTCATTTTCTTTTCCAAACTTTTCAACACATTTCATAAGTGTATATAGTTGATCAATAGAAATTAATTTTTTTATTTTCTTTTTCAAACTTTTCAACACATTTCATAAATGTATCTAGTTTATCATTAGAAATATATTTTTTTGATTTTCAAACTTTTCAACACATTTCATAAGTGTATATAGTGTATCAATAGAAATTTATTTCTTTGATTTTGAAACTTTTCAATACATCTCATAAATGTATCTAGTTTATCATTAGAAATATATTTTTTTGATTTTCAAACTTTTCAACACATTTCATAAGTGTATATAGTGTATCAATAGAAATTTATTTCTTTGATTTTGAAACTTTTCAACGCATTTCATAAATGTATCTAGTTTATCATTAGAAATATATTTTTTCATTTTCTTTTTTAAATCTTTTCAACACATCTCATAAATGTATATAGTTTATCATTAGAAATATTTTTGTTTATTTTCTTGTTCAAACTTTTCAACAGATTTCATAAATGTATCTACCGGTAGATGATCACTAGAAATATATCTTTTCATTTTCTTTTTCAAACTTTTCAACACATTTCATAAATGAATATAGTTTATCATTAAGAATATTGTTTTTTTATTTTCTTGTTCAAACTTTTCAACACATTTCATAAATGTATATAGTTTATCATTAGAAATATATTTTTTATTTTCTTTTTCAAACTTTTCAACACATCTCATAAATGTATCTAGTTTATCATTACAAATATAGTTTTTAATTTTGAAACTTTTCAACACATTTCATAAATGTATCTACCAGTAGTTTATTATTAGAAATATATATTTTGATTTTCTTTTTCAAACTTTTCAATACATCTCATAAATGTATCTACCAGTAGAGTATCACTAGAAATATATTTTTTGCTTTTATTTTTCAAACGTTTCAACACATCTCATAAATGTATCTAGTTTATTATTAGAAATATATTTTTTGATTTTCTTTTTCAAACATTTCAACACATTTCATAAATGTATATAGTTTATTATTAGAAATATATTTTTTGATTTTCTTTTTCAAACATTTCAACACATCTCATAAATGTATCTACCGGTAGATTATCACTAGAAATATATCTTTTCATTTTCTTTTTCAAACTTTTCAACACATTTCATAAATGAATATAGTTTATCATTAAGAATATTGTTTTTTTTATTTTCTTGTTCAAACTTTTCAACACATTTCATAAATGTATATAGTTTATCATTAGAAATATATTTTTTATTTTCTTTTTCAAACTTTTCAACACATCTCATAAATGTATCTAGTTTATCATTACAAATATATTTTTTAATTTTGAAACTTTTCAACACATTTCATAAATGTATCTACCAGTAGTTTATTATTAGAAATATATATTTTGATTTTCTTTTTCAAACTTTTCAATACATCTCTAAATGTATCTACCAGTAGTTTATTATTAGAAATATATATTTTGATTTTCTTTTTCAAACTTTTCAATACATCTCATAAATGTATCTACCAGTAGAGTATCACTAGAAATATATTTTTAGATTTTATTTTTCAAACGTTTCAACACATCTCATAAATGTATCTAGTTTATTATTAGAAAATTATTTTTTGATTTTGATACTTTTCAACACATTTCATAAATGTATCTACCATTAGTTTATTATTAGAAATATATTTTTTGATTTTCTTTTTCAAACATTTCAACACATTTCATAAATGTATATAGTTTATTATTAGAAATATATTTTTTTATTTTCTTTTTCAAAACTTTTCAACACATCTCATAAATGTATCTGCCGGTAGATTATCACTAAAAATATATCTTTTCATTTTCTTTTCCAAACTTTTCAACACATTTCATAAGTGTATATAGTTGATCAATAGAAATTAATTTTTTTATTTTCTTTTTCAAACTTTTCAACACATTTCATAAATGTATCTAGTTTATCATTAGAAATATATTTTTTTGATTTTCAAACTTTTCAACACATTTCATAAGTGTATATAGTGTATCAATAGAAATTTATTTCTTTGATTTTGAAACTTTTCAATACATCTCATAAATGTATCTAGTTTATCATTAGAAATATATTTTTTTGATTTTCAAACTTTTCAACACATTTCATTAGTGTATATAGTGTATCAATAGAAATTTATTTCTTTGATTTTGAAACTTTTCAACGCATTTCATAAATGTATCTAGTTTATCATTAGAAATATATTTTTTCATTTTCTTTTTTAAATCTTTTCAACACATCTCATAAATGTATATAGTTTATCATTAGAAATATTTTTGTTTATTTTCTTGTTCAAACTTTTCAACAGATTTCATAAATGTATCTACCGGTAGATGATCACTAGAAATATATCTTTTTATTTTCTTTTTCAAACATTTCAACACATCTCATAAATGTATCTACCGGTAGATTATCACTAGAAATATATCTTTTCATTTTCTTTTTCAAACTTTTCAACACATTTCATAAATGAATATAGTTTATCATTAAGAATATTGTTTTTTTATTTTCTTGTTCAAACTTTTCAACACATTTCATAAATGTATATAGTTTATCATTAGAAATATATTTTTTATTTTCTTTTTCAAACATTTCAACACATCTCATAAATGTATCTAGTTTATCATTACAAATATAGTTTTTAATTTTGAAACTTTTCAACACATTTCATAAATGTATCTACCAGTAGTTTATTATTAGAAATATATATTTTGATTTTCTTTTTCAAACTTTTCAATACATCTCATAAATGTATCTACCAGTAGAGTATCACTAGAAATATATTTTTTGATTTTATTTTTCAAACGTTTCAACACATCTCATAAATGTATCTAGTTTATTATTAGAAATATATTTTTTGATTTTCTTTTTCAAACATTTCAACACATTTCATAAATGTATATAGTTTATTATTAGAAATATATCTTTTTATTTTCTTTTTCAAACTTTTCAATACATCTCATAAATGTATCTACCAGTAGAGTATCACTAGAAATATATTTTTTGATTTTATTTTTCAAACGTTTCAACACATCTCATAAATGTATCTAGTTTATTATTAGAAATATATTTTTTGATTTTCTTTTTCAAACATTTCAACACATTTCATAAATGTATATAGTTTATTATTAGAAATATATTTTTTTATTTTCTTTTTCAAACATTTCAACACATCTCATAAATGTATCTACCGGTAGATTATCACTAGAAATATATCTTTTCATTTTCTTTTTCAAACTTTTCAACACATTTCATAAATGAATATAGTTTATCATTAAGAATATTGTTTTTTTTATTTTCTTGTTCAAACTTTTCAACAAATTTCATAAATGTATATAGTTTATCATTAGAAATATATTTTTTATTTTCTTTTTCAAACTTTTCAACACATCTCATAAATGTATCTAGTTTATCATTACAAATATATTTTTTAATTTTGAAACTTTTCAACACATTTCATAAATGTATCTACCAGTAGTTTATTATTAGAAATATATTTTTTTATTTTCTTTTTCAAACTTTTCAATACATCTCATAAATGTATCTACCAGTAGAGTATCACTAGAAATATATTTTTTGATTTTATTTTTCAAATGTTTCAACACATCTCATAAATGTATCTAGTTTATTATTAGAAATATATTTTTTGATTTTGATACTTTTCAACACATTTCATAAATGTATCTACCATTAGTTTATTATTAGAAATATATTTTTTGATTTTCTTTTTCAAACATTTCAACACATTTCATAAATGTATATAGTTTATTATTAGAAATATATTTTTTTATTTTCTTTTTCAAAACTTTTCAACACATCTCATAAATGTATCTGCCGGTAGATTATCACTAAAAATATATCTTTTCATTTTCTTTTCCAAACTTTTCAACACATTTCATAAGTGTATATAGTTGATCAATAGAAATTAATTTTTTTATTTTCTTTTTCAAACTTTTCAACACATTTCATAAATGTATCTAGTTTATCATTAGAAATATATTTTTTTGATTTTCAAACTTTTCAACACATTTCATAAGTGTATATAGTGTATCAATAGAAATTTATTTCTTTGATTTTGAAACTTTTCAACACATTTCATAAATGTATCTAGTTTATCATTAGAAATATATTTTTTGATTTTCCTTTTCAAACTTTTCAACACATCTCATAAATGTATATAAAGGTAGTTTCTCATTAGAAATATATTTTTTTATTTTCTTTTTTAAATCTTTTCAACACATCTCCTAAATGTATATAGTTTATCATTAGAAATATTTTTGTTTATTTTGTTGTTCAAACTTTTCAACACATTTCATAAATGTATCTACCGGTAGATGATCACTAGAAATATATCTTTTTATTTTCTTTTTCAAACATTTCATAAATGTATATAGTTTATTATTAGAAATATATTTTTTATTTTCTTTTTCAAACTTTTCAACACATCTCATAAATGTATCTAGTTTATCATTAGAAATATATTTTTTAATTTTGAAACTTTTCAATACATTTCATAAATGTATCTACCAGTAGTTTCTTTTTAGAAATATATGTTTTGATTTTCTTTTTCAAACTTTTCAATACATCTCATAAATGTATCTACCGGTAGATTATCACTAGAAATATATTTTTTGATTTTCTTTTTCAAACTTTTCAACACATTTCATAAATGTATATAGTTTATCATTAGAAATATATTTTTTATTTTCTTTTTCAATCTTTTCAACACATCTCATAAATGTATCTAGTTTATCATTAGAAATATATTTTTTAATTTTGAAACTTTTCAACACATTTCATAAATGTATCTACCAGTAGTTTCTTTTTAGAAATATATTTTTTGATTTTCTTTTTCAAACTTTTCAATACATCTCATAAATGTATCTACCAGTAGAGTATCACTAGAAATATATTTTTTGATTTTATTTTTCAAACGTTTCAACACATCTCATAAATGTATCTAGTTTATTATTAGAAATATATTTTTTGATTTTGATACTTTTCAACACATTTCATAAATGTATCTACCAGTAGTTTATTATTAGAAATATATTTTTTGATTTTCTTTTTCAAACTTTTCAACACATTTCATAAATGTATCTACCGGTAGTTTCTCATTAGAAATATATATTTTTCTTTTCTTTTTCACTCTTTTCAACACATCAAATAAATGTATCTACCGGTAGATGATCACTAGAAATATATCTTTTTATTTTCTTTTTCAAACATTTCAACACATTTCATAAATGTATCTAGTTTATCATTAGAAATATATTTTTTAATTTTGAAACTTTTCAACACATTTCATAAATGTATCAACCAGTAGTTTATTATTAGAAATATATTTTTTGATTTTCTTTTTCAAACTTTTCAATACATCTCATAAATGTATATATTTTATCATTAGAAATATATTTTTTTTAAATTTTAAACTTTTCAACACATTTCATAAATGTATCTAGTTTATCACTAGAAATATATTTTTTGATTTTCTTTTCCAAACTTTTCAACACATTTCATAAATGTATCTAGTTTATCATTAGAAATATATTTTTTTGATTTTCAAACTGTTCAACACATCTCATAAATGTATCTACCAGTAGAGTATCACTAGAAATATATTTTTTGATTTTATTTTTCAAACGTTTCAACACATCTCATAAATGTATCTAGTTTATTATTAGAAATATATTTTTTGATTTTGATACTTTTCAACACATTTCATAAATGTATCTACCAGTAGTTTATTATTAGAAATATATTTTTTGATATTCTTTTTCAAATCTTTCAACACATCTCATAAATGTATCTGCCGGTAGATTATCACTAAAAATATATCTTTTCATTTTCTTTTTCAAACTTTTCAACACATTTCATAAATGTATATAGTTTATCACTAGAAATATATTTTTTGATTTTCTTTTCAAAACTTTTCAACACATTTCATAAGTGTATATAGTGTATCAATAGAAATTTATTTCTTTGATTTTGAAACTTTTCAACACATTTCATAAATGTATCTAGTTTATCATTAGAAATATATTTTTTGATTTTCTTTTTCAAACTTTTCAACACATCTCATAAATGTATCTACCGGTAGTTTCTCATTAGAAATATATATTTTTATTTTCTTTTTTAAATCTTTTCAACACATCTCATAAATGCATCTACCGATAGATGATCCCTAGAAATATATCTTTTTATTTTCTTTTTCAAACTTTTCAACACATTTCATAAATGTACATAGTTTATCATTAGAAATATGTTTTGTTTAAATTTTTACTTTTCAACACATTTCATAAATGTATATAGTTTATCACTAGAAATATATTTTTTGATTTTCTTTTCCAAACTTTTCTACACATTTCATAAATGTATATAGTTTATCATTAGCAATATATTTTTTATTTTTTTTTTGTCAAACTTTTCAATACATCTCATAAATGTATCTAGTTTATCATTAGAAATATATTTTTTTGATTTTCAAACTGTTCAACACATCTCATAAATGTATCTACCAATAGTTTATTATTAGAAATATATTTTGTGATTTTCTTTTTCAAACTTTTCAATACATCTCATAAATGTATATAGTTTATCATTAGAAATATATTTTGTTTAAATTTTAAACTTTTCAACATATTTCATAAATGTATATAGTTTATCACTAGAAATATATTTTTTGATTTTATTTTCAAAACTTTTCAACACATTTAATAAGTGTATATAGTGTACCAATAGAAATTTATTTCTTTGATTTTGAAACTTTTCAACACATTTCATAAATGTATCTAGTTTATCATTAGAAATATATTTTTTGGTTTTCTTTTCCAAACTTTTCTACACATTTCATAAATGTATATAGTTTATCATTAGCAATATATTTTTTATTCTATTTTTCAAACTTTTCAATACATCTCATAAATGTATCTAGTTTATCATTAGAAATATATTTTTTTGATTTTCAAACTTTTCAACACATTTCATAAGTGTATATAGTGTATCAATAGAAATTTATTTCTTTGATTTTGAAACTTTTCAACGCATTTCATAAATGTATCTAGTTTATCATTAGAAATATATTTTTTCGATTTTCAAACTTTTCAACACATCTCATAAATCTATTTACAGGTAGTTTCTCATTCGAAATATATTTTTTTATTTTCTTTTTTAAATCTTTTCAACACATCTCATAAATGTATATAGTTTATCATTAGAAATATTTTTGTTTATTTTCTTGTTCAAACTTTTCAACAGATTTCATAAATGTATCTACCGGTAGATGATCACTAGAAATATATCTTTTTATTTTCTTTTTCAAACATTTCAACACATCTCATAAATGTATCTACCGGTAGATTATCACTAGAAATATATCTTTTCATTTTCTTTTTCAAACTTTTCAACACATTTCATAAATGAATATAGTTTATCATTAAGAATATTGTTTTTTTATTTTCTTGTTCAAACTTTTCAACACATTTCATAAATGTATATAGTTTATCATTAGAAATATATTTTTTATTTTCTTTTTCAAACTTTTCAACACATCTCATAAATGTATCTAGTTTATCATTACAAATATAGTTTTTAATTTTGAAACTTTTCAACACATTTCATAAATGTATCTACCAGTAGTTTATTAATAGAAATATATATTTTGATTTTCTTTTTCAAACTTTTCAATACATCTCATAAATGTATCTACCAGTAGAGTATCACTAGAAATATATTTTTTGATTTTATTTTTCAAAAGTTTCAACACATGTCATAATTGTATCTAGTTTATTATTAGAAATATATTTTTTGATTTTCTTTTTCAAACATTTCAACACATTTCATAAATGTATATAGTTTATTATTAGAAATATATTTTTTTATTTTCTTTTTCAAACATTTCAACACATCTCATAAATGTATCTACCGGTAGATTATCACTAGAAATATATCTTTTCATTTTCTTTTTCAAACTTTTCAACACATTTCATAAATGAATATAGTTTATCATTAAGAATATTGTTTTTTTTATTTTCTTGTTCAAACTTTTCAACACATTTCATAAATGTATATAGTTTATCATTAGAAATATATTTTTTATTTTCTTTTTCAAACTTTTCAACACATCTCATAAATGTATCTAGTTTATCATTACAAATATATTTTTTAATTTTGAAACTTTTCAACACATTTCATAAATGTATCTACCAGTAGTTTATTATTAGAAATATATATTTTGATTTTCTTTTTCAAACTTTTCAATACATCTCATAAATGTATCTACCAGTAGAGTATCACTAGAAATATATTTTTAGATTTTATTTTTCAAACGTTTCAACACATCTCATAAATGTATCTAGTTTATTATTAGAAAATTATTTTTTGATTTTGATACTTTTCAACACATTTCATAAATGTATCTACCATTAGTTTATTATTAGAAATATATTTTTTGATTTTCTTTTTCAAACATTTCAACACATTTCATAAATGTATATAGTTTATTATTAGAAATATATTTTTTATTTTCTTTTTCAAAACTTTTCAACACATCTCATAAATGTATCTGCCGGTAGATTATCACTAAAAATATATCTTTTCATTTTCTTTTCCAAACTTTTCAACACATTTCATAAGTGTATATAGTTGATCAATAGAAATTAATTTTTTTATTTTCTTTTTCAAACTTTTCAACACATTTCATAAATGTATCTAGTTTATCATTAGAAATATATTTTTTTGATTTTCAAACTTTTCAACACATTTCATAAGTGTATATAGTGTATCAATAGAAATTTATTTCTTTGATTTTCAAACTTTTCAACACATCTCATAAATGTATCTAGTTTATCATTACAAATATAGTTTTTAATTTTGAAACTTTTCAACACATTTCATAAATGTATCTACCAGTAGTTTATTATTAGAAATATATATTTTGATTTTCTTTTTCAAACTTTTCAATACATCTCATAAATGTATCTACCAGTAGAGTATCACTAGAAATATATTTTTTGATTTTATTTTTCAAAAGTTTCAACACATGTCATAATTGTATCTAGTTTATTATTAGAAATATATTTTTTGATTTTCTTTTTCAAACATTTCAACACATTTCATAAATGTATATAGTTTATTATTAGAAATATATTTTTTTATTTTCTTTTTCAAACATTTCAACACATGTCATAAATGTATCTACCGGTAGATTATCACTAGAAATATATCTTTTCATTTTCTTTTTCAAACTTTTCAACACATTTCATAAATGAATATAGTTTATCATTAAGAATATTGTTTTTTTTATTTTCTTATTCAAACTTTTCAACACATTTCATAAATGTATATAGTTTATCATTAGAAATATATTTTTTATTTTCTTTTTCAAACTTTTCAACACATCTCATAAATGTATCTAGTTTATCATTACAAATATATTTTTTAATTTTGAAACTTTTCAACACATTTCATAAATGTATCTACCAGTAGTTTATTATTAGAAATATATATTTTGATTTTCTTTTTCAAACTTTTCAATACATCTCATAAATGTATCTACCAGTAGAGTATCACTAGAAATATATTTTTAGATTTTATTTTTCAAACGTTTCAACATATCTCATAAATGTATCTAGTTTATTATTAGAAAATTATTTTTTGATTTTGATACTTTTCAACACATTTCATAAATGTATCTACCATTAGTTTATTATTAGAAATATATTTTTTGATTTTCTTTTTCAAACATTTCAACACATTTCATAAATGTATATAGTTTATTATTAGAAATATATTTTTTTATTTTCTTTTTCAAAACTTTTCAACACATCTCATAAATGTATCTGCCGGTAGATTATCACTAAAAATATATCTTTTCATTTTCTTTTCCAAACTTTTCAACACATTTCATAAGTGTATATAGTTGATCAATAGAAATTAATTTTTTTATTTTCTTTTTCAAACTTTTCAACACATTTCATAAATGTATCTAGTTTATCATTAGAAATATATTTTTTTGATTTTCAAACTTTTCAACACATTTCATAAGTGTATATAGTGTATCAATAGAAATTTATTTCTTTGATTTTGAAACTTTTCAACACATTTCATAAATGTATCTAGTTTATCATTAGAAATATATTTTTTGATTTTCCTTTTCAAACTTTTCAACACATCTCATAAATGTATATAAAGGTAGTTTCTCATTAGAAATATATTTTTTTATTTTCTTTTTTAAATCTTTTCAACACATCTCATAAATGTATATAGTTTATCATTAGAAATATTTTTGTTTATTTTCTTGTTCAAACTTTTCAACACATTTCATAAATGTATCTACCGGTAGATGATCACTAGAAATATATCTTTTTATTTTCTTTTTCAAACATTTCATAAATGTATATAGTTTATTATTAGAAATATATTTTTTTATTTTCTTTTTCAAACTTTTCAACACATTTCATAAATGTATATAGTTTATCATTAGAAATATATTTTTTATTTTCTTTTTCAAACTTTTCAACACATCTCATAAATGTATCTAGTTTATCATTAGAAATATATTTTTTAATTTTGAAACTTTTCAATACATATCATAAATGTATCTACCAGTAGTTTCTTTTTAGAAATATATGTTTTGATTTTCTTTTTCAAACTTTTCAATACATCTCATAAATGTATCTACCGGTAGATTATCACTAGAAATATATTTTTTGATTTTCTTTTTCAAACTTTTCAACACATTTCATAAATGTATATAGTTTATCATTAGAAATATATTTTTTATTTTCCTTTTCAATCTTTTCAACAAATCTCATAAATGTATCTAGTTTATCATTAGAAATATATTTTTTAATTTTGAAACTTTTCAACACATTTCATAAATGTATCTACCAGTAGTTTATTATTAGAAATATATTTTTTGATTTTCTTTTTCAAACTTTTCAATACATCTCATAAATGTATCTACCAGTAGAGTATCACTAGAAATATATTTTTTGATTTTATTTTTCAAACGTTTCAACACATCTCATAAATGTATCTAGTTTATTTATTAGAAATATATTTTTTGATTTTGATACTTTTCACAACATTTTATAAATGTATCTACCATTAGTTTATTATTAGAAATATATATTTTGATTTTCTTTTTCAAACTTTTCAACACATCTCATAAATGTATCTACCGGTAGATGATCACTAGAAATATATCTTTTTATTTTCTTTTTCAAACATTTCAACACATTTCATAAATGTATATAGTTTATCATTAGAAATATATTTTTTTATTTTGAAACTTTTCAACACATTTCATAAATTATCTACCAGTAGTTTATTATTAGAAATATATTTTTTGATTTTCTTTTTCAAACTTTTCAATACATCTCATAAATGTATATAGTTTATCATTAGAAATATATTTTGTTTAAATGTTAAACTTTTCAACATATTTCATAAATGTATCTACCGGTAGATGATCACTAGAAACATATCTTTTCATTTTCTTTTTCTAACTTTTCAACACATTTCATAAATGTATATAGTTTATCATTAGAAATATATGTTTTATTTTCTTTTTCAAACTTTTCAATACATCTCATAAATGTATCTAGTTTATCATTAGAAATATATTTTTTAATTTTGAAATTTTTCAATACATTTCATAAATGTATCTACCAGTAGTTTATTATTAGAAATATATTTTGTGATTTTCTTTTTCAAACTTTTCAATACATCTCATAAATATATATAGTTTATCACTAGAAATATATTTTGTTTAAATTTTAAACTTTTCAACACATTTCATAAATGTATCTAGTTTATCACTAGAAATATATTTTTTCATTTTCTTTTCAAAACTTTTCAACACATTTCATAAGTGTATATAGTGTATCAATAGAAATTTATTTCTTCAATAGTTTATTATTAGAAATATATTTTGTGATTTTCTTTTTCAAACTTTTCAATACATCTCATAAATATATCTACCTGTAGATTATCATTAGAAATATTTTTTTTTATTTTCTTGTTCAAACTTTTCAACATATTTCATAATTGTATCTAGTTTATTATACCAGATTTTGAAACTTTTCAACACATTTCATAAATTATCTACCAGTAGTTTATTATTAGAAATATATTTTTTGATTTTCTTTTTCAAACTTTTCAATACATCTCATAAATGTACGAGGCGTGTTCAAATGAAAACGGGACTTGTTACACCACGCGTGATAGAGCGCACTGATATTGATGACATTTTGCACTAGTAATGAGTATCCAATAATTTACATACGGTCACGTGTTCATCTTCCCAGCATGCATATGTGCTGCAGAAGACTGTTAACAATATGGCGGGTGTGATTCCGAACCCGTCCGAAGTGAATCAGCGTGCTGTGATCCTGTTTCTTTCATTTGAAGGATGTCAAGCAGTAGACATTCATCGGAGAATGAAGGCAGCATATGGTGACAAATGTTTGTCGAGGACCAGAGTGATGGAGTGGGTGCGTATGTTTAAAGACGGACGTGAGTTAACGGCAGATCTTGCACGGCCAGGTCAGGCGCATATTGTTGCAACAGAAGAAGCCATAGCCGTGCTTGATAAAGCAGTACTGACTGACCGTCGTCGGAGCATTCGTTCACTTGCAGAAGAATTCCATATGTCAATTGGGACAGCCCACATGGTTGTTCGGAAGAAATTGAACTATCGGAAGGTGTGTTCACAGTGGGTCCCACGGATGTTGACTGACCACCATAAGGAAGAACGGATGGGGTGGAGTTTGAACCACCTGATGCGTTACAGGGCAGAGGGTGATGCATTTCTGTTGAGCATTGTGGCAGGTGATGAAACGCTCGTCCGCACGTCGCAAAAATTGTGCAGGAAACATTGGCAAAGAAGAATTGGGAAGTTCTTCATCACCCAGCCTATAGTCCCGATTTATCCCCGTGTGATTTCCATTTGTTCGGACCGTTGAAGAAAGCACTAAAGGGACAGCGATTCAACAGCGACGCAGACGTGAAGACAGCGGTGACCACATGGTTCAGAGAACAGCCACGCAACTTTTTCTCGGACGGCATTCGACGTCTACCTAAACAGTGGGATGCTTGCCTAAATGCATACGGAGATTTTTTCTGATGAACCCAGGTGCATTCTTATTCACAAGTGGTTGCTTTGTTCAATTCCGTTGAAAATATTAAATTGCGTATGATACTTTTTAAATAAATCCACAAGTCCCGTTTTCATTTGAACACGCCTCGTATATAGTTTATTATTAGAAATATATTTTTTTATTTTCTTTTTCAAACTTTTCAACACATCTCATAAATGTATCTGCCGGTAGATTATCACTAAAAATATATCTTTTCATTTTCTTTTCCAAACTTTTCAACACATTTCATAAGTGTATATAGTTGATCAATAGAAATTTATTTTTTTATTTTCTTTTTCAAACTTTTCAACACATTTCATAAATGTATCTAGTTTATCATTAGAAATATATTTTTTTGATTTTCAAACTTTTCAACACATTTCATAAGTGTATATAGTGTATCAATAGAAATTTATTTCTTTGATTTTGAAACTTTTCAACACATTTCATAAATGTATCTAGTTTATCATTAGAAATATATTTTTTGATTTTCCTTTTCAAACTTTTCAACACATCTCATAAATGTATATAAAGGTAGTTTCTCATTAGAAATATATTTTTTTATTTTCTTTTTCAAATCTTTTCAACACATCTCATAAATGTATATAGTTTATCATTAGAAATATTTTTGTTTATTTTCTTGTTCAAACTTTTCAACACATTTCATAAATGTATATAGTTTATCATTAGAAATATATTTTTTATTTTCTTTTTCAAACTTTTCAACACATCTCATAAATGTATCTAGTTTATCATTAGAAATATATTTTTTAATTTTGAAACTTTTCAATACATTTCATAAATGTATCTACCAGTAGTTTCTTTTTAGAAATATATGTTTTGATTTTCTTTTTCAAACTTTTCAATACATCTCATAAATGTATCTACCGGTAGATTATCACTAGAAATATATTTTTTGATTTTCTTTTTCAAACTTTTCAACACATTTCATAAATGTATATAGTTTATCATTAGAAATATATTTTTTATTTTCTTTTTCAATCTTTTCAACACATCTCATAAATGTATCTAGTTTATCATTAGAAATATATTTTTTAATTTTAAAACTTTTCAACACATTTCATAAATGTATCTACCAGTAGTTTATTATTAGAAATATATTTTTTGATTTTCTTTTTCAAACTTTTCAATACATCTCATAAATGTATCTACCAGTAGAGTATCACTAGAAATATATTTTTTGATTTTATTTTTCAAACGTTTCAACACATCTCATAAATGTATCTAGTTTATTATTAGAAATATATTTTTTGATTTTGATACTTTTCAAAACATTTTATAAATGTATCTACCATTAGTTTATTATTAGAAATATATATTTTGATTTTCTTTTTCAAACTTTTCAACACATCTCATAAATGTATCTACCGGTAGATGATCACTAGAAATATATCTTTTTATTTTCTTTTTCAAACATTTCAACACATTTCATAAATGTATATAGTTTATCATTAGAAATATATTTTTTTATTTTGAAACTTTTCACCACATTTCATAAATGTATCTACCGGTAGATGATCACTAGAAATATATCTTTTCATTTTCTTTTTCTAACTTTTCAACACATTTCATAAATGTATATAGTTTATCATTAGAAATATATGTTTTATTTTCTTTTTCAAACTTTTCAACACATCTCATAAATGTATCTAGTTTATCATTAGAAATATATTTTTTAATTTTGAAATTTTTCAATACATTTCATAAATGTATCTACCAGTAGTTTATTATTAGAAATATATTTTTTGATTTTCTTTTTCAAACTTTTCAATACATCTCATAAATATATATAGTTTATCACTAGAAATATATTTTGTTTAAATTTTAAACTTTTCAACACATTTCATAAATGTATCTAGTTTATCACTAGAAATATATTTTTTGATTTTCTTTTCAAAACTTTTCAACACATTTCATAAGTGTATATTGTGTATCAATAGAAATTTATTTCTTCAATAGTTTATTATTAGAAATATATTTTGTGATTTTCTTTTTCAAACTTTTCAATACATCTCATAAATATATCTACCTGTAGATTATCATTAGAAATATTATTTTTTATTTTCTTGTTCAAACTTTTCAACATATTTCATAATTGTATCTAGTTTATCACTAGAAATATATTTTTTAATTTTGAAACTTTTCAACACATTTCATAAATGTATCTACCAGTAGTTTATTATTAGAAATATATGTTTTGATTTTCTTTTTCAAACTTTTCAATACATCTCATAAATGTATCTACCAGTAGTATTGGTAGTAGTATCACTAGAAATATATTTTTTGATTTTATTTTTCAAACTTTTCAACACATTTCATAAATGTATCTAGTTTATCATTAGAAATATATTTTTTTGATTTTCAAACTTTTCAACAAATTTCATAAGTGTATATAGTGTATCAATAGAAATTTATTTCTTTGATTTTGAAACTTTTCAACACATTTCATAAATGTATCTAGTTTATCATTAGAAATATATTTTTTGATTTTCTTTTTCAAACTTTTCAACACATTTCATAAGTGTATATAGTGTATCAATAGAAATTTATTTCTTCAATAGTTTATTATTAGAAATATATTTTGTGATTTTCTTTTTCAAACTTTTCAATACATCTCATAAATATATCTACCTGTAGATTATCATTAGAAATATTTTTTTTTATTTTCTTGTTCAAACTTTTCAACATATTTCATAATTGTATCTAGTTTATTATACCAGATTTTGAAACTTTTCAACACATTTCATAAATTATCTACCAGTAGTTTATTATTAGAAATATATTTTTTGATTTTCTTTTTCAAACTTTTCAATACATCTCATAAATGTATATAGTTTATTATTAGAAATATATTTTTTTATTTTCTTTTTCAAACTTTTCAACACATCTCATAAATGTATCTGCCGGTAGATTATCACTAAAAATATATCTTTTCATTTTCTTTTCCAAACTTTTCAACACATTTCATAAGTGTATATAGTTGATCAATAGAAATTTATTTTTTTATTTTCTTTTTCAAACTTTTCAACACATTTCATAAATGTATCTAGTTTATCATTAGAAATATATTTTTTTGATTTTCAAACTTTTCAACACATTTCATAAGTGTATATAGTGTATAAATAGAAATTTATTTCTTTGATTTTGAAACTTTTCATCACATTTCATAAATGTATATAGTTTATCATTAGAAATATTTTTGTTTATTTTCTTGTTCAAACTTTTCAACACATTTCATAAATGTATCTACCGGTAGATGATCACTAGAAATATATCTTTTTATTTTCTTTTTCAAACATTTCATAAATGTATCTAGTTTATCATTAGAAATATATTTTTTAATTTTGAAACTTTTCAACACATTTCATAAATGTATCTACCAGTAGTTTCTTTTTAGAAATATATGTTTTGATTTTCTTTTTCAAGCTTTTCAATACATCTCATAAATGTATCTACCGGTAGATTATCACTAGAAATATATTTTTTTATTTTCTTTTTCAAACTTTTCAACACATTTCATCAATGTATATAGTTTATCATTAGAAATATATTTTTTATTTTATTTTTCAATCTTTTCAACACATCTCATAAATGTATCTAGTTTATCATTAGAAATATATTTTTTAATTTTGAAACTTTTCAACACATTTCATAAATGTATCTACCAGTAGTTTATTATTAGAAATATATGTTTTGATTTTCTTTTTCAAACTGTTCAATACACCTCATAAATGTATCTACCAGTAGTATTGGTAGTAGTATCACTAGAAATATATTTTTTGATTTTATTTTTCAAACGTTTCAACACATCTCATAAATGTATCTAGTTTATTATTAGAAATATATTTTTTGATTTTGATACTTTTCAAAACATTTTATAAATGTATCTACCATTAGTTTATTATTAGAAATATATATTTTGATTTTCTTTTTCAAACTTTTCAACACATCTCATAAATGTATCTACCGGTAGATGATCACTAGAAATATATCTTTTTATTTTCTTTTTCAAACATTTCAACACATTTCATAAATGTATATAGTTTATCATTAGAAATATATTTTTTTATTTTGAAACTTTTCACCACATTTCATAAATGTATCTACCGGTAGATGATCACTAGAAATATATCTTTTCATTTTCTTTTTCTAACTTTTCAACACATTTCATAAATGTATATAGTTTATCATTAGAAATATATGTTTTATTTTCTTTTTCAAACTTTTCAACACATCTCATAAATGTATCTAGTTTATCATTAGAAATATATTTTTTAATTTTGAAATTTTTCAATACATTTCATAAATGTATCTACCAGTAGTTTATTATTAGAAATATATTTTTTGATTTTCTTTTTCAAACTTTTCAATACATCTCATAAATATATATAGTTTATCACTAGAAATATATTTTGTTTAAATTTTAAACTTTTCAACACATTTCATAAATGTATATAGTTTATTATTAGAAATATATTTTTTGATTTTCTTTTTCACACTTTTCAATATATCTCATAAATGTATCTACCAGTAGATTATCACTAGAAATATATCTTTTCATTTTCTTTTACAAACTTTTCAACACATTTCATAAATGTATATAGTTTATCATTAGAAATATATTTTTTATTTTCTTTTTCAAACTTTTCAACACATCTCATAAATGTATCTAGTTTATCATTAGAAATATATTTTTTAAATTTTGAAACTTTTCAACACATTTCATAAATGTATCTAGTTTATCATTAGAAATATATTTTTTTGATTTTCAAACTTTTCAACACATTTCATAAGTGTATATAGTGTATCAATAGAAATTTATTTCTTTGATTTTGAAACTTTTCAACACATTTCATAAATGTATTTAGTTTATCATTAGAAATATATCTTTTCATTTTCTTTTTCAAACTTTTCAACACATTTCATAAATGTATATAGTTTATCATTAGAAATATATTTTTTATTTTCTTTTTCAAACTTTTCAACACATCTCATAAATGTATCTAGTTTATCATTAAAAATATATTTTTTAATTTTGAAACTTTTCAACACATTTCATAAATGTATCTACCAGTAGTTTCTTTTTAGAAATATATGTTTTGATTTTCTTTTTCAAACTTTTCAGTACATCTCATAAATGTATCTACCGGTAGAATACCACTAGAAATATATCTTTTCATTTTCTTTTTCAAACTTTTCAACACATTTCATAAATGAATATAGTTTATCATTAAGAATATTGTTTTTTTATTATCTTGTTCAAACTTTTCAACATATTTCATAAATGTATCTAGTTTATCACTAGAAATATATTTTTTGATTTTCTTTTCCAAACTTTTCAACACATTTCATAAATGTATCTAGTTTATCATTAGAAATATATTTTTTGATATTGAAACTTTTCAACACATTTCATAAATGTATCTACCAGTAGTTTATTATTAGAAATATATTTTTTGATTTTCTTTTTCAAACTTTTCAATACATCTCATAAATGTATATAGTTTATCATTAGAAATATATTTTGTTTAAATTTTAAACTTTTCAACATATTTCATAAATGTATCTAGTTTATCACTAGAAATATATTTTTTGACTTTCTTTTTCAAACTTTTCAACACATCTCATAAATGTATCTAGTTTATCATTAGAAATATATTAGTTTGATTTTCAAACTGTTCAGCACATCTCATAAATGTATCTACCAGTAGAGTATCACTAGAAATATATTTTTTGATTTTATTTTTCAAACGTTTCAACACATCTCATAAATGTATCTAGTTTATTATTAGAAATATATTTTTTGATTTTGATACTTTTCAACACATTTCATAAATGTATATAGTTTATCAATAGAAATATATTTTTCTAATTTTGAAACTTTTCAACACATTTCATAAATGTATCTACCAGTAGTTTATTATTAGAAATATATATCTTTTGATTTTCTTTTTCAAACTTTTCAACACATTTCATAAATGAATATAGTTTATCATTAAGAATATTGTTTTTTTATTTTCTTGTTCAAACTTTTCAACACATTTCATAAATGTATATAGTTTATCATTAGAAATATATTTTTTATTTTCTTTTTCAAACTTTTCAACACATCTCATAAATGTATCTAGTTTATCATTAAAAATATATTTTTTAATTTTGAAACTTTTCAACACATTTCATAAATGTATCTACCAGTAGTTTCTTTTTAGAAATATATGTTTTGATTTTCTTTTTCAAACTTTTCAATACATCTCATAAATGTATCTACCGGTAGAATATCACTAGAAATATATCTTTTCATTTTCTTTTTCAAACTTTTCAACACATTTCATAAATGAATATAGTTTATCATTAAGAATATTGTTTTTTTATTATCTTGTTCAAACTTTTCAACATATTTCATAAATGTATCTAGTTTATCACTAGAAATATATTTTTTGATTTTCTTTTCCAAACTTTTCAACACATTTCATAAATGTATCTAGTTTATCATTAGAAATATATTTTTTGATATTGAAACTTTTCAACACATTTCATAAATGTATCTACCAGTAGTTTATTATTAGAAATATATTTTTTTAATTTCTTTTTCAAACTTTTCAATACATCTCATAAATGTATATAGTTTATCATTAGAAATATATTTTGTTTAAATTTTAAACTTTTCAACATATTTCATAAATGTATCTAGTTTATCACTAGAAATATATTTTTTGATTTTCAAACTGTTCAGCACATCTCATAAATGTATCTACCAGTAGAGTATCACTAGAAATATATTTTTTGATTTTATTTTTCAAACGTTTCAACACATCTCATAAATGTATCTAGTTTATTATTAGAAATATATTTTTTGATTTTGATACTTTTCAACACATTTCATAAATGTATATAGTTTATCAATAGAAATATATTTTTCTAATTTTGAAACTTTTCAACACATTTCATAAATGTATCTACCAGTAGTTTATTATTAGAAATATATATCTTTTTATTTTCTTTTTCAAACTTTTCAACACATTTCATAAATGAATATAGTTTATCATTAAGAATGTTGTTTTTTTATTTTCTTGTTCAAACTTTTCAACATATTTCATAAATGTATCTAGTTTATCACTAGAAATATATTTTTTGATTTTATTTTTCAAACGTTTCAACATATTTCATAAATGTATCTAGTTTATCATTAGAAATATATTTTTTTGATTTTCAAACTTTTCAACACATTTCATAAGTGTATATAGTGTATCAATAGAAATTTATTTCTTTGATTTTGAAACTTTTCAACACATTTCATAAATGTATCTAGTTTATCATTAGAAATATATCTTTTCATTTTCTTTTTCAAACTTTTCAACAGATTTCATAAATGTATATAGTTTATCACTAGAAATATATTTTTTTATTTTCTTTTTCAAACTTTTCAACACATTTCATAAATGTATATAGTTTATCATTAGAAATATATTTTTTATTTTCTTTTTCAAACTTTTCAATACATCTCATAAATGTATCTAGTTTATCATTAAAAATATATTTTTTAATTTTGAAACTTTTCAACACATTTCATAAATGTATCTACCAGTAATTTCTTTTTAGAAATATATGTTTTGATTTTCTTTTTCAAACTTTTCAATACATCTCATAAATGTATCTACCGGTAGAATATCACTAGAAATATATCTTTTCATTTTCTTGTTCAAACTTTTCAACATATTTCATAATTGTATCTAGTTTATTATACCAGATTTTGAAACTTTTCAACACATTTCATAAATTATCTACCAGTAGTTTATTATTAGAAATATATCTTTTCATTTTCTTTTTCAAACTTTTCAACACATTTCATAAATGAATATAGTTTATCATTAAGAATATTGTTTTTTTATTATCTTGTTCAAACTTTTCAACATATTTCATAAATGTATCTAGTTTATCACTAGAAATATATTTTTTGATTTTCTTTTCCAAACTTTTCAACACATTTCATAAATGTATCTAGTTTATCATTAGAAATATATTTTTTGATATTGAAACTTTTCAACACATTTCATAAATGTATCTACCAGTAGTTTATTATTAGAAATATATTTTTTTAATTTCTTTTTCAAACTTTTCAATACATCTCATAAATGTATATAGTTTATCATTAGAAATATATTTTGTTTAAATTTTAAACTTTTCAACATATTTCATAAATGTATCTAGTTTATCACTAGAAATATATTTTTTGATTTTCAAACTGTTCAGCACATCTCATAAATGTATCTACCAGTAGAGTATCACTAGAAATATATTTTTTGATTTTATTTTTCAAACGTTTCAACACATCTCATAAATGTATCTAGTTTATTATTAGAAATATATTTTTTGATTTTGATACTTTTCAACACATTTCATAAATGTATATAGTTTATCAATAGAAATATATTTTTCTAATTTTGAAACTTTTCAACACATTTCATAAATGTATCTACCAGTAGTTTATTATTAGAAATATATATCTTTTTATTTTCTTTTTCAAACTTTTCAACACATTTCATAAATGAATATAGTTTATCATTAAGAATGTTGTTTTTTTATTTTCTTGTTCAAACTTTTCAACATATTTCATAAATGTATCTAGTTTATCACTAGAAATATATTTTTTGATTTTATTTTTCAAACGTTTCAACATATTTCATAAATGTATCTAGTTTATCATTAGAAATATATTTTTTTGATTTTCAAACTTTTCAACACATTTCATAAGTGTATATAGTGTATCAATAGAAATTTATTTCTTTGATTTTGAAACTTTTCAACACATTTCATAAATGTATCTAGTTTATCATTAGAAATATATCTTTTCATTTTCTTTTTCAAACTTTTCAACAGATTTCATAAATGTATATAGTTTATCACTAGAAATATATTTTTTTATTTTCTTTTTCAAACTTTTCAACACATTTCATAAATGTATATAGTTTATCATTAGAAATATATTTTTTATTTTCTTTTTCAAACTTTTCAATACATCTCATAAATGTATCTAGTTTATCATTAAAAATATATTTTTTAATTTTGAAACTTTTCAACACATTTCATAAATGTATCTACCAGTAATTTCTTTTTAGAAATATATGTTTTGATTTTCTTTTTCAAACTTTTCAATACATCTCATAAATGTATCTACCGGTAGAATATCACTAGAAATATATCTTTTCATTTTCTTGTTCAAACTTTTCAACATATTTCATAATTGTATCTAGTTTATTATACCAGATTTTGAAACTTTTCAACACATTTCATAAATTATCTACCAGTAGTTTATTATTAGAAATATATTTTTTGATTTTCTTTTTCAAACTTTTCAATACATCTCATAAATGTATATAGTTTATTATTAGAAATATATTTTTTTATTTTCTTTTTCAAACTTTTCAACACATCTCATAAATGTATCTGCCGGTAGATTATCACTAAAAATATATCTTTTCATTTTCTTTTCCAAACTTTTCAACACATTTCATAAGTGTATATAGTTGATCAATAGAAATTTATTTTTTTATTTTCTTTTTCAAACTTTTCAACACATTTCATAAATGTATCTAGTTTATCATTAGAAATATATTTTTTTGATTTTCAAACTTTTCAACACATTTCATAAGTGTATATAGTGTATCAATAGAAATTTATTTCTTTGATTTTGAAACTTTTCATCACATTTCATAAATGTATATAGTTTATCATTAGAAATATTTTTGTTTATTTTCTTGTTCAAACTTTTCAACACATTTCATAAATGTATCTACCGGTAGATGATCACTAGAAATATATCTTTTTATTTTCTTTTTCAAACATTTCATAAATGTATCTAGTTTATCATTAGAAATATATTTTTTAATTTTGAAACTTTTCAACACATTTCATAAATGTATCTACCAGTAGTTTCTTTTTAGAAATATATGTTTTGATTTTCTTTTTCAAACTTTTCAATACATCTCATAAATGTATCTACCGGTAGATTATCACTAGAAATATATTTTTTTATTTTCTTTTTCAAACTTTTCAACACATTTCATCAATGTATATAGTTTATCATTAGAAATATATTTTTTATTTTATTTTTCAATCTTTTCAACACATCTCATAAATGTATCTAGTTTATCATTAGAAATATATTTTTTAATTTTGAAACTTTTCAACACATTTCATAAATGTATCTACCAGTAGTTTATTATTAGAAATATATGTTTTGATTTTCTTTTTCAAACTTTTCAATACACCTCATAAATGTATCTACCAGTAGTATTGGTAGTAGTATCACTAGAAATATATTTTTTGATTTTATTTTTCAAACTTTTCAACACATTTCATAAATGTATCTAGTTTATCATTAGAAATATATTTTTTTGATTTTCAAACTTTTCAACAAATTTCATAAGTGTATATAGTGTATCAATAGAAATTTATTTCTTTGATTTTGAAACTTTTCAACACATTTCATAAATGTATCTAGTTTATCATTAGAAATATATTTTTTGATTTTCTTTTTCAATCTTTTCAACACATCTCATAAATGTATCTAGTTTATCATTAGAAATATATTTTTTAATTTTGAAACTTTTCAACACATTTAATAAATGTATCTACCAGTAGAGTATCACTAGAAATATATTTTTTGATTTTATTTTTCAAACGTTTCAACGCATCTCATAAATGTATCTAGTTTATTATTAGAAATATATTTTTTGATTTTGATACTTTTCAACACATTTCATAAATGTATCTACCAGTAGTTTATTATTAGAAATATATTTTTTGATTTTCTTTTTCAAACTTTTCAACACATTTCATAAATGTATCTACCGGTAGTTTCTCATTAGAAATATATATTTTTCTTTTCTTTTTCACTCTTTTCAACACATCAAATAAATGTATCTACCGGTAGATGATCACTAGAAATATATCTTTTTATTTTCTTTTTCAAACATTTCAACACATTTCATAAATGTATCTAGTTTATCATTAGAAATATATTTTTTGATTTTCTTTTTCAAACTTTTCAAAACATCTCATAAATGTATCTACCTGTAGTTTCTCATTAGAAATATATTTTTTTATTTTCTTTTTTAAATCTTTTCAACACATTTCATAAATGTATATAGTTTATTATTAGAAATATATTTTTTGATTTTCTTTTTCACACTTTTCAATATATCTCATAAATGTATCTACCGGTAGATTATCACTAGAAATATATCTTTTCATTTTCTTTTACAAACTTTTCAACAGATTTCATAAATGTATATAGTTTATCATTAGAAATATATTTTTTATTTTCTTTTTCAAACTTTTCAACACATCTCATAAATGTATCTAGTTTATCATTAGAAATATATTTTTTTGATTTTCAAACTTTTCAACACATTTCATAAGTGTATATAGTGTATCAATAGAAATTTATTTCTTTGATTTTGAAACTTTTCAACACATTTCATAAATGTATATAGTTTATCATTAGAAATATATCTTTTCATTTTCTTTTTCAAACTTTTCAACAGATTTCATAAATGTATATAGTTTATCACTAGAAATATACTTTTTGATTTTCTTTTTCAAACTTTTCAACACATTTCATAAATGTATATAGTTTATCATTAGAAATATATTTTTTATTTTCTTTTTCAAACTTTTCAACACATCTCATAAATGTATCTAGTTTATCATTAAAAATATATTTTTTAATTTTGAAACTTTTCAACACATTTCATAAATGTATCTACCAGTAGTTTATTATTAGAAATATATATCTTTTGATTTTCTTATTCAAACTTTTCAATACATCTCATAAATGTATCTACCGGTAGATTATCACTAGAAATATATTTTTTTATTTTCTTTTTCACTCATTTCAACACATCACATAAATGTACTGGTAGATGATCACTAGAAATATATCTTTTTATTTTATTTTTCAAACATTTCAACACATTTCATAAATGTATATAGTTTATTATTAGAAATATATTTTTTGATTTTCCTTTTCAAACTTTTCAACACATCTCATAAATGTATATAAAGGTAGTTTCTCATTAGAAATATATTTTTTTATTTTCTTTTTTAAATCTTTTCAACACATCTCATAAATGTATATAGTTTATTATTAGAAATATTTTTGTTTATTTTCTTGTTCAAACTTTTCAACACATTTCATAAATGTATCTACCGGTAGATGATCACTAGAAATATATCTTTTTATTTTCTTTTTCAAACATTTCATAAATGTATATAGTTTATTATTAGAAATATATTTTTTTATTTTCATTTTTAAACTTTTCAATACATCTCATAAATGTATCTACCGGTAGATTATCACTAGAAATATATCTTTTCATTTTCTTTTTCAAACTTTTCAACACATTTCATAAATGTATATAGTTTATCATTAGAAATATATTTTTTATTTTCTTTTTCAAACTTTTCAACACATTTCATAAATGTATCTACCAGTAGTTTCTTTTTAGAAATATATGTTTTGATTTTCTTTTTCAAACTTTTCAATACATATCATATATGTATCTACCGGTAGATTATCACTAGAAATATATTTTTTGATTTTCTTTTTCAAACTTTTCAACACATTTCATAAATGTATATAGTTTATCATTAGAAATATATTTTTTAATTTTGAAACTTTTCAACACATTTCATAAATGTATCTACCAGTAGTTTATTATTAGAAATATATATTTTGATTTTCTTTTTCAAACTTTTCAATACATCTCATAAATGTATCTACCAGTAGAGTATCACTAGAAATATATTTTTTGATTTTATTTTTCAAACGTTTCAACACATCTCATAAATGTATCTAGTTTATTATTAGAAATATATTTTTTGATTTTGATACTTTTCAACACATTTCATAAATGTATCTACCAGTAGTTTATTATTAGAAATATATTTTTTGATTTTCTTTTTCAAACTTTTCAACACATTTCATAAATGTATCTACCGGTAGTTTCTCATTAGAAAAATATATTTTTCTTTTCTTTTTCACTCTTTTCAACACATCAAATAAATGTATCTACCGGTAGATGATCACTAGAAATATATCTTTTTATTTTCTTTTTCAAACATTTCAACACATTTCATAAATGTATCTAGTTTATCATTAGAAATATATTTTTTGATTTTCTTTTTCAAACTTTTCAACACATCTCATAAATGTATCTACCGGTAGTTTCTCATTAGAAATATATTTTTTTATTTTCTTTTTTAAATCTTTTCAACACATTTCATAAATGTATATAGTTTATTATTAGAAATATATTTTTTTATTTTCTTTTTCACACTTTTCAACACATCTCATAAATGTATCTAGTTTATCATTAGAAATATATTTTTTAAATTTTGAAACTTTTCAACACATTTCATAAATGTATCTAGTTTATCATTAGAAATATATTTTTTTGATTTTCAAACTTTTCAACACATTTCATAAGTGTATATAGTGTATCAATAGAAATTTATTTCTTTGATTTTGAAACTTTTCAACACATTTCATAAATGTATCTAGTTTATCATTAGAAATATATCTTTTCATTTTCTTTTTCAAACTTTTCAACAGATTTCATAAATGTATATAGTTTATCACTAGAAATATACTTTTTGATTTTCTTTTTCAAACTTTTCAACACATTTCATAAATGTAAATAGTTTATCATTAGAAATATATTTTTTATTTTCTTTTTCAAACTTTTCAACACATCTCATAAATGTATCTAGTTTATCATTAAAAATATATTTTTTAATTTTGAAACTTTTCAACACATTTCATAAATGTATCTACCAGTAGTTTATTATTAGAAATATATATCTTTTGATTTTCTTATTCAAACTTTTCAATACATCTCATAAATGTATCTACCGGTAGATTATCACTAGAAATATATCTTTTCATTTTCTTTTTCAAACTTTTCAACACATTACATAAATGAATATAGTTTATCATTAAGAATATTGTTGTTTTATTTTCTTGTTCAAACTTGTCAACATATTTCATAAATGTATCTAGTTTATCACTAGAAATATATTTTTTTATTTTATTTTTCAAACGTTTCAACACATCTCATAAATGTATCTAGTTTATTATTAGAAATATATTTTTTAAATTTTGAAACTTTTCAACACATTTCATAAATGTATCTTCCGGTAGTTTCTCATTAGAAATATATTTTTTTATTTTCTTTTTCACTCTTTTCAACACATCACATAAATGTATCTACCAGTAGATGATCACTAGAAATATATCTTTTTATTTTCTTTTTCAAACTTTTTAACAGATTTCATAAATGTATATAGTTTATCACTAGAACTATATTTTTTTATTTTCTTTTCCAAACTTTTCAACACATTTCATAAGTGTATATAGTTGATCAATAGAAATTTATTTTTTGATTTTCTTTTTCAAACTTTTCACCACATTTCATAAATCTATCTAGTTTATCATTAGAAATATATTTTTTTTATTTTCAAACTTTTCAACACATTTCATAAGTGTATATAGTGTATCAATAGAAATTTATTTCTTTGATTTTGAAACTTTTCAACACATTTCATAAATGTATCTAGTTTATCATTAGAAATATATCTTTTCATTTTCTTTTTCAAACTTTTCAACAGATTTCATAAATGTATATAGTTTATCACTAGAAATATATTTTTTGATTTTCTTTTTCAAACTTTTCAACACATTTCATAAATGTATATAGTTTATCATTAGAAATATATTTTTTATTTTCTTTTTCAAACTTTTCAATACATCTCATAAATGTATCTACCAGTAGAGTATTACTAGAAATATATTTTTTGATTTTATTTTTCAAACGTTTCAACACATCTCATAAATGTATCTAGTTTATTATTAGAAATATATTTTTTGATTTTGATACTTTTCAACACATTTCATAAATGTATCTACCAGTAGTTTATTATTAGAAATATATTTATTGATTTTCTTTTTCAAACTTTTCAACACATTTCATAAATGTATCTAGTTTATCATTAGAAATATATTTTTTTATTTTCTTTTTCACTCTTTTCAACACATCACATAAATGTATCTACCGGTAGATGATCACTAGAAATATATCTTTTTATTTTCTTTTTCAAACATTTCAACACATTTCATAAATGTATATAGTTTATTATTAGAAATATATTTTTTTATTTTCATTTTTAAACTATTCAATACATCTCATAAATGTATCTACCGATAGATTATCACTAGAAATATATCTTTTCATTTTCTTTTTCAAACTTTTCAACACATTTCATAAATGTATATAGTTTATCATTAGAAATATATTTTTTATTTTCTTTTTCAATCTTTTCAACACATCTCATAAATGTATCTAGTTTATCATTAGAAATATATTTTTTAATTTTGAAACTTTTCAACACATTTCATAAATGTATCTACCAGTAGTTTATTATTAGAAATATATGTTTTGATTTTCTTTTTCAAACTTTTCAATACATCTCATAAATGTATCTACCAGTAGAGTATCACTAGAAATATATTTTTTGATTTTATTTTTCAAACGTTTCAACACATCTCATAAATGTATCTAGTTTATTATTAGAAATATATTTTTTGATTTTGATACTTTTCAACACATTTCATAAATGTATCTACCAGTAGTTTATTATTAGAATTATATTTTTTGATTTTCTTTTTCAAACTTTTCAACACATTTCATAAATGTATCTACCGGTAGTTTCTCATTAGAAATATATATTTTTATTTTCTTTTTCACTCTTTTCAACACATCACATAAATGTATCTACCGGTAGATGATCACTAGAAATATATCTTTTTATTTTCTTTTTCAAACATTTCAACACATTTCATAAATGTATCTAGTTTATCATTAGAAATATATTTTTTGATTTTCTTTTTCAAACTTTTCAACACATCTCATAAATGTATCTACCGGTAGTTTCTCATTAGAAATATATTTTTTTATTTTCTTTTTTAAATCTTTGCAACACATTTCATAAATGTATATAGTTTATTATTAGAAATATATTTTTTTATTTTCTTTTTCACACTTTTCAATATATCTCATAAATGTATCTACCGGTAGATTATCACTAGAAATATATCTTTTCATTTTCTTTTACAAACTTTTCAACAGATTTCATAAATGTTTATAGTTTATCACTAGAAATATATTTTTTGATTTTCTTTTTCAAACTTTTCAACACATTTCATAAATGTATATAGTTTATCATTAGAAATATATTTTTTATTTTCTTTTTCAAACTTTTCAACACATCTCATAAATGTATCTAGTTTATCATTAAAAATATATTTTTTAATTTTGAAACTTTTCAACACATTTCATAAATGTATCTACCAGTAGTTTATTATTAGAAATATATGTTTTGATTTTCTTTTTCAAACTTTTCAATACATCTCATAAATGTATCTACCAGTAGAGTATTACTAGAAATATATTTTTTGATTTTATTTTTCAAACGTTTCAACACATCTCGTAAATGTATCTAGTTTATTATTAGAAATATATTTTTTGATTTTGATACTTTTCAACACATTTCATAAATGTATCTACCAGTAGTTTATTATTAGAATTATATTTTTTGATTTTCTTTTTCAAACTTTTCAACACATTTCATAAATGTATCTACCGGTAGTTTCTCATTAGAAATATATATTTTTATTTTCTTTTTCACTCTTTTCAACACATCACATAAATGTATCTACCGGTAGATGATCACTAGAAATATATCTTTTTATTTTCTTTTTCAAACATTTCAACACATTTCATAAATGTATATAGTTTATTATTAGAAATATATTTTTTTATTTTCTTTTTCACACTTTTCAATATATCTCATAAATGTATCTACCGGTAGATTATCACTAGAAATATATCTTTTCATTTTCTTTTACAAACTTTTCAACAGATTTCATAAATGTTTATAGTTTATCACTAGAAATATATTTTTTGATTTTCTTTTTCAAACTTTTCAACACATTTCATAAATGTATATAGTTTATCATTAGAAATATATTTTTTATTTTCTTTTTCAAACTTTTCAACACATCTCATAAATGTATCTAGTTTATCATTAAAAATATATTTTTTAATTTTGAAACTTTTCAACACATTTCATAAATGTATCTACCAGTAGTTTATTATTAGAAATATATGTTTTGATTTTCTTTTTCAAACTTTTCAATACATCTCATAAATGTATCTACCAGTAGAGTATTACTAGAAATATATTTTTTGATTTTATTTTTCAAACGTTTCAACACATCTCGTAAATGTATCTAGTTTATTATTAGAAATATATTTTTTGATTTTGATACTTTTCAACACATTTCATAAATGTATCTACCAGTAGTTTATTATTAGAATTATATTTTTTGATTTTCTTTTTCAAACTTTTCAACACATTTCATAAATGTATCTACCGGTAGTTTCTCATTAGAAATATATATTTTTATTTTCTTTTTCACTCTTTTCAACACATCACATAAATGTATCTACCGGTAGATGATCACTAGAAATATATCTTTTTATTTTCTTTTTCAAACATTTCAACACATTTCATAAATGTATATAGTTTATTATTAGAAATATATTTTTTTATTTTCTTTTTCACACTTTTCAATATATCTCATAAATGTATCTACCGGTAGATTATCACTAGAAATATATCTTTTCATTTTCTTTTACAAACTTTTCAACAGATTTCATAAATGTTTATAGTTTATCACTAGAAATATATTTTTTGATTTTCTTTTTCAAACTTTTCAACACATTTCATAAATGTATATAGTTTATCATTAGAAATATATTTTTTATTTTCTTTTTCAAACTTTTCAACACATCTCATAAATGTATCTAGTTTATCATTAAAAATATATTTTTTAATTTTGAAACTTTTCAACACATTTCATAAATGTATCTACCAGTAGTTTATTATTAGAAATATATGTTTTGATTTTCTTTTTCAAACTTTTCAATACATCTCATAAATGTATCTACCAGTAGAGTATTACTAGAAATATATTTTTTGATTTTATTTTTCAAACGTTTCAACACATCTCGTAAATGTATCTAGTTTATTATTAGAAATATATTTTTTGATTTTGATACTTTTCAACACATTTCATAAATGTATCTACCAGTAGTTTATTATTAGAATTATATTTTTTGATTTTCTTTTTCAAACTTTTCAACACATTTCATAAATGTATCTACCGGTAGTTTCTCATTAGAAATATAATTTTTATTTTCTTTTTCACTCTTTTCAACACATCATATAAATGTATCTACCGGTAGATGATCACTAGAAATATATCTTTTTATTTTCTTTTTCAAACATTTCAACACATTTCATAAATGTATATAGTTTATTATTAGAAATATATTTTTTTATTTTCTTTTTCACACTTTTCAATATATCTCATAAATGTATCTACCGGTAGATTATCACTAGAAATATATCTTTTCATTTTCTTTTACAAACTTTTCAACAGATTTCATAAATGTTTATAGTTTATCACTAGAAATATATTTTTTGATTTTCTTTTTCAAACTTTTCAACACATTTCATAAATGTATATAGTTTATCATTAGAAATATATTTTTTATTTTCTTTTTCAAACTTTTCAACACATCTCATAAATGTATCTAGTTTATCATTAAAAATATATTTTTTAATTTTGAAACTTTTCAACACATTTCATAAATGTATCTACCAGTAGTTTATTATTAGAAATATATGTTTTGATTTTCTTTTTCAAACTTTTCAATACATCTCATAAATGTATCTACCAGTAGAGTATTACTAGAAATATATTTTTTGATTTTATTTTTCAAACGTTTCAACACATCTCGTAAATGTATCTAGTTTATTATTAGAAATATATTTTTTGATTTTGATACTTTTCAACACATTTCATAAATGTATCTACCAGTAGTTTATTATTAGAAATATATTTATTGATTTTCTTTTTCAAACTTTTCAACACATTTCATAAATGTATCTAGTTTATCATTAGAAATATATTTTTTTATTTTCTTTTTCACTCTTTTCAACACATCACATAAATGTATCTACCGGTAGATGATCACTAGAAATATATCTTTTTATTTTCTTTTTCAAACATTTCAACACATTTCATAAATGTATATAGTTTATTATTAGAAATATATTTTTTTTATTTTCATTTTTAAACTTTTCAATACATCTCATAAATGTATCTACCGGTAGATTATCACTAGAAATATATCTTTTCATTTTCTTTTTCAAACTTTTCAACACATTTCATAAATGTATATAGTTTATCATTAGAAATATATTTTTTATTTTCTTTTTCAAACTTTTCAACACATCTCATAAATGTATCTAGTTTATCATTAGAAATATATTTTTTAATTTTGAAACTTTTCAACACATTTCATAAATGTATCTACCAGTAGTTTCTTTTTAGAAATATATGTTTTGATTTTCTTTTTCAAACTTTTCAATACATCTCATATATGTATCTACCGGTAGATTATCACTAGAAATATATTTTTTGATTTTCTTTTTCAAACTTTTCAACACATTTCATAAATGTATATAGTTTATCATTAGAAATATATTTTTTATTTTCTTTTTCAATCTTTTCAACACATCTCATAAATGTATCTAGTTTATCATTAGAAATATATTTTTTAATTTTGAAACTTTTCAACACATTTCATAAATGTATCTACCAGTAGTTTATTATTAGAAATATATGTTTTGATTTTCTTTTTCAAACTTTTCAATACATCTCATAAATGTATCTACCAGTAGAGTATCACTAGAAATATATTTTTTGATTTTATTTTTCAAACGTTTCAACACATCTCATAAATGTATCTAGTTTATTATTAGAAATATATTTTTTGATTTTGATACTTTTCAACACATTTCATAAATGTATCTACCAGTAGTTTATTATTAGAAATATATTTTTTGATTTTCTTTTTCAAACTTTTCAACATATTTCATAAATGTATCTACCGGTAGTTTCTCATTAGAAATATATATTTTTATTTTCTTTTTCACTCTTTTCAACACATCACATAAATGTATCTACCGGTAGATGATCACTAGAAATATATCTTTTTATTTTCTTTTTCAAACATTTCAACACATTTCATAAATGTATCTAGTTTATCATTAGAAATATATTTTTTGATTTTCTTTTTCAAACTTTTCAACACATCTCATAAATGTATCTACCGGTAGTTTCTCATTAGAAATATATTTTTTTATTTTCTTTTTTAAATCTTTTCAACACATTTCATAAATGTATATAGTTTATTATTAGAAATATATTTTTTTATTTTCTTTTTCACACTTTTCAATATATCTCATAAATGTATCTACCGGTAGATTATCACTAGAAATATATCTTTTCATTTTCTTTTACAAACTTTTCAACAGATTTCATAAATGTATATAGTTTATCACTAGAAATATATTTTTTGATTTTCTTTTTCAAACTTTTCAACACATTTCATAAATGTATATAGTTTATCATTAGAAATATATTTTTTATTTTCTTTTTCAAACTTTTCAACACATCTCATAAATGTATCTAGTTTATCATTAAAAATATATTTTTTAATTTTGAAACTTTTCAACACATTTCATAAATGTATCTACCAGTAGTTTATTATTAGAAATATATGTTTTGATTTTCTTTTTCAAACTTTTCAATACATCTCATAAATGTATCTACCAGTAGAGTATTACTAGAAATATATTTTTTGATTTTATTTTTCAAACGTTTCAACACATCTCATAAATGTATCTAGTTTATTATTAGAAATATATTTTTTGATTTTGATACTTTTCAACACATTTCATAAATGTATCTACCAGTAGTTTATTATTAGAAATATATTTATTGATTTTCTTTTTCAAACATTTCAACACATTTCATAAATGTATATAGTTTATTATTAGAAATATATTTTTTTATTTTCATTTTTAAACTTTTCAATACATCTCATAAATGTATCTACCGGTAGATTATCACTAGAAATATATCTTTTCATTTTCTTTTTCAAACTTTTCAACACATTTCATAAATGTATATAGTTTATCATTAGAAATATATTTTTTATTTTCTTTTTCAAACTTTTCAACACATCTCATAAATGTATCTAGTTTATCATTAGAAATATATTTTTTAATTTTGAAACTTTTCAACACATTTCATAAATGTATCTACCAGTAGTTTCTTTTTAGAAATATATCTTTTCATTTTCTTTTTCAAACTTTTCAATACATCTCATAAATGTATCTACCGGTAGATTATCACTAGAAATATATTTTTTGATTTTCTTTTTCAAACTTTTCAACACATTTCATAAATGTATATAGTTTATCATTAGAAATATATTTTTTATTTTCTTTTTCAATCTTTTCAACACATCTCATAAATGTATCTAGTTTATCATTAGAAATATATTTTTTAATTTTGAAACTTTTCAACACATTTCATAAATGTATCTACCAGTAGTTTATTATTAGAAATATATGTTTTGATTTTCTTTTTCAAACTTTTCAATACATCTCATAAATGTATCTACCAGTAGAGTATCACTAGAAATATATTTTTTTATTTTATTTTTCAAACGTTTCAACACATCTCATAAATGTATCTAGTTTATTATTAGAAATATATTTTTTGATTTTGATACTTTTCAACACATTTCATAAATGTATCTACCAGTAGTTTATTATTAGAAATATATTTTTTGATTTTCTTTTTCAAACTTTTCAACACATTTCATAAATGTATCTACCGGTAGTTTCTCATTAGAAATATATATTTTTATTTTCTTTTTCACTCTTTTCAACACATCACATAAATGTATCTACCGGTAGATGATCACTAGAAATATATCTTTTTATTTTCTTTTTCAAACTTTTCAACACATTTCATAAATGTATATAGTTTATCATTAGAAATATATTTTTTATTTTCTTTTTCAATCTTTTCAACACATCTCATAAATGTATCTAGTTTATCATTAGAAATATATTTTTTAATTTTGAAACTTTTCAACACATTTCAGCAATGTATCTAGTTTATCATTAGAAATATATTTTTTTCTTTTTCAAACTTTTCAATACATCTCATAAATGTATCTACCAATAGAATATCACTAGAAATATATTTTTTGATTTTATTTTTCAAACGTATCAACACATCTCATAAATGTATCTAGTTTATTATTAGAAATATATTTTTTGATTTTGATACTTTTCAACACATTTCATAAATGTATCTACCAGTAGTTTATTATTAGAAATATATTTTTTGATTTTCTTTTTCAAACTTTTCAACACATTTCATAAATGTATCTACCGGTAGTTTCTCATTAGAAATATATATTTTTATTTTCTTTTTCACTCTTTTCAACACATCACATAAATGTATCTACCGGTAGATGATCACTAGAAATATATCTTTTTATTTTCTTTTTCAAACATTTCAACACATTTCATAAATGTATCTAGTTTATCATTAGAAATATATTTTTTGATTTTCTTTTTCAAACTTTTCAACACATCTCATAAATGTATCTAGTTTATCATTAGAAATATATTTTTTTGATTTTCAAACTTTTCAACACATTTCATAAGTGTATATAGTGTATCAATAGAAATTTATTTCTCTGATTTTGAAACTTTTCAACACATTTCATAAATGTATCTAGTTTATCATTAGAAATATATCTTTTCATTTTCTTTTTCAAACTTTTCAACAGATTTCATAAATGTATATAGTTTATCACTAGAAATATATTTTTTGATTTTCTTTTTCAAACTTTTCAACGCATTTCATAAATGTATATAGTTTATCATTAGAAATATATTTTTTATTTTCTTTTTCAAACTTTTCAACACATCTAATAAATGTATCTAGTTTATCATTAAAAATATATTTTTTAATTTTTAAACATTTCAACACATTTCATAAATGTATCTACCAGTAATTTATTATTAGAAATATATATCTTTTGATTTTCTTATTCAAACTTTTCAATACATCTCATAAATGTATCTACCGGTAGATTATCACTAGAAATATATCATTTCATTTTCTTTTTCAAACTTTTCAACACATTTCATAAATGAATATAGTTTATCATTAAGAATATTGTTTTTTTATTTTCTTGTTCAAACGTTTCAACACATCTCATAAATGTATCTAGTTTATTATTAGAAATATATTTTTTAAATTTTGAAACTTTTCAACACATTTCATAAATGTATCTTCCGGTAGTTTCTCATTAGAAATATATTTTTTTATTTTCTTTTTCACTCTTTTCAACACATCACATAAATGTATCTACCGGTAGATGATCACTAGAAATATATCTTTTTATTTTCTTTTTCAAACATTTCAACACATTTCATAAATGTATATAGTTTATTATTAGAAATATATTTTTTTATTTTCTTTTTCAAACTTTTCAATACATCTCATAAATGTATCTGCCGGTAGATTATCACTTGAAATATATCTTTTCATTTTCTTTTTCAAACTTTTCAACACATTTCATAAGTGTATATAGTGTATCAATAGAAATTTATTTCTTTTATTTTGAAACTTTTCAACACATTTCATAAATGTATCTAGTTTATCATTAGAAATATATTTTTTGATTTTCCTTTTCAAACTTTTCAACACATCTCATAAATGTATATAAAGGTAGTTTCTCATTAGAAATATATTTTTTTATTTTCTTTTTTAAATCTTTTCAACACATCTCATAAATGTATATAGTTTATCATTAGAAATATTTTTGTTTATTTTCTTGTTCAAACTTTTCAACACATTTCATAAATGTATCTACCGGTAGATGATCACTAGAAATATATCTTTTTATTTTCTTTTTCAAACATTTCATAAATGTATATAGTTTATTATTAGAAATATATTTTTTTATTTTCTTTTTCAAACTTTTCAATACATCTCATAAATGTATCTACCGGTAGATTATCACTAGAAATATATCTTTTAATTTTCTTTTTCAAACTTTTCAACACATTTCATAAATGTATATAGTTTATCATTAGAAATATATTTTTTATTTTCTTTTTCAAACTTTTCAACACATCTCATAAATGTATCTAGTTTATCATTAGAAATATATTTTTTAATTTTGAAACTTTTCAACACATTTCATAAATGTATCTACCAGTAGTTTCTTTTTAGAAATATATGTTTTGATTTTCTTTTTCAAACTTTTCAATACATCTCATAAATGTATCTACCGGTAGATTATCACTAGAAATATATTTTTTAATTTTCTTTTTCAATCTTTTCAACACATCTCATAAATGTATCTAGTTTATCATTAGAAAGATATTTTTTAATTTTGAAACTTTTCAACACATTTCATAAATGTATCTACCAGTAGTTTATTATTAGAAATATATATTTTGATTTTCTTTTTCAAACTTTTCAATACATCTCATAAATGTATCTACCAGTAGAGTATCACTAGAAATATATTTTTTTATTTTATTTTTCAAAGTTTCAACACATCTCATAAATGTATCTAGTTTATTATTAGAAATATATTTTTTGATTTTGATACTTTTCAACACATTTCATAAATGTATCTACCAGTAGTTTATTATTAGAAATATATTTTTTGATTTTCTTTTTCAAACTTTTCAACACATTTCATAAATGTATCTAGTTTATCATTAGAAATATATTTTTTTATTTTCTTTTTCACTCTTTTCAACACATCACATAAATGTATCTACCGGTAGATGATCACTAGAAATATATCTTTTTATTTTCTTTTTCAAACATTTCAACACATTTCATAAATGTATATAGTTTATTATTAGAAATATATTTTTTTATTTTCATTTTAAATCTTTTCAATACATCTCATAAATGTATCTACCGGTAGTTTCTCATTACAAATTTATTTTTTTATTTTCTTTTTCAAACTTTTCAACACATTTCATAAGTGTATATAGTTGATCAATAGAAATTTATTTTTTAATTTTCTTTTTCAAACTTTTCAACACATTTCATAAGTGTATATAGTGTATCAATAGAAATTTATTTCTTTTATTTTGAAACTTTTCAACACATTTCATAAATGTATCTAGTTTATCATTAGAAATATATTTTTTGATTTTCCTTTTCAAACTTTTCAACACATCTCATAAATGTATATAAAGGTAGTTTCTCATTAGAAATATATTTTTTTATTTTCTTTTTTAAATCTTTTCAACACATCTCATAAATGTATATAGTTTATCATTAGAAATATTTTTGTTTATTTTCTTGTTCAAACTTTTCAACACATTTCATAAATGTATCTACCGGTAGATGATCACTAGAAATATATCTTTTTATTTTCTTTTTCAAACATTTCATAAATGTATATAGTTTATTATTAGAAATATATTTTTTTATTTTCTTTTTCAAACTTTTCAATACATCTCATAAATGTATCTACCGGAAGATTATCACTAGAAATATATCTTTTAATTTTCTTTTTCAAACTTTTCAACACATTTCATAAATGTATATAGTTTATCATTAGAAATATATTTTTTATTTTCTTTTTCAAACTTTTCAACACATCTCATAAATGTATCTAGTTTATCATTAGAAATATATTTTTTAATTTTGAAACTTTTCAACACATTTCATAAATGTATCTACCAGTAGTTTCTTTTTAGAAATATATGTTTTGATTTTCTTTTTCAAACTTTTCAATACATCTCATAAATGTATCTACCGGTAGATTATCACTAGAAATATATTTTTTAATTTTCTTTTTCAATCTTTTCAACACATCTCATAAATGTATCTAGTTTATCATTAGAAAGATATTTTTTTAATTTTGAAACTTTTCAACACATTTCATAAATGTATCTACCAGTAGTTTATTATTAGAAATATATATTTTGATTTTCTTTTTCAAACTTTTCAATACATCTCATAAATGTATCTACCAGTAGAGTATCACTAGAAATATATTTTTTTATTTTATTTTTCAAAGTTTCAACACATCTCATAAATGTATCTAGTTTATTATTAGAAATATATTTTTTGATTTTGATACTTTTCAACACATTTCATAAATGTATCTACCAGTAGTTTATTATTAGAAATATATTTTTTGATTTTCTTTTTCAAACTTTTCAACACATTTCATAAATGTATCTACCGGTAGTTTCTCATTAGAAATATATTTTTTGATTTTCTTTTTTAAATCTTTTCAACACATTTCATAAATGTATATAGTTTATTATTAGAAATATATTTTTTTATTTTCTTTTTCACACTTTTCAATATATCTCATAAATGTATCTACCAGTAGATTATCACTAGAAATATATCTTTTCATTTTCTTTTACAAACTTTTCAACACATTTCATAAATGTATATAGTTTATCATTAGAAATATATTTTTTTTATCTTTTTCAAACTTTTCAACACATCTCATAAATGTATCTAGTTTATCAATAGAAATATCTTTTTTAAATTTTGAAACTTTTCAACACATTTCATAAATGTATCTAGTTTATCATTAGAAATATATTTTTTTGATTTTCAAACTTTTCAACACATTTCATAAGTGTATATAGTGTATCAATAGAAATTTATTTCTTTGATTTTGAAACTTTTCAACACATTTCATAAATGTATCTAGTTTATCATTAGAAATATATCTTTTCATTTTCTTTTTCAAACTTTTCAACAGATTTCATAAATGTATATAGTTTATCACTAGAAATATATCTTTTCATTTTCTTTTTCAAACTTTTCAACACATTTCATAAATGAATATAGTTTATCATTAAGAATATTGTTTTTTTTATTATCTTGTTCAAACTTTTCAACACATTTCATAAATGTATCTAGTTTATCATTAGAAATATATTTTTTTGATTTTCAAACTTTTCAACACATTTCATAAGTGTATATAGTGTATCAATAGAAATTTATTTCTTTTATTTTGAAACTTTTCAACACATTTCATAAATGTATCTAGTTTATCATTAGAAATATATTTTTTGATTTTCTTTTTTAAATCTTTTCAACACATCTCATAAATGTATATAGTTTATCATTAGAAATATTTTTGTTTATTTTCTTGTTCAAACTTTTCAACACATTTCATAAATGTATCTACCGGTAGATGATCACTAGAAATATATCTTTTTATTTTCTTTTTCAAACATTTCATAAATGTATATAGTTTATTATTAGAAATATATTTTTTTATTTTCTTTTTCAAACTTTTCAATACATCTCATAAATGTATCTACCGGTAGATTATCACTAGAAATATATCTTTTAATTTTCTTTTTCAAACTTTTCAATACATTTCATAAATGTATATAGTTTATCATTAGAAATATATTTTTTATTTTCTTTTTCAAACTTTTCAACACATCTCATAAATGTATCTAGTTTATCATTAGAAATATATTTTTTAATTTTGAAACTTTTCAACACATTTCATAAATGTATCTACCAGTAGTTTCTTTTTAGAAATATATGTTTTGATTTTCTTTTTCAAACTTTTCAATACATCTCATAAATGTATCTACCAGTAGAGTATCACTAGAAATATATTTTTTTATTTTATTTTTCAAAGTTTCAACACATCTCATAAATGTATCTAGTTTATTATTAGAAATATATTTTTTGATTTTGATACTTTTCAACACATTTCATAAATGTATCTACCAGTAGTTTATTATTAGAAATATATTTTTTGATTTTCTTTTTCAAACTTTTCAACACATTTCATAAATGTATCTACCGGTAGTTTCTCATTAGAAATATATTTTTTGATTTTCTTTTTTAAATCTTTTCAACACATTTCATAAATGTATATAGTTTATTATTAGAAATATATTTTTTTATTTTCTTTTTCACACTTTTCAATATATCTCATAAATGTATCTACCAGTAGATTATCACTAGAAATATATCTTTTCATTTTCTTTTACAAACTTTTCAACACATTTCATAAATGTATATAGTTTATCATTAGAAATATATTTTTTATCTTTTTCAAACTTTTCAACACATCTCATAAATGTATCTAGTTTATCATTAGAAATACCTTTTTTAAATTTTGAAACTTTTCAACACATTTCATAAATGTATCTAGTTTATCATTAGAAATATATTTTTTTGATTTTCAAACTTTTCAACACATTTCATAAGTGTATATAGTGTATCAATAGAAATTTATTTCTTTGATTTTGAAACTTTTCAACACATTTCATAAATGTATCTAGTTTATCATTAGAAATATATCTTTTCATTTTCTTTTTCAAACTTTTCAACAGATTTCATAAATGTATATAGTTTATCACTAGAAATATATCTTTTCATTTTCTTTTTCAAACTTTTCAACACATTTCATAAATGAATATAGTTTATCATTAAGAATATTGTTTTTTTATTATCTTGTTCAAACTTTTCAACATATTTCATAAATGTATCTAGTTTATCACTAGAAATATATTTTTTGATTTTCTTTTCCAAACTTTTCAACACATTTCATAAATGTATCTAGTTTATCATTAGAAATATATTTTTTGATATTGAAACTTTTCAACACATTTCATAAATATCACATTTCATAAACCAGTAGTTTATTATTAGAAATATATTTTTTTATTTTCTTTTTCAAACTTTTCAATACATCTCATAAATGTATATAGTTTATCATTAGAAATATATTTTGTTTAAATTTTAAACTTTTCAACACATTTCATAAATGTATCTAGTTTATCACTAGAAATATATTAGTTTGATTTTCAAACGTTTCAACACATTTCATAAATGTATCTAGTTTATTATTAGAAATATATTTTTTGATTTTGATACTTTTTAACACATCTCATAAATGTATCTGCCGGTAGATTATCACTAAAAATATATCTTTTCATTTTCTTTTTCAAACTTTTCAACACATTTCATAAATGTATATAGTTTATCAATAGAAATATATTTTTTGATTTTCTTTTCCAAACTTTTCAACACATTTCATAAGTGTATATAGTTTATCATTAGAAATATATTTTTCTAATTTTGAAACTTTTCAACATATTTCATAAATGTATCTAGTTTATCACTAGAAATATATTTTTTGATTTTATTTTTCAAACGTTTCAACACATCTCATAAATGTATCTAGTTTATTATTAGAAATATATTTTTTGATTTTGAAACTTTTCAACACATTTCATAAATGTATCTAGCTTATCATTAGAAATATATTTTTTGATTTTCTTTTTCAAACTTTTCAACACATCTCATAAATGTATCTACCGGTAGTTTCTCATTAGAAATATATTTTTTTATTTTCTTTTTTAAATCTTTTTAACACATCTCATAAATGTATCTACCGATAGATGATCACTAGAAATATATCTTTTTATTTTCTTTTTCAAACTTTTCAACACAAATCATAAATGTATATAGTTTATCATTAGAAATATTTTTTTTTAATTTTCTTTTTCAACACATTTCATAAGTGTATATATTGTATCAATAGAAATTTATTTTTTGATTTTCTTTTTCAAACTTTTCAACACATTTCATAAATGTATCTAGTTTATCATTAGAAATATTCTTTTTTGATTTTGAAACTTTTCAACACATTTCATAAATGATACATTTGTTTATTATTTGTTTATTAATGATACCAGTAGTTTATTATTAGAAATATATTTTTTGATTTTCTTTTTCAAACTTTTCAATACATCTCATAAATGTATCTACCAGTAGATTATCACTAGAAATATATCTTTTCATTTTCTTGTTCAAACTTTTTAACACATTTCATAACTGAATATAGTTTATCATTAGAAATATTTTTTTTTTATTTTTTTTTCAAACTTTTCAACACATCTCATAAATGTATCTAGTTTATCATTAGAAATATATTTTTTAATTTTGAAACTTTTCCATAAATGTATCTACCAGTAGTTTATTATTAGAAATATATTTTTTGATTTTCTTTTTCAAACTTTTCAATACATTTCATAAATGTATCTACTGGTAGATTATCACTAGAAATATATCTTTTCATTTTCTTTTTCAAACTTTTCAACACATTTCATAAATGTATATAGTTTATCATTAGAAATATACTTTGTTATTATGAAACTTTTCAACACATCTCATAAATGTATCTACTGGTAATTTCAGTAGAATTCAGATTATCACTAGAAATATATTTTTTGATTTTCTTTGTCAAACTTTTCAACACATTTCATAAATGTATCTAGTTTATCATTTGAAATATATTTGTTTATTTTCTTTTTCAAACTTTTCAACACATTTCATAAATGTATCTAGTTTATCATGATGATGATGATTTTCATATAATTTCATCTGTTTATATATTTTACTCTGGTGTAGATGCAAAAGAAAAATTTGTTGAAATTACGAACATATAGATGGGAAATTAAATTACTTTAATAGAAAAACCAATAAATGCAAACTTACACAGCTGAATGTTAGATATCCCGCCGAAGATGGATGTGTTGGGCCATTGGTGCAAATAAAATGGCAACACAGCGCATTTCCATTTTCTGGACTACATCCTGCTGGAAATCTAGTAGGATCATGGTCCTGCTCGATCAAGTAGGAGTTTGAGAATGAACGCAGAAGAAGAAGAATGTTAGATATGTAAAGAAAATATTCCATAAAACAAAATAATAGTAAAAGGACATAAATATCATAATTGTAATGAAATCTGCACTAAAGAATTTATTATACTTGACCCCATCGAGGCCAGCACCGTGAAGTGGTGATGGGGCTTAGTTCAGCCATCAGGGGCTGGAAACTAAGACTGGTCGGGCAGTCCCACACGAGCAGGACGATAGTCCGGTCCAAGTAAGCAGAGTGCTGAAGGCGGAGGCATCCAGCCAAAAGGCGTACAGATAATCAGGATGCCGCGCACAAAACACAATGGAAACATGTCTGTATTTATAAATAGTTATGGTGCCTGCCTTGTGGCAGACGTTCAGGCAGGGACGGTGCCGGGCACTATACCTCGAAAGGGCCCAACCTCAGTTACTGGAAGTCCTAACAGATCAGAACAAGTTATAATTCTACGTCTCAGAACAGGACACAACAGACTCCGCAGTCACATGTATACAAAGTTCAAGATTGGCAACACGGCCATGTGTACATGTGGACAGGCAGCACAGAGTGCCAAACATATACTTCAAGAGTGTTCTCAGCATGAAATGCTGAGGCAGACATATTGGCCAGAGGAAACAACACTGGAATCAAAGCTCTATGGGACACTGTCTGAACTACAAAAGACAGTGAGTTTTATTAAGGAGACAGAATTACAGATATAGACATGTTTCAAGTGAGCGAAAGAAGAAGAAGAAGAATTATACTTGATACAAAAATAAGAGAACATAATCATTTTAATGGAAAATATAGAGGCGCTGCATGCCAATCATGTAATACAAAAGAAGGTAAACATTCTAAATTATTCCAGTATTTTTTTCACAATGGAAGTAGACATGATTTTCAATTTATTATAGAAGAATTAAAGAAATATGAAAACGATGATCAGAAGGTTACAAGAATATATTTCTATTGAATATGGAAGTTCTTATAGAAAAGTACCTTCAATGACATGAGGAAAATATTAACATCTAAACAAATTACAAACAAGTTAAAAATGAGAATTATAAAATGCTATATCTACTCTATATTAATGTATGGCTCAGAAACATGGACACTAAATAAACAATTAGAAGACAGAATTGATGCATTTGAGATGTGGGTATATAGAAGAATAGGGAGAACATCTAGGAAAGAGAAGAAACCAAATAAAGAGGTGCTATAGACACTTAATATGAAGAAAGAACTACTAAGAGAAATAAAGATCAGGCAAATAAAATATTTTGGTCACATTAAAAGACATGACACCATATTGAAGACCTTACTTGAGGGCAAAGTCAAAGGGAAGCGAGCAAGAGGTAGACAGAGATACAAGTGAGAGAGTAACATCACAAGATGGACAGGTTACAGTCTAGCAGAATGTTCCACCAAGACAACAGACATGGGATGTTGGAGATCCGTTGCAGCCAACCTTCGTTGCGGAGACGACACTTGATGATGATGATAGAAAATTAAGATTTCTTGATAGTTATAGATTCTTGACAACCTCAGTTGATAATATTTCTAAAGGAATGTTAGATGAAGATTTTACATTTTTGAATAAGAATTTTAATGAAAAAGAATATAATGCATTAAAATATTTAAATGATAAAAATGAAAGAACATTCAAGGGAATTTATCCATATGAATATATTGGTTCTATAGAAAATTTAAAGAAACAATTGCCTCTAATTGAAAAATTTTATTCAACATTTAGACAAGAAGGAATTACAAAGGATTATATGAACATGCACAAAAAATTTGGAAAACATTCAATTGTAAAACTTTTCAAGATTATCATGATATTTATTTACAAACAGATGTATTAATTCTAGCAGATGCTTGTGAGAAATTTAGAGAATTCAATTAAAAATATCATGAAATTGATCCATGTTATTGTTTCTCTCTACCTGGATTAACATGGCAATGTGGATTAAAATATACAGGAGTTGAATTATAATTATTATCTGATACTGATATGATTTTAATGTATGAAAAATCAATAAGAGGTGGATTTTCAGATGTATTAGGAAAAAGAATGGCAAAAGCATTTTATAAACAAACACCAAATTATGATGATGGAAATAAAATTATTGAAGATTTTGAATGCAAAGACATTTTAGATATTTTAAAGAAAAAAAGAAAAGGAGAAAAATTAGATAGTAAATTTCTTAAATATTGTTATTTACAATATTTGGATGCAAATAATTTATATGGATGGTCAGTGTCACAACTATTACCAATAGGAGATTATAGATGGGAAAACCCTGAAAAGTTTATAAGACACACAGGAAGATATATAATTGAAGTTGATTTAGAATACACAAATGAATGTAAAAGAAAAATATTTAAATATCCTTTAGCACCTGAAGGAATAATAACTAAAAGAAAAGAATTATATCAATATCAATTGAATTTATCGGGTGAAGAGAAATTAGGAAAGGTTCCCAAATTGCAATTCGATTTTAAAAATTAAGAAAGATATGTTCTTCATTATAAAGTATTGAAGGTTCTATTTATCTCTTGGAATGGAAGTAAGCAAAATTCATAGAATTATTTATTTTAAAGAAGAAGCTTGGTTGAAACCATACATTGATTTTAACACAGAACAAAGAAAGAAAGCAAAATCTGAATCTGAGAAAGATCTACCAAAAAATATGAATTGTTCATTCTTTGGAAAGACAATGGAAAATATTAGAGAACGAGTTAATTTAAAAAAGTTACTAATAAAAAGGAGGCAATTAAATTATATTCTAAACCATCTTTTATAGACATGATATTTTTTAATAACAATTTTATTGGAATACAAAATATTAAACCATCAATTAAATTTAACAAACCAATCTATTTGGGGATGTGTATTCTTGATCTTAGCAAATTATTGATGTATGAGTTTTGTTATAATAAATTTACTAAACAATTTCCAGATAATGAAATTTTATATGGAGATACGGACAGTTTAGTTTTAAACATATATACTAATGATTTATATAACGAATTAGAAAATATGAAAGATGAATTAGATACAATGATTATCCAAAATATCATCAATTATATTCTGAAACAAATAAAAAATTTGTAGGAAAATTTAAAGATGAATTAAATGGAAAAACAATGGCAGAATTTATAACATTAGGAAGTAAAGCATATTCATTTAAAACATTAGGTGTTGAAGAAGAAAAGAAATAAATAAAAGGCGTTGTCAAAATCAACAATTAAAAAGAAATAAAATTTGAAGATTATAAAAGCTGTTTATTAAATTCCACAGTACAATATAACAAAATGTATACTATGAATTCTGAAAAACATGAAATGTTTATAAATGAAATAAATAAAAAATCATCACCTTTTGATGATAAAAGATAATATATGTAAAAATGGAATAACAACTTATCCATTTGGTTTTAATTAATTCTTTATTTCTTTTAAAAACTGTAAACATAAATGTCCACAAATTACTGTATTAAAAGTAAGTATTTGATCAGTAAAATATTGTATATCTCCTAGTATTTCACGAAGATAATCTATTAATTCTAATGGTGGTTGAATTCCAAAACTATCCAAATATATTTTATCATTATTATTTTTAGTTGTATTTTATACCATGCAACCCAATGAGTACCTTTTGTTTTATCAGTTAAATCGCCATCTAAATTCATTATTCCACATTCTTTTTTTATTTGATTTTTTTGTTCTTGAAGTTCTGTTCTTATAAATACACCTCTAAAATTTGGTATTTTTAATTTTTTAACAGCATCTAATAGTTGAAAGTTTGTAAGAGGTTCATTTGGTAATTTTATATTATCTATTTCTGCTAGGTTATCTAGTAGTCACAGAAATTAAAGAGAAAGGCCCCTCTTCTTAAATATCAAGAAAACAGAAGTAATGGTTATTTCAAAGAAACAAAATAACGCACCTTGCAAGATCAAAGTGAATGATGTATTAAAACAGGTCACCCAATTCAAATATTTAGGTACAAGGATTACGGCAGGTGAAAGAAGTTCAACAGAAATAAGAAGCAGAATAGGACAGGCAAAAACAAAATTCGGAAAAATGAAAAATATACTGTGTAATATGACCTTGTCATTAGAGGTGAGAAAGAGAGTTCTGCAGTGCTATATAACCATATACTAACATATGGGTGCGAGTCTTGGACAATAAACAAACTGGAAAGTGGGAAATTAGAGGCAACAGAGATGTGGTTCTACAGAAGAATGCTGAGAATACCACGGACTGACAGAAAAACTAATGTAGAGATGTTGGAAGAGTCAAATGCGAAACAGACCTTAATCAACAATATAAGAAAAAGGCAATCTTCTTTTTTTGGCCACTTCATGAGACAGGCAGGTTTAGAGAACATAGTCACAACAGGCAAAATTGACAGACAAGGTGAGAAAATATTAGACAGTTTGACAGCCTGGCATGGCAAGGAAACAACAATGACTTTGATAGATAATACTGTAGACAGAGAGCTGTGGAGAGCCATGATCGCCTACGCCAGTCAGCATGACACCTGATGATGATGCTGACTACGTTATCAGAACTTTGTTCTATCATTTTTATTATTATAAAATGACAGCAATGGCTGAAATGTTATACTGTGTAAAATGTAGAAAGAAAACAGATACTTCAGATTTAGAATATTCAAAAAGCAAAAATAATAGAAATATGTTACAGGGTATGTGTGTGTTAATCTGTGGAACTATAAAAATTAAATTCATTAAAGCTTCAGAAGTAGTTTATGATGGCGGTAATTTAAATATCTTCTTCTTCTTCAGCTTTCATTCTCAAACTCCTGCTGAATTCTCTTGTAGCAGGACCATTGTCCTACTAGATTTCCAGCAGGATGTAGTCCAGAGAATGGAAAGGCGTTGTGTCACCGTTTTATTTGCTCCAATGGCCCGACACATCCATCTTCGGCGGAATTTAAATAATATAATAAACTACCATTTGAATTACATTTACCAGGTCATAATTTTACAGATCCTGGAACTAATGTAAAGAAAAGGTTAAAAGATCCATATGGTAATCCATCAGATTTTACAACACAACCTTGGAGTAAACCAATTAATAGAGTTGATGAAGCTGTTATGAATCATGGCATCTATTATTGACAAAATGAAGATAGAAAAACTAGAAATGAAGTCTGTGATAAGAAAATGTTACAAGATTTAAATATTTTTAATCCAACTATCAGATAAAGACTTGATAAAGGAATTGTTAGTAATATTATAAAAGGAAATATTGCTTTTGGAATGGGATAGTTTTTATGAAGGATCCACTGCACACCTGGAACTGGATGGACTTTTAGATTTAAGGAGATAATCAATAAACCAGAGGTGGGTGTGTTCACTGTTCACGCCCACTGTCAATTCAATTGCAATTAGAAAATTCAAGGGAAATAAGAGAAACCCTTCAATTGTCCCTTGGTGAAATCAGGGGAGGCAAGCCAGAAACTTGGCAGGTAGACATCATCTAGTACCATTTCTGCAACAAAGGTTGGCTGCAACAGATCTCAACATCCCCTGCCTCTTGTTTTGGTAATGCACTCTGCTAGACTGTACCCTGTCCATCTTGTGATATTATTCTCCCACACGTATCGCGTATCTCTTGTCTACCTCGTGCTCGTTTCCCTTTGACTTTACCTTCAAGTAAGGTCTTCAATAAGGTGTCATTTCTTTTAATGTGTCCAAAATATTTTATTTGTCTAATCTTGATTTCTCTTAGTAATTCTTTCTTCATATTAAGTGTTTTTAGAACCTCTTAACTTTGTTTAGTTCCTTCTCTTGTGGCAACGAATACAGTGTATAGTATAATAACGTTAAATGCACACACAGTTTCGCAATAGCATTTCACTCAACCAACAAAATATATTTCACTTTCAAACTGAACACAATGATTGCAGAATATTTTGCTTTATGATTTTTATTTAAAACAAAATTAAATTCCGTATATTGTCATTTCTTGCATCCAATATCTTAAAGATGAGTATAACTCAATCTTTATTTATTATGTAACAACGATCTGGATACACAATACTGGAGATAGAGATACATGATCATATATGATTATATATAGTAAATATATATAATATAATATTCAGCCCATCCTTCTTTATGGAAGAGAAACATGGACAGTAAACAAAATTAAGTGTGCAGGATAAGGTGGAGTCATCTGATATGTGGCTTTTAAGAAGAACGATGAACATTTTTCCAGGCATGGACAGCCAAGAAAAGTAATGTACACGTTTTCAGTCATGCAGGAAGAGTAGAAAAGGACAACTTAAAGCAAAAATTAAAATCAGAAAATCAAGATTTTTAGGGTTGAAAAACAATTGTTTTGGAAAAACAGTTTTGATGAAAAAACGGAACTAGAACATTTAGTAACCACTAATTAGCTAATGTGTGATGTCATTCAGTGAGTTGTGTAAACGTCCTCCTGTAGGATGTGTAGATGTCATTGTGTGGCATGTGTAGATGTCATTGTGTGGGATGTGTAGATGTCTTTGTGTGGGATGTGTAGGTGTCATTGTGTGGGATGTGTAGATGTCATTGTGTGGGATGTGTATGTGTCATACTGTAAATGCATATAATATGCCATGTGATCTGTGTATAATATGATTCAAACTTAATTCCACTATAACTAATTTGACTTGGACTTCTTGGGACCAGAAGCTGGAGAGGCCTGCATATCGGGAGATACTTGAAGAAGATGTGTCTCCATTATAAACTTCATTTGTTTTGTTTCATTCCTTATAGCCCATGCTCTTTGCTCTATTTTACCTATTGTAGAGTGCATTAGCTCTCCGCCCTGCTCTCCATGAAATCCTAGACCAAATCTGTATCTGTCTAGCCATGGCACACAATGAAATTCTAAAATGTGCTGTTTGGGTATAACTTTTTGAGGAAAAAATCTTCTGTACAGTGTCATGTATGTCTTAATGCATGCTTGTATATCTGAGATAGACTGTGTGTATAGGGGATGTGAATGAGATACTAAATTGTGTATATCACTGTATGCATTGTTCAGAGCATCAAACAGGTTACGAACTTTGAATGCTTTCTCAATAATTGAATATGTGGATGTATATTCGGTTGTTGTTGCTACAATTGTCTTGGTTAAGTCAGTGTATACTGGTGTTGTGAGATATTTGTTGCAGTGGTTGCCATTGAAAGATCTACTGTGAAATGATTGTATGTTAATATGATGTTTGTGTAGTATTTCGTCTAGTTTAGAACACACTGGACCAGACCTAGTAGTAAGTGGAACATAAAGCAAGTTATGCAAAGTGTCCTCACATGCTGACAGTTTTGTCTGGAACACTTCCTTTTGAACAGGATCAGTTTCAAACACAACACATCCTTGCAAGAGCTCCATTTCGGAAGTCTTGCATTCAAAGAGTTTCCAGTTACTACCATATCTGGACAGTGTTTCTGCTTTTTTATTTCTGTTTTCACTGGTATCCTGTTCTATTGCTGCATCTATAGTGTCTGCTTCAATCTCTAAGAGTGTATGGTGTTTGTGAACTATACCAAGAAGAATGTGTAAGTATGGTGGACAGACTCTATCAATGTCAATATCTAACAATGGGGAATGTATACTATTGTGATAAAACTTTGCGTACTCCTTTCTCTCAAGTCCATATTTTCTAAATCTACGATTATCTGTGTACAGCATAGCAAGTGTTCGTTCATGAATAACTGTTTGAGGTTTCTGTATGTCTTTTTTTGCTTGCAAGCACCACAGACAAGGAAATGTGCCTTGAGCTCCAGACAATCCATATACTTTACATAAGAAGTCATAATCCCCAAACAGAAATGTCACTATCTTTTTCCCTTTCCACTCTATTCCCTCTAGATGTTTAATGTTTTCCCTAAGATCCGCTATCATAACTGTTAAGTTGTCATAAGTGTCTTTAATTTTTGCCATTCCTATCATAGTGGTATTGAATTTGGAATTAGGTCTGTCTATATTCCCTATTTGTAAAAAGGTTTTTAAACTGCTCTTACCGTGATCTCCTCCAAATTTCACCCAAATTTCATTGTCTGGTATGTGTCTATCGTGCCATGTCAACTGTCCTAAATTGTCGTGCTTGTCTAATATACTAACTACATACTTCTGAATATCTACAATTGATACATAAGGAAATACAACTTGCATGTTATCTACTCTAAATTCTTTTGTTTCTACTTGAACATGTTCAGACACGAGACTCTTTGCCAGACTTCGTTTACATCTTTCAAGGGGTAGATGCAAACCAGCCTCCTTCAAGAACTTCCTCTGGATTCTCAGTTGGCTCCATGTTAGCCCCGTGGCTTCCTTCATGATCAGTGCATTTTTCTCGTCCATGTTTATTTTTACATTTATTCCTGCTTTCTCACAAATTTCATATCGTTGTCTAGCAGGAATTTTCTTTAGTTCAGCAACGTGTTGCTTCTCTAAAGAATCTTTGGCCTGACCTGCAATATGTTTCCGTACACTGCATAGCAAATTAGTTCTTCTTCTTTTTGTTGGTGTGCCAATTAGATTTGTTTGTTTTCGTGGAACTATTATTCTTTGAAACACTAAAGGTTGTCCTCCTGTTTTGCACCGTAAAAGTTTATTAGGGTTGTTATAAAGCTTCCTTCTAATTAGATGTGTGAGTAATAATTCCTCCTTATTTGTCAATGGTTCTGATATAGGTTTGCTGATAGATTTTTTAAAACTAAAGTCATGTTTCATCATGGGAGAAGTGGCGCTGTCTGATGTTAACTTTCTGAATTCAGAAACTGTACATGTTGTAACTGCAGGAAATATGCTAGATATAGCAGAATCGTGTATGTTATTGGGTGTTGAAGGTCTAAAATATGTGGAGGGTGTGCTGGTATAACTACATTGTGGATATGCAGGTGTTGTAAATGTGGAAGGTGTGCTGTTATAGTGAAGATGTGCAAATGCAGGTGTAAATATGGAAGGTGTGCTGGTATAGCTACATTGTGGATATGCAGTTGTTGCAAATGTGGAAAATATTCCATTATTATATTGAAGACAACGGCGAGCTGTGGGTACTGTTAAATTTGTTGGATTGTTATTACTATTGGTGAGTTGTGGAGACAATCTTGCTGTCACTGGCATTAGAATATCTTCCTCTGTTTCTGTAGCAGGAAATAACACAGACACAGATACATCATGATCATTATCAGAATTATCAAAAACTCTCTTTCTTTTTATGCTGCCACAGTTCATACTTTGATGATGGCTACACACGGAACATTCTAAAACAGTTAGGTTAGGATTAAAATCCATCCAGATGTGGGCACTGTTAGTAGCTATCAATTTGGCTCTAGCTAGAGATTTACTATCCTTGTTGATTTTGAGTTTATGATTTCGCATTACACACTTGACACACAATGTGGTTGAATGTTTTGTTTCACTATCGTCCATGATATTTATCCCATAAATACTAGCCAGGTCACTTTGATATAAGCTACAGGACCGTGGTTTCTTCTGCATCCTTTTATCTTTCTTAGATAATGTTCTTCCTACACAAATTCTGCACAAATCATTCAAAAATCGCATGTGTAGTGAACTGCAGTGATCCATCCTGTTTTGAAAAAAATTTAAAAATATTATTAACACATTTACACAAAAGAAACGTATAACATATACTTATTACAATAGTAAATTACTTTTCTGTGTATGTGTAGCATGCAACGAACTTATTCGAACGGTTATGGGGATTCAACCGCGATTGATAACTATCACACAGAACAAGTTCGTAACGTTAATGCTACACAAAGAATGAATCTTTTACATGATCTAATTGCGCAATGTAACTAATTTTGATCATATTTGCACAAGTAAAATGAGATCTAACTAGATATACATGCTAAACTAGTGTTTGATGGTGGCATAATAGGTTTATTTTGGACTTAATATTTGCCGACAACCAATTGAAAAATTATCATGAAGACACGTTCGTAACGTTAATGCTACACAAAGAATGAATCTTTTACATGATCTAATTGCGCAATGTAACTAATTTTGATCATATTTGCACAAGTAAAATGAGATCTAACTAGATATACATGCTAAACTAGTGTTTGATGGTGGCATAATAGGTTTATTTTGGACTTAATATTTGCCGACAACCAATTGAAAAATTATAATGAAGACACGTTCGTAACGTTAATGCTACACAAAGAATGAATCTTTTACATGATCTAATTGCGCAATGTAACTAATTTCGATCATATTTGCACAAGTAAAATGAGATCTAACTAGATATACATGCTAAACTAGTGTTTGATGGTGGCATAATAGGTTTATTTTGGACTTAATATTTGCCGACAACCAATTGAAAAATTATCATGAAGACACGTTCGTAACGTTAATGCTACACAAAGAATGAATCTTTTACATGATCTAATTGCGCAATGTAACTAATTTCGATCATATTTGCACAAGTAAAATGAGATCTAACTAGATATACATGCTAAACTAGTGTTTGATGGTGGCATAATAGGTTTATTTTGGACTTAATATTTGCCGACAACCAATTGAAAAATTATCATGAAGACACGTTCGTAACGTTAATGCTACACAAAGAATGAATCTTTTACATGATCTAATTGCGCAATGTAACTAATTTTGATCATATTTGCACAAGTAAAATGAGATCTAACTAGATATACATGCTAAACTAGTGTTTGATGGTGGCATAATAGGTTTATTTTGGACTTAATATTTGCCGACAACCAATTGAAAAATTATCATGAAGACACGTTCGTAACGTTAATGCTACACAAAGAATGAATCTTTTACATGATCTAATTGCGCAATGTAACTAATTTTGATCATATTTGCACAAGTAAAATGAGATCTAACTAGATATACATGCTAAACTAGTGTTTGATGGTGGCATAATAGGTTTATTTTGGACTTAATATTTGCCGACAACCAATTGAAAAATTATCATGAAGACACGTTCGTAACGTTAATGCTACACAAAGAATGAATCTTTTACATGATCTAATTGCGCAATGTAACTAATTTTGATCATATTTGCACAAGTAAAATGAGATCTAACTAGATATACATGCTAAACTAGTGTTTGATGGTGGCATAATAGGTTTATTTTGGACTTAATATTTGCCGACAACCAATTGAAAAATTATCATGAAGACACGTTCGTAACGTTAATGCTACACAAAGAATGAATCTTTTACATGATCTAATTGCGCAATGTAACTAATTTCGATCATATTTGCACACGTAAAATGAGATCTAACTAGATATACATGCTAAACTAGTGTTTGATGGTGGCATAATAGGTTTATTTTGGAATTATATTTGCCGACCACGAATTGAAAAATTATCATGAAGACAAGTTCGTAGCGTTAATGCTACACAAAGAATGAATCTTTTACATGATCTAATTGTGCAATGTAACTAATTTCGATCATATTTGCACACGTAAAATGAGATCTAACTAGATATACATGCTAAACTAGTGTTTGATTGTGGCATAATAGGTTTATTTTGCACATTCTTATGGTAAACGATGATCTAACAAATTTGACACTGTATGTAAAGTAATGATATTAGGCCTACTAAATTAACATGAAGAATAACGAAATTGTCTTACCTGTATAAATATTGAATGTGCACTGGTCAAAAACAATGACAACCTAATAGGACTTGTACAAAAATATGAGGATGTAAAATGTTGAGTTGTGCTTGCAAATGCACAAACTCTGGCTGCTGTATAAAATTCGCAAAATTGAGAAACGGTATCTTTGAACCAGAAGCGAAATCCAAGCCTCCACGCGAATTATTTCATTCACCGCTGGGTAATAAATATGTCAGGTCTGTTACACCCCTTCAGGACTACAATAGCTGAAATGCCTCGTGTGTGGCCGAACTAAAAGTGAACATTTTTAGAATTGAATAACAGGTGTGACTGAAAACTAAAGAAAACTAAAATCATTTCAGGGAATTTCTGAATGATTTTTAAAAGAAGAAGATACATTTTTGTTTATATTTTTATAAAATTGGTGCATGCTTATTTATTTTATTATTTAATGATAATTATTTATATTTTTTGCTTCGAGCGGACATCATTTCACAAATTATGAAAACTAATTTTTTTTTAAAGTGAAAAAACTTAAAAAAGTGAAGGGTGTTTTTATAAGATGATATTTCTCTTTTTTTATTTTTTAAAGCATATTTTTATACTTGTATATAAACTTTTTCGAGTAAAAATATTTTTAAGGGTGAAAATATGTTTTAAAAATTATTTTTTATTTTTTTAAAAATGAGTGTTTTCATCCCCTATATATATATATATATATATATATATATATATATATATATATATATATATATATATATATATATATATATATATATATATATATATATATATATATATATATATATATATATATATATATATATATATATATATATATATATATATATATATATATATATATATATATATATATATATATATATATATATATATATATATATATATATATATATATATATATATATATATATATATATATATATAGGGGATATATATATATGGAGATATGGAGTTCTAAAGTATTGCATACAGTGGAGATATGGAGTTGCATACAGTGGAGATATGCAGTTCTAAAGTATTGCATACAGTGGAGATATGGAGTTGCATACAGTGGAGATATGGAGTCTTGTGGATATGAAATAAAGATTAGGAAAGTGAAACCCCCTATCCCCACAAATTGCACAAAAACGTGTAAGAGCTCTTCTTATTTTTTGTGTCTCCATGTGACTATGAAATGGCATCAATGGTATCTGCCAACAAGACGTTCAAACGGCATCAATGGTATCAGCTGTCAAGACGTTCATTGTTTGCGCAATATCATTTACCTACATCATTCATGTGTTATTGAAGCTCGAAAAAGGAGCAAAGAATAGCAACACTGTTTACACTTTCCATACGTGTCATAGGAAGCATTTAAGGAGGTTATGCGGTGGACTTGGCGTCATCATGTAGAATCAGTGACCCAAAAGTCATGCTGAAGTCGGATGTGCCAGATTGAAAAATGCAGCTGTAAGCCTGACACAACGTATTCCATCTTCGGACTACATCCTGCTAATCTGCAGGAACTGAGAATGAACACAGAAAAAAAAATTTACTTACACGAGATCCCAATCTTTGAAAGTTTGTTCCAATTCCTGCATGAGATCCAACAATTTTTTACGGAAGTAGGGCTCAAACCTAACATCATCTTCAAAGATCAGTATCTTTTGGTAGTTTCTGGCAATCATCTTCAAGAAAAACATCAATACGTTACAGATAACACTTTAAAAACATCCATACATTACAGATAACACTTTAAAAACATCAATACATTACAGATAACACTTTAAAAACATCAATACATTACAGATAACACTTTAAAAACATCAATACATTACAGATAACATTTTAAAAACATCAATACATTACAGATAACACTTTAAAAACATCAATACATTACAGATAACTCTTTAACACACTCAATCTCAGACCGGCCAAAACCGCACGCTATCCAGAATCATTTCCAGAATGCCCGTTTTCTACATGGTGATTTCATTTGTTTTTCTTCAGTTTCTATGTGACTATAGTCTAGTCACGCTAAATTTAGCCCTCATGTGATTAGCAGTAATTGTGGCTTAAATAGCAATTTACTGACCGTTTCTAACAGTTGTGGCTGCCGAGCTGTGAAAGGGTATTATGTCCTTTAATTTACTTCACAACTCAGTAAGAATGGACCAACATATGATTTAGATGATGTTGACAGGCAATTTTATCAGGGAATTTTACAGAACGTGAATGAATCAGACGTTGATAGGGAATTAGTTCAGGACTTAGGAGTTGAAAGTAACGACAATCCAGTAGTGTAAGCCTAAATTATGACATACCGCCCCCATGTCTGGTTGTACCACAAAATTTGTCTGCAGATGTACAGCAGTAGTGGATGTGTGTTTAAATTTGTTGAAAGTAAGAATATTCCAACTTTCTTTCGGTACATATTTTTTTACATGAAAAATGTAATTAGAAATGTTTTCTCTTATGAACATAGTATGCAAATATTGATTTTAAAAAATATATAAAATTTTTAATGTAGTTATATGTTGAACAAAGAACAGAGTCAATGTTTTTAATAAAAGGTCTTTGGTCGAAGTATCAACCTGTGTACTATTCATTGTAAAACTGATGTAGTCTATTTCAATATTTATTTACCATATGGTGCATAGTGTTACCGTAGCCTCACTATCACTAGATATGAAAATAATCAGATTTATGCTGCTTCCAGTTAAATTATGCTTAATATAAATGTTATAATTTACATATAAAAATGTCTCCTCTTTTTTTTCTGTCAAATGCCATCTTGTCCTCTTTTTACTGCCAAATACCATCTTGTCTTCCGTTTTCTGTCAAATGCCAGAATGAAGATTCCATATTCTTATTCTTCTTCTTCAGCATACATTCTCAAACTCCCACTGGATATCTCTTGTAGCAAGACCATGGTCCTATTAGATTTCCAGAAGGATGTAGTCCAGAGAATGGAAATGCGTTGTGTCACCATTTTATTTGCGCCAATGGCCCGATACATCCGTCTTCAGCGGAGAAGATTCCATATGAAGTCTGGAGAATGGATTGCTTTGTGTCATGGTTGGTTACAGCTTGGCTGCGTCTTTGAACCTGACATGTCCGAATTCAACATGGTATTTTTTGGTCACTTTGACCTATAAATGACACAGCCATCTCTACCCCAAAACTTTCTTAGTTGCATCTTATGATATATATAGCAGTACAGTGCAGATATTTTTTTTTTCTCCTTTCGTAACACTGTAACACATGGACACAAGCATTACTGACATGAAGAGGGAATGACTGCAAAGTGAGGAGTTTGTATTCAGGAAGTGGAGAAATGAAGATGGCTCATGTCTGTAGTGAAGACTGCAGGATCAAAAGAGAAATCACAAAACTATGACCTACTGACCTCTTCCCAGATTTGATAATGGCTCAGAAAGCAGCCGATTTCACCCATTGTCAGTGATCTGAAAATAAAGTGTACAAACAAAGAAATTATGATTCTATCTGTTTACAGAAAAAAATTTTTTATTCTATTTCTACATTCGTTCTCAAACTCCAACAGACCAGTAGTATGTGGTCCGCAGAACAGAATGTGTTGTCATGGTTAACAGCTCAGTTCTGCACATTTGAGCTCAACTCATCTGCTTCTGGGTCACTTTGACTCTATGGGATGGGACAGTTAACTCCATCCCAAAACCTCCTTAGTTGCCTATGGATAATAGGTAAGACTGCTGTAAAACTGTAGAACAACAACTAGTATAGCTAGTACTTCTGTGATAGTACCATTGTTTTCACTGTTTTTATTGTTTGTTCACTGTTTTTATTGTTTGTTCACTGTTTGTTTTGTATTTTCTTGAAAAAAGACCTTAACTATTTCCGTCCGTAAAAACGATATATCGTTGCAGATAGACATCCATTGCGGACATATCCACAATTATTCATTCTTGCAGATATTCCATCTAAAATTGCTTCGTTTGGATCATAAAATAATTAGCATTAAGTTATCTAGGTGTTTAAACCTTAGAAATCTGGCTAACGGAACGAAACCCCTGTGTGATTAGACATGTGTGACATATTTATTTTAAATTAAAATTTGAACAAGGTAGGTTCAGCTTTTCATAAATTAGCAAAATGGCTTCATCTTCCACTAGTAAGAGAGCTCAAAGATTTAGCAAACATCTGGTTTTATTATTCTTTGAGAGTTTTATAATTGGAGACATTATTTCAAGTGATGAGTTGGAAAACAACAATGTTTTCGATTTTGACAGTGAAGATTACCGACTTGTTGAAAATTGTAAAATAAATAGACCTAATATTATTTGTAAGGGAAGAATAACTTTAAAAAAATTATAAAACTACTCACACTGCTATTGTTTCCGAAGAATCAGATAGGTATAGTGACAGCAATGATAATCTTGCGCTGCGTTATACAGAAAATAGTTAGACCTAATGATAATATTGAGAGAAATAAAGTTAAACTTTGGAAATTCAATACTTGGGAATATTTATAAAGTTTCAGAAAATTTTGTTCAGTTCTGAAATTTGACATAAAACACACAAAAATGGCATAAAACACCAGGCAGATAGATTTACTTCAAATAAACTAATTATGATCAGGAAGTGGACAGTCAAGACATCTACTTTAGTAAGATTGGATTTTAGCATTTCAAGACAAGTAAAATTGAGGGTGAGTAGAACACAATGTTTGTCAATGTTCATCTAACATCCCTGTTTGTGGTGTAATTTTGGAATTTTAACCCTAACCTATGAGGTGAAACAGCTAATTCCTCCCCTCAAATCTCATTTGTCACCTCTTACGATATGCTTGGCACATAACAGATTTGTTATTATAATAATAATTTTTTCTGCTCTTAAGCCCAGAATACCATCAAAGGCGGATGTGTCTGGCCATTGTCGCAAATAAAGAGACGACACAATACATTTTCATTCTCTGGACTATATCCTGCTGGAAATCTAGTAGGATTATTGTCCTGTTACAAGAGAGAACCAGCGGGAGTTTGAGAATGAACGCTGAAGAAGAAGGCCCCACAATTCACAGGTGGAAATAAAGAGGGAAACAAAATGAGATCCCTCTTACCTTCCATGATATGGATCGGCAAAGTCTGGCAACATCTTGACTCCTTGCTTCTCCAGGTAGGAACTATTAAGTTCTCTGTATGGAATAGATAACATATAGAATGAACATTAAACGTAGGCAAGAATTATGTGCTTCGAAAATATGTTCTTGTGGCTGTGGTTGTCGTCTTCTGGTGTGTTCGTTCTCAAGCTCCTGCTGATTAGCAGGATGTAGTCCAGAGAATGAAATGCATTGCATCATGGAACATATGTGCCTTTCGGCCTGAGACATTAGACTTCAGCATGGTTTCTGTGTCATGTTTCTGTACCTAAAACGGTGGTTCTCAGCAAGACAGCAGGGACTTGAAGGAGGGGGGCACCGAAGAAATTTCTGAAATAGAGGTAAGGGTAAAACTTGTCATGTGGAGGGGGGCATATGAAGATAAAGACTTGAACAGTAACCAATAAGAAATATAGCGACAAATCTGAAAAAGTCTTGGTGACTTGTAAGGAAAGTCAGTGATCTTTTTTTTTTAAGCACAAAGGCTTAAAAATGACTGTGAAGGTTAGAACAAATGCAGGACTGACAAACCAGTAACATCTGCAGTTAGAACAAATGCAGGACTAACAAACCAGTAACATCTGCAGTTAGAACAAATGCAGGACTGACAAACCAGTAACATCTGCAGTTAGAACAAATGCAGGACTGACAAACCAGTAACATCTGCAGTTAGAACAAATGCAGGACTAACAAACCAGTAACATCTGCAGTTAGAACAATTGCAGGACTAACAAACCATTATTGTTTATTATTTATATGGATAACATTATCAAAACAGTAAAACACCACCAGACGTTTACCATTACTCAAATGACTTAATTGAACCACTCTTTGCTGACCATCAGTGCCTTTTCCACAGTTCAAGTGAAGTGCTGAAAGATCACATAAACCTACTCAATGAAAGCTGCCTCAATCACAACATGAAGATCAATAACGAAAATACAGAAGTAATGTTTATAGGCAGAAAACCCAATACAATCAAAATAAATGATCAACTACTGAAGTAAAGCAAGTGCAGAAATTTAAATATTTTGGGAGCATTTGTACAGCTGACTGAAGAATGGACAGAGTGTTGAGACAATAATTAAAAAGTCAACTATGTAACTTATGAACTTATACCAATTTTCCCGTCGAAGACGAATGTATCAGGCCATTGGCGCAAATAAAACAGAGACACGGCGCATTTCCATTCTCTGGATTACATCCTGCTAGAAATCCAGCAGGACAATGATCCTGCTAAAAGAGAAATTCAACAGGAGTTTGAGAATGTACGCTGAAGAAGAAGACTAATGGCTTCTAGGTTGACCCAGCCTAAGAAATGGGCACCAGATCTTCTGGGAAAGTAGCCGCAGGTATGATGTTGGTCAATGAAAAATACAGTCTTAACCACATACTCCCCACTGCGCCTCAATGGAAAAAGTGAAAACATGAAAACTCCTTTTTTAATGAATGTCATACTGCGAGTTTACAACAAAATTACAAATAACAGGAGAGAATTTGGTATTTATACTAACTTTCTATCTACAGCATCCACAATTTTGGCATCTATCCCCAAGTAGTCAAAGGCTGTCAGCATCCGAAGTCTTCTAGCCGGCCGTCATTTCAAGTTGATCATGTATATCTGCAAATATGAATAAATAAAGTTTTTAACACCAGACAGCCTAGAGAAGACCATAATGGAGGGGATGATGCCAGGGAGACGAACAAGAGACAGACCCAGAAGATGGATGCAAGACATCAAAGACCACCTGAACATGACAGTAACAGAAGCAGGAAGACTAGCTCAAGATTGACAGAAGCTTGGAAAGGCTGTGATGACTGCTACAGGATATGCTACCTGATGAGTATGAATGTTTTTAATTAACGAAGTTCGTGGTGGCTGGATTATCAGAACAGCAACCTCCACATTCTTCTTCTTTCATTCTCAAACTTCTTAGAGATTATCAAGATGCAGTCTGGAGAACGGAATGTGTTGCGTCATGGTTTACAGCGTCACTGTGTTATATGCACCTTTCGGTCTGACACATCCGATTTCAGCATGACTTCTAGGTCACTTTGACCATATACGGAATGTGACAACCAACACCATCCTAAAACCTTATTAGTCACCTCTTACAAGATATATGGAAGATAAATAGTGTTGCTATTCTTTGCTCCCCTTTTGACTACGAATTGGCCATAACAGACTGAGAAGTCACATGTTCAGAAAGTTGAAAATTTGTAGACAGACCTGTGCAACTGTGGACTGAGCCCAGAGACTGCAGAACACATCCTTCATGCCTGTCAAATCTACCAAGAAGAGAGTGAGAAAATATGTTTATTTTCCTACTGAGACGGCAGAACTTCCAGACTTGAGGGGTTCCATGGATGACCTGAAGCGAATTACACAGTTCATTGAAGCTATTGGCGCTGTAACCTGATATCTGACTGAAGAACAAAAAGCTCCCCTTTCGGGCCCTGAAAACACACTTTCGCTTTTATGGTTAAAAGCTCTGATATAACCGAATTGGATTAACTTTGCGACTGAAAGGAGCATAATTTTACCATAAGATGAACATTTTACGCAGCCAAAAAAAAAACTTAATAAATATTATAAAATACCTTTACAACTTTTAAAACTAAAAGTTTACCTTCAGTTATTTAACAAAAATGTATACAAACTACAACAAAATGATATTGTTTACCAACCATGTTATCTAACAGAAAATGTATACAAACTACAACAAAATGACACACAACTTGCCTGATAAAATCCTATGTATACAAACTACAACAAAATGACACATAACGTGCCTGATCAAATCCTAGTTTGTCTTTAGGCTTCTCTGGTATATACACATGAGGTGAACTGTACAGAGGAGGAACTTCTTGTACTGAAAATATTATACACTTTGTTCAAGAACATCATCAAGGAAATCATCAAGTATTGCTTACCTCCAGGATCAGCTTCTCTGCACTGTAGGCGAATCTGTAAGCGTTTAGTATGTCAGGTCTCAGATCAGTTAAATATTTACTGTCTGCACAAATTCAACTCTGATTCAATAAATACTTCACAAACACATTTCAGATCATCTAAACCATAAGTTCTCAACTTTTCTTGAGTCACAACCCCATTTTATTTAGAAGTAAAGTGACCCATGGTCAAAAACATTTTATATAAGGCTTTCAATATGGAAAAAATATTCTATATCGTTCGAAGATTGTTCAGAATATCTTCTACTTCTGCGTTGGCTCTCAAGTAACCAACACAAATTTATTTTTTTGATTTCCACCATGGAGCATGAAGTATGATGTGCCACTATTTCATTTGAGGCATATATAATTCAATACAATTTAAACACATGACATATTTAATGTTTAGCTTGATATTGTAACTCGTTAACAATTATGTCTTCATAATTTACATTTGAGTTTTTGCCAACGTATGTTAACCATGTGTGTGTGTGTCGCATCAGTCTATTAACCGAGAACACAGAAACTGCTCACATTTTGATGAGTTATATTTGGGTCAAAGGGCATGAACTCATGAACCACTAACCTACCATAAGTTATATTTAATATTACATAATCGCCAGTGTGTTGCAGGGGAGCAAAGAATAGCAACACTGTTTACCTTCGACGCATGTCGTAAAAGGCGACTAAGGAGGTTATGGGATGGAGTTGGCTGTCCTATAATAATTAAAAAGCATCTACATTTATGGAGAAAGATCATGCCACTCACATAGTCACATACTCTAACTTTCAAACACTGCATTTTGGCTGTCTGCTTAAGACAGTGAGACACTGACAATATCATAGTAGGCATTAGGAAATCGTAAGGGGACGTGAAAGTCAATGTGGCTTAAATTACTTCCCTTGTTTTGGTAGCGTCCAAGAATCCATTTTTTGCATCACGTGAAACACTGACCAATTGTAATTGTCTTTAGGTAATGCGACGCAACTTTATTACCTATAAAAAACAACTGTTTAACTTTTCTCATTCATTTGTGCCGCGAATTCAGTAACTATCCATTGGAAAAACGTTCTATAATTTTTACAGTTATTTATTAAACAAGCCCAGGTAAGTGATTTTCATCTTTGCACACGTGTATCCAATTAGTTTTATTGTGATAGTATAATTTTACATGTCTAACATATTTAGCAACCATTTCTCTCTTTATATACGAAATTTCACTATTTTTGGAAGTTCCCGGTAATTTTTATTGAATTTCTAAAAATGTTGTGATGTTGTTTCCACCATTATGACTTTATAGGTCATTTTAGGCTGTTATATGTTGCCGTGCCGTTAGTAGTCAACTATGATTTATAATGATAGAAAAAGTAAGTTATTAAATGTAATTATTATCAAATGTAAATTATTTAGTTTCTTTTATTTGATGTTATTGTTTACAGCCATATATTAAAGTCTTATTATGTTGAGTAATGCTGGGTACAGATGAGAAATTTTGTCATTGTTCCCTACTCGTGGAGCATCTGTCACCATGGCGATTGCAAGTGTTGTTTGTTAGTAGTGAATGCGCTCAATGTCAACTAAAAGTAGATATTTTTATGTAAATATGGTTATGCCTTGGTAATTGAATGTAGTAGTATAAAGATAATTTGTATATTTATCTCAAAAGGGAAAGTCTGTTGTATAATAATTGTAATATTGTGAAATATTAGTATATTTGATTGTGCTGAACCACATTGCGTGAACATTGCCATTGTTGCATTTTTTTTAAAATTTGTAACATTGTTAAAGGAAGATTATGTAACAGCAATTTATACATTAAATAATTAATATATTTCACACCTTTTATTTCTGGTCTCATATTATCTTATTATAATATAACAGTAACTATGGAACATGTTATTGTAATATTTTATATATTCGATTTTATTAAAGAATTGATAGTCATGGCATACAATAAAGATAAGAAATCTATGGAGGATCTGAGGAGACATCTTGAAAATTTTGTACCAGAGTATCCAGTGAAGAAAGGATATATTGCTCAGCAGCTACTTGAAAAGACCAGGTCTAAAACGAATAGAATATCTGAATTGATTCAAAAGATCAAGACTATTGTGCCTGCCATGGAACCAGATAAGTATCTCAATGTGAAATACCTTAGAATCACTCTGACTAATTTTGAAAAAGAAATAAACATGCAGAGAAGACATTTGGAAGAACCACACTGGTCCAGTCTTATGCAGCTACTTCTTGAACCCTATCCTATTCCATTTAAGGTTTTGGCTAATGAAAATACTTTGCTGCATCTTACGTCAGTTTATTTCTCGCATGCTCTTTCTGTTGTTTCTGACACTGCACCTTCTTTGCCAAGCATTATTGATAATGCACCTTCATTGTCAGTAGCATCCAATATCACATATTCTTCAGATGCATCTGATATGACATCCTCATTTACACATCTATCCGATATGCCATCTGCTTGTCAAGATGTATGTGATGTTGTACGTTTTTCTTCAGGTGTACCTGAAATGACAGATTCTATTTCAGATGTATTTTATATGGAACATGTTTTTTCAGGGGTATCTGATGTAGCACCTTCTTCTTCATGTGTGTCCCTGGCACCTTCTTCTTCATGTGTGTCCCTGGCACCTTCTTCTTCTGGTATGTCCCTTGCTCCTTCTTTTTCTAGTGTGTCCATGACACCTTCTACTTCAGGTAAAGTTTGGATACCTTCCCCTAAGAAGATGAGGTACAGCTGTGGAAAGTGTATATTCAAGCAACGAACAATTATGAACATGAGGGATGAAAATATTTCTTTGAGAAAGTTGATCAAGGATCTTAGGAAACAGAATCAAGAAATACATTTTCCTGAGAAACGGAGAAATGAGAACTTGAAGAGAATGCAGCAATCTATTATATCTTGGAAAGGAAAGTGCCAGAAATTGACACTTAGGAAGGCTTGTCTGGAAGCTTCCAAAAAATCTTTAAGAGATGCACGTGCGAAAATAAAGGATTTGGAAATGCAGCTCACAATGGTTGCCGCCAGAGTAACAGAACAAGATTTAATGTTAAAAAAAGCTCAAATTTTAATTGCAAAACAGGACAAGGAAATGAAAACCTATAAGCACAATACAAGTATTGAGAAGCAGAGGAATCGAAGACTCAGCAGACAGGAAATTATTGTAATTTAAAAAAAGCATCGTGAAGATATTGCATACATGGAGAATGAGCTGACGATTCTCAAGGAGGCAGTATCTACCAGCACTGTAGAAGTTAAGAAGAACTATAAACAGTATGACACACCCATACGAATGTGTCTATATAAGTGTTTGCTTTGCAATGTAGGTGTGAAACACTGTTCACCAATTATTGAGTTTGTAGGTAGAGTGCTGTTCGATAAAATCTTGTCAAGTGCACCACATTACACAGTTGTTGCAGATATGCCTTATGAAATAGATGTTCTGTCTGATATTATGACAGGGCAGCTATTGCACAAGGCATCTGTGATAAATCTAGCATGGGACGCTACAACACTAAAAGGCTCCCATGTGAATGAGGTGCATATTACAGTCACTGTTCCTAATGTTGGTTTGAAGTCTATTCTTCTAGATATGGAAGTGCTAGCAGGTTCATCCACCAATGACTATTTTGAGCACATCTCCAGCTCTCTTCATGACACCATGAGGAGATACAGTTCTTTTTATAAATTGTCAGTTGTGGATGTTAAAAATACTGTTTTAAAAAACATTAAGAGCACCATGACTGACCGTGCTAAAGTAAATCATTGTATAGCCCAAAGGCTCATGAAGGAGTTTAATATGGAGATAACAGAACTCAATTGTCATTTGCATCCACTGGATGGACTTGCTCAATGTGCACGAAAAACTCTGGATACACTGGATAGAGAGTGGGAGTTGTCTGTAGGAAGTGGCCCTATTGGATGTGTTGTGGCGGCACTTATCAATAGCTTATCCAAAATGAGGTGAGCATTGAGTGTTTTTTGTAAAAATGTTTTTGTTAAAAATGACCCTGAAGGGTTAAGGGTTTATGTGTGTGCGTATATATGTATGCATGTTTGTATGTATGTATGTATTTGCTATTAATTTTTAATTGTTCCATTTCTATAACGATGTGCAATCAATATCAACTTCATCTTTATGCATGTTTTAAGAGGCATGTCTGAATAATTTATTCTTTGTACTAAATCTTACCTTAGTATATGAATATCTCATGAGACAATGATATTCATAAATCTCAATTCCCTGTCAAAGTATTGTTTAATAACAATTTCAGACACAAAGATGGTGCTGGCAGCCAGGCAGGATTTAAGACATTCCTTAAGCAAGCTGGGCTAAAGCAAGGGTTAATTCTGCAATATGTTGGCAACAGGTTGAACATTCTTTTTCACATGTCAGCAGTAATATTTGAATTGAAAGATACACTGCTGGGTTACTTACAATCCAAGTGTGACCACAAAGGAATGCTAAAACCAGCAATCATTTCCAGATTGGAAAATCCCCTTGTTTTGGTCCAGCTTCAAGTACTTGGACTGTATTCAAAACTGCTAACAGGACCATGGATGCGAGCTATCTACGGCAACAAAGAACAGCACTGCAATCTCCATCCAGTGAGTTAATAGCAAATGATTTTAGAAAATTTCAAGCTAGTGTAAAAATTAAGTATTTAATAATCTTAGTGCCATATATTATTCATTATTTGTGTAATCTTTGCTTAAAAATAGCAGTGCTATGTATTTCCCCACACGTGCTGTAAGCTGGTTGATTGCTTAATAATCTCAGTGCTATATATTACTTCACATGTGGTGTAAGCTAAATGATTGAGAGTCCTCTTGTCTATGGGCGTATGCCCTTTCTTCTTGAGCTGTTTGTTTTTAAGTAGTAAATTTATGTTTAGGAGTGGAGGTAGTTTTTATTACATACAAAAATGTACTTATATCTTGGAATTGGAAAATATACATAATTGTAAACTATGGTTTGTTTCAACGCATCTGGAAAACACATCATCATATGCTGCTGTATGCTTCATGATTACTCTGCTAATAATATCTCACTTTTCATTCACCAGGTAACAGAAGGCTCATTCAAGATGTGCCAGGAATTCCTTAAGAAGGTGCAAACAGATCCATACCACTTGATTTCCTGCTTGGTGGAGGCTTTTGGAAATCCCTTGGAACAGGATGATCCCTTTTTAAAACTATGTAGCATTGATTGTTCTGTAGATCATGCATTTAGACAGGCTGTCTCCTGTCTGACTGTCGCATTCATCAAGAAGCTTGATATGCAACTAGCACGATATCTGTCTGGAGATCTTTCTGAGCCGACTGCAAATTTATTGGTAAATTGTAGTTCAGCTCCACTGCACAATATGCAGGCAGAAAGAATTTTAGGCATGATGGATGCTATGTGGCGCAGAGCTCCAAATGCAAACATAGGCTTCATTGATGGAAAAATTAAAGGAATACAGAATGATGTGCTTGCGTGGCTTGAGTCACTGCCTGAAGATGAACGCATGTGCCTCATAAATTTTTCTGTCCATGAAGCTCGCTGCGAGATGAATTTGAGAGCTCTGTGGAAGCAAGCAACAGATGACGCTAAAGCCAGGGGACAGCTAGAGATATTTAATAAGTATGATATGAAAATGAGAAAGAAGATAGAAGAGGCAATAGAAGCAGAAATTGATGCAATTATTGCAGAGACATCATCATTAAGTAAGTTAGAGAAGTTCAGTAAGTTAAGTTCCACAGAGTTGGGTTTGTTAGAGTTATTTCTGAGAAGTGATCCAACATTGAAGGGTAAGGTGCTTCATCATGTCTGGAATGAAAGTGGTGAGAAAGTGGCGTACATGGAGACAGTAGTAACCTTTAAGACAAAGACTGTATGTAAGAAAGTTGTGCACTATGTCTGCCTAGCCTGGCGTAAGCTTGATGACACAGGTGCCGCATCATTGTATGATTTGCCTGTGTCGCAGCTACTGGTGGATTATATTGTTGGTGACCTTATGTTTGTTGTATAGTTTGAATTTCTTATTACCTCTCTGTTATTTAGTAGTCTTTTTTACCTTTTGGTAGTTCACGTCTCTAAAAATTGTTGTTGTTGAGTATAATTATTTGTAATAGGTTTACACTTCACAATTCAATCTACATTTCACATCACATTCAAGTAACAAGTTAAATACAATTTTTTTATGTTGGTTACATTTCAATTTAAAATATTGTACACTATTGCACTTGAAAAGCAGTTGAATAATAATTGAAAAATTAGCATAATGTAGGTACATGGACAAAAATTGCAAAATAATCCTACATCATTAAAAATACTATAGTCGGATAGCCCTTGAAAATTGCATTTCAACTATACCTCAAGATAGTCTGTGCGTCAACCTTGAAAAAGTTATGAATTTTTTCCCAATTAATTTGACATCAAAATAATTTACATATAACATATAGGAAAATATAAATAAAACTTGAATACAAAAATGTAACTGAGCTGAAAATTTCCGAATTATCTTAGTTATTTACAATAATACAACACACAAACTATACATTTTTGTGTTCATGAAGAAAAGGGGCATAAGTTATGCATAATGTAATCAAGAGGTGCGTCTTGTCTTCCCGAACAAGAAAATGTATAATTTGTCATAATTTTTATCCTAAATAATTAATAAATGTGCAAAATGTATATGACACATTCAATTGCAATTATGCTAATGAGACGCCATTTAAAATGAATAATTAATTCTTGCTGTGTCGGAAAATTAGCATAATGTAATCAAGAGGTGCGTCTTGTCTTCCCGAACAAGAAAATGTATAATTTGTCATATTTTTTATCCTAAATAATTAATAAATGTGCAAAATGTATATGACACATTCAATTGCAATTATGCTAATGAGACGCCATTTAAAATGAATAATTAATTCTTGCTGCGTCGGAAAATTAGCATAATGTAATCAAGAGGTGCGTCTTGTCTTCCCGAACAAGAAAATGTATAATTTGTCATATTTTTTAATGCAAATAACTATGATATTCATAAATTAGTGGCTCGGTTCTAAGGCAGGGCCGCAACTTTTTGACAACTGTCATTTTATATTTCCTTATATGTTCCATGTAATTATCTTGAGGCAAAAATTAATACGAAAAAAATTCGTAACTTTTTTCAGAATTGACGTAGAGACTTGGTTGAGGTATCGTTGGATTGCAATTTTCAAGGGCTATCTAACTGTGGTATTTAAAATGCTGTACACCCATTTTGAAAATTTTGTCCTAATGCCTAATCATAGTAACTTAGTAAGTACATATGATGATCAACCATAACAGCCAACAGTATTTTGGCATTGTAACATCTCGCTTCGTTCATATAACTGTTATATTATAACATTATATCAATACATTCATTTCAAGCCCTGTCATCCTCTCCATTTTTTAAACATGCAATCATGCAAAATTCATGAAATAATCTTACCACAACCCTATGCGGTGTTTTGGATAGTCCAACTTTTCAATTAGTCCAAAGAACCACGGCTTAGAATGAGCTTTATTTCGAACTAAAGTTGCAATTACCACTGTAGGTAGAAGCTGTGGGGTGTCATCATTCAACTCTGCTCTAGCGAATATAGATTTTCCTATACCAATAAACTCTACATTACCTACAACAAACAAAAATAACACGCACAAATATAGGTATTTCAAGTTTGGCCAACACTGTACTGTATACTGAGCGTCGCCATCTTGATTATATTAAAAACCATAACATTTGATATAGTCTGCACGTGCATGCTCTCTGGGCGGAGGATTGGCGTAAAGCTCTTGAGAAGATAATATGCTTATTGTTGCGTTGGTGAAACCTCTGTGTGCTGCCGTGGACCGAAAAGAGGTTCAAATTAGTAAAGTGTCGCTGTAACATGTCATGCATGTCGTAAGAGGCGACTAAGAGGGTTTTGGGGAAAGTCTGTAGAGAGCTTGTGCTCCAACCCACACCCTCATAATACAATTCAATATTTAGTACAATGGACAGACAAAAGATAGGATCTTCCTCCTTTCTATTTGTTCTTTATAAAAACCTTCAAAAGTTCCACAAAACGAAATGATTAGCTTTTTTATGTATTACCCCCCCCCCCCAATTTCTCATCGGTCGTGTATGCAAGCCGCATCGCCCAAGACAGAGAGGAATTCAGAGATTTCATTGAGAAGACAACGTTCTGGAAAGAATACATCACATGACAATAACTTATGATGGTAAATGCAAGACCGAAATTATAAGCAGAATAGGACAAGCAAAAGCAGCACTCCATAAAATTGCGTTATTGGGGGACGGGTAATGTTTCATTCTCACCCATTAGTCAAAGAAACAAAACAAAATTCTGACGTCGGATGTTTCAGGTCGAATGGTGCATAAGTTGCAGCCTAGATGTAAAGCATGATACAATACATAGTGCAAAGAGTACCACATTGTTATCATTGCAGACCCTGTGTGAGCAGAAACCAAGATTCTAAAAGTACCCTCTCGTGGTGCACCCTGGTAACAGAAGCACAGCGGCTTATGCTGTGTTCCTTGCCAACACTTTTATGCTTCATGTCCGTGAATGTGAAGGTTGAAGATAAAATAATAACTTAGGGGGGAGACAAGCAATATCTCTGACATCTCTGCGCCACACGCATCGGCAATGTCGACCCATGGTGACGCAAGTCACTCTAGCTCTGTCAGCCGAAATGAATATACATTGTGGAGCGGCCAGTATCAGTGTCCCGAGATAGGTCTCAAGGGAAGTAAGACTGGCATACTATAGTGAGAGGGCAGCACATCGCTAGAGGGCAGCGCCACGTGAAGATTTGTCATGTGACGTATGTGTGTGTCATGTGACGTATTCCTTCCAGAACGTTGTCTTCCCAATGAACTCTCTGAACCTCTCTCTGTCTTGGGCGATGTGGCTTGCATTTTCTAGCGATGTATTCATGTTATCTTTAATGTCGTCAGTCCATCGTCTTCTTCGTCTGCCCTTTCTCCTCATTCCAGGTACTCTTTCCTCCATTATTTGTCTTTCTAAACAGTTGTGTCTCTTTATATGACCAAACACTAATAGATCTAGTCAATAAATCAAGTCATGAATATGGGCTGGATATAAATATCCAAAAAACAAAAACCATGATAATCAGCAAAGACACAGAAAAACAAGAGCTAAACATAAACATACATGGAGAGAAACTACAACAAGTAAAACAGTATCAATATCTTGGAAACATAGTCACAAATGATGGAAGATGTGAAACAAAAGTTAAAAGGAGAATAGGAATGGCTAAAAGTATCTTCAATTACATGAGGAAAATATTAACATCTAAACAAATTACAAACAAGTTAAACATGAAAATTATAAAATGCTACATCTACTCTATATTAATGTATGGCTCAGAAACATGGACACTAAATAAACAATTAGAAGATAGAATTGATGCCTTTGAGATGTGGGTATATAGAAGAATAGGGAGAACATCATGGAAAGAGAAGAAAACAAATAAAGAGGTACTAAATATACTTAATATGAAGAAAGAACTACTAAGAGAAATAAAGATCAGGTAAATAAAATATTTTGGTCACATTAAAAGACATAACACCTTATTGAAGATCTTACTTGAGGGTAAAGTCAAAGGGAGGCGAGCAAGAGATAGGCAGAGATACAAATGGGAGAGTAACATCACACGATGGACGAGTTACAGTCTAGCAGAATGAACCACCAAGACAAGAGACAGGAGATGTTGGAGATCCGTTGCAGCCAATCTTCGTTGCGGAGACGGCACTTAATGATAATGATGATATGACCAAAAAGGGGTAGTTTTCTTTTTGTTATTGTGTTTAGTAACCAACACTCTGGAATCTTCAATGTGTTTATAATATCTGAGTTTCTAATTGTTTCCTTCCATGATATTCTAAATATCTTTCTGTAGCATTTCTGCTCGAATGCGTTGATCTTCTTTGCCGCTGTTTTACTTACACAGATGTGAAGATAGAATAGAGAAAACGCTACATGGAAATCGGAACTAAAGCACTGTTCAACTCGAGACAAGCCTCTAGTCAACGGTGATTTAAAATATATGTAAAGACACAGACTTGGACGAGGGGTTCATAATATTGGTGAATGACACCTCGGCTAAGATGGCGAAGGAACTCAGGCCCAACTCTACTGTCGCGTTTTTCCTAAACCGGAATCTCATGGGGTTTATTGCTCACAAAGAGAAAGTTAACTCTATCATTAGCTGCATCTCTATCAACAGCAACGTATACATCAAGGAATGGACAAGACAATGTTTTTCATCACTCACCCGCATCAGTGAAGGTAAAAATCGGTGGAGAACTATATGTTCTGAAGCCTACAATGTGGTACCTCTACGACCCTGACGGGTTGTAGGTTTATAGATCGATAGCGGAATCATGTTCACAGATGAGGAATGGTTCAATACCTGATGGGTACATGAGCAATGCACCTAATTACAGGAGACAAGTACACTAGCAGCGGAACACCTCATGCGAGACAGGTGTAGTCGACCCAAACCTAAATACTTGATTACCGCCTCCCCGGAGACTGACACCCGGGGACATGATTTGGCCTTAAATTCCAAAGGCACAATGGGTAATAAATCGTCGCAGCGTAGAGTCAATACACATATGTCACCTGGCTAGAAATATGAAGGCTATTACGGGCTAAGGAAGCCCACCCGAATAACAGGCATGCCGAAATCGGATGTGCTGGACCGGGTGGTGCAAAATATCGCAGCTCTGCTGTGAAGTTGACAGCGCAACGTACATCACGCTCACCTGCGGAAATCACAGGGACATTCGTTCTGGTTATCAAAGAGCGAACGCGGAACAAGAAGATAGCACAATGTTAAATGACATCTACAACAGTGGCTATATTCCATCGGATTTGCTACAATCAATTTTCATAGCCCTACCAAAGAAACCTGGTGCAGTAGATTGCGAAGATCACATAACAATTAGTCTTATGAGTCAGATGACCAAGATTCTACTGCGCATAATAATGAGGCGTATAAGAGGAAATATGCAAATATGTTCAAATTATAGAACAATCGCCTTGATCAGTCAAGCAGTAAAATACTTCTGCACATTATAATGAAAAGAATACATAACAAGATGGAGGATGAGATCCACGAAGCGCAAGCAGGTTTCAGAACTGGCAGAGGCACGAGAGATCATATATTTAACATGAGGATGATCATAGAGAAATGTAGAGAGTATAACATCGAATTACATGCATGCTTCATAGACTACACCAAAGCATTCGACTGTGTCAATCACCATCAATTATAGGAAATAATGAACGATATGGGTTTCTCAAAACACATTACACGACTAATAGCAGAGCTGTATAAAGATCAAGAAGCAGCGGTAAAAGTTGAAGGTGCAAGATCGGAGTGGTTCAATGTACAGAAGGAGTAAGACAAGGCTGTACCTTGTCTCCATACTTGTTCAACATCTATGCGGAAAATATAATGAGAAATGTGAGACAAGAATCAATAAAGCCTGATTTCACACCCATAAATATAGGAGGGCTGCAGATACCAGAAATTAGATATGCAGACGATACAGTGCTATTAACAACAAACGAACACGACCTACTGAACATAATTAAGTCAACCCAAAAGTTTAGCGAACAGCAAAACTTGTTCTTAAATATGAAAAAGACAAAAATAATGGCAACTGACAAAACTAAATCAAGACCCAAAATTAATATTGAGAACTGCAATTTGGAAGAAGTGACACATTTTGATTATTTAGGAACTAATATAAACAATGCGGGGGACTGCGCAGTTGAGATCAAGAGAAGAACGGCAATGGCGCTGGCAAAATTAAAACAGATAAAGAAACTATGGCACGGTACTAACATAAGAACCAAATGGTTTTTACTACGAACATGTGTATTTCCTGTGGCGACATATGGATGTGAAGCATGGACACTAAATAAAACAGTGGCCAAGAGAATAACATCATTTGAATTAAAGTGTTATAGAAGAGTTTTGAGAATACCATGGATAGCGAAGAAAACAAACCAGGAGGTGTTACGAACAATTAACGTCAAGGAAGGCTGGCTTCTGAACACTATATTACAGAAAAAGCTAGCTTTTTTCGGTCATATTAAGAGACACGATGGCATGGAGAGAGTGTTAATGGAGGGGATGATAGAAGGCAACAGGGGCAAAGGCCGACCAAGACGCCGTTGGACAAAAGACATTCAAGAATGCCTGCGCATGTCACTGGAAGATGCAGGGCAACTTGCTCAAGACCGCGGAGAATTAAAGAGATCCATAGGAAAGACTACGTTCTGGAAAGAATATGTTACTTGATGATGATAAGAGGAAAAATAAAACCAGAAATAGCAGACGAACAATGCGGATTCGTAGAAGGAAAAGGCACAAGAAATGCCCTATATATAGTAAGAACATTAATGGAGAGGGCCATAGGAGTACAGCAAGACCTTTATCTGTGCTTCATAGATTATAGCAAAACATTTGACAAGGTGATGAAAAATCAGTATTGCAGGCATTGAAAGATCCAAAGAACACGAGCATGAATGAACTTACGGCCTGCTTACTATATCTCAGCAGTACCACCAAAGAAACAGTACTGCAGTGGATCCCAGGTCACTGTGGCATACCTGGAAATGAAAAAGCTGATCTCCTGGCAAGGAAAGGGGGATCACTGGAACAAAGAGAAAATGATAATACATACTATGAAAGTAAGACCATGTTAAAAGCAGAATATAAGGAAAAGTGGAAGCAAATGCACCCAACTGCAGAACCAAATGACCCCTACCACCAAATGTCACGCAAGGAACAAACCATCATTTTCAGACTACGAACTGGTCACAACAGACTGAGAAGTCACATGTTCCGAAAGCTGAACATTGGTGAGACAGACCTGTGCAACTGTGGACTGAGCCCAGAGACTGCAAAACACATTCTTCATGCCTGTCAACTCTACCAAGAAGAGAGGGAGAAAATATGGCCTACTGAGACGGCACTGCTTCCAGACTTGAGGGGTTCCATGGATGACCTGAAGCGAATCACACAATTCATTGAAGCTATTGGTGCTGTAACCTGATATCTGACTGAAGAACGAAGAAGAAGAAGAAGAATACTATTCAAGAACTGCACAGAATAGCTTTGAACAGACAGAATTGGAGAGATCTGATCTCTGCCCTATGCGCTAACTTCAGCGCAAAAGGAACATGAATGAATTCTCCTTTTAACTTCTCTTTCACATCTGCCATCAGTCTCAATATTAGGGTAAGGTGATACTTTGTGAATTGTCCCAAAGGCATACAATTTATCTCACGTGTGGCGTTCGCTACGCGTTGGGAAACACACACCTGAGAGTTGTGGAGATTATAAATTTCCTATACTAGCCGACACGGCACTGGACAATGATGAAAACATTTATTTTGTACGGAAGTAGAACGTAGCTCTTCTGTTTATGTTTACAAATCTGGATTAACTGCAACATGGCACCCAGGAAAGGTGTCTTACTGACACATACTGATTTTCCGTTGTACACAGTTCGTTCTCTGGATGAGAGACATTTTCTTGTCGCTGGTGGAGGGGGTCAAGCAAAAACAGGCGTTGCAAATGCTATTGTAAGCAGATGTGAAATGATGATTTGTAGTGTAGACTACTTTAAGTTTAATAAATTATTTTAATAATTTTAATTTATTTTTATTTTTATTTTTAGTAAAAAAAACTTAAAAGTTAGTAGACTCGAAGACTATCATCACTATGTTTTATGTAACCATGTAGGTAGATGTAGACTGTAGTAAGTCCGTTAGTGTAGCCTAGCGTAGGTAGACCCTTTCTAACTTTTACTTTTGTGTAGTTTCCTCTTTAGATTTTATTAATTAATTGCTATATTTATGAATAATGGATCAATTATGTATTATGATTTATATAGACATGTAAAAACATAGAACGCCTAAATAATTATAAATAATATTATTACTAATTATTGTTATTTAATTTACTGGCCAAAATTATTTACTGAAAGAGTCAAATGCGAAATGGACCTTAATCAACATTATAAGAAAAAAGGAATCTTCTTTTTTTTGACCACTTCATGAGACAGGCATGCTTAGAGAACATAGTCACAACAGGCAAAATTGAAGGCAACAGAGACAGAGGGCGACAACGTGAGAAAATATTAGACAGTTTGACAACCTGGCACGGCAAGGAAACAACAGCGACTTTGATACATAATACTGTAGACAGCCGGCATAGCACCTGATGATGATGACTGGCCTAACTAATAGTAACTATAATTAGCGCAAGTTGCTTTTAATTCTATGTTGTGACCTTTGTTATAGTTTCGTGGTATTTCCTAACCTTTGTTGTGTGATTTGGCAAGCTTACGGTAAGTACTTAGAGTACGGTTAGGATTAGAAATAATATTTATAATGTGTGCGCGCACCTCGCTACATGTGTAGCGGGCAGAAATACTGATCACTCAGTACAAATAATAGGAAATTTAAAAAAATATGTAAATTGGAAAAGAAACAGATTATCCGTGATGTTGCCTAGTTAAAAATGTAAACAGTTAGCTATTTATAGCACAGTGTAGAATCAAAAGCAACTTTTACCCTATAATTTACTAAATTAAAAATAGGTACTTAAATAACTATAATATATTATAATTGTTTATATATATTGCCTAATAAACACAATTGTAGATACTTTGACATCCGGGGTTGAACATGTTATAAAAATGTGCACTTTGGCAATAAATATGTGTCTATGCATTTTATTATGGCATCTATAGAGAGAAGGGGGTGTTCTCAGAAATTTTGATACTAAATTATTTTTTTACATAGAAAAGAGTGAATGAATTTTGAGCGGCAAAATATCGCGCATATAGAGACATCATTGTCTGTGGAAATATTATGTTACATTGAAGTAGTTCCAAATTTAGTGCTCATAGGTATGTTATCACCATTTTATTGACTTGTCTATTAGATTTTTCATATTTGTCAATAATTGTCTGTAGTTATGAGACCATTTTTATATAGATATGTATCATTATTAAGAATGTTAAACCATGCGGGAAGATGAACATAAATTTTATGCTTAAATCACCCATACGGATGTTCTATTTTGTGATATAGGTAAGTTATAACCATTTCATTAAATTACAGTTCATTTCTCACCTTTTTTAGTAAGTTCCGTGACCATTTATATGTTGATTTGTGTTACTTTTAATAATGTTAAACACTGTGGGAAGATAAAAATAATTTTTAACCTTTCGCATGTGAGAGGCCAAAATTTTGCCCAAAAAATTAACATTTCCAGAATACTGGAGGCCAAATAACACAGGGACGTTCTCTAGAAGACACCTTACAGAAGAAATACTGCAAACATATTTTACAACAAGAACCCGAAATATAGGAAAAAATGCAAAATTAATAACGCATAATCCTAGAAGTTGCCAACATGAGTATACCTAGACACAGAAAAACTACAAACCTTTCTGGAACAGAAACCTCCATGAGGCCTCTGCTGCAAGGTCCAAGTTGGAAACTAGACCAACAGAAACCAACATCATCGAACACAATAGACTACAAGCAATTTTCAAGAGAGATAAACTAAACAGCATTAGATCTGGCTGGAAAGAAAAAAACAGCAACGGTCAATATGGAAAAATGACTCAACTAAAATGTGGTGCCTAATCAAGGTACAATTTCTGCTAGCCTGCATCTCTTCGTCACCCATAGGGAATATTTTGTCAGCAGACAAAAGTATTAAATCGAGGCTAGATATGCAGTGACAGTGATGTTTTTTTTAAACAGGTGACAGGTTGTCAGCCTATCCCCCAACTTTTCTTTGCTGTCTCCTACGATATGCCTAGAAAGACAATGGTGGACCTATTCTTTGTACTCTGAACTAAAAATTCAGACTTCAGTTGTCACATGGGCTACAAAGCTTCTTCTTCTTCTTCTTTCGTTCACTTGAAACATGTCTATATCTGTAATTCTGTCTCCTTAATAAAACTCACGGTCTTTTGTAGTTCATACAATGTCCCATAGAGTTTTGATTCCAGTGTTGTTTCCTCTGGCCAATATGTCTGCCTCAGCGTTTCATGCTCAGAACACTCTTGAAGTATATGTTTGGCACTCTGTGCTGCCTGTCCACATGTACACATGGCTGTGTTGCCAATCTTGAACTTTGTATACATGTGACTGCGGAGTCGGTTGTGTCCTGTTCTGAGACGTAGAATTATAACTTGTTCTGGTCTGTTCATAATATGATAGTCATCTTGTGTTGGTGTTTGTGGCTTTCTTATTGACTTGATCATCTGTTTTTTCTGATGGTAGGTGATTGGTATATCTGGTTGGTCTTCGGCAGCACCTTCCTTAGCCAGTTGGTCTGCTTTTTCATTTCCTGGTATTCCACAGTGAGAGGGTATCCACTGCATGGTTATCCTGTACTGGTAAGACAATTCGCTAAGTAGTTTTTTCAAGTCTGTTAGTTTTTCAGACTGGAGAGCTTGAAGCACTGACCTTGCATCTGTCAGGAATACCACAGGCTGTAGTTCAGAGTTGGAGTTCAGCAGTTTTTTAGCTGCCACAATAATTGCCTGGATTTCTGCATCATAATTATTGCAGAATTTTCCTGTCGGTGTTCTGATTGTATCTCTAGGCTTGTGTGGATATTCTATATATACACCTGCACCTCCATTCCTCACGGCATTCTGTGCTGACCCATCTGTGTATACTCTGACCCATATATCTTGTGGATATTCCTCATCCAGGAAACTGAGGGTGACTGTCCTTCGCTGCACACTGTTCTGTTCGTCCTCGCTTAGTATTCCTTTCACATGGGTCTGAATGTATATTGGCATTCCATGCCTTTCACTCCACGGGGTTTGTTCTGGTACAGGCCTTAAGGGGCTGTCAACTTCAGGTAGGTCTGTAAGTTGTCTGCGGAGTCGTTTAGCTTGATGGATAAAGCTGCTTCTTTTCAGTCGTCCCATTGCTAGATTTTGGAATCTTTCCTTCATTGGATGACTTGGCATACACTGAAACTTTTCTGCCTGAATTAGTACTTTTGTGTCTCTGCGTTCACCAAGTGTTTGCATTCTTCCCATTTTCTGCATCTCTGCTATGGGTGTTGATTTCATTGCTCCCAACATTATTCTAAGTGCCTGGTTTTGCACTTTATCTAGATCTTGTAATGTTGTGTTTGATGCAGGACACCACGCAGCTGAACCATATTCCAGGTGTGGTCTTATGCCTTGCTGATAAACTTTACTGAGTATATTTCCACTGGCTCCCCATGTGGTTCCACTTAGTTTTCTCAGGATAGCTAGCTTCCTCCTGGCTTTTGTTGTTGCTTTGTTTATGTGCTGCTTCCATGTCAGCTTATCATCAAAAGTAACTCCGAGGTATGTGGGTAGTTTGTCTTCTTTCAAGAGCTCTCCATCTATCTTGATATGACCAGCTTTTTGTTTTGGTGAGAGGGTAAAGAGTGTAGTGCTGCACTTATCTGTGTTAATGCTGACGCACCATCTATTTGCCCATAAGGTTAGGGCATCGATAGCTCTTTGTATTTGTTTAGTGGCCACTGTTGCATGTTCTTCCGTGCACCAGATCACCAGGTCGTCAGCATACATTGCCACTTTGATCCCGTGTGGTAGTTCAGCAACTAGGTCATTGATGTAAACCAAGAAAAGTGTGGGTGACAGGACTCCTCCCTGGGGGACTCCATGACGCAGTAGAACTTTCTTGCTCTTGCGACCATCTAATTGTACCCTGGCTCTTCTATTATGCAGGTATGCTTTTACCCATTTGTACATTCTTGAGCTAACCCTGCAATTTCGCAATTTCTTTAGGAGCCCTTCTTTCCAGACCTTATCAAATGCTTTCCTGAGGTCTATCCATGCTGCTAGTACCAGTTTCTTTTCTTGGAAGGCATCCTCAATCTCTTGGGAGAGGTAGGTTGCCTGATCTTCAGTAGAGTAGCACTGTCTGAAACCTGCTTGCTGTGATACCAGAAGGTTTTCACTTTCAAGGTACCACTGCATCCTAAGATTGATAATGCGTTCCATTGTTTTACATAGACAGCTTGTGAGGCTGATGGGCCTGTAGTTGGAGACTGTGTTGCCATCTTTTCCTGATTTGAGGAGTGGTATCATTATTGCTTCTCTCCACGCCTGTGGTACATTACCTGTGGACCAGCTTGTGTTAAAGATCTGCAGTAGCTTTGCTCTTGCTGCAATTCCCAGGTTTCTAATCATTTCATTGGACACTCCATCAGCTCCAGGGGACTTTTTCATTTTCAATTTGGATATTGCATGCTCCAGTTCTCTCATTGTGATTGGTGCCTCCATGACGTCAGGTATAGGTTCGCCTTGTCCAATATTTTTCTGGTTCTCTCGAACCTCCTGTTGTTTGTCTGGGCTGACTTTGACGTTATTGTCTTCTGCAAAGGAATCTGCAAAGTAATCAGCTGCATGTTTACCTGTTAAAATGTTTCTATCTTTATAAAGTGTGATCCTCTTATTTCTCCCTGTACCTTCATCATTTAGTTGTTTTACAAGTTTCCATAATTTCCTAGTATCTCTTTCTAGGTTCAGCGACTCTGTTTTTTCTTTCCAGCTGCTCCGCCTGGCTTGTAACTTGGCTCTTTGAAATTTAGCCTTTGTTTGCTGATATTTGTTGTGATGTTCTTGGCTAGGTCTGTTCTCAGCCTGCTGTCTAGATGTTTCCATCTCATTTTGCAGCTTTTCCAGTTCATCATTCCAGTAGGGTTTGTAGTTTTTGCGTGCCCCCCTGGGTATGGTTTTACTAGCAGCTTGTAGTATACATCTATTAAATTCACTCACTGCTCTATTGATGTCTTTGTCCAAGTTCATGTCCTTAGCTAGAACACTGGTTAAATGCTGGTACATTTTCCAGTCTGCTTTTTTATAGTTCCACCTAGTGAGCGTGCTGCTGTCCTTGGAAAATTCATTGTGGATTTCCAGAAATACTGGTCTGTGGTCACTACCTCCAAGCTGCTTTCCAACAACACGTGTGATGTTCCATTCCAAGCCAGGTGAGTGGAATGCCAGGTCTGGTGTAGAGGTGGTGTGCCATGCTCTCGAGTAGAAGGTTGGCGAGTCTGCTGGCTGGTTAATAAGGATGGGATTATTTTCATCCTGCCAGCTCTCAAGTTCCTCACCTCTCTTGTCGATATGATCGTAGCCCCAGCTCTGAGAGTGGCTGTTGAAGTCACCACACACCATAAGTCTCTCTTTGTCTGGAATTGTGTCTAGTGCCAATGGTTTATCATTTGGGCAGTAGTAGTTCAGGAGATGGAATTCTGCACTGTCTGTTTTTAGGTGGAGCATCTGGTATTCTGCCCCTTCCATATATACTTCAAGCTGACATGCGCTGATATTGTTTTTAACAAGTGTCAGAATTCCACCCTTTCGCCTGTCCTTTCTGTCAGACTGGTAGCACTGGTAGCCTCTGATTTTGAAGGCTATGTCGCTGCTGAGGTGTGTTTCTTGGATACAGCATATACTAACTTGTTCTTCACTGAGGACATTTTCAAGTTCCAATTTTTTGCTGTATCCATCTCTTTTACTGTTGACACCCTCAGCATTCCAGTGCATTATTTTTATTGGTTGTTTGTTTGTTTGGCCAGTAGCTCTATTCCCTTGCCTCCTGGCTCCTCGGGGCAATTGAGAAGGACTTCCAGTAACTGAGGTTGGGCCCTTTCGAGGTATAGGGCCCAGCACCGTCCCTGCCTGAACGTCCGCCACAGGGCAGGCACCATAACTATTTCTAGATGTAGACATGTTTCCATTGTGTTATGTGCGTGGCATCCTGATTATCTGTGCGCCTTTTGGCTGGATGCCTCCGTCTTCAGCACTCTGCTTACTAGGGCAGGACTATGGTCCTGCTCGAGTGGGACTGCCCGACCAGTCTTAGTTTCCAGCCCCTGATGGCTGAACTAAGCCCCATCACCTCTGCACGGTGCTGGTCTCGATGGGGGGCTACAAAGCTAAAACATAACAAAATATAATTATGTTTCAGTTAGTTTTTAATCAAAAACATATTCTTCATACATTTACAGGAGATTTATGAGCTGAAAGCAACCAAAGATGGTACAACAAGTTCTAGCATTTGTCGACATGACACGGGTATTCGGGCCGTAATGAATAGCTCTTCATATTATGATGGTAGGAATCACCACTTAGCCACTGGGGAGGATGAATTATGTCACACGTATTCAGTTAAATACAAAGTCATTACACCAAGCAAGACTGATACAGGTGAGCTTGTCTTTAGTGTTTCATTCATGTATGATTGTCTCATGGCTGTGACAACAGGCATATACTGACACACATCTACTAAACTTTCACTCTATAGAATGTTAGTACTGTCTCCTTTTTATTCTGTCAGTACTGTCTCCTTTTTATTCTGTCAGTAATGTACTTATTTATTCTGTTAGTACTGTCTCCTTTTTATTCTGTTAGCACTGTCTTCTTTTTCTTCTGCGATCAATCACTATAATAATAATAAAACCCATAATCCATCAGTGTCGTAGGGGTGTCACATTGAGACATTCTGTGCAGAAATATCTTCACGCAACTCTATCCTCTATCATACTGATGAGTTTGGAAACTTTACACCCTGTCCAGTTCTTGATATTATCCAGCCATGTCTTTTTATGTCTACCTTGTCTTCTTCCACCCTGTACCATACATTGAAGAACATCTCTTGTCATCGAGGAATGTCACATCATGTGCCCGTACCACCGGAGTTTGCGACGTTTCACGATTGTTAACAGTGATTCTTGTTGACCCGCTACTACATTAATTCTATCATGCACAAACACATTGTTCTTACGTTTTCAGTAACAGATACCCAACACATGTCTATAGCATTTATTTTCAAATGTCTGGTTTCTTCTCTGTAAGTTCACAATTAGAGTCCATGTTTCACAGCCATATAGAAATAGTGACAAAACCCAAGATTTATGTAAGTTAATTTTAAAATGGTAGGGATCCTGCTTTTCCAAATGGCCGTTAACATTGTTATGGCGACCATGGCCCCTATGCATCGTCTAATAGTGGCGTGTATTAGATTGCTGTGGTCCCCATAATTTTGTTTGCATAGACGCTTTTGTGGGTCAGACTTTCTCTGTGAGCAGCGAAACGGGGAATTCCTGTAGTAAATGCTCTGGTGTCTATATTGTTGCTTTATTGATGCATGCTGCTGTGTCGTTGATGATAATTCTGTATGTGTGCTTGTATTCAGCAGCGTCCCGTTCTCAGTTAAAATTTCTAAATTTGTTTGTTTCTGTTCAATTGTTGATGTTTCTTTGCTCTTGGTATAGTTTACATTTAGATTTCTCCACTGACATCTCATAGATTGTGTTTACAGAACCCTTACTTCCGTGAAACTTTGAGGTACGTGGGACTGAGGGAGATTACCTCTCATTTATGCCAATTTGTCTTTCATTTTCCTTTCAAGAGATGCCACAGTGAGCTGGTATACATTGTAGTGTTAATGTAGTTTTCCTAGATAATTCAGAGATGTTTTATCCAATGTTGTGAATGAGTTGTTTTGCTTGGTGTGTTAGATGGTTTGTAAAACTAATTTTGAATCACTGCAATTTTTTGATTGTGGAACATTTGAACAGCTGTATGGCAGTTTCCTCTACCCATAAATGTGTACAGAACCAGTTTCCTCTACCCATAAATGTGTACAGAACCAGTTTCTAAATGTTCATTCTATAATATTTTATTACTGTTAGTCATTCCTATATTTGAGTAATTTTCTGTTCCATTCTTTTGCACCATCTAGTCTTTTTGATGTATATGTGCCTTTTTTCTATATTTTTGTCTTTTTTTGTCTTCTATTGTGCCCATACATGCATATAACAAAATGAGATCAGGGTACAAAGCCAGGGGAAGACCATGAAAAAGACAATAGAAAATGTCAGGGGCATCCTGAACAAACACGGTCATAGCACAGCTGAGGCCACACATCTGGCTTTAGAACGCAAGCTCGACCTCCAATCACCCCTACGCTTAACGGCAAGAGTGGATAACAATCCACCTGGGGAAAGACAATAGACAATTGTGTCTTCTGTATATTTATCTCTTTTCTGTATTGCCTCTTGTGAATTTTGTCTCTCTTGTATATTGTGTCTTATTTTCTGCATTTTTGTGAAGTATGTCTCTTTTCTATATTTTTTGTTTCTATGTATTTTTGTCAATTTTATGTATTGCCTCATCTGTAATTTGTCTGTTTTCTGTATTTTTTCATATTAAAACTAGATAAAGTTGACGGTGCAAAGAAACGAAAACAAGAGAAAACTGGACATGTAAATAATGTTGCAGCTGATGGTGTGCCAGATAAGCAGTTGACATTCCAAATTGAAGAAACGGGTAGTGTAGTCTCAGACTTCTCAAAAGATGGAGGCTTCCAGAAATGTGTTCGGTTTTCACCAGACTTTAAGCATCTTGCTACAGGTGGCGCAGATGGTTATTTGAGAGTGTGGAAGGTAAGATACTATTTTATGACTAAGGTAATTTTGCTGTAAGGTGTTGCAGGATTGAAAGATGATAGGTTTTCGGGCTATGGCATGTTTGGTTGCTTGATATGCAGTAATATTGTTACCTCTCAGAATATTGGTAACAGAATGTATGGTAACTCTTTCAATCTGCCTTCTTCTTGGTCTTCCTCTGTATCTTGTTGTTTCCATTTTCATATTGTATGCTCTTGCTGCTGGCCAATACGGGTTCATTCTCATTGAGTGGTTGGGCCCATTTCAGTCTCTGTTCTTCAATATAATTGACCACAGATGTTGTTCCAACAGTTCTTGTGATCTTTTTATTTCTCGCATCTCACATGATCTCTTCTTGTCCTGTTTGCTGCTTCTCTTAGACATCTCATTTCACACGTAGTAAGCTTACTCTCCTGTTCATTTATTAGTGTCCATGTCTGATACTATAGCACAATGTTGTATGAAGAGTGAATTTATGATTTGCCTTTTGGTTTCCATCGGGATATATTTATGTCTCATAATTCATGTAAGTTCATACTTTACATAGTTGGCTTTTTAAAAATTCTTGTCTTGAGTTCTCTCTCCAAATTATGGTAATTTAATATACTTTATCTCTTCTCCCATAGTTTCACAGCAAAATATATGTTGCCAAAAGTTTTTCCAAATCTTTAAGACATGGGCACTTATCCTTGTATTTCTAGCATCTCAGTGGGGAGTAAAGAATAGCTATACAGTGGCCTGTCATAAAAGGCAAATAAGAAGGTTTTGAGAGTATGGTTAATTTCCCCCAATCTGTAGGTTAAAGTAACCCAAAAGTCATAGTCATATCTATCAGGTCAAAAACATGGATAACATAGTTGTGCTGTAAACCATAACAGACAACATTTCTGCCTGTGTGTTGCCAGGGCCTGAGAGGGGAACAAAAAATAGCAAACTTGCTTACCTTCCATGCATGTCGTAAGAGGCTGTCCCATCCCATATAGGGCCAATGACCCAAAGCCATGCTGAAGTCGGGATGTGTCAGGACAAAAGGCGCAGATATTGCAGCAATGATGTAAACCATTACACAACGCATTCTTTTCTCCGGACTACATCCTTCTAATTTGCGAGTTTGAGAGCAATGCTGAAGAAGACAACTCTGTGTCTTTCAATTGTTATTTAGATTTATAAATCAAATAGTATGTGTGTTTACCTTTTCCCAGAGACAAAGGGAAGCAAACAGCAGCAACACTGTTACTTGCTGCTCGTGTCGTAAATAATTTTTGACAAACAATTTTTGGGGTGGGAAGTTGGTTGTCCTGTCATATAGAGTCAAAGTAACCCCGAATAGAAGCTACTATGGTAATTTTTTTTTAGTTTCCATGTTGACATGGTTAAATAGCCAATTGAGTTGTCGTTAATATTAAAGGTAAATTTGATGAGACAATGGTCCCCTTAGAATTCAATGGTCACTTCTAGGATTTCCTCTATGTTACTTTAGTCAAATTATCTGTTTCAATACCTAAATGTAGGTTTTCAGAAACTGAAGGCTGGAAGATCCACGGTCAGTACAACCACCACCAGGCTGTTTTTTAATGCTGTGATTTCATGATTATTCCCATTTATCTGGTAGTAACACTATTATTTATCTATTTCCATGGACCTATTTCCAAAGTTGTTTAATTTATTTTTGATATATCTTTTCCAGTACCCAGAGTTGGTGAAACTTTGGGAGGTACCTGCACACACTAATGAAATTGATGATTTAGACTTCTCTCCATTTGGCACTGAGGTAAGGTTATGTTTCTGGGTGTGCAAGTATTCCCCCTTCAATATGAGCATAAATCTACCTCATGAGAAAGGTCTGGAGGTCTAATCAATGACCTACCAGAGCTATTATCATACAACACTATACTTCTATTAGATTATATGAACATATAGAGATGATTTTATTCCAGTGACAATCCATCGAACATACATTTTTACAATTATAAAAGAATATTAATGTTGAATGTCCTGTTATACTCATGGGTTAAATGCATTTCCTGTCTCAATTTCTTATTTTTTATCTGCTATCCAATAATCCCCATGGAAGAGATGCAGATCAGCAGACAGTGCACCTTTGTCCTTCATCTATGACAGATTGCTAGGTGGTGGGGAATGTCAGACATCCATCACTGTAGATGTATCAACAAAACTGATGGGAGAATGAAGAACTAGTTGGTCCAGAAGCATCTGTGGTCTATGCTATGCACCTGACATGATGTGACAATCCTGGGATATTGCTCCTCAGGAATACCTCCCTTTGGAGGACTAAACATGCACCCATAAACCACCTAAAACTATCATGCCTTGAGACATCAAACTTTATACAAGTTTGGGTGTCACCTCATTTACTCAGCTGGGGAGGACCTTTAAGCTTTTGAAATGCTATAGGCTGTAAAGAGTTACCAGATTACAGGTAAAAGGATTACTTCAATTACTATCACACTTACCACCATATCTGGTCAATTTACAGGAAACATTTGCCAAAGCAGCCTGTGTGGCTATGAGGTTCTTCCTTGACTTTCCAAGCATATCTCACAGAATTAATATCTGGCATTACCTCAGAGTGATTTCTGACAGACCACCTACTACACAGTGAGCTTTCTCATTTGAAGGGAAGCAGGTTCAAGAGAGACAAATGATGGATGGGCGTGCAAAGATACTGTTATAATTTGCATACCAGAAGTCATCAATCCTGGCAAGGAATGGATACTGTTCCCATTAAATTTCAGGAGGCATTCAAGATAGTCATCACACTCAATAGAGAGTGCAGGGAACTTAGCCCTGCGAGTGTCGACGCTAAGTTCAAGGTGCTCATCTGATATACAGATGTTATGATTTACACGGATGGGTCGGTCATCCACCACCAGCGGTGTGCATGGATCTTTACTGCCAGATGATGTGGAAAAACAGTACACAAAGCCAGTGGTACCTTCACCGCAACAACAAGCATTCTAATGATGGAAGTGTTTGCCGTAATGCAGACACTAAATTTGCTGGAATCTCAAGCCTATTTCCATGCGTGCATACCAAGTAATTCCATGAATATGATTCAGAAATTAAAAACAGGTGATGTGCATAAGTTAGGCATGGAATATTTAGAGGGAGCTAAAAGGCAGGCCTTACTGTGAAAAATAACTTTAAAATTTGTCCCTAGATATGCGGGTGTATAGGAAAATGAACGAGCCAGCAAATTAAGTAGCCTCACCAACATAACAAATAGTCAGTCTATGAACCGAGAAGACATACTCAGAAGATTTTAAGACTCAGGAGCATGAGTAAATATTGAGAATGTGCGAATTGGGAGTCAGGATAGGTGTTGCTCATAGAGAACACCTGAAACTGCTGAAGTGACCCATGCTGAAGTCTGATGTGTCAGGCCGAAAGGTGCAGATATCGCAACAAAGCTGTAAACCATGACACAACGCATTCCGTTCTCCGGACTACATCCTGCTAATCTGCAGAAGAATGAGAACGAACGCAGAAGAATAAGAAGAGTCAGGCCACCTGTTCTAAAGTGAAATAGTTCTGTACTTTGACCTATGGAACGGAACAGCTAAATCCACCTCTCAAACTTCATTAGTTGCCTCTTATGACATTCATGGCAGGTCACAGTTTTGCTAGTCTTTGCTACCCAATCTTGGTCTGACAATAGTGCCAAATAAGAAATGAAAACATTAAGAAAAAAGTAGGTATAATATCATGTATTAAGCATATCGAAATATAGCAAGTAAAATGGTTTGGTAATATAAGTGAAAATAAGTGAAACCAAACACCAATAAGAGCATATAACAAAAGAATATCCGGACATAAAACCAAAACAAGACTAAGAAAATGGTGGATAGAAAACATCAAGACAGCCTTGAACAAACATGGTCTCAATGCAACCAAGGAGATACATCTGGCCTTGGAACAACAACTGAAACGCCCACCTCTACCCTTAACGTCAAGTGTGGATACTAACATTCATTTGGGGAGAGACAATAGACAGTAAACCTACAATCTACATTCAGGCTAGCTGTGAGATTTATCAAATATTGACATGTTGATTTCTTTGTTTTGATTCTCATAAATGAAGAGCAATATAGCTCTTGTATCCTTTCGTACAATTGGACATTTTTACCTGAATAAATACTAGTAAGAGTATATGTAACTATTGTACATCTTCAAATCTAGGATGGTTGACAGTTCAGCTTAAGAGATAATATTGTGATGAGAAAAGATCTTGTAATGCTCTCCAAAATATTGATTTAAATAACTAATGTATTTGGAATCAGTTAAAAAAAATTTGGTATCATTTAATCCCCGTTAAAGTGTTGTAACAGTTGATTTTCTGAAAAAGTTGTAAAACATTGATATAAATCCCTTCTGTCCTGGTAGTTTATTTTGCTTATGGGGAGGTATGTTTGTAGTTATTTATTTTGAGACTGGGGGTTCTGAGGCTAGATCTCCCAGGGCTAGGAGATTTCCTGGGTGTTGTGATTAAGCCATTTACCTTGTGTTCAAGATGTTACGACATCATGTTTAAAAGTGTATTTTTTTCATACATCTCTGGGAGATTGTTACTTGATGAGTGGTACTCTTACCAGTTGAAAGGGGCAGAGTATAAATGAGTAAAACCTGAGTATGATGTAGGCAATTCTCTATGCCCTGTAAACCCTTTTTTTTAAAAACTGTTGAGGCTCTGTCAAGGAATATTTGAAATAGTATGCTAGAGTGAACAATGTGTTGACTTTAACAGTTAGAAAATAGATATAACTTAAGAAAAATATTTTACTTTGATAGGAATAGAGCATAAGCAGCAAGTAACAAAGTCAACATGAACTATCAGTGATGAGGAAAGCTAACTAATCTGGTTTTCTTCTCGTTCGCAACTAATCTGGTGATTTGTATCTCTTTAACTACAGATAATCACGGTATCCTGGGACAAAACTGGACGTGTTTGGGGCGCCTCAGATGGGAAGAAAGTCACAGATTTAGTGTGGGCCCAGAAAACACCATCTCCTTATAGATTCAAAGCTTGCAGGTTAGAATTGTTTTTTTTAGCTATGATTTTGTTCTGTAGTAAAGTGGTAAAATGCGAGGGAAGGTCAATAAGTAATTTACAAATGAAAAAATTAATAAATATGATATCAGATTCTCAATCTCAATCAATAACAGAGAACTAGAGCAAGTTATCAGTTTCAAATATCTTGGTTCTTTTACAAGCAGCAATGGGGATTGCTATGAAGAAGTTGGAGGTTGACCTTTGCATCAAATAAACGGATACAAATTAAGGCCGGGCTCCAACAAAATAACAAAATGGCTTTCCTTGTGTCATATTCTTTATAGAACATAGTCTTCCTTATGAATCTCTTTAAACCCCTGCAGTCTTTGGCAAGCTGTCCTGCTTTCTCTAGCGACACGTGCATGCATTCCTGAATATCTCTTGTCCATCGATGTCTTGGTCGGCCTCTGCCACTACTACTTTCTATTGCCTCCTCCAACAACACTCTTGCCATGCCATTGTATCTTTTCACATGGCTTAAAAAACCTAACTTCCTTCTTAAAATAGTATTTAAAAGCCAGCCTTCTTGAACATTGATTTTTACGTAGCTTTCCTGAAAAAGGTCATGGTATGTCCCATGGCAGCAACCTTCCGTCAGGGACGAAGATAACTCTTCATGTACTAAGCCACTGCAACTATTAGCTGGGGTGGCCAGTTCCCTTCCTTGCTGTCTTTACCTCCCCTAACTTATGCATCAGGTACTCATTTACAGCTGAGTCGACTGGAGGAGTAGCTTCCCTTACTTAGAGCCAGAATATTCCCACTTATTTTGAATATTTTTGTGAAAGCTTATAAATATTACCAGTTTTGAATTCTAATCTCAGGTATGGCATGATAGATGGCAAAAAGGACAAGTTCAATTTCTATACCATTAGCATTCCTGTTACTAGATCATCAAAATCTCCATGCTACATCTCATTGTGGGACAGCAGCAAGTTTACCTTTAAAAAAGCAGTCAGTGCTGGAACCGACACAGTGTCAGCGTTTGCCGTCAGGTATGTTCAAGCATGTAATAACCTTTTTACTGTCATGTCTCATTGTAACAGTCTCAATTCACTAGTCTGCTTTCTTGTTCTTCTGTCAGTAATTTCTGCATTAGTTTTCTTAGCTGTCCGTGGTAATTTCATCATTCTTCTCAGAAACCACATTTCTGTAGCCTCTAATTCGCTTTGAATTTTTAAATTAAAATATAAATTAAAAAATATGTTCTCATTGATGCTGGCGTAAAAAAGATCAAACATTAGGTGCAGACAGTCAAGGTTTCTAGAGCATGTGCTGAGAAGAACACAGCTTGAACACTTAATAACCACTGGAAAGATCAAGAGGAGAAGAGATAGGGGACGACAAAGAGAAAAGTTGCTAGATTGACTAGTATTGTGACACAGTAGAAGTTCACAACTGAGCTTATTGACAACACAAGAGACAGAGAGTCGTGGAGAAACATGATTGCCTATGCCATTCGGCATGGCATTGATTGATTGATCCCTGAAGGAAGCACTAACTAATCAAAAGTAAATACAAGCTTCATGGATCCAGAAAATAGCAACTTTCCACAAGATCCTGTCCTAAAACTGAACAGATCATAACAAACTAAAATTTTCAAGCTCAGCACGCGACACTGTAGACTACAAGAATATCTCCACAAAACAGAGGTTGTCCAAACTGGCCACTGTCTGTGTCAAAAGGTTCTCCAGACTCCAGAACACATTCTGCAGGCATGTCCACTATTTGGTGACCTTCGGACTAAAACCTGGCTCAGGGACAACTGGAAGTAAAGTTGTGGGACAACCATGAGGCATGCCACCTACAGAGAGTACTACTCATAACATGTAACTCAATAGTTTCAAACACAATTCTATGTGAAAATATGTTATTGCAATACCATTTGTTATCAAATTTTCTGTGTTCTAATATCATGTACCACTTTCCACAGCAAAGATGGTATTTACCTCGGTGTGGGTTACATCTCAGGCAGCATATCTGTCTACATCTCCTTTAGTCTACAGGTAAGGACACAGCCTACAGATACACTCTTACAGACACACTACTTGCAGATACACAACTTAAAACAGGTCCATAGAGTTTGTCAATTAGAGCTTTTTCAGATGGCTACAGTTTTACTCTTGTGGTGTGATACAGTGATCAGTTCTATAAAATATGTTTTGTGTTTTACAGAATAAGATAGAAATAATCTTGTAAGATTTCACTTATGTATCACTGGGGTCCGAAAGGGGAACTGAATAGCAACACTGTTACTTGCCATCCATGTCATAAGAGGTAATTCAGGAGGTTGGAGTTTCCGTACCATCCCATAGAGGGTCAAAGGGACCCATAGGCCATGCTGAAGTTGGGTGTGTCAGGCTGAAAGGTGCAGAAATCACGGTTAAGCTGTAAACCATGACACAACACATTCCCTTCTCTTGGCTACATTCTGCTAAGTTGCAGAATTGCAAAAGTTTGAAAATGAATGCAGAAGAGACAAATGGATAATTTTAATCTGTGACCTATGTATCGGACGATCAGTAAACACCCTAGGGAGCCCAAAGGCTTCATTGAATGATTTCAATTTTAGAACAGCAAAATTCATTTCAAATAACTAGCCTTGTATTAAAGTAGTAATTAGTACGCTGAGAAACCTTTACCAGTTATTATGTCTGATTTTTCTTTCTGTTCTTTAAAAGTTGGCAGTATGTTTGATAAAAGTTTGTGACAGTTGTAAATGTCTTCAACTTTTAGGGTCTAATGTGGACACATTAGCCTAGATATACATTTGAGGTAATTGAAGGGCTAACAGGTTAACTTATGAAGCACTTTTGGTTGGAGTAGTGGATAAGCAAAGGATATATTACAGCATTCTTAGTGATCACCTGTTTGATTACATTTCTTGATGCAATAGAAGAAGAAGTGCCTACATTCCAAATTTTAAAATTTATGTGCAGTTGAATTCCAACTTTGGTATAGTACTCGCAGCTTTCATGATGTCACTATAATCACATCACCAGTAAACGTTATCAAAATAGTTAATTTAATCGGACATTAAAAAGTAGCTAGGAGTGATGTCAGATGAATTGATCTATGCACTGAAATCCCCCATGCTTAAAGTCATCCGCCTGGCTCTCTGTGCATAGCATGCAGATCGATGCATCCAGCAGAAGATCGATGCATCTAACAACTGTAAAATGTATCTTTGTTGATATTTCATTTCGTTATATAATGTAAGATTTGTTCTATTTCAAGTATAAGAATTGTTTCTTTAAAATGTAACCACTTCTTCATGTACTGTACCCATTTCTTTTCTACAGAGGCTGTACCATGTCAGAGAAGCACACAGCATCTTTGTAACAGGTGTGGAGTTCTTGCCTGCATCAGACATCACCCGTGCTATAACAGGAGATCAAGACTTTAATCTTCTTAGTATATCTGCTGACAACACAATTCGCCTTCATCAGTGTCCTGAGCGATGTAAGACCGAAAAATATTCTTGTAATTTTTATTTATAGCATTTGTTCTCCAATTCCAGCTGGAACTCTTTCATCTTGTAACAATAGATCCCATTGTAGCAACGTACCGTCGGGGATGAAGATAAATCTTCATGTACTTAGCTGTAGCAACTATTAGGTGGGATGGCCAGTTCCCGTCTTTGCTGTGTTTACCTTCCCTAACTCATGTTGATTTGTGATGTTGATAAATGTTGATTTAATCTTTATTTATTTATAAATCTTTGTTATTGTGTGCATGTTTTTCCTTTTGGTATACAATTTCACTGCAGTTTTACCTATTATCATATACATTATACATGATTAGGATATAGCTACCGAACACTTCAGAATCATTTGAAAGTTTATCAAGTAGTAGTAAATAGGCAGAGATCCCATAATTGAGACCACAGAATAGGCTGGTGTGGAAAATCACTTTAATTCCAATCTCATTGAGATGTTCAAAGTGGCAATACTCAAGTCCAGGATATTGTCTGTACACCTTTTAGCTTCCCAGCAACACATTCACTTAACACACCACTTTGATTGTGTCCTATCTTTAGCTATCACTTCCAGCTCTTTCTATTTCCTACCTACCTTTGTGTCTCAGCATTTAATTCTTTCCTCCAAATTTATTTTTAGGCCCCCCCCCCTCTAGGGGGACTACTACCTTGAATTCATCCAAACCAACATTTAAGAGTTTTCTAAGACATTTATTTTCAAATGAATTTAATTTCTTCTACAGTGCTTATGTTATTTTACAATTTTTCAACTTTTGCAACCATATGAGTATGATATGCTAACACAAAAAATTTTTTGAAGAAGGAAGGTAGCACTGTTGATTGCAGGACCATCTCTACCGACTTAGGACCTCATAGATAGGCAAGTGTCAATGTGCATCTGAAATATAAATCTGAAATATACTTTAGGATTGCTCAACATACAAACAGCAGAGTCAGGAAATCTGACCAGAAGTCATACAAATTTGAGACATAAGCTTCAGGCTAGCAGCTGGGATCTGGAGAAGGCATTGGACTTTGCCCTGGTGGAGGGATTGAAAATCTAACATGAACACAGAAGCTAAAAAATGTAACCAACTGAACATACGATTAATAAATTCATATTTTGTTCTCTTCCTCAGCATCGTACAATCCACTTGTGATAATTCTCATGGCAGCATTAATGATCATCTTGTTGTTTTACCTAATGGCTGAACTTGGCATTTGAAAATGGACTTGAGGTTAAAAGAGCACAGTTTTTTTTTCTGTGACATTACAGAATATAAGGAGACTGGATATCTAATATTGTGACCTGTCATTGGTCTAAAGTGGGAGCTATGCCTTAAAGCTTATATAGTCACAAATATAGCAACCTAGCTATGCTTATTTATTTATTTATCTTACATATATAAACATGAGTTACTCATGTTTGAAATGTTATAGATGTACTTCTATTTCATGATACATTCAGGCATAGTAGGGGCCTAATTCAAATATTGTGGGGCCAAGATGTTTGAGATGCATGTGGTCAAATTAAAAAAATGTGTGGATGCGAAGTGGATAAGTGCCAGCTGAACAGATCTGGTTCAACTCCCACAATACTGCCTTCTGATTTTATTTTTTTTACAATCAATAAAGAATATATATAAATGGGGATTTTGAAAAGTGTTAAATTGGGAAATATATTATGAAAGGGTTTTCTATAGAGGGATTCTATTGTACCTGTTTTGTTTCAAGTAATGTATTCAATTTATCTGATTTTTCAGAAAAAGAATAGTAACAGTCACTTCTTGAAATATGAACAAGTGATAAATATTTTGTTTCCCTTGGGTATGAGAAGAAAGTTTCCAGAAATTATGATACAAATAAAAAAGGTGATCAAAGATTTGAACTACTTGATTGGAACAAAGTGGACAGCATAAAAGGTTTGAGCAGTGTTCTAAGGTGTGCTTCTATGCAAACTAACATCTTATCAAATGGTGCTACACACAGAATTCTACACTCAGTGCACAAAATCCAGCCCTGCAGACCTAAAATAATGTCCTCAGTACCACTTCAAGAATGATTTGCATCTTCCCAAATGCACCACCATCGGAGCTGTGACCAAGGGAATATATATCTTCATTCTCACCTTCTGATTATTTATTTAATATTCAGAAACATGTTATCTGGATACATTTATAATGATGATGATGATGATGTTCGTCCGTCGTGATCGACGATGACCAAAAACTCAGCCATAATAATAATAACAATAAATAATAAAATAATAAAGTTAATAGTGCGTTTTTAAATGACTAGCAAGTCCAATGCGCGCACAAAATGTTCTTTTACAGAATTGACAACAATAGAATGTATCTGTGTGAGGTTGAGATGTTTCTTCTTTTCTACGTGTCCGCTTCTGTCTTGCAGTTTCTTGACTGAATTCTTCTGCCGCTAGTGCTCCCGTTCTAATGCTGTAACGCCAAGCCGTTCTATCCTGAGCGAGGCTCTCCCAAGCACCTACGTCAATGTTAAGATGTTTCAAGGATGACTTGAGCGTGTCTTTGAAACGCTTTTTCTGTCCACCAGCTTTTCGAAATCCTGCCTTGAGTTCTCCATAATATATTTGTTTTGGCAATCGCGAGTTCTCCATGCGCACAAGATGGCCTGCCCAGCGTGCCTGCGCCTTCATAAGTATTGTGTGGATGCTGATTGAGGTTGATTTTTCCAAGACCTCGTAGTCTGGTACTTTGTCCCACCAATGGATGTTTAGTAATTTACGTAGGCAGGTAAGATGGAAATGATTTAACTTTCTTGCATGTCTAGCATACACTGTCCACGTTTCGCAGGCGTATAGTAAGGTTGGTATAACAGCAGCATGATATACTTGTAGTTTGGTGGTTGTTCTTATACCTCTTCTGTCCCATACATTTTTGCGTAATCCGCCAAATACAGCACTAGCTTTTGCCAGTCTCTTGTTAACTTCCACATCAATGTTGACATCGCGAGATAGAGTGCTTCCAAGGTAAGTAAAATTGTCGACTACCTGCAGTTTTTCCTTATTGACGATGATGGAAGTAGCAGTATGTTGGCTATTTGATGTTGCTAGGTGCATGACTTCTGTTTTTTTGGTGTTAATAGTGAGACCAAAGTTGTTGCAGGCCTTTGAGAAGCGGTCTATGGTGCTCTGCATTTTTACGACAGAGTCAGCATACAATCTCATGTAAAACATGGCTGTAAATAACAGGCTGAAAAGAGTAGGGGCCAGCACACATCCCTGCTTTACACCATTTGTGACAGGGAATGCAGGAGATACTCCTCCGTCGCAGATAACACTAGCCATCATACCGTCATGAAATTGTCGTATCACAGTGACAAGTCAATGTATTATTATATAATTTATAATACATTGACTCTGAGTTCTGATGCACCGTGAAGTACTATGGTGGGACCAAGAGTTGATTTTTGTTTTATAATTCCAATGTTTTTTTTGTGTAAGCAGTTGTTCTCAAAATCCTGCTGGATCTCGCTTGTAGCAGGATAATAGTCCTACCAGATTACCAGCAGGATGTAGTCTTGAGAACAGAGATTTGTTGTGTCACCGTTTTATTTGAGCCGATAAACAGACAATAGACTTTGTTGGTGAATCCACTGTAAATGTATATCTTTTGTTGCAAGTTAAACAATATCTGATTCATACAGATCTATGAGAAAATTTCCAACTGTTAGAGGAAAACTGTGTTTAACTTAAAAATAGTTGGATGCAGATAAGGGGATATATTAAAGTAAAATTACATCTATAAAGATCATCCCATGCTCGGCTTGTCCAAGGACATGTGCTGCCAGGTTATAGCTTATTAGCCATATACGAACTCATAGTTAAGTCATAACTTTAAGTGAATTTCACAATAGTTTAAGTCGTAACTTTAAGTGAATTTTACAAAGTGAAAGTAGAAAATTGTTATCATCACTTGTGATGGATGAACGACATACTAAAGTAAATCAATGTTGCACTGTTTTTTGATGATATAATAATTGATAAATGAATAATTTAAAGACAGCAAGATTTTGGAATCAATCATAGTTCATATAATGCTACTAAATCCGTGACAAAACATCAATATAGAAAGTGGTGAACATCAATATAGAAAGTGGGGAAACATCAATATAGAAAGTGGTGAAACATCAATATAGAAAGTGGTGAAACATCAATATAGAAAGTGGTGAAACATCAATATAGAAAGTGGTGAAACATCAATATAGAAAGTGGTGAAACATCAATATAGAAAGTGGTGAAACATCAATATAGCCTGCATCTCTTCGTCATCCATGGATATAATTTGATAGAAGAAGAAAGTAAGAAATTTTGATGGGTCATGGAGTGATGATTTTTTTCCACAGGTGACAGGTTGTCAGCCTATCACCTAACTTCAATGATTTTTTTCAACAGGTGACATTTTGTCAGCCTATTACCTAACTTCCCTTAGTCACCTCGTGTGACATGCCTGGAAAGAGAATAGTAGCCCAATTTATTGCACCCTGAACTAGAATCAAACATTTTTCTTGCTGTCCTTGCTATAAAACTGGTGTTTTTCAGACTTGTATACATTTGATTTTTTTTTCATTTGCATAAAATGTGCTTATATTTAGTTTTGTCTCTTCTATAAATGTGACTGTACTTTAGTTTATAATGAGATAGAACTGCAGTAAAACTATGATTCAACAGGTGACAATTTAAAACTCATGTAAAAGTCATGTAATTAGGTTAATCACTGCAATCAATAAATCAATCGCTGCAGCCACATGCAAAATAACCATTTTGACTAACTACAACAAAACCATGATTCAACTGCCATACAATTATCTTGATCTATCAAGTAACTATGATTCAGCAGGCGAAAACTGAATTTGATCGAAATATCAATGATGAGATAATTGTGTAGGTTTTTCTATTTTTTCGGTGTTTAGCAATCCTTCGTCACAGTTACAATTTTTTGATTAATTTGTAGCACATGCAGAAGTCCATATAGATTTGTTTCCTGTCATATACTTGTATAAATAATGTAAATACTTTTTATCATCATGTGCAATAGCTGCTGACATAACAATAGTTGCATAACTAGACAATTTTCAGTTAGTCTTTTCTTCTTTTGTTAGTGTCTTTCATATTAACACCCGTACTACCTAAATGTGACCCATTAGAGGGGTGTTAAGAATTGATACAGAACACTTCTGTTTTTAAACTATCAACACCATAACTTGCATCACCGATCTGACACCGATCATAGGCACATCTCAAAAACATGTGCGAATTCATGGGGTGACAATCTGTCAGCTGAACAATGATTTAACACTCCTCTAAAAGGCAATGTCTGTGTATTTCAAGTGTTAATGGGAAAGCGCCCTTTTGTTATTTAAAAAAATGTAATTTGATGTTATTTGCTATCTTGTCATTTTAGTCTTTATTTTCCCACCACTTTCTCACGTTGTACTACTTTAACATGCTAAGAAGATGAGGTGCATGAGATTGTATCTCTGATCATCTTGTTTCAACTAGTTGCTTCCAGTAAAATGGCACAGGATGACAGTTGTGTGTTATTTCTTCTTGCCAATCGGGATGTTTGGGAGAGGAGATTGGTGCCATCAAGTAAAATTATGCTGACTTAAATGTTTCTACTGGAGTATCAGCGCAGTATGGATCATGTCTTCATATGCTGATATCTCCAATGTAGCACTGATACGATCGTGAAGAGTTATGGGTATTATTATATTATATCGCTATTATTTTTATATAAAACAACATTTGTGCTAAATGGCAAATGCCGAGGAGTTAATGTGTCATTGAAGAAGTAAAACCACATCTCTGTTGCCTCAAAGTTGATTTTATTTGTTTCTGTTGCCTCAAAGCTGATCTTATTTGTATATCAATTGTTCATCTGTGATCAATGAATATGCATCTAGTCAGATATTGATCATGAGTAGGTGATTGTAGGCTCTTGTGTGTCAGATAATCATTATGTGAACAGCAAAGTTGGGACAGTACTGTAGTATGTGCTCTGGTGTTGTGTGTTGTTGTTCTGGTGTTGTGTGTTGTTGTTCTGGTGTTGTGGTTCTGGTGTTGTGTGTTGTTATTCTACACTGATGCCAATTCAGTTCAGTATGCTTTTAGACGGCAGTATCCTGTTCTCAGTGTAAATACAATTCACTAGAGTATTGTGGGGTTGGCTTTATATAACAGATAATTCTTTCACATACAATATGTTGTTTAAAAAATCTTTAATTGTCTCTATATTTGGTATTATGCTGTTTTATCATTTTATTGCTATTCTTTAATGCTAGTTTGATATTTTATCCTTGTCTTGTAAACAGTTCATTTTTGTGTACACATTATGACTTAGTTATTGGGAAATGTTTGGCTGATTTGTCACAAAGGACTTGGGAAGTGTATGGCTGATTTGTCACACAGAACCTGGGAAATGTATGGCTGATTTGTCACACAGAACCTGGGAAATGTATGGCTGATTTGTCACACAGAACCTGGGAAATGTATGGCTGATTTGTCACACAGAACTTGGGAAATGTGTGGCTGATTTGTCACACAGAACTTGGGAAATGTGTGGCTGTTTTGTCACACAGAGCACAACAAACATTTTGCATTTGACATATGTCTTCATTGAGTATAATGTACATTTAGCTAACCACAGGCAGTAGAGAATGTGGGCAATATGTTAGATCACTTATTTCACAATCGTGATGGGATGGGTTCAAATAATAGTAAGAACTGAATTTCTATCTTTTGGGGATAAAATTAAAAATCCACCCTTTCCATGTTGTGGCAACTACCATAAAGCAGCTTTTATTGCCATGATTAAAATCTTCCTGCACAAGGAAAATATGAATGAAAGTAAAATGTGCTTTTGTAAAAAAAATTCACGTTAACTGAGTTATGTCTTTTGCTCTTTTATTGGCCAGACATTTTCATTTATTGTTTTTGGAACTATTTCTGAATGCGTGCCAGTATATTTTTATTTTGATTATTTCACATCGTTATTTATTTTAGTTAGACAACGTGTATTTATTAATTATCCCAAACCCTAAAGCTAACTTACACAACTCTCCTAGCCACTCATACAACCGTCCTATATAAATAAATATTTAAATTAATAAACATAAACAAATTTATAAACATAACCAAGGGAAATAAGCAAAATTAAATTATATTGGTAGGCACGCATCCAGAAAGAGATCCTTGTTTATTTTAAATAAAGACAATCTCTGCTTGGTGAGTGAAATGTAATTTTTATTTTAAAGTTGGGTACAGTACAAGTAGACTCCACCACATAGTCGAGTTATTTCCCTTGTCTATGTTTGTACATTTCATGTTTTTCATTTAATAATTTAAATATTAATTTATTTTAGGGTAAAGATAGTTGTGTTTTACATAACTAACCCCAAACCTAAATAAATAAATATTTCAATGGTTAAATGATGAACATGAAATTTACAAACATAGACAAAGGAAAAAAGTAAACATGTCGTGGTGTCTACTCGTACTGTACCAAAAATTGTTTCACTTTAAAATCACAAATTGATTGAATAGAAATATTTATTTTTTAAATACCGGTAGATAGAATATCAAGTAACATTATTACCTTCATATAGTTTGTTATTGCTTGTTTGAATACAAGTGTTTTTTTTAATTTTAATTGTCATCTTAGCACACTATCCATGACATTCCAGTTGATCTAATTTCACCTTCTCTTTAGTCTTTCCACTTTTATTTGACCCTCATGTATTCCAGCCAAGGACACTTATACTGATGCACAATGGAGAAACTGGTGTAGTTGAAGCTCATTCTTCATACATTTAAGAGATTAGAAGCTTTGTGTGGTGCAGTAAAATGTGGTACTATGTTTTGGAAGAGGAGTAGCTATCTCACTTTATTTATCTGTGTTCATTCTCAAACTCCTGCTGGCTAGCACTTACAGCTTAGCTGAAATATCTGTGCCCTTTGTCCATCTGAATTTAGCATGGTTTCTGGGTCACTTTAACCTGTGTGATGGGATAGCAAAATCCACCCATAAACCTCCTTAGTTGCCTCTTGGAAAATGCATGGCATGTCACTGTGTTTCTTCTTCTTCTTCTGTTCTCAAACTCCTGCAGGATGTAGTCAGGAGAACGAAATACGTTGTGTCATGGTTTACAGCATCGCTGCGATATCTGCCCCTTTCGGTCTGACACATCCGACTTCAGCATGGCTTTGTGTCACTGACCCTATATGGGATGGGACAGCCAACTCCATCCCATAACCTCCTTAGTCGCCTTTTACAACATGCGTGGAAGGTAAACAGTGTTGCTATTCTTTGCTCCCCTTTCGGACCACGGCATCACACGGGTGGTCACTGTGTTGAAATTCTATGCTTCCCTTGCCACCTGCAACATATAGGAGACCTCACCTTCAAATACTAAGGTGTAGTATTATATCTCTAATATTCCTATGACAATATCTGCAATAGGGTTTCTTTTACTTAAAACACTTTCTACTTTCTTATTTTCTTCTTGTAATTTATTACTTTCATTTTTTGTGTGAAAGATTCACTGAGATTACTTCTTAAAACCATGTGCTCTAGGAGATACTTTCAGCAGAAAGCTTGCATTTGTTCTCAAGTTCCTGAATAGGATGTAGTCAGGTGGATGAGGTTAGTGATTATTGGTTATATGGTGAGAAAAACAGAATGCAAATGTATCAGTGTGCCCTAGACATGCGCATCAGAGAAAAACGATTTAATTGTTGAGGGGTAAGCTCTGTGGAAAAAAAAAAGTCAACAACTTTAGGCTGGTCACTTCTCCCTTATTCTGTTATGGATTTACTGCACAGTGGTAACCAATCCTGATAAAAGACCATAGAGCTTGTCCATTAGGGCTGTAAGATGGTCATAGTTTTTTAGGCTGGTCACTGATTTATTACATACTCTTATTAACCATTTCAATCTCGGCCGATCAGGAAAATATCTGGGTTTCGTGCCCAGAGGAAGGAGAACAACACTGCAAAAATAAGAGGTGATTAATAAAAATAAGTGTGCGAGAAAATTAGTATAAAATACAATTTGCAATAAATTTTTATTATTCTTTCGTTCACTTAAAACATGTCTATATCTGTAATTCTGTCTCCAGAATAAAACTCACTGTCTTTTGTAGTTCATAAAGTGTCCCATAGAGCTTTTATTCCAGTGTTGTTTCCTCTGGCCAATATGTCTGCTTCAGCGTTTCATGCTCAGAACACTCTTGCAGTAATCAATTTTTATGATACAGTCTAATTAACAGATAAATGGAAGAGGTATGATCTGTGAACATATCTTTGTGAATGTCATGTAAGACAAGTTTACTTCTCATGTAACATGGGAGGAAAAAAAAATTGAGCACCAGTTTCTTGTTGACTTCATTTACTTGTGTCAAAATATAAAATATTTGCTGATAAATGTCCAAATGAAAAGCATTTTAGCAGTTCACCAGTAGACATCATTCTGTAACTTAACTACCGTACTCCAAACATATAAGCCTAGTTCACATATAAGCCTAGTTCACATATAAGTCCTATATATCTGGTCAAACAGGTTTTCAAAATGATCTCGTTTTCCCCGAAAATTTTGATACTAGCATACACACACATTGGTTTCTTTTGCGTCTATTTCAAATATCGACTCACGTGGAAATAATGAAAGATAGGCCTAGTCATAATCAGAGTAATCTGGATGAGGGGCTTGAAGGACCAGATTTTTCCTGAAATTGATCAATATTGATATAGACCAGCTGTGTTAACTATTCTCAATCATTACTAGGACTATGGCGTGTGAGTTGGAGTGGCGCATGTCATCACTAGGTCTACACTAAAGATCAACGATGGTTGTTATTTTCACTATTAAATACTGAACTAATTCCCCTTCAACGTCTGATTCATTCACGTTCTCTAAGATTCCATGAAAAATATTGTTTGAATAATGAATGGGTCCATTTGTACCGAGTTTTGATGAATTTGAAGGTCATATTATTCGATAACCCACAGCTCCTATATGACTGCTGTTAGAAATGTATGGTGAAATCGTTATTACCGGTAATCAAAAGAGTGCTAAATTTAGCATGTATATTTGCAAGGCAACCGTGGCGAACAGCAGTTTAGTACCCCATGCCCATGTGTATGGCGGGCAGAGAGGAGTGGGCACAGAGTGTATATATAGCGGGTAGGGAGGGAAAGGGTTAATGAGTGTACACCATAAAAAAATAATTATCACAAATAGATTTCTGTTCCGATCTGTTTACAACGTTATGCTAAAATTTAAGAAAATATTGAGTTATTTATATTGTGTCACCCTATCCTAAATATGTTATGTGTATATTTTTATCATCTATGGCAGGGGGTATTTATAATGATTTCATCTATGATAAGAGTGTGAGGTCAATACAAGTTGATTTGCTTGCATATGTAAATCACCATTGTCGGGAGCAACATAATGCCCCAGAAATAGAGGAGAGGCTGTGCAATTGCATTGCAGGAAGCTTGCACCGTTTTATGTGCTGATGCACATTAAAAGTGCACCTCCCATATAATCAGGAAACAGTATGAAATTAAATACAGTTTACAATAAAATACCATTATAATGAATTGATCTGGGCTGACGCAATATTTATGTTATTACATAATTTTGTTATGTACAATGAAGAAAAGTAAACAATGCAGGCGACTGCATAGTGGAAATTAAGAGAACAGCAATGTCGCTGTCAAAATTAAAACAGCTAAAGAAACTATGGCAGGATACTAACATAAGAACCAAATTGTTTTTACTGCGAACATGTGTGTTTCCTGTGGCAACATGGATGTGAAGCATGGACATTAAATAAAACAGTGGCCAAGAGAATAACATCATTTGAATTAAAGTGCAATACAAGAGCTCTGATAATACCATCGACAGCAAGGAAAACAAACCAGGAGGTGTTAAGAACAATTAACGTCCAGGAAGGCAGGCTTCCGAACACCTTATTAAAGAAAAAGCTAGTATTTTTTCTGTCACATTAAGAGACACGGCGGCATGGAGATAGTGTTACTGGAGGGGATGATAGAAGACAACAGGGGCAAAGGCATCCCAAGAAGTCATTGAACAAAAGGCAAAAAGAGACGGAACAGCTTGCTCAAGACTGCGGAGAATCCAAGAGGTCCATAGGGAAGACTACATTCTGGAAAGAATATATCACAGCAAAAGCCCCACTCTCCTCCCTGCGCACTGAACTGTGAAGGCCCAAGCACTGTGAACATGTTTATTCACAGATCCATCAGTGTATATAGTCACATCCCCCTCTTTTGTATTCTCACTGACCAAAGTCTGCACCTCTGGCTCCACAGCCGTTGGACTCCATACTCTGCTAAGTGCTATTGCTACTCTCAAACAAGTTTCGAAATCTGTGGGTAGACCAACCCATTCCACACCTGCTGCCATATCTTGCAATCTGCACACGCTGTGTATGACATCCTCAGCACGTCCCATTCATGACTTTCCTCTCTTAAGTCTGCTACCTTTAACTTTCTGTATTTCGGAATGCAATGGATGTTTCTTATATACATGTATCTGAAGGTACGCCTATGCATGCAGTCGAGAAGGCATCACATATCTTTTGTGGATGTGTTTCTTGTGCATGCAAGAATGATGCTCATTGCTGCATTCCATCCAGTCTTTTGACCTGAATTTGGCTAAGAGTCAGAATTGCCAGTGCATATTGGTGACTGGTGGACCACAGCCACCAAACCGTGGTACAAAAGAAATAACAGCTTCTGCTCACAATGTGTGCAGCAGCCATAACCTTTATTGCTGCTAAGCCTTTGCCTGCCCTTATGATAACGTGGTCAACATGTTCTCTGAAACTCATGACTTCTGTCAAAAAACACATCCAGATATCTATTTATGCTGGTTCTTTCTAACCTGTTCCAGGCCAATGAAACGTGTGTCTTTTCCATGTTACAGGAAAACCAAGTCACAAATGATTTACCACTGCTATCATATCTCTACACCAGTTTGTCAGTCTGTCTAGCTCCCTCTGTAGTTCCACGATGTGCCCTGCCTATACACCAGTATATCATCGGCATACAACATCGTTCTGCCAGCACCTGTGATTTGATTGCTGGTGATGTGTACTGTGTATACATTGAAAAGCACAGGAGATAGAGGTGATCCCTGTGGCAGACCTGGGCTAATAATCTTTGGTGCACATACCCAGTCACCACACTTAAGAGTATATTCTGCGCAGCAGGGCTGCACAAGCCACTGCACGACAAAAGGATTTACTGCAGGATTTAAGTTGGTCCATCAAGACATCCAAGGACATCCTATTGTAAGCATCCTCAAGATCTTTTGCAACTGCACATGTCTCCATGTGCAAATTGAATCCCTCAGAAACATCCTGTACAAAGATGACTGCATTCTGCCATGTCTTCTTTCCTGGGTGTTACCCACTTAACAATGTTGGTAAACACTTATTTCTCTCAAGATGACTCGGTATGTTCCAGGACACAATTTTTCCCAAAAGCTTGCCTGTCGTAATCTGCATTATTATTCTGGAGCCTTGAATCCTGGTGTGATCCTTGCCAGGTTTGAGTAGTGGGACTAAATAGCCATGCAACCAGTCTTCTTTTACTGTGCTCTTTAAAAGGCTATTATTGAACATGTCTGCCAACTCTCCCAATTCCTCATCCATTCTCAGACTAATGTTGTCATATCTAATGACATCTGGTCCTGGTGCTGTGTTTTTTGTACTTTTTAGCGCCTTCCTAATTTCTTCAACTGTGATTATCAAATGTATTCCCATGCTCAAGTTCTTACACAAGTCTCTAAAATTGTCCTGGTGTTTACACAAATCTATGAATGGATATGCATAATTATTGCCGATTTCCAGAGCGCTGATACGGTCTGGGACAAGACAAAAGGTGTGGTGTTGCTGACACACTATACCACAGAAATTGGTCAGAAATAAGGAAAAATATAACAGACATATATTACCTGATGATGACAATAAAGAATAAAAATAATTTTTTGGGATTGTGAAAATATTGTAAAATAGGGTAAAACAAAAACACGCCAAAATAGATTTTTTAATACAATATAATTGTTTATACATCAAAATAAATTATTCAATATGATTGTATATAATTATAACTTAAGGTCAAGGGCACTTGATACGACACATTTAATGAGATAACAGAAAATGTAACTCATTAAAAGCTTCAAAATTTGCTGTTCTTTTATGGCAACATTAATTGTCGTAATGAAATTTTGTATACGTGAATGAGACGCCACTATATAAGTATGTATAATATTATAAATTTGAGATTGTTGTTAATTTTTCAATGCATACATGAAGATAATTAATTTGTACATTTGATTCTGATGAAACTATAATCTCTTCAGACAAGGGAGAAAAGTACAGAAAATGCAACACATAAAATTCTTGCATACAAGCCTCAGTATCTGTTTATGTCCACAATGTGCATTTAATTATCAATGCCTGCAGCAGTTTGCTGTCTACCTCATGACAAATAAGAGGGAATTCCATACCCACACTTTTCAGGTTGCTTGGCATTAGTACAGTGGAATCCCATTATAACAACTTGGCCCAGGCCGACAAAATATATACCAGTATATAATAACAGAAATTTGTTATATATATTACAAAGAATATATAATAAATATATAATTGGGGAATTTGAAGTGTTTATATAGGAAAATTTGTTATAGAACCGCCCGTGTTGTTGGGGCCTGAGAGGGGAGCAATGAATAGCAACACCGTTTACCTTCCATGCATGTCATAAGAGGTGACTAAGGGGTTTGTGGAGTGGAGTTGGCCATCCCATATAGGATCAGTGACCCAAGCCATGCTGAAGTCTGATGTGTCAGGCTAAAAGGTGTAGATATTGCAGCAATGCTGTAAACCAAGACATTCCAAATGCATTCCGTTCTCTGGTCTACATCCTGCTAATCTGTAAGAGTTTGAGAATGAACACGGAAGTTATAAAAGGATGCTCTATAGAAGGATGTGCATTATTAATCAGCTTCAGTATATATATATTTTCTCTTACTATGACGGTCATTAAATAAACCATCAGCAGGGCTGTCATTTTAGAAAGCTCATTGTAGAATTGTGATTTAGAGAAATTCTTCACAATATAACATGATAGTCATTACAGAAAATTGTCACAATGTGATGGTCGTTATGGAAAATTTTCCACAATTTGATAGTCATTATAGAAAATTATCACAATGTGATGGTCGTTATGGACATTTTTCACAATGTGATAGTCGTTATGGAAAATTTTTCACAATGTGATTATCATTTAAGAAATTTGTAAACTTTTCACAAATTTTCATATTGGTAATCAGTGTGGCGCATGGCCGAGAGGTTAGAACGCTAGTCTCACACGAGTGAGGTCTAGAGTTCAATCCCCGGTAAGGACTGGGTTTTTTCTGTCGGAGGGTAAATAAAAAAACTCACCCTGTACATGACGTGGCGACAGCAAGAGCATGCAGCCTTTATCACACAGCTATTCAACCCCCTCCCTGCAACGCCTGAACTGGTAAAATGCAACAGTGACAGTTGTTTTTTTTTGGACAGTTTTTGACAGGTAATCTTTCACAATGTAATATATTGTCATTCAGGATAGTTGTCACAATGTTAGTCATGTTGTTTGATTACTAACTGATGTCATTTCATCAGTAATCTTTATCATTGTTTATTACTACTTTATTTTTCTGGTTGTGGTGTTTATAATTATTTTTTTCTCAAATAATTGACTATGTGACATGAAGAAAAAAAAAAGTATGTTTCTCTCAGATTTATTGTATAGTATTCTTGAATTTGTTGTTGTTTTGTCAGCAACTGTACTTTAACCAGGTGTTCTCAGTGAGGGTAGGGGTCACAAGACCCACAGTGTTTCGGCATGACACTGTTGTCAGTGTGGGTCGTGTGCCCCCTACCCCACAGGCCGTGAATAATTAATCAGAAATTAGGAGGCTATGGACCCACCTATGGATGGGGTTGTAAAAAAAACTATGGATGAAATGTGTCCAAAGGGGGGGGGGGCACAGGAGAAGAAAGATTGAGAATCACTGCTTTAGAAATGTGAATACATACAAGTTATCATCTTGTGCACCACAACATGATGGCACTAACAGATACTTAGATAGACTAGTAATAGTTCTCACAACATGATGGCACTAACAGATACTTACATAGACTAATAATAGTTCTATCAAATCTGTGTCAGGGTGGACAGGCAGCACAAACTGTGGAACATATTCTACAAGATTACAGCACACTAAAGCAGTTGTGGATGAAGCACTGTCACACAGAGACATGTATCCACATATCTGAGAGTCTTTAAGATCTTTCTCCTTCTGTGTTCATTCTCAAACTCTTGCAGATTAGCGGGATGGGAGAATGGAATGCATTATGTCATGATTTACAGCTTGGCTGCAATATCTGCATCTTGTCAGCCTGGCACATTCCACTTCAACATGGCATGGGTCACTTGACTTTATGGCATGAGACAGCCAACTCCGCCCGAAAACTTCCTTATTCACATCTTACAACATACATGGTAGGTAACAGTATCACTATTCTTTGCTTCCCTTTCAAATACAGCAGCATTTATCGAGAAAACCAGACTTTCTGTGTAGACATGTTAAACTGCAAATAAAAAAGACTTACTTTAAACAATGTATTTTGTTCTCCGAACTCAAGTGCCATGCCAATTGATGTATGCAATTATGCATAAGTTGATAAGTTCATTTAGTAAATTCTTTTTGTGCCCAATGCATCCAGAAATTTAATTGTGTTGCCCTGTCTCATCTCCCCTTGATCCTTCTGGTGGTTACTAAATGTAGAGTTTTACTTTTCACATTACATTAAATATCTTGATTGTATACTTTTTGCTACAATTTCTAATTTTACTCCAACATCTCTGAGAACTTCTACATTAGTTTTCTTGGCTGTCCATGAGATTTTCATCATTCTTCTTAAAAACCACATCTCAGGTGCCTCCAGTTTATCTTGGGCACTTTTGTTTACTGTGAATGCAGGTAAATTTAAGTAGGAAGCCAGAGAACAATTTAATATGTTTGTTGTTACTGAGGATATTTCAATACATGTACAGGATGTTTGTTGTTGTTGTAATAGTCCTTGTCTCAATTGGTCCATTGTGTGCACGGTTTGAATGGCTTGACAAAATCGCATCTTTTTTTGGAGATGCGGTTAGTCAAGTACGGAATAACGCGTGTGCAATAGTTGCTAGGCAATTTGGTGCCGTTGAACGGACTGGTTCAATTCCCGTTGAATTTTTACTGTGTTGCTTCACTTCCATAAAGGATTGGCTTAATATAACATCCTAGCACTCAAACTCATGTATATTTGATATTACTCCATTGTATAGAATGTTTCTCATATTTTGAAATGTTGATTTGGCCTGTTCTATCTTGTTCTTGATCTCATTGGAACACCTGTCATCTTATGCTAAAACAGTGCCAAAATACTTAACTTTATCCTTATTTTATTTTTCAGCATTGATGGTAATACTACATTTTGTTGGGTGTGTATTTCTTTGAAACAACCATTATTTCTGTTTTCTTCTTGTTTAGACAGGATTTTGTTTTCACTTTCTTGTACTACGTGTAACAGGACGTGAATTCTTGTTCGCCCCCTGTAATCAGAACTGTGTTGCCGGGGCCTGAAAGGGGAGTAAAGAATAGCAGCACTTTACCTTCCACGCATGTCATAAAAGGCGACTAAGGAGGTTATGGGATGGAGTTGGCTGTCCCATCCCATATAGGGTCAGTGACCCAAAACCATGCTGAAGTCGGATGTGTCAGGCTGAAAGGCGCAGATATCACAGCATTGCTGTAAACCATGACACAACGCATTCCATTCTCTGGACTACATCCTACTAATCTGTAGGAGTTTAAGAACGAACGCAGAAGAACAACTGTATCGGCAGCATATTTTAGATTATTCAGATTGTAGCCTCCAACTGAATTCCTGGCATGCTTTCTATGTTTCGCATAATAATCTCTGTATACAGTGAGAAAAGATCTGGTGGCATTACACATCCTTGCCTAAGGTCCATTTCTATATTTTGGAATTCTACATTACTGTCAGAACTACATCCTGCTAAATATAAATTAGAGAACAATGTAGAAGCATCACATCTACACAAATGAAAAAATTTACAGTAAACGTTTAAGTCTTCTATCAGTGGTTCCAAATCTACAGGTCACTACCCAATTTATGACCTGGAAAGGTTTTCTTTGGGATATTTCTTTTCACTTTATATCCCTTTATGACTTGCAGCATTGAGAGTAGATTCTCTGGAGATGGCCTTTACGCAATTAATTTAAATGAAGAACAGCTTGAAAAAGTACACAAATTTTTCTGTCCAGGAAGCAAATTAACACTCAACGGTGTTGTCATGACAGAAATTACAACTCGCATTGCATTAGCATCAAATACCTTTAACAGACTAATATCTGGAGGTCAAGTCAATCACGAAAATATGAGTATTTAATTCCTGCGTTATTCTGGTGCTATCATATGGATGTAAGAGCTGGAAAAGTTCTTTATCTTCAGAAAAGAAACTATTGAGTTTCGGAAACAAATGTCTTCATAGGATAACTAACACCGATTTGAAGTGTATTCAAATCGAATGACAAAATCAGAGAAGAGACACATCAAAACTTCATCACAGATGTTATTAGAAAACGTTGTTGGTCCTACATCGGGCATGTCCTACATCAACAGAATACACCACCAATCTCTTGAATGGATACCTACAGGCAAATGAGCTAGTGAAACACTCAGAAGAACAATACTTAGAGAGAGAAAGTAAAACAAACAATATTCATACTATTCAAGAACTGCACAGGATAGCTTTGAACAGACAGAATTGGAGAGATCTTACCTCTGCCCTTTGCGCTAACTTCAGTGCTAAAGGAAAGTGAATGAATAAATCTGATTGTAGTTTGGAAGCATGTAAAACTACTTAAATCTGTTTTCTACTGTAATCCAAGATTGACATTGTGTTTGTTATTCTTCTGATAATTCTGTCTTTTATTTTTACTCCGAGAATTATATCTAGACAAGTTATTTTTGTTCTAATAAGTTTTCTTTTGGATTCTGTTGTTAGTCAGAGACAGGCTCAGCCCCAGAAATATTTATATAGTTATGCTATATTGAAAAATCTGTTTTGATTTGTTGTACCCCCCAAAACATATTTTTTCTTCTTTCCAGGTGACTAAGGGAAGTCACCTATCCTTGTGAAAAAGTCAATGATATGTCTTTTGCATTTTATTTTTGTCTTCTGTCAAATGGTCCCCAAGGATGACAGATATAATGGCCAGCGAAAATTGCACCTTTGTCCTTTTGTGGCAGATGCCTGGGTGGTGGGGAATTTTAGAGTGCTAGGTGTGCCATCATTGCAGATGAGTTAACAGATCTGATGGAAGAATGATGAACTAGTTGGCACAGACTATATGCTACACTTCTAGCAGGACTTGATGATTCTAGGATACAGCTACACTGGAATGCCTCCGTTCGAGGACTAAAAAATCCCCCCTCCCCCTAACACAACCATACCTGCCTTTGAGATCATTTTGGATACTCAACTGAGGAGAACCTATGTGCTGTTAAGAGCTAGATGTTCACAGTTAAAGATATTTCATCATAATCATAATCATGCACTGTTCCAAGCTTCCATAACCAAGATACGTCCACTGCACATATTACCTGCCACTCTACCTACTAATAATTCTCTTAGAAGGATATTGAACATACGTTGGTCAGACTTCAAACCAAACACAGTTGTCAGATAAGAATGAAAACAAGAATATGTATCCACCTATATTAGAAAGCGTCGCTGGAATTACATCGGACATGCGCTACAAATAGATACAGAAAGACTCCCCTGTCAAGCTTTGATGTGGTCACCAAAGGGCAAGAGAAAACGAGGAAGACCAAAAGAAATTTTATGTAGAACTATTACAAGATAACGTTTCACAATCGGTATCAGAAACAATGAAGATCTAAAGCAAATTGTAATGAAATGAGAGACATGAAAATCTATGGCATCCACTTTTGGCCCTAGAGGAATAACTAGCTAACTACCTACTGCTTATGATGAACTCTATGGCACCATGCAAATAACCAAATGTTCAACACAGAAGAATTGTAGTGTCCTGAGTCACTGTGCCTTTATTATGGGTCTCAACTATTTGAAACAACACAACTTCTTCAACAGTACTATACAAGTACATTCCTGGTTTGATACTGGGTTCAATGTTAAAGTAACTCTTTAATTAATGTTGTCTGCCTCTAAGAAATCAATCAAATAAAAAGTGAATGGTTGACATTGAAGGAACCCAACAATGGTAAACACTTCATTAGTCATGGATTTTGCAGAATTTACTGATGTTAAGTACAAAATTATTGAAGCTTACATTCTTTTAAAAATACATACATAAAACTGTACATAAAACATAGCCCAAAAATGTCACTGGAAAAGTAATCCTGACAAATCTGTCATTTCATCTCAGTTTTATCATCAAGAATGACATCATTCACCTCAGTGTTATCATCAAGAATGACATCATTCACCTCAGTGTTATCATCAAGAATGACATCATTCACCTCAGTGTTATCATCAAGAATGACATCATTCACCTCAGTGTTATCATCAAGAATGACATCATTCACCTCAGTGTTATCATCAAGAATGACATCATTCACCTCAGTGTTATCATCAAGAATGACATCATTCACCTCAGTGTTATCATCAAGAATGACATCATTCACCTCAGTGTTATCATCAAGAATGACATCATTCACCTCAGTGTTATCATCAAGAATGACATCATTCACCTCAGTGTTATCATCAAGAATGACATCATTCACCTCAGTGTTATCATCAAGAATGACATCATTCACCTCAGTGTTATCATCAAGAATGACATCATTCACCTCAGTGTTATCATCCATCACAGTATTATGATGAACCATCTAAATACAATAACTTCATTGAGTATAAACATCCATCTGAAAATCATCACTCATCAGTAAACCATTATTTATAGAACCATCCAACATGGATAGTGACCAGCTTTGTTAACCTGTAGCAATCCAATGTCTGCTTTTTTTCCGACATGTTTACTCTTACCATAGACACCTGATGTTGACATGTCACATTGAGGTAGTCATTTGTAGTTGTGGACAACAATCTTCCATGATAATTTCCCATCATGATTTTATAATTACTATTTACTAGATGGTTTTTTTCCCGTGAATTTTACGCGGTGATATAAATATCCAGTCGTAATTTATTTGACCTCTTCACGTTCTGCAAGCTATAATGAGTGGACATAACTTAAGTGATGTTATTATTCGAAATTCTTCATGGATGGTGATTCAGACGGTGATTTTTAAGACTTAAGTGTTGCAGGTACTGTAGATCAATATATAGGGGTTGAGGGAGATGTTGATAATATTTAATAGTGATGTAAATGTTGTCATTTACGACAAGGAAATTGAGGTGCTGGGTTTTCTACAGGTTATGCTTATGGATGACTTTGAAACTAAGTCCTTTGTGTGTGTGTTATTTCCACACTACCATGTTGGTTGTCCACAACATTACACTGGCACACACAAGCAAACAACACCTCCAAACCATATCCAGCATCCACTTATCTCTATTGTTTCAAAATTTGAAATCAATAACTCAATAAATAAAAATGTTATTTTAAAAAAAAGCAAATACATCAACCAAAATTATTAAAAAATGGCCATGTTCCAGAGAAAGTTGCATAATTTTGTGTATGATTTTCTACAGTTTAAATCATCTGTAATTTATACATAGTTTTACACTACCAAACATATACTTTATTCTGTACATATTAAAATACAGTATTTGTGCTAAATTCACTGCGGAGGGAAAGTGTTAAATTTAGTTATCTCTCTTTCATGCTCTAAACGGGTGTAGTACTGCTGAATGGTTTACGGTGCAGCCAAGCTACAGACCATGACAATACATTCCATTCTCTGGACTATATCCTGCAGGAGTTTGAGAATGAACATAGATTAAGAATAAAGGATAATGGTCTACCGATAATTCTTTAAATAAAATCATTGAAGTATACAGAACAGTACTATTCAACTATTGAATTTTGAGGTGCCTCTAAAAATACCACCTGGACTGATGGGTTGAGTTTACGAGCCAAACTCACTATCGAACTGCCACCCTGCCAACAATGCTCATAATTTGACCTTGAAAAAAACCTGTTTAGCCGTTAAAGTGAGATGGAGTTCATGCTGTGGTTGATTGAGCAATAGTACATACAATAATTCTGTACAATTTGAAAACATAAAAGCATTCATGCATAAAATGCACTTGTGATACAAAATGAATTGTAAGCATAAATATAATTTACATTGCAATTATAATAACTAATGCGCCAGAGTGCACATTCTCAACAACAAATTATCAACAAATATCCTTACATGATAAATATATATTAATTGTATTATTTTAACAAAAGCATATTGGCTGCAATGCCAAAAGCATCTTTGCGTTAATCATTTATATATTTTCAAAAATGTTATAAAAACAATAGTATTGTTATATGATGATGGCGGCCTTTTGTGTCTTTACAGATGGCCAGGAAGCAGGCCAGTGTACAATTTAAAATGAATTATTAAGCCTTCAAATTAGTTAAATTGCTGAGATTTCTTTTCAAACTTACTTTTCAAACTTTGTTTGCCAGGGCAGGTTTTATGGAGAAAGTGCCTTGCCCATTAGCACTAATCCTCTCTCTGCTCTGTTGATTAGTTCCAAGGAAAAGGTAATGCTAATATGAATGGAAACTAGCGGAACTGTCAGAGATTCCAGAAGATAATGTAGAACAGAGTTTATACACCATTGACTGCATAAGGGTGTCTCTCCTCCAGATTTTCTGTAGTAGTTTACTCCCTTGGCCTGAGGCACTCCCATACTAGGCAGTGTGGATTTTCTGCATAAATTGACTTCCGTTCTTAGCCTAAGACACTTCCGTGCTAACCAGTATGTCAGCGGGTTCACAAGTAAGACAAAAATAAAAAATTGAGACACAATATGCAGGGACAATGATTTTTTTCAAAGGTCACATGTCCAACCTCCAACTTTCCTGAATCGCATCCTATGACATGCATATCAATTAATAATCGTTTGCTTATTATATGTGATTATTTCCCTTGTCTATGTTTATCATTTATTAATTTTAATGTAATTATATTTAGAGTTAATTATGTAAAACATAACTAACCCTAACAAATGAATATTTCAATTAATTATTTATTGATATAATATTTAGATCAATTAACCACAAAATACGTAGGCAGGCACTAATAGGAAACAATGAAAACGTATGTAGGCACTAATAAGAAACAACGAAAACGGAGTTAGGACTGCGATCATAGTACCGTATATTTTTACAATTGAACATTGAATTCCTTATCCCATGACCCTCTCTTCTTTGTCTGATATTCTCCTTAGTTATTTTAGTTCACCCATGTGTCTACTGGAGCTTGAAAGGGGAGCAAAGAATAGCAACACTGCTATCTTTCATGCATATCGTACGAGGTGACTAAGATGGTTTTGTAGTGCAGTTGGGTGTTCCTTCCCATATGGGATCAAATTGACACAGAAGTCGGATATGTCAGGCTGAAAGGTGCAGATATCGCAGCTAAGCTGTAAATCATGAAAATACATTCTGATATCTGGACTACTCATCCTACTTACCTGCAGGAGTTTGAGAACAGACACAGAGAACGTACAAGTTGTAAAGCATTCTTAACCTATGATGAATGACCCAATAAACACAGTGAACGTGCATATTGTACACATCATACAACACTCCATATTGGTGAGTGTGCTGTATAGCTCTGCAATGTCAATAGAATCAGTTTCATGTTGTTTGTCCAGTTAACAGTCCATCTTAGCCTATGACCAAATTTACAGCTGTTGTATTCTATGAGGAGTGTGGTAGTCTAGATGATAGTTAGCTTGCCTGCTATCATCGGGTTACAGCTTGCCAGGTTCAAAACCACATCTGGACCAAAAAAATATGGGTTGTAATTTCTCGCTTGACACAACCACTCCTCCAGTCAACTCAGCTGTAAATGAGTACCTGATGCATGAGCTAGGGGAGGTAAAGATAGCAAGCAAGGGAACTATCCATCAAGCAACACTGTGGCCCACTATTCCTCTTAGAGTATGACCAAATTTACAGCTTTTGTATTTAATGGGGAGCTTGGTAGCTATCACCGGGTTACAGCGTGCCAAGTTCGAAACCACATCCGGCCCAAAAAAATATGGGTTGCGATTTCTCGCTTGACACGGCTGTAAATGAATACCTGATGCTAATGAGTTAGAGGAGGTAAAGACAGCAAGCAAGGGAACTGCCCAGCCCACCTAATAGTTGCTGCGGCTTAGTACATGACGAGATATCTTCATCCCCGACGACAGGTTTCTGTCATGGGACCTACCTTTACCTTTATTTAACTTTGTAAGTGACTGTAACCATAGTAACGTACATTAATGATCGGTCTTATGTGACTCAGTCTGTATAATTGAAACGTAACTACTGCCAGTGTATTTCTGGGACCTGAAAGAATAGCAACACCAACTTGCCATGCATGTTGACAGAGGCGACTAAAGAGGTTTGATGCAGATAGACCAATTCTACAGGTTTAAAGTGACCTAATTCCATTTTGAAGTCAGATGTGTCAGGCTGAGAAGTTCAGATATCCCAAGCTGTAAACTATCTTCTTCTCATTTGCAGTTTAACATTTCTACACAGCAAGTTCAGTTTTCTTGATAAATGTTGCTGTAATTGAAACCTCCTCAGTGCTCCCATACAGCTTTCCTACTTCTCATGTATCTAGTCGTGTTGCAGGATATAATAGTTGCTTGTATGTCTTTTATCCTGGTATCTCAGACTTCTGCACCTGTGCTAGCTAAGTTGGCTGGACTAAGCCCCATCTCCACTTCAAGGAGTTGTCTTCGACTGGGCTGTAAACTATGACACAATCCATTCTGTTCTCGGGACTATAGGACTATATGCAGCAAGAATTTGATGACAGGAATGATGTGAGCAATGTCCACACTTTCTCCTATCATGCAGTTGAACACAAAAGCTGTCACAAAAGTTCTCCAACAGAATCATAGTTTATTAGAATTTGTATTCACTGTTAATTAATTCAGTGTTCCGTGGTTTGCGAGGGAATGAGTGAACACATGAACACCCCATGCTTCAAAGGCTGGTTGATTTGGACTGCTTTCTGTTTGGGTGTCCTACCCACAGACAGATTGCCGTACAGGGCTTCAGTGTTCTATCTACACTTTACCTCCATCAATTGAACCATCCACTATCCGAATATGCCCAGTCTGCATCTTTCATCCTTGTAAATACACCATGGCCTACTGGTATGTTGCTCTTCTATATCTCCCCAGAGCCTCCTTTCAATCTCTATATGTACAGGTCATATTTGGTTTCAAAGGTGTTGCAGATTTAGCAAAGTTGTAGTATGTGGTGTGGTGTCTGTGGTTATCTTGTAAGGTCTTCCATCATCATTTGCTCTGAGTTTAGGCACAAGCTTGTTTGACAATATGTCTCAAAGTTTTAAGGTGTGATTATTTAAGCATTTAAATTATTAAAAAATTGACATGTTAGAGCAAATATAATATACAAAAATCTGGAGAAATAAATACAAAAATGACAGCAACCTGTCATTAGCATGCAATGTATAAACAATTTGGTTTTATCTATACCAAAATAAGTAACAAGAAAAGCAACACAAGAAACAAATAATATAGGGCGTCTATAAAGTTGCTGTGCACTGAATCTGAAATGAAATACAGTATACATGATCTCTGAAAGCTTTCAGTGACACTGAAAGCTTTGTAATTTCATGCTCCACTATACAATGTAACCCAGCACATTGTTGTTAGCTGTAGAGTTACATTTGTATTCGCTGACCAAGACATAATTTAAGCGTGCTATAAGCTACTTTACCCAATAAGTTATTGACATGAGCAATAGTGATTTGTTTTATAAATGTTGTAGAGTCAATGAAGTGATACTGATCTGCACTTAATACAAACAATTCATGTGTCACCAGCAAGTAAATGAGTGCACATTGACTTTATAGACACTCTGTACATTATTAAACATATTTCTGGGATTATACAGTGGTATCTCTCTATAGCGCATTCTTTTATAACAAATTTCCCTATATAACAACACTTTTTTAAATGTCCAATTACATTTATTCTATATTGTTTGTATATAGTGAATTTCTGTTATTGCATACATATTTTGTTGGTCCGGATGAAGTTGTTATAATGGGATTCCACTGTACTAAATCAGTGGTGGGCAGAAAAATGTCTTTCCGGGTTATATTCTAAATCAGTGGTGGGCAGAATATAACCCGGAAAGACATTTTTCTGGTACCTTAGGTTGGTCTAAAAGTACTACAAGAACTGGCCCCTTAGCTAAGAAAATATCACATGGAGATCTGAGAGGCTAAAGAAAAAAAAGTTGAACCCTCATACCACATAAGATAAGCTAAATTCTGCCTTTAGGCCCAAAGAGGTTGCCCACCTATGTACTCTTCTTCTGCGTTCATTCTCAAACTCCTGCAGATTAGCAGGATGTAGTCAGAAGAACAGAATATATTGTGTCATAGTTTACATACTAATGAAAAATATTTGCCATTATTTGTGCACTCAAAAATATAAACACAAATTTGTTTGGAATGCATATTTCAAAAGAGGTAGGCTTTTACAGTAGAATTCTTAGTGCATAATTTTATAACAAATTTATTTATTTAACACATGTCAAAATCCCCTTTTATTATATTTATTATTTAGCGTTTATACTATATATAGTGAAATTATGTTATTAGATATATATATTACATTGGTCAGGAACAAGATGTTATAACGGGATTTGATTATACAGTCCTGAGATGTTGCCTGCAAAATAAAAGTAGAAAGAATATGGCCAGAAACAGGAAGGAATGACAGAAGGAGCAAACACAAATATATGCTACAACTGGAATATCTAAGCTCACAAACGATAGACTCTTGGTAAATTAAACCATGAAATCTTTCAGAAACTTATGCTAAAAAATAAATTAGAGACTTATGTCACAAAATCCACCAGAAACTTATGTAAAAAAAATATGCTCAAAATTTGGGAAACTAATGTTACACAATGTATTAGAGACATATGTCATAAATTTTAGAAAATTATTTTACAAACAAAAACTGCCAGAAATGTTATGCAGCAAACGTAATAATTTTTCTTTATTACTAAATCCTTGATACTTCTATATTATATTACTGAGAAATATTTTACAAAATCTACCAGAAAACATGTTATAAAATCTGTTAGAAACTGAAGACACAAAATCTGTTAAAACTTATGCCCTTAACATTATGTCACAAAATCTGTTATAAACTTATGCCAAAAAATGTGTGCTTAAATTATGCCAAAAATATGTCCTTAAAAATTATGTCATAAAATCTGTCAGTAACTTTACTTGGCTTCACTTTTGAACACACAAAAGACACAGTGATTGAAATGTATGCTTACTACTCATGAAAAAAGGATAGCACTAGAAATGTGTGTTTTCCAATACTAGTGATTAGCATTGTCTGAACAAATATCACAGTACTCCAGGCTCAATCTAACAAACATAACAGTGCTCCAGGCACGCAGGCATGTGCTCAATCTAACAAACATAACAGTGCTCCAGGCACACAGGCATGTGCTCAATCTAACAAACATAACAGTGCTCCAGGCACACAGGCATGTGCTCAATCTAACAAACATAACAGTGCTCCAGGCACACAGGCATGTGCTCAATCTAACAAACATAACAGTGCTCCAGGCACGCAGGCATGTGCTCAATCTAACAAACATAACAGTGCTCCAGGCACGCAGGCATGTGCTCAATCTAACAAACATAACAGTGCTCCAGGCACGCAGGAATGTGCTCAATCTAACAAACATAACAGTGCTCCAGGCACGCAGGCATGTGCTCAATCTAACAAACATAACAGTGCTCCAGGCACGCAGGCATGTGCTCAATCTAACAAACATAACAATCTTCCAGGCACGCAGACATGTGCTCAATCTAACAAACATAACAGTGCTCCAGGCACGCAGGCATGTGCTCAATCTAACAAACATAACAGTGCTCCAGGCACGCAGACATGTGCTCAATCTCCTTCAGCAATGTTTATGCACACTGATAGCTTTCTGTTTTCCAAGAATAACATCAAGTTAAGGCTCTATAACTGTTTCATAAATTTCTGAAAGGGTTGCCACTTGAAATTTCATTAAAATTTGTATGAGTTACAAAAACAAATTTTCAACTGCACACATTTTTATTTTAACTAAATATTAACATTGCAATATAATGATTGTATACATTTTATTAACTTTACGATAACACGGAAGTAGTGCTGTTGGAGGCGGTGATAGAAGGTAGTAATGACAAAGGTCGACCAAGCCAAGACTTCACTGGACAAAAGATATCTAGGAATGCATGTGCATGCAGCTAGAGGAAGCGGGACAACTTTCCAGAGACCGTGAGAATTTCAGGAGATTCATAAGGAAGACTATGTGCTGAAAAGAATGCGTCACATGACACGCAATGCGTCACATGACACGCAATTCGTCACATGACACACAATGCATACTTTCACATACTGCAAAATTTAAAAACAAACAATATTTGTATAGTCAAATGTCATTATAACAGCTTGATCCAGGCCAAAGAAATATGTATGTAATAACATATTCACTATATACAATACCAAGAATAAATATAACTGAGGATTTTGAAAAGTTTTAAATAGAAAAAATAGAATAAATGGGTGCACTATAGATGGACTCTACTGTATTAAAACAGCACAGAACTAGGATAAAGAGTTATCTCTCTTCCATCAAAAATATTTTACTAATCAAGAGTTTAGGATGCCACATGGTTCAGCGCAGAAAAATAATATAGTGGAATTCCATTTGAAAACACTTGTTTATAACAAAATTCCCTATTTAACAACTATTAAAAATGTTCAATTGCTACATTTTTTATAGTAGTTAGAGAATTTTGGTTATGACATTCATATTTCCTCAGCCTGAACAAATTTGCTATATAGTGATTCCGCTGCATATTTATTGCTCACCCGTGTTTTGCAGGGGCCTGAAAGGGGAGCAAAGAATAGCAACACTGTTTACCGTCCATGCATGTCGTAAAAGGCGACTAAGGATGTTATGGGATGGAGTTGGCTGTCCCATCCCATATAGGGTCAGTGACCCAAAGCCATGCTGAAGTCGGATGTGTCAGGCCGAAAGGCGCAGATATCGCAGCAATGCTGTAAACCATGACACAACGCATTCCATTCTCCAGACTACATCCTGCTAATCTGCAGGAGTTTGAGAACGAACGAAGAAGAAGAATTTATTGCTACACTATAGGCTGCTACATGGAAACAATTAGTTCATGATGTGGTCTACCAACATAAAATAATCATCCTAATATTTGCTGTGACACTGTCAAATGCTTTATTATATGTATAACTGAACATGAGAGTGAGGTTTTGAGTATGCTGAGTATAGAGGAAGGATGGCTGGTGAATACAATTTTACATAGAATAGTGAAATATTTCGGACATATAAAAAGACGCAATGAAATGGAAAGACGCATATTAGAAGGCAGATTTCCGGGAAGTAGAAGAAGAGATAGACTTAGAAGGAGATGGACAGATGACATCAAAGACTGTATGAAGATATCATTGGAGAAGGTAGGCAGATTGGCACAGGATAGAGTCGGGTTCAGAACATCAATAGCAAAGACAATGTTCTGGAAAGAATATCACGTGATGATGAACATGAGTGGAATGACAACAATTATGACCATTGAGTTTGTTGGTTACTTGATGGGTAGAAATGTCATCAAATGTTGACCATTATTGGACTGTAGTACTCAGTCTGGTTGTTGTCATGTGAAGCTGAAGTTTTGTGCCATTGTGCTTTCCACCAGAAGATTCCCAAGGTTTTGTCTCCACTGCAAAAAGAAATACAAATTGCCACTTCAGTATTAAAATACAATGTTTTATAATATATTTCTTGAGTTCTAACAGAAAAAAAAATGAAAATGAATCAGTAAATGATCTCTCATTATCTTAACCATGGGCCAACAAAGCAATCAATGGGTATCATGCAATGTGGTATCTTGTGAAAAAGCAACAAATTCTCTCCTTTCTGCTCAGATGTCAACCTGTAATGTCTCCTTTACTGAGTAACCTTTCTTGACAATTTTTATGATATACAACCGTACATCATTGCTTCATATATTTTTGGTAACTTTTATTACTGCATGTTTTCCTGTGAAGGAGTGCAGGGAGGTTTTCTATGGGCTGTACATATATTTTTGAAGACATATAGCCATACATCATTGCGTCATATATTTTTGATGACTTACAACCGTACGTCATTGCTTCATATCTTTTGTGAGGATATGTGTGACTAAAGAAATTCAAGCTTGAAGTTTAAGACAGTAGACAAGAAAAATTTGATAATGATTAAAATGTTTCATGGCATTCAAATTGTAGATTAAGCCAGAATCTACTGTCATGGTTTTACAGCTTGAATGCGATATCTTCACATTTCAGTCAAATAATCTGATCTCAGCATGACTTCTGGTCACTTTGACCCGCTACAGGATGTGAGGTACAGTACAAGTAGACGCCACTACATAGTCAAGCTATTTCCCTCGTCTATGTTTGTAAATTTTATATTCTTCATTTTAATGATCGCCAAAGAAGATATTCATCATTTAATAATTTAAATATCAAGTTATTTTAAGGTTTGGGTAGTTATGTTTTACATAGCTAACCCTAACCACTACTCTAAATATATATTAAAAAAATTAAATAAATATTTAAATTATTAAATGGTGAACACAAAATTTACAAACATAGACAGGAACATAATTAAACATGTGGTGGCGTCTACTTGTACTGATCCGGATGTGACAGCCAACTTCATAACAAAACTTTCTTACTTGCCTCCTACAACATGTGTGGCATGTAACAGTGCTGTTATTCTGTGCTCCCCTCTTGGGTAATGTCAATACACAGTTGACTGATATGTAATTTGTATATATATATATTAAAAAAACCAACCACACATAGTGCATATATATATATATATATATGCACTATGTATGGGTTTTTTTTTTAAATGTTCTAGTAATGTGTTTTTTCAATCTTCATTTGTCTTTTATACAGGTTCACTCAAATTCCTATACAGCTCATCCTTTTATAACAAATTTCCCTATATAACAATACTTTTCAAAATCTCCAATTATATTTATGCATTATTTTTTATACTGTATATAGAAAATTTAATATTGGCAGCAACCTGCCGCCGGGGATGAAGATAACTCTTCATCTACTAAGCCGCAGCAACTATTAGGTGGGGTGGCCAGTTCCCTTCCTTGCTGTCTTTACCTCCCTTAACTCATGCGTCAGGTACTCATTTACAGCTGAGTCAACTGGAGGAGTGGTCAAGACAAGCGAGAAATCCCAATATGATTTTTTATTTTTGTCCGGACATGGCTTCAAACCTAGCACACTGTAACTCGGTGATAGCAAGCAAGCTCACTATGACCTAGGCTACCGCACTCCTCAATGATACCTGAATAATGTATATAATATTGCTATTCAACTATTATCAGATATTTAGCCAGACTGAACTGTGTTTATGAGACAGGAATACTAACTATTCAACCATACAGCACACATGGGTAAAATTGATTTCGACAATCACTAAATTGTATTCTAAGATTATTTTGGCAGTCTAGGATGTATTAAACTATCTTCTGGTTTCTCTTGCAGTTCTGCTTGTGTCCAAGCGTATTTGCATTGTCTTAGAACTAATCAACAGAAGCACAGAGAGAGTTAGTACAAACGGGCACAGCATTTTCTGCTTAAAACCTGCCAAGGCAAGCACTTATGTGTGAAACGGGACTATGTATCTCAGCAATTTAAATAGATCGCCTGTAAGTTGCTAGAGATAAGAGGGGAGCAAAGAATAGTAACACTGTTTACCTTTCATACATGTCGTAAGAGGCAACTAAGGAGGTTATGGGATGAAGTTGGCTATCCCATATAGGGTCAGTGACCCAAAGCCATGATAAAGTTGGATGTGTCATGCCGAAAGATACAGATATCACAGCATTGCTGAAAAACATAACACAACGCATCCCGTTCTCCTGACTACATCTTGCTAATCTGCAGAAGTTTGAGAATGAACGCAGAAGAAGAAGAAATAAATTGAGGACCTCATAGTCCAGTTGAAATTGAACACTAGCCTACTTCTTGACTGGCGGTAAAAATACAGAAGGAGACATCATCAAGTGCCGTCTCCACAACGAAGGTTGGCTGCAACGGATCTCCAACATCCCGTCTCTTGTCTTGGTGGTGCACTCCGCTAGACTGTAACCTGTCCATCATGTGATGTTATTCTCCCACTTATATCTCTGTCTACTCATCATCAACAACTATATTCAAATTATTGTAACATACCCAGGATTACAATGATGATCACAGCAATTATGAGAAATACAACTGTTGCTATGATACACGTCATCTTACAGTTCTGCCACCACATTTTCTTGCGGATTTTCACGGCTGAACTCCTGAAGTGGGATGAGCTGCTTTCCAGATCCTCTGAAATAAGAAATGTTGCAACAATGACAAGATTAGTGAAAAATAATTTTCTGAATAATTTTGCGGTGGTACACTTCAAGATCCCAATAAAAGTTCCATTATCTTCAGCAGTGTCGAAGGGTATTATGCTGATAGTTACCGTAACCCATCCACATCCTAAAATTATTATTCTTCAGCAATAATTCTTAAAACTCCCGCCGCTGGATCTCTCTTGTAACAGGGCTACAGTCATACTAGATTTTCAGCAGGATGTAGTCCGGAGAATGGAAATGTTGTGTTGCCATTTTATTTGCGCAAATGGCCCGACACATCCATCTTCGATAGATCCTAAAATTAATCATACTCTTCTACTATCTCTTGTGGAATTCCAAATTCATTCAATCTCTTAATAACAGTCTTATTTATCACAATGGTGTTCTCAACCATGAGATATCTATCAATATAGATATCTATAGCACGCTGTGTTTACAATTCGGGCAGTGCATTACGCTGGAATTGTGTCATGTCTTGATTTCAGAAGGTGAAATTCACCGGCCATGTCGCTTAACCTGAAACCAAATGAAAAAATCGAGTTCTGTAACTTTTTGGAAGAATGTTTTGGCAACATTGAGAAGAGAATTTATCTAACTTCCTGTTTCTATTGTCAAAATGGCAAAAGACGATAGTGTTTGATTATGGAATGAAAATCAGAGCAATCTTTAAGCATCGGCTTTGCGGCGAAGCGACATGACAGTGAATCAAGTTTATTATACTTTTCTATTATCATATATTCAGTGAAATCATTATTTATTCTGAATTCAATGTGGAAATCTTGAGAGGTAAGTACTTCAATTTGTTTAATTAAAATTGACCAAGGCGTTCCACAAGGTTCTCACTATGTAAAATATATAATATTCAACAGCTTTCGATCGATCAAACATACGGTAGACCTAGCTTTAGATAGGTCTAAATCTGCCTTTATCACTTTCTCACACGTCTCGTATCACACACATTCAAACAAAACTTACACCAATATATGCCGAATTTAATTCTTTATTTATATGTGCAAATATTATTTAAATATCTGTAACAACAAAAAAGTAATCGCAATTTCAAAACAGCCACAGATGATTGCGTAATATTTCCGAAAACGGATTCCGCGGCAGAAGAGAAATTGCATAATTGTAAACACAGCATGCCTAAGGTTACAAAAACGACTACCAACCACAAACTGTGAGAGCTTCATGACATGCTAGAAATCAGCATTGAATTAAATAAAAATACCTGATCTAGACTGAAGGGTGTCAATTCTTTCTCCTCGATCTAAGACTTTTTCCACATTGTCTCTCAACAAGGACGTTACTTCACTCACTTCGCTTTCTAAGTGATCAAGTTGCTGATTGCGACCCCTGCTGGCGCGGGCCCTGAAAAAAATGTAAAAATATATGTGTAAACCAGAGAGTATCTGACAAAAATAGTGAGACAGTACTATGTTAAATAGTGAGACAGTACTATGTTAAATAGTGAGACAGTACTATGATAAATAGTGAGACAGTACTATGATAAATAGTGAGACAGTACTATGATAAATAGTGATATGTAATAAGATCATCATCAAGTTCTGTCTCCACAACAAAGCTTAGCTGCAACAGACCTCCAACATCCTGTCTCTTGGTGGTGCACTCTGCTAGACTGTAATCTGTCCATCTTGTGATGTTACTCTTCCACTTGTAACTCTGCCTACCTGGTGCTCGCTTCCCTTCAATTTTACCCTCAAGTATGGTCTTCCACAAGGCGTCATGTCTTTTAATGTGTCCAAAATATTTTATTTGCTTGATCTTTATTTCTCTTAATAATTCTTTCCTCACATTAAGCATTGTTAGAACCCCCTTGTTTATTTTTTTCTCTTTCCATGATGTTCTTCATATTCTTCTCTATACCCACATCTCAAAGACATCAATTCTGTCTTCTAATTGTTTGTTTAGTGTTCATGTTTCTGAGCTATATATTAATATAGAATAGATGTAGCATTTTATAATTCTTATTTTTAACTTTTTTTGTAATTTGTTTAGATGTTAATATTTTTTTCATATCACTGAAGGTACTTTTAGTCATTCCTATTCTCCTTTCAGCTTCTGTTTCACATCTGCTGTCATTTGTGACTATGTGTCCAAGATATTGGTAATTTTCTACTTGTTGTAGTTTCTTACCATTATTTTTTTGTTTAGCGCATGTTCTTCTGTGACTTCACTGATTATCATGGTTTTTGTTTTTTGGATATTTATATCATTTATCAACGATCTATTAGCCTTTGTTGGGTCAAAGGGCATGAGCCCATGGACCGCTGGATCAGCAACCAACCATTAGCCTTTGTAGTTCATGTTCACTTTCTGCTAGAAGAACAGTGTAACCTGCATATCTAAGGTTGTTTATTATTTTCCCATTGATCTTGAGTCCTGGCATTTCTTCTACCGGGGGTATATGTTTAAAGATATTCTCTATGTAGATATTAAATAGGCTAGGTGATAAAATGCATCCTTGTCTTACCCCTCTTCTTATTTCTATGTATGGTGAGTAACTGTTTTCACATCTTATTGACGCAGTCTGTTCCCAATATATATTTCTAATCACTCTGATGTCTTTTCCATCTATGCCTATTTATTTAGGATATTTGATTAATTTTTAATTTTGGAATCTGTCAAAGGCCTTGCTGTAGTCTATGAAGCAAATATAGATACTTTTTTGGACTCCTATATATTTATATATCATTAGTCGGATACTAAGTATAGCACTTATCTGGTTCCTTTGTTTTTCAAAACTGAATTGTTCTTCACCGACCTCAGTGTCTATCTTGTTTTAATTCTTTCGTGTATTATCATGAGTCGTATTTTAGTTATATATCTCATTAGACTTATTGTTCTATATTCTGTACAGTTCACAGTCCTAGATTTCTTTGTATTGTCTATATATGTTATCCATGTTTACAAGACGACCTATCGACCCTTGTATAACTAATACGGATATTATGTTATGTGTTTGTTGTTACTGAGGATATTTCAATACCTGTACGGGATGTTCGTTGTTGCTGTAATAGTCCTTGTCTCGATTGGTCCGTTCAAGTGACTTTGTGTGCATGGTTTGAAAGGCTTTATGAAATCGCATCTTTTTTTGGAGATGCGGTTAGTCAACTACGGAAAAACGCGTGTGCAATTGTTGCTAGGCGATTTGGTGCCGTAGAACGGACTAGTTCAATTCCCATTAATCTCAAGAATTTTTAGATTTCTTTGGTAGTGGTATGAATATTGATGATGTTAGATCTTTAAGTATGTGGCCTGTTTCATATATGTCATTGCAAAGTTCTGTGATAATGTCCACACCAAATTCATTTAGAGTTTTTATTATGTCTGCTGTTATGTTGTCAGAGCATGTGGCCTTTCCACAATTTATTGATTTTATTGTGTTTTCTCTTTTGCACTTTCAGTATTGCTGGTCCATCATCAATGATGTAATCATCAATATAATGAGAAAAGAAGTTTAATGAAAATAATACCATAAACTATATACTGATATACACTATTAGAGTAGTTTTAAGTACAAAAAGGAGTAAGATAAGGGTGTAAATTGTCGCCATACCTATTTAACATATATGCAGAGAACATAAGGAGAAATTTGAAACATGAAACAATGCAACAAGAATTCAACCGAATGAACATCGGAGGTCTACAGATTCCAGAAATTAGAAAGCAGATGATACAGTGCTATTAACATCAAATAAGAAAGACTTAATGAAAATAATAAAATCAACAAAAGGCTTTATCGAACAACAAAACCTGTTTCTAAATATGAAAATTTTCAAATTAAAACAACAGAAAAACTGTGGCATGGTGCAAACACATGAACTAAGGCATATTTGTTATGGACGTGTGTTTCTAGTAGCGGCCTATGGCTGCAAAACATGGACAATAAATAAAACTACAGCCAAGAGAATAGAGGCTTTCAAAATTAAGTGCAATAGAAAAGTCATGAGAATACCACGGACAGCAAGAAAGACCAACCAAGACGTGCTAAAAAAATCAACGTTCAAGAAGGCTGGCTTTTGAACACCATATTAAGAAGGAAGTTGGATTTTTCTACCATATGAAGAGACACGATGGCACGGAAAGAGTGATATTGGAGGGGAGGATAGAAGGCAGAGACAGACCAAGATGGCGTTGGACAAGAGATATTCATGAAAGCATGCACATGTCGCTAGAGGAGGCAGGACAACTTAACAGAGACAGCAGGGATTTCAGAAGATTCATAAGGAAGACTAGGTTCTGGAAAGAATACATCACATGACAACACTATAAATGTATAAAATGTTATATAAACAGGGATAACTTCTATGCTGTGACCAATCAGGTCTTGTGTCAAACATAGACACAAAATGAACAGAAATATTGAATACAAAATATAATAAATAAACCATTGTTTTTGTGACTGCTTTGTGCCATTTTCGCTCTTTAGTCTTGTTATTATATATCATATGTTTTATCTACCATTCACTACTCTCTAAACAAACTATTTTTTGCTGTCACTGTCATTCCCCACATGACTTTTTAGGTCACAGAAAAGAGAAAAAGAGCAGACCAAGACATGACACTAGAGAAAGCTGGGCAGCTTGCACAGAACCAAGAGGCTTACAGAATGACAGTGAGGACAACATGTAAAGGACACGTCGTTATGTAGTTAGTAGGCCCCCTATAAGCCATAGACCTATTAGATGAAATAGCTAAAATGTATGGGGATCGATAGAAATAAACATAAACAATCTCATGTATGTGCAGATTAGATTACTACACACTGGTACAGGACAACTGTTTGTTGTCTTTGGTTAGGCTAAGTAAAAGCCTACCTCACATCATGCCTATGATGTCATGTGGGTTATGTGAAGTAATCTCCTGTCAATCGTGAACGTTAGGCGTACATCAGAGCATATATCATTTATCTTCTCAAAACATTGGATTGAGAAGAGTTGGGATCACTGAGAGTTGGAATCTTTTACTGGCGCCGACAGTCTACAATAAAAAATAGTGTGGAGGTCGCGGTTCTGGCAATTCAGTCACCACAACCTCCATATATAATAATTAATAATACTTGTGACTTACACTAGTTGACTAGTCCAGTGAGTTGAGCGAGTCACACACGTTTTATTTAAATTTAGTTCGGCCTCACTTTACTTTTTATAATTTAGGCCTACAGTTAGGCCCTACCGTGCACTGCCTACAGTTGAACTGTGGCGAGACATCATTTGTAATAAATAAATATATATTATAAATAATTTGTTGTTGTCACTCACGGTGACAATTTATTTTACAATTATTTTGTGGACACTCACTGTCCCAAATAATTTTAGCAGAAACAACAAATCATCTAATCGTGGATACCATCCATTAATAATTACTACTACACACGACATTATAGAACTATTAACTTACATGTCTGTGGTTAAATATGAAACGCTGGTGTTGTCAGATTAACTTGGTAAGTTTTGATTTAATTAATTTAACAAGAACAGGGCGTCATGATCATCTGACTGAATTGACTAGGATTATTTCCCCTCACAATTGATAAAAAACACGACTAAATCTGGACATAAACAAAACAAATGAAATTGTTCAACACAAGTTCCAGCTGCTCCCGAGTTCCTGAAAAATATACTGTATGGTAACCCGTATATATTATGCCCTGATGATGTACAGATGGAGATAGAGGAGGGATACAACCATAAAGATAAGTCTTAGTTCTACAAGTCTGAAATGTTTTGGCAACATATGGCATGCTGTTCTGGATGCAGTGATCAACGCACAATTTTATTTTTTTATGTAGTGATTTTGAGAGCAATATAAATGCGTGCGTAGATATGTTTCCCTGTTGAGGGTGGGGCGGGGGGTTCACTAAAAATGTTTTTCGTGTGTCAATTCGTTTTGGTGAATAATTTGAGGAATTATTTTTGCGTGCAAAATCTCTAGGTTAAAAACATGGGGGGGGGGGGAGACCCCAACCACGAAAACAATGGATCATGGAAATAAAATAAGCGACAAACTCCCCAATATACTCAGTACACACGAGGGCCATCTTCAGAACACTCTTCTACCCCTGACACTGAAAGGCAACAAAGGGTTTAGTAAATAGATAGATGTATGAAAAACAATATTCCTCTTCCATGCCTATTTGCTAATTTTTGTTGATTAATAATATCGGTCCAGAGAACGGAATGCGTTTTGTCATGGCTTACAGCTTGGCACCGATATATGCACTGCTGTTCAGTCTGACACAACATGGGATTTTTGGTCACCTTTATATATTGAATGTGACAGCCAAAATAACCACTAAAATCACGTATTAGTCGCTTCTTGTGACATATAGGCCTATTGTAGATAACACTGTTGCCATTCAGTGCTTCCATTTCAAGTCCCGGCCATTTTCCATTTTCAGGTCCCAGTGTGTTGCCAGGCCCCGCAGAAAGAGGAGTAAATAATAGCAACTCTGTAACTGCATATATATGCCTATCATATGATTCGACTAATGTGGTTTTGGGGGTATACATGCCTGTCCCATATTATAGATGATAAAAATGTGACAAAACCAAAATCCATGCTGTAGTCAGATGAAGTCAGACTGAACGACGCATCTATTGCAGCTAACACAACGCATTCCTCTCTCTGACCTACATCACACTAACATACGGAAGTTTGAGAACGAAAGCAGAAGGAGAAGGTCACAGTATACGTGTTCATACGCGTGCGAAAGAATTGGAACAGTCTGACGAAAACTGAATTATATGGTTGTTTGCGGAGCGTTGGTTGATGGATTAACTACTCGTTAATGATAGTGATGGCTTTTTTGTCTATAAAGACGGTCAAGAAGCTGACCAGTGTACAATTTAAACGAACAATGAGGCTCTTGAAATTTCCCACATAGGCCTACTTCCTGCCAGGATGATATAATATATGATATATTTTTAAATGATACTTGATATATTTGATATAAGATATGATATTTGAACACAAGACCAATGTGTCTGTGCATGATATAATTAATTTATCAGCATTGAAGAATGTATGCACATGTCTCTGGCCAATGCAGACCTGCTAGCCCGGGACAGAGTGACGTTCAGACGAACGAAGATAACTTTCTGTAAAGAATTTATCAATTGATATATATATATAATTAATATATTAGCTGGTCAATAAGAACCACTGTTAACAATCGTGAAACTTCGTAAAACTCCGGTGGTACGGACACGTGATAATACACTCCTCGATAACAAGAGATGCTCGTTAAAGTACGGTGGAGGACGGAAGGAGACGATGTCGTAAAGAGAAGACATGGATAATATCAAGGACTATGCATGGTGTGAAGTTTCCAAACTCATTAGGATGATAGAGGACAGAGATATGTGGAGATCATTCTGCATCAAATGTTAAAAGTGACACCCTTACACACGTTATGTGACACCCTTACACACGTTATGTGACACCCTTACACACGTTATGTGACACAGAAAATGTGTTATGGTTTCATTCTATTATTACTATTAATAGAGAAAGTGCCGTGCTCATTTGCAATAACAACTTTTCTGCACCGTTGATTAGTTCCAAGAGGAAAGACAACACAAATACGAGTGGAAACAGGTAGAACTGCAGAAAATTCCAGAACATGGTTAATAAGATACGCAATCGACTGCCAGAGTCTCCCCTCTAGCATTTCCGTAGAAGTTTACTTGTGACCTGAGGCACTTCTGTTCTAACAAATGTGATTTTTTGCAATGTTTGCCTCCCTTAATCTAAGTCACTATCGCTGCTAACCTGTAAGCAACGGGTGAATAAGTACAACAGAAGACACAAGTAAGAAATTGAGACAAGATATGTAGTCACAATAATTTTTTCACAGGAGAAAGGTTGTCAGCCAATCTCCCAACTTTCCTTAGTAACTTCCTACGTTATGCATGGAAAGAAGATAGGACCCCTATTCTTTACACACTGAACTTAAAGTCTAGGCTCGGTCATCCACGAGGCAAATAATAGGCCTAATAATAATAATAATAATAATAATAATAACAATAATAATAATAATAACAATAATAACAGTAATAACAACAGCAGACAAAATAAAATAAATTATAGGTAGGAAAAAAGCGAACCGAAAATACAACTCACAAACAATTTGTTATTTTCGTGATTTATTAATCGTCATAGCGAAAAATAGAATTGTGTAAAATATCACGAACAATTAAATGGCGGCTAAATACAAGTAATTAACGCGTCACAGTAATATAAATAATATCATTTGGTACATGTCAAGTAGAGTGGAAAGATACATGTGGGTGTTAGGGGAAATGAAAGAGCAGACATACTTGCCACCGTGACCATAGTGACTAATGGTAGCTCAATAGACTGCGCTGATATTTTGAATGCAGTAAAGGAGTTAGGTCGGTTGGAAGATGTAGGGCGTATTTCTAATTTCGTTAGAATGCAAGACTTGGGAGTGAAGCGTGGTATTGCAATGAATGAGTGACATAAATACATCCAAATAAGAACAGTCAGTTGTGACATGCTGAAGGAAATACTATGAGATCGTTGTACACATGGACTTGTCCGGAGTGCCATGATGATGATATGGTTAACTAACTAACTAACCAACCAACCAACCAGCTAACTAACCAACTAACTAAATGAATGACTGACTCACTGACTGACTATGCTGACCAAATATACTTAACAAGAAAATGGGAAGATCATAACATTAAAGCCATAATAAAGTCCTGATGTTCTAAATCAGGGTCGGGAACCTTTTTGTCTGAGAGAGCCATGGACACCACATATTTTGAAAAGTAATTCTGTGAGAGCTATACATTAGGTAAGGTAAGAGTTATTTCAATTTAATTACAATGGATGCAGGGTTGCTATTTTCCTGTCTTTTAGAGCAGCGGAGTTCATCTCCTTTACCACTTCTGATGCTGAGCTGCAGTAGACTTTAGCTCATTTGTTGAATGAAATATTGATATGCAATTAATATGTAGATCAAAGGAGCCTAAAGACACATTTTTTATAATCGAACATTTGTCTGCGAGCTAGATGCAGTCATCAATAGAGCCACATCTGGCTCGCGAGCCATAGGTTCCCGATCCCTGGTCTAAATATATCTCTACGGAGTATTTGTACGCAATTGTGTGAAGAACAATGCGGAGAAATTCATAGCTGATTAGCAAGACATCACATAAACATCAATGGCTCTTTCGTATAGTGGTCAAGTACACACACACACACACACACACACACATACAAAGACAGACACAAATATATCGTGAAGATAAGAGTTTATCAAATAATGATCGCATAAAATGCATGAAAAAATAGTTTTACTTTTTATCTGTTCTTTACGAAATGGAAATAATACAACAAATAAACAATATAACATTTCCAGATGAACATTTTCTAATGTACTTGTAACTCCATTATTTTTCGGGAATACCCGAACACCTACTAAGATACTTGATTAGTACATCTGTTACCCAAACATCCGCTAAGATATACTTGGTTACCTGGCTCTTGACGTACAGGCCTCTTAGCTAAATTAATGTGGATTACATTCGTTACGTTTTTTTAAAAATTATTGTTTGAATTTTAATTGGTCGCTATGTATATACGTGGAGTCGCATGCCAAAAATAGCCAAGGACAAACAATAGATTTAGCTGAAATCGGACTTCACGCACTAGTTCATGTTTACATTTTAGTTGACAGGTCTCCTATGCTTCTAACGGTCACGCTTGGTTAGTACAGCTGTTGTCTGAGATAGTCCAGAGATAGAGCTCCAGTGTCAGAAATATAAGTTCAATACGATGCGAAGTAGGTAAAATGTTACCATTGTGAGCATGGTTTTTTTAGTCCAATTGATAATTGTTGTAAAACTGTTGTAAAACTACTTCCCAATATGTATTTACGGAAAACACACGGTAAGAAGTTTAACAGTTTACAAAACACAGCCTGGCACACACAAGAAAATAGTTAAACTTATGCAGAACATACTAAATAGACGTTTTGATCATACGATCTTTATCATGGAAAAAATGCAGAATACACAAATGACAAATAATTAAAATAATGATATTACGAGTGGACTAGATTACAGACATTTAACAACATAAAAATCAAGGCAGTGATGACGTATAACACATACCTCACGTCTTGTGGTAGAAACGCATATTAAAAAGTTTGAGCGTGAGAAGAAAATAAAATAACTAGATGACTTTCTATAATTATGACTTTCCAGTTCAATGGTCCAAGGTTTGCTTCCAAATTGAGGGAATTCTGTTGTTGTTAACAAGGACATACCTTATTTAAATGTGTAATAGAAAAAAAATAGGGGAATACATAGCCAACAAACAAGTGCTTTTAGGAAGAAGATGCCGCTTTCAGATGTCCGAAGGTCTCAACAGTGGTAGATCAGATCAAGCAGCAGGCGACAGTAAACCCCTAGTAGATGACATGCATATATAATGAGGTTGTCTTGTGTGGATGTCTAACAGTAATTTAACTATACAATTGCAGTTTTAACCACCTTCCATCTCCCCAGGTAGAGGCATCTTCTGAAAGCATTGCACATCGCTGAAAGTTAAATTCGTGCGGATTTTGAGAACAATCAATCAAGTGCAATGACGAATGGAGTAGGCGATCGTGCATCTCCAGAACTCTCTGTCTAAAAGCATTGCATACCGCTGAGGATTACATTTTTGCGGGTATGAGAACAAGCTATGGACAACTCACTACCGCAACTGCACAAAGTACAACTCCTTAGGAATGAGTTTCTTATTAATGAAACAGACTAATAGACACGAAAGACACAGGCAGAATTAGCATAAGAAAAAGTCGAAGAGTGGGTTGCAAACTATAAAAATCCCCAAATAACATTTTAAAAACATCGCCGTCATGAAATCTCCACGGAATAAGAAAAGTGGGCATGATTAAGAACAACTCAGAGAAGAACTAAATAAAAAGACGGGTGAAAAATAGCAAACAGGTGTAGAACACATGGGCGTATTGTACATGATTTTGTTTCGTAGAGAGGGTTAGCTGATGTCAAGTATGTACCTCACAGTGCAAGTATTGGATTAGTCAGGTAGTTTGTTTGTCCAAATTAACCATCCTGTGAGCCCCCAATGAAGTGGACCCTTTAAACAATAATCTTTTAAAATATTAATGATCTTATGTTAGCTGTGTTTCCTTGTAAAACACGTTTTTAGACCAACTCTGCTTCAGAATCTGAGATAGCAGAACTGAAATAGGTAAACAGCCCCTTTGAAGCACATTCAAATTTTTAAAATTATATAAAGGTATAAATTGAAAAAAACACACACCCCATTACTTGTGATGGTCAAGGAACTCCCATGTAAGTAGCATGCATTTCTTTTTTCCAACGACATTTCAGTGGAAAAACTTTAATGCTATGGTTGTTTGAGTTCTCTTCAAGACTACTGCTCTCACTACCTATGAAGCTATACCGTTTAAGACTACAATTGCTGTCGCTACTGAAGCTTCCAGAAGAGGACAATTCCGAAGCTGGAGTGGAGCGATCACTGTGTTCCGTTGTAAGGTCTAGAGCGCCAGTTACATTGGGATGTGGTAAAGTATCAATACTGCCGTCTTGAAAGCTGCTGGAACACTGTTGAAAGTTAGACGACTCATTTCCTGTACTCTTAGAGACTAAGTTACTATCTGCACACTCAACAAGGTCATTTCTGGCTCTCACAAACGACACTAAATTGTGATTACTAGTAATTAAACTATCAGCTATATAAACATGTGACTCACAATTTGAATGCAGTTCGCATGGAATATGAGGTTTCTCCTCTTTAGTTTCCGTGCTTGCTTGTGATAGAGAAAGTAACGATGTGCTGCTAGAAGAGGCGAGATCCCGATAAGACGATACAGAACCAGGTAGATTCACTTCACAATAGCGTCGACGAAGCGCTGCCACCTCGTGTCTTAGTTCAATATTTTCTTTCTCTAGTTCCATGAGTTTAACCTCCATTATCTTCTCTAATGCTTTTCTCTTAACTCTTGATCTTCGAGCGGAATCATTGTTTTTAAGTCGTTTGCACCAGTAACTATTATCCTTCTTATTATCGGGCACAAACTCACGCCTGGCGCGATGTTGCGAGGCATTAAGTGACAGATCTATATCTAAATAATGAGACATTCCAGTTGTAATCAGTGTTGAAGGCACGCTTGTTATATCCATACTGTTTGTATCAAAATCTTGTGTAGCTGGTGAGGTGGATATATGGGCTGGATAATTATCCATAGATGGATTTGGTATTTTGGTTCCACGCTCAGGGATACCACTCTCCATTTCATGCTGTGTGTTTCTTTTTTGATGGAAGTCAAAATATGAGCCGTGAAACGAACCACTAATGCGGTCTGTGAGGTTTTGATGAGATAAATTGAGTTGATGTTCATGGGATAAGATACCGACATCCACAATTCCATGTGTATCCATCAGGTCTACACGCTCTTGCTTGACCAATATTTTTGATCCGCCATACGATGTCTGAGAATCGTGGTAATAGCGCGGTACTCCGTGCAACATTTTTAGGCTGTTTTGTCAAGAAGTCTATCTCAAGAGCGAAACCTCCGAATCATAAACGTGATTGAAGGTTCACAGTGACAGTAAAATATGCGTGAATAGTTAAACGTTGAGCGAACTGTTTCAACAAATACTTCAACTGGTTGTTGGTCAGTGCGTAACGCGCTCCAGTACAGAACTGTAAACTAGTGACTGGATGAGATGGTTCAATAAATTGTGAACAATTTCAGGAAATACGAAGAACTTGTTCAATCCTCGTTGTTTTCACCGCAAAGATGGTGAAGTTTTGATAGAATTTCCTTGACTGTAGTAAGATTGTTGTAGTAACTTGTCTCTGTACTCTGTAGAAGAGAAACATAAAACAACATGTTAACAATGAAGTACATACAACGGTATAAGTCGTTCTATACTAATACTAAATAATAATAATAATAATAATAAAAGTTATAATAAGAATATCTACAATAATACTAATAATACAATATTAATAATCAGAAGAACAACATCCCCTACAGCAATAATAAGAGTAATATTAATAATAATAGGAATAATAATACAAATTGATCATGAACTTATTACCCGAACTTATTAACAACAAGAGATAGAGAGAGAGAGAGAGAGAGATAGAGAGAGTTGCTGAGAACAATGACACCCCACGCCTCTCATCACAACTTCTGATTGATTGGTATTGATTGGTATCATGTATAGGGCAATCGACGATATGTGGAAAAGCAGTGCAACTTTATACAAATAGTATAAAGAGTTGACACGAAGTCAACAATTGTACAGTTCCACTTAATATACAATTCCTTCAGTTTTGTAAACTGTATGTGTGTAAACTATAAGTATGTAAACTGTAAGTATGTAAACTGTAAGTATGTAAATTGTAAGTATGTAAACTGTAAGTAAAGAATGTTTAATGTGCGTTTCCTGTGTCTACCTACATACACTATTGTTCAAATATGGATGTATTTTCGATATCATTTGTACATATCAATATCACAGTTAATGTCAGGTGAACGCACGTTCTCTTCCACCTTTAACCTCATGCTAGTTGGAGCTACTTTAGATTGCGGGATTAAAACACGAACTCCTCCGTCACATATACTGATGTTCATCGTCATATTCGTTAAATTTCTCTTGGGCCAAAGAAAAGGTAATAGCCATTTCTTTTCATTTTGAGAGCCTTATTAAAAGTTGCTGTATTTCTCTTGTATTACTTATACCAAAGATTGAGTTTCCTCTGTTTATTGCTGTGCGTGTTTCTTTTAGTCCCCCTTCTTTTCTTCTTACCTCTGCTTTCCACATGAAGGTTTGTTTATGTAGTCTGTCTTCATCCATTATAAGTACATGGTTGATATAAGTACATTTTTGATATCATTACATGGTTGATATAATTATATATCAAGTTATATTCTTTCCAGAACGCTGTCTTCGTCGTGGATACTCTGAACTACTCTCTGTTCCTGGCAAGCAGGACTACATTGGCCAGAGACATGTGCATACATTCTTCGATGTCGCTGGTCAATCGTCCTCTTGGTGTTCCTCTTCTCCTCCTCCTGACATTCTGCCCTCTAGAATCAGCCTTTCGATACCATCATGCAGTTTTAAGTGTCCAAAATAATATAGCTTCCTTCTTATGATGGTATTTAGAAGCCATCCTTCATTTAGTTTCAGTAATGATATAATTACATGGTTGATATAATTACATGTTGATATAATTACATGTTGATATAATTACATGGTTGATATAATTACATGGTTGATATAATTACATGTTTATATAATTACATGGTTGATATAATTACATGTTGATATAATTACATGGCTGATATCTTCTTCTTCATCTTCAGCGTTCATTCTCAAATTCCTACTGGATTTCTCTTGTAACAGGACAATGGTCCTACAAGATTTCCAGTTGGATGTAGTCCAAAGAATAAAAATGCGCTGTGTTGCCGTTTTATTTGCGCCAATGGACCAACACATCCGTCTTCGTCGGATACATGGTTGATATAATTCCAACATCTTCTTATACAAATTGTCACAGATTCTTGATTTATCTTACTCAATCACATTCTTATATTATATTGGAAGACGGCGTGTAAATTAGTTGGTACTAAAACATATTCAACTATTATACACATGTAGTGACTTATTAACACAAGAGAGAGTTGTGGAGAAGCATGCTCGCCTACGCCACTCGGCATGGCACCTGATTTATTGAGTAACGAATAGCCAGATAGACAGGCTGATACATCAATAGATAAAACAAAGATATAAGTAAATAGGCAAGACTTATGAAACGTTAGATAGTCAGAATTATAAACATATATATGTAAAGTATATTATATATATATATATATATATACAAAGAATAAAGTGAGAAAGATATGAATAAGGTAATGAACATGTTAATGAATATACGAAGAAGCTTACAAACAGTACACAAGAAGGCCATCTCTTCTATCACTGACGCGGCAAGAAAAACAAGGGCTACAGCGTGTATATATATATATATATATAATGAACATATAGATAAATAGATGTTGAGTTTGACATAGATAATAAATCTATAGAAACTGTATGAGTACTTTAATACATATATAGATATATAGCTTAATATATTAATGTTTAGAAGTATATAGCTTAATATATTGATGTTTAGCAATATATAGATTAATAGAATGATGTTTAGCAATATATAGCTTAATAGATTGATGTTTAGAAATATATACCTTAATAGAATGATGCTTAGAAAGGTAATAAATGTCAAAACGTACTCAGCAGCAACTATTCATTTATCATATATCCTTCTTGTATTAACAAAATTCATATCACATTTATAAACCACTCATACTTTAATGTTATCACCCTGCCTTTCTACTTCTCACAATTTATCAAATGGATAACTCTGAGAATAACGAGCAAGCCTTATATACATGATATATTGCATACATGTAAAACGTATTCTATTATAATGACAAGAAAGTACGCGATTCCCCGGACTAGGGTCGATAATATCGTATTTTATAATGATCCAAAAATACATTCCACGCTACCTCTTTGTATGTTCCGGATTGCTGTTACGTAGCGAACGGGGAATTCAAGAATAGTTTTAAAAGCGGTCGTAGACATTGATAAATGTTTTCACGTGTCAGATGACGACGATCGGTTATTTGCTGTATTTTATTTTGTATTTTTAGGATGGTACATCATCTCTATTTGTTTCTTCACATTATGCGAAAATCGACTAAAAGTCATGTTTGTTTTGTTAATTGTATAATAGGCGGATGTTTGTTTCATTGTAACTATTGTACTGACGTTTGGGTAATGACAGACAAGCCTGTTGGTCAAATTGTATGGTTGTCCATGGAATCTATTTTGCTAGAAGTCTGGTACAAATAATTATTAGTGTTTTTGTGACATGTCGATATATGCTTCTCCTCCTTCTTCTTCGCAGTTTGACATGTTTATGTCTACACAGCAAGTTCTGTTTTCTTGATAAATGCTGGTGTATTTGACTGCTCATTGGTGATCCCATACAGCTTTCTGTGTATACCTGTCTCTGTGGGCCAGTGCTATAACTGTCTCTGTGGGCCAGTGCTATACCTGTCTCTGTGGGCCAGTGCTAATCCCATAGCTGGTTTAGTGTAATGCGGTCTTGCAGGATATGTTCATGTGCTGCCTGCCCACATGGACACGGAGGTGATATAACAAGTCTTAGTCTATTTAAGCGACTGTCTAGTCTGTTGTGTCCTGTCCTCATGCGGAAGATGCTAACTTGCTCAACTCTGTCAAAATAATCGTGGTTGTCTTTAGAGTGGTCAACTTTTCTAATAGTTTTGATGAGAGCCCTATTTCCCTGGTAGGTGATTTATTGGTCACTATGGTGATGGTAGGAGGCCGCGTAGAGCAGTTATTAGCGCACTGCTTTGTATATGAGTGGTCATGAGTTCATTCGCCAGTTGTGGCGGAAATGTTTTCAGAAAGCAACGGTTCCCGGATCGACCCAGCCGTAATTGGGTACTGGATCAGTACGGGAAGTAAAGACTGCGAGGGAGAGGAGATGGATATCGCCCTCATATAGCAAATCCTCTGAAATGTGAGATCGCTAACATCTCACACCATTACGATCTTCTTCTTCTTCTCGTTCGAAGTTTCTTCTTCTTCGTCATCGTACGCGTTGCGGCGGACCTTCTGAAAGCATTCCGCTGACCGTCATGAGAAGGACGATTGAGGGTGATCTGCCTTGTGTCATGTTTTACAGCAGGCTGCGTTATCTGCGCCTTTCTACCTGACACATCCGTCTTCAGCCAGACTTTTTTGAGGCTGGGTTGGTATTCCCGTTTCTTCGATCCCTAGTACTTGGCCAGGCTACAGCAGGGTTGTTGCACTACTGTTTCCAGGCGTTCGCAGTTTAACATCTTATATCGACACAGCAAGTTCCGTTTTCATAACATTCTTCTTTGATGTAGAGATCCCACGTTAGTGTGTTTTCCGATATCTACCTTTCTACATAGATCTCACAACTACTTACTGATAACTGTGCAAATAGAAGTTGACACACACGCGCGCGCGCGCACACACACACACACACACACACACAGACACGCACGCAGACACACACACACACACATATATATATATACGTCATCTATACAATCCCGTAGTCGTAACCTTCGTTAACAGTTACCGTGTTGTTCCGACAGACCGACGTTGTGATTGAACTAGTTACGAGCACGGCGTGGGTGGGCAGAACAACAAAGAAACATGTCGCAAGTGCCAGAGTTGTGCCCTGATGTCGACGTCTGTTTCAGCGGTATTAGATTCGAAACATCATCGAGTCGGATAGCTGCTGGAACAGAGGGCGGAATACTTATGGGAATGCCCCATTTGCTGTGAGACCAGTTTCTAATCAAGAATCAAGAAGAATCAAGAAGGTTGGGATTGTGAAACATGCGCTTACTGAACATTTGATAAATCCTTGGACGAACTATCAACTTGTATCTACGATTATATGGTTGCTGATCCAGCGGTCCATGTGCTCATGCCCTTTGCCGCAACATTACATTGCTGGGAAGTATATTATTATACGGTCGCTGATCCAGCGGTCCATGGACTCGTGCCCTTTGACACAACATTACATTGCTGGAAGTATATGATTATATAAATATGTATGCTATTGTAGCGGCGTAACATGGCGTGTTGCTCTACTATATTTTACTTACCTTATTGATAAACGAGTTCTGCTGTATTTCAGTGATATTGACAAGGCAAGAGGCGTTAAATAGCAGCTGTCAACAGAAACACCTTTCATTTACCCATACGCATACACACCCACGTACACACCTACACATAAAATGGGGAAATAGTGAGTGGGGAAAGAGAAATAAGTCCCGGAGAGAGGCATTTTACTTGATGTTATAACAAACAGTAATAATACACGTCGGAATTAACCAGGTGCAAATCTCTCCTAGTCAGCAAGGTTAAAAATAATAAATTACAATGAGAAAGGATTTAATAGAAATTAACATCTTCTATAAATATCATCATATTTCTAGACGATTGTGGATAATTGTTCTTTGTCATCGTTCTCGAACGCTGGATCTCTCTGATAGCATGACAAAAAGCGAGGATGTTTAACCTTAATCTACCCCAGTTATCATGTGTGATCGTTGTCCCTCTCAGTACATCAGCTAGTTAATATCTATACATCAGCTAGTTAATATGTATACATCAGCTAGTTAATATCTATACAATAGCTAGTTAATATCTATATATCAGCTAGTTAATATCTATACATCAGCTAGTTAATATCTATACATCAGCTAGTTAATATCTATACATCAGCTAGTTCATATCTATTTATACATCAGCTAGATAATATCTATACATCAGCTAGATGCATGCCGTGCGCATCTCTAAGAGCGTATCAGATTGTGAACCGCGCACAAGATAACAGATTTGACTGCACATACGATATTGGTAGTATTGTCGTCCAGATTTCGAACCGTGCATCCGCAATTACACTTCTGCTGACAGTACTGGTCCTCTGCTGGTTTAACATCATTCTTCTGCGCCCTCTAAAATGTTCACTTTTAACATCACCGCATTTCAATCCCTGATCTTTAATCCTGGACATTGAAAAGGAATCATCATCCACGCATTAGTCTCACTCTCGCGTAATATATCTCTTATGGAGTTCAAAACGTCAGCTCGATCCATTGCCCCATCGACCTGTGTCACAATCGCGCATGACACCAGTTGATCTGTTCTTGCATTGGACACCCACATGCCCCAGCACGAAAATAAATGTAGCTACTTTCAAATTAGCCTTTCTCAAGGCATCAATCTACTGTTCACGAACGAGACCCACTTGTACCTTCCTAATCATATGCATATAGAGTAACTCAAGATCCAGACCCGCGTAACCTTTTGTGTGCCTACCCTCTCAAAAACCCTGGTAACCGCCGTAATCTCCATGGTCATGCTACTTGTAGTCATAGCAAAGGCCCCACTCTCCTTCCTGATCGTTTTACCTGCGCACTGAGTTGTGAAAGCCCAAGCACTGCGAACATGTCTAATCACAGATCTATCAGTGAATATAATCATATCCCTCTCTTTGGTATTCTCACTGATTAAAGCCTGCACTTCTTTCTCGACATCTGTGGGACACCATTCTCTGCATTCCCTGCTAAGTGATAGTACTACTCTCAAACAAGTTTCGAAATCTGTGGGTAGATTATCTATTCCGCACCTGCTGCCACATCTTGCAATCTACACACACACTTTGTATGACATCCTCAGCACGTCTCATCCACGACTTCCCTCTCTTAAGTCTGCTACCTTTAATGTTCTCTATTACGGAATGCAATGGATGTTCCTTATCTGCATGTATTTGAAGGTACGCCCGTGCACGATAATAATGTAATCTGTGCTCTGCTGTAGGACAGTCGAGTAGTTACCGCATAGCTCTTGTCGATGTGTCTCTTGTGCACCCAAGAATATTGCGTATTGCAGAATTCTGGATTATATCCAGTCTTTCGATCTGAGTTTGGCTAAGAGTCAGAATTTCCAGTGCATATTCCACCACAGCCGCCACCAAACCCTGGTACTAAAGACATAACAATCTCTGCTCACACTGTGCAGCAGCCATAACCTTCATTGCTGCTAAGCCTTTGTCTGTCCATATGATAACATGGTCAACATGTTCCCTGAACCTCAGACATCTGTCAAATAATACACCCATGTATCTCATTGTGTTAGTTCTTTCTAACCTGTTCCCGGTCAAGGAAATATATGTCATGGGTACCTTTACCATGTGATTGTTAAAGGAAAACCAAGTCACGAATGCCTTATTGGTATTTGTCACTGATCCCGTATTCTTACACAAGTTCGTCAGTCTGTCTAGATCACCCTGTAGTTCCACGACGCACTCTTCTCGATTTCTGCCCTGCCTATACACCAAGATGTCATTGGCGTACGACATCGTTCTACCAGCACCCGGCATTTGATTGCTAGTGATGTATACTGTGTATACATTGAAAAGTACATGAGATAGAGGCGATTCCTGTGGTAGACCAGGGCTAATAACTGTTGGTGCAATACCCAGTTATCACACTTAAGAACTAATATACCGTGAAGCAGGGCCGCACCAACCCACCGCACGACAAAAGGATTTACTGCAAGATTTAACAGTTGGTCCATCAATACATCCAAGGACACCATATTGTAAGCATCCTCAAGATCTATTGCGACTGCACATGTCTCCATGTGCGAATGGAACCCCTCACAAACATCCTGCGCAAAGATGCTACATTCTGCCATGTCTTTTTTCCTGGGCTATACCCGCCTAACAACTTTGGTAAACACTTATTTCTCTTAAGATAACTCGATACCTTCCCGGCAACAATTTGTTTTCCAAAAGCTTGCTTATCGTATTCTGCATTTTTGTTATTCTGTAGCCTTGTATCCTGGTGTGATAAATCCCAGGTTTGTGTAGTGGAACTAAATAGCTGTGCAACCAGTCTTCTTTCACTGTGCCCTTTAGAAGGCTATTATTGAACATGTCCGCCAACTCTCCCAACTCCTCATCCGTTCTCCGACTGTTTTTGTTTTTTTTTACTTTTAGTGCCTTCCTAATTTCTTCATTTGTAATTATCATATGTTCTTGCATGCTCAAGTTCTTACACGTGTTTGTAATATTTTTTCCTGATTTCTTGATATGCCTGCACATTTCTCTGACCAATTTGCGCGGTATAATGTTATGGGTTTGTGTAAGCGCCGAATAATTTTAGTGACTTTTCACGTGTGATCTTCTGGCAAAATTCGTCCCATTGTAACACTTGTAATATCTTTGAATGTTTAAACTATGTTATTAATTTTGAATGATAATATTGAAGGGCGAGTCCACAATACAACATAATTGACGTGATTGGGAAACAAGTCTCTCTACCCCTACTGATGTATAACTTTCACTATCGTCGCCGGAGAAAGTTATGATGTTGAATTTATTTATAGTTTTGAAAAATGAAACTAATTACACGTTTAAAGATTAATTATTCATAGGCCTACTCATATGACGATCAAAACAGAAAATCACGTACATGAATGAAAAACAAAACAAGAACTCGATCGATTGACGCGGAAGCAGTAACAAAAATCAATAAACCTGGATTGGAATTGACGCCTGCTTCTTTTAAGTCATTGGCAGATATTATATAACAAGCTTAGGATGTCATGTAGCTGTAGGGAAGAGGCTATTTATAAATACATTTATATATGTATGTGTGACGTGTATGATCCCTGTAATAGTCTTCTTTCATTTGCCTTGCGTGTACACGTAACATCAATTTTTGCTTTCATTCGCCTTTTTACTCGTTGCTTCCGTCTTCAGCACTTTTATTTACTAGGGTAAACTTTAGTATGGTCGATTACAGGAGGGCCAGGTCTGTGTTAGTTTTCAGCCACTGTTGGCTGAACTAAGCCTAATGTCTTGGATAATAATATAGCGTAATAATATATAACATAATAATTCCTACGGCTGACGGGAATGGAATCAGGTCCATTCTAGCGACACCAAATCGCATTACAACTCATGTAAACCGGTTTTCCGTTTGACCAACTTGACCAACCACATCAGTAAAAAATTGCATTATACAAGACTATTTTTATCACATCACTGTACTGCCATTGCCAACCCTGGGCAATGACAGCACAAGACAAAAGAAAAATAGTGACAGCAGAAATGACATGTCTACGAAGAATACTCGGAGTGTCATTAAGAGATAGAATTAGAAACGATAATATCTGACAGATAACCAAAACAATACCAGTATTGGAACACATCAAAATACAACAAATCAAGTGATTTTCAAAAACTTCCAAACCGCAAGCAGACAACATGCCACCTATGGCCGTGACACATATACATCACGGCTATAAAACCAGAGGCAGACCATGTAAAAGATGGACCACAGAAATCAAAGAAGCCACAGGAACAAGCTTACAAACAGCACACAAGAAAGCCATCTCCTGAGAGCTCTTCTACCCCCGACACCGCAAGACAAAGACAAACAAACGCCACATCTTAAAGATAGATAGATAGATATATAGTTCAGTGACAGGTGAATCACAAGACATGGCAAAGTGCACATATTAACCTTCTAATGAAGCTTGTATACTAAAGGGCGTTTCTCCTTCCTCCAGTAGGAAGTCAGAACATCGGACTAGTACCAGGAAGCAATCCCTCATGCGGGGAAACTCTCCCTCTTTTTAGGGAGTTATAACATGAGACTAGTACCAGGAAGCAATCCCTCATGCGGGAAACTCTCCCTCTTTTACGGAGTTATAACATGAGACTAGTACCAGGAAGCAATCACTCATGCGGGAAAACTCTCCCTCATTTAGGGAGTTATAACATGAGACTAGTACCAGGAAGCAATCACTCATGCGGGGAAACTCTCCCTCATTTAGGGAGTTATAACATGAGACTAGTACCAGGAAGCAATCACTCATGCGGGAAAACTCTCCCTCATTTAGGGAGTTATAACACGAGACTAGTACCAGGAAGCAATCACTCATGCGGGAAAACTCTCCCTCATTTAGGGAGTTATAACATGAGACTAGTATGAGGAAGCAATCCCTAAAGTGGGGAAACTATCCCCTTCTCTTAGTGAGTCAGAACATGAAACTGGTATCTGGAAGCAATCCCTAGGGCGGGGAAACTCTTCCCCTCCCCTCAATGATTTTCAAAAAGTTCACCAAATATCCCATACAATCGAGGCAATATTTTTTTTTGTTTAGGTAATCTCCCACTCTCCTCCGTCCCAACCTCTGCATGTATACCATGTCTACATCTCTGCTTATAATCAAATATACATAGGAATGTTCAACATAGGAATGTTCAACATAGGGGTGTTCAACATAGGAGTGTTCAACATAGGAATGTTCAACATAGGAATGTTCAACATAGGAATGTTCAACATAGGAATGTTCAACATAGGAATGTTCAACATAGGAATGTTCAACATAGGAATGTTCAACATAGGAATGTTCAACATAGGAGTGTTCAAGACTTAATTCGTGACTTCCTAGAATTCACATACCTAGGAAGCAGTATAACAACAGACGGCAGGAGCAGCATAGAAATACACACTAGATGTAGTAAAGCATACCAGACCCTAGGGCAAATGACACCAATCTTCAGAAACAAAACTGTGGATGCAAACAACAAAATAACACTATTCAAAACGATTATTATGCCAATACTGTGCTACCAATGCCAAACATGGACAACGACAGCTGGGTAAGAACAGGAGATAGATGAACACAGATGGATATAGTGAGAGAGAGAGAGAGAGAGAGAGATGAGAAATAGCGCGTATTCTTAAATACATCTGTTAGGTTAAGTAGTTTTACATCAGCCTGACTTATTAAACAGTTTTACATCAGCCTGACTTATTAAACAGTTTTACATCAGCATCACGTATTAAACAGTTTTACATCAGTATCACGTATTAAACAGTTTTACATCAGTCTGACTTATTAAACAGTTTTACATCAGTCTGACTTATTAAACAGTTTTACATCAGTATCACTTATTAAACAGTTTTACATCAGCATCACTTATTAAACAGTTTTACATCAGTCTGACTTATTAAACAGTTTTACATCAGTCTGACTTATTAAACAGTTTTACATCAGTATCACTTATTAAACAGTTTTACATCAGCATCACTTATTAAACAGTTTTACATCAGTCTGACTTATTAAACAGTTTTACATCAGTCTGACTTATTAAACAGTTTTACATCAGCATCACTTATTAAACAGTTTTACATCAGCATCACTTATTAAACAGTTTTACATCAGTCTGACTTATTAAACAGTTTTACATCAGTATCACTTATTAAACAGTTTTATATCAGTCTCACGTATTAAACAGTTTTACATCAGCCTGACTTATTAAACAGTTTTACATCAATCTGACTTATTAAACAGTCTTACATCAGTCTCACTTATTAAACAGTTTTACACCAGTATCACTTATTAAACAATTTTACATCAGTCCCACGTATTAAACAGTTTTACACCAGTATCACTTATTAAACAGTTTTACATCAGTCCCACGTATTAAACAGTTTTACACCAGTATCACTTATTAAACAGTTTTACATCAGTATCACTTATTAAACAGTTTTACATCAGTAGTGTTTATAATACAGTTTTATATTAGTAGCACTTACAGTTTTACATCATTATCACTTATTACTGATTTGTTGGTGTCACTTGTAAATGTCTATGATGACACAACTTCTCCCCTCCCCCCGAATAAGAGGCTAGTTCTTAAGGCAAAGCACAGGGTATAATACTGAAGAGTTCTGGGTTTGAAGAAAACTGTAGAGTAAACATGTCATTGCACATAGGAAGCAAGAGTTTATCGCTCTTATTCTCTACGAATCTAAAGTAACAAACAAACACACGAACACAAAAAATGTCTAGAATACCAGACAACCAACAAATAATATATAACTTATGAGATGTTTGTACGAATCATTGATGTAACAATCACATATGTTAGATACATTTTGTAGCAAAACTAGACATCTTTATAAGGAATGTAATCCTTGCCTGAACTAACAAATTTATAAGGAATGTAATTATTGTCTGAACTAACAGATTTATAAGGAATGTAATCCTTGCCTGAACTAATAAATTTATAAGAAAAGTAATCCTTGCCTGAACTAATAAATTTATAAGAAATGTAATCCTTGCCTGAACTAACAGATTTATAAGGAATGTAATCCTTGCCTGAACTAATAAATTTATAAGAAATGTAATCCTTGCCTGAACTAATAAATTTATAAGGAATGTTATCCATACCTGAACTAACAAATTTATAAGGAATATAATCCTTGCCTGAACTAACAAATTTATAAGAAATGCAATCCTTGCCTAAACTAACAAATTTATAATGAATGTAATCCATATCTGAACTAACAAATTTATAAGGAATGTTATCCTCGCCTGAACTAATACATTTATAAGAAATGTAATCATTGCCTAAACTAACACATTTAATGTGTTTTGATGCGGGCCTGAAAGGGGAGCAAATACTGACAAGGTTGTCGCCTGTCAAGCATGTCGAAAGAGACGACTAAACAAGTTTGGGTGAAGTTGTCTGTTCACTCCAATAGGTAGAGACACAAAATTCATTTCTCTAGTTGGATGTGTCAGGTCAAAAGGCGCAAATATCGCAGCCAAGTTGTAAACCATGACATGGCGCATTTCGTTTCCTGGACTACATTCGGCTAACCGGCAGAAGTTTGAGAACACAGCGGAAAAAGAGGAACTAAGGAACCGCACTTTGATTTTTTTGTCTAGCGAATTTAGCAAAACTGAATTGTTTGTTCAGAATCAAACAGCTTTGAATAATCTCTATTCTGAGTTTTAAAAATTCAAGCAATAACAACAATCACAACAAATATTTAATACGTGTTTAAAAAATACCTATATCAAGGTGCAAACAGGAAAATATAGCTACAACTACTACAAAACTATATTTTCCCGAGTGGCGAATACTGTTTTGGAACTTGGCACATAACACTCGCAATTGAAAAGAAAATATTAGCAATAAAGGCCATAGAAGAGCGATAAGAATACAATGAAAAGAAAGAGTTTCCAACACAATTGTCTGCAAAGCTTTCAACATAGTAAATGATTGGCTTCTAGAAACCATCACAAAACTAGAGCTAACATATTTTGGGCTCATAAAATGACATCGATTTAGAAAGATTAATCATGGAGGGAATAAGGCAGCCCATAGTAAGCATTCCTGCACTTTTATTTTTACAAGAAAACATGCAGTAACGAAAGTAGTTTTTGAAAGTTGAATTGTGGAGGTTGAGGTTCCAGTAGGAGAACAAGAACTCGCCAAAAATATTATGGACAGAGGATATTGAAAAGTTTTTGAATATGACACTGAAAGATTCTGGGCAGTCTGCATTGAACCTAACAGAGTGGCAGTAACGATAACGTAAAAGAGACGTTCCATAAAAGATGTAATACGGCTTTCAATACAAATCTGGCAATGAAATGAAAAGTAAATCGAACGCTAATTAATAAAACTATATAAATTCTTAAGATATTTTAACTTACCAATTAACAAATAAATTCGATCCAAATATTATCCAAACAATATTAACAACAGAAAATGTCTGAATGTGAATCTAGTAAGAAGCAGATACTATTTGGCACAAGTGTTTGTGGTTATTTATCCAGTTGAATCCAATTGAATCCAGTATCCAGTTAGCAGATCATTCGTGTACCGTAGATGAAATATAAGTGAAGAATTACATATAAATATTCAGTGTTACAGTATGCCTTAAATTTAAGTGCAGTATGGGATATATATATTCAAGTGTAATAATGCTGTTGAATTATTTACACTGTAGTGATACCGCACAGTGTTTCCAAAAAGACACTGGATTGTAAATGTGAGAAAATAAGCATCCCGTCTCTTTTATTGATGCTAGCATTCCGCGCGTGATAGTGCCATGCAAGCGAATCAGATTCCATTGTCTCATTGATGCTGACGAAATCCTACGTCAGTTGATGCGAGCACTGTCACGAGGTATTGTTGTCAACATCAGGTTGTGTTTGTTACGTCAGATTTGACGTAAAAACTAGGCTTGCCTGTTTGAATGAAATTTTTTCCACGCAATTTCATTGATGAAAATTCAACTCACAAACAATAATACATCGGCCTAGCTGACGTGTAAAAATGATGGCTCAATTTGCAATTATATTCTTGAAAAACAAGAAATACGTGCAATTGATCAAAATAGAGCAAATATCGGGTGTGAATAATAAAATACTACACAAACATATCCGGTAAGCCTACAAGACTTGTGTTTTGTTGCTGATCTGTAAATAAAGGCACACTCTAGGCTACTGTTTTCCTACCATTTTTGTTTACCAAAAGTTTAATTATTCCCTAAATTAAGTCCTCTTCTTCTTCTTCATCGTTCATTTTCAAACTCCCATTAGATTTCTTTTGTAGCAAGACAATGGTCCTACTAGATTTCCAGCAGGATGTAGTCCAGAGAATTGAAAAGCGTTGTGTCGCCGTTTCAATTGCGTCAATGGCCCGACACATCCGTCTACGGTGGGGGGGAATGAAGTCTAATTACAACTTGTTCAGGACACAAGGCTTAGGTTTTATGAAGAAATCATTAGGAAATTATTATGAAAAAAAAATAGTAAGTAAATTTTCAAAACATATAGACAACTAAAACTCAAGAACAAAAAATGTGTATTGTTTTGGTTATTTCCTTCTTTTTCTGCGTTCGTTCTCAAACTCCTACAGATTAGCAGGATGTAGTCCGGAGAACGGAATGCGTGGTGTCATTGTTAACAGCATTGCTGCGATATTGCGCCTTTCGGCCTGACACATCCGACTTCAGCAAGGCTTTGGGTCACTGACCCTATATGGGATGGGACAGCCAACTCCATCCCATAACCTCCTTAGTCGCCTTTTCCGACATGCGTGGAAGGTAAACAGTGTTGCAATTATTTGCTCCCCTTTCAGGCCACGGCAACACACGGGCGTTTGGTTATCTGTCTGATGTTATCATTTCTAATTATAGGGCCTATCTCTTAATGACTCCAACTATTCTTCGTAAACACGCCATTTCTGCTATTGCTAGTTTTGTCTTGTGCTGTCATTGTCCAGGCTTGGCACTGATAGTACAGTGATGAGATAATAATAGTCTTATTTAATGCAACTTTAGTGTTTATGTTGACATTTTTGTTCGTAAAGATACGTGTGATTAATCCTTGTATATGGTATGTTTTGCTGCGTTTGTTTTGTATCTCTTTACTGTTTTCCCATGCACTCGTTATAATGCTTCGTAAGTACGTGAACTTCTTTACCTGTTGATTATCGATATTTAGTTATATTTCGTTTTTCTTTGCTACTGCCATTATTTCTGTGCTTTCGATATTAATTTTCATGATGAATGTTTGACATGCTGTGTGTAATCTATATTTTATGTTCTTGCAGTTGTTCTGATTTTCGCTATTAGTACTAGATCTTCTGCAAATAATAGTTCGTTCAATTTGCTTTCGTGTTATCATCTTCGTAGGTACTTGTTATTTTACAGATGTGGTCGATATATGCCAGAGATAAATATTATACACACGGTTTTTAAAGCGATAATTGAGGATTTTTTTTTAATCGATAGGGGAGGAGTTTTAAAAAATCGTTAAGGGAGAGGTTTTACCACCTTTTGGCTACTTTCCTATTACTAAATGTTATGTTCCTATGTTTGTTGAACTCCGCCCCATCCCCCACTCTCATCCCCTTAATCGACGTGCTTGATGATGATGAAGTAATCCATATAGCAGTGAGTTAGTAGCTTTGACAACCCATACTCTTGATATGTCCTTTTCAATTGAGTAACCGAGGTGATACCTCAACTCCTATTAGGTTTATTGTTTAAGCGGCATGTTTGTGTTAGTTATGTTTGTGTTAGTTATGTTTGTGTTAGTTATGTTTGTGTTAGTTATGTTTGTGTTAGTTATGTTTGTGTTAGTTATGTTTGTGTTAGTTATGTTTGTGTTGGTTATGTTTGTGTTAGTTATGTTTGTGTTAGTTATGCTTGTGTTAGTTATGTTTGTGTTAATTATGTTTGTGTTAGTTATGTTTGTGTTAGTTATGTTTGTGTTAATTATGCTTGTGTTAGTTATGTTTGTGTTAGTTATGTTTGTGTTAGTTATGTTTGTGTTAGTTATGTTTGTGTTAATTATGTTTGTGTTAATTATGTTTGTGTTAGTTATGCTTGTGTTAGTTATGTTTGTGTTAATTATGTTTGTGTTAGTTATGTTTGTGTTAGTTATGTTTGTGTTAATTATGCTTGTGTTAGTTATGTTTGTGTTAGTTATGTTTGTGTTAATTATGTTTGTGTTTATTATGTTTGTGTTAGTTATGCTTGTGTTAATTATGCTTGTGTTAGTTATGTTTGTGTTAGTTATGTTTGTGTTAGTTGTGTGTGTTAGTTATGTTTGTGTTAGTTATGTTTGTGTTAGTTATGCTTGTGTTAGTTATGTTTGTGTTAATTATGTTTGTGTTAATTATGTTTGTGTTAGTTATGCTTGTGTTAGTTATGTTTGTGTTAATTATGTTTGTGTTAGTTATGTTTGTGTTAGTTATGTTTGTGTTAATTATGCTTGTGTTAGTTATGTTTGTGTTAGTTATGTTTGTGTTAATTATGTTTGTGTTTATTATGTTTGTGTTAGTTATGCTTGTGTTAATTATGCTTGTGTTAGTTATGTTTGTGTTAGTTATGTTTGTGTTAGTTGTGTGTGTTAGTTATGTTTGTGTTAGTTATGTTTGTGTTAGTTATGCTTGTGTTAGTTATGTTTGTGTTAATTATGCTTGTGTTAGTTATGTGTGTATTAGTTATGTTTGTGATAGTTGTGTTTGTGTTAGTTGTGTTTGTGTTAGTTATGTTTGTGTTAGTTATGTTTGTGTTAGTTATGTTTGTGTTAGTTATGTTTGTGTTAGTTATGTTTGTGTCAGTTATGTTTGTGTTAGTTATGCTTGTGCTAGTTGTGCTTGTATTATGCGATTTCTGGATATGTTTAGTCCCCAAAGGGAGGCATTACATTGCGGCTGCATCGTCATGTCCTACCATGAGCTTAACATATACTTCTGGGTTAACTAGTTCCTTATTTCTCTGTAAGATATATAAACCCATTTTCATTGATGGTACATCTAGTATTCCCCTAGGAGTCTGCCCCAAAAGGTGGTACATCTAGCATTCCCCGCCACCTAGGAGTCTGCCACAAAAGGTGGTACATCTAGCATTCCCCTAGGAGTCTGCCACAAAAGGTGGTACATCTAGCATTTCTCTAGGAGTGTGCCACAAAAGGTGGTACATCTAGCATTTCCCGCCACCTAGGAGTCTGCCACAAAAGGTGGTACATCTAGCATTCCCCGCCACCTAGGAGTCTGCACCAAAAGGTGGTACATCTAGCATTCACCTAGGAGTCTGCCACAAAAGGTGGTACATCTAGCATTCCCCGCCACCTAGGAGTCTGCCACAAAAGGTGGTACATCTAGCATTCAGCTAGGAGTCTGCCACAAAAGGTGGTACATCTAGCATTCCTCTAGGAGTCTGCCACAAAAGGTGGGACATCTAGCATTCCCCGCCACCTAGGAGTCTGCCACAAAAGGGTAAAGATGCAATGTCTACTGTCGTACATCTCTCCGACATCCGTGCGGATTATACGATAGAAGAAACACATCAGATGTAATAACAAAACATACATTTAACCCAGGGTACAACAGGACATACAGCGAGAAACATGTGTAACTTTTAAGATGAATACAAAAGGAATTTTCACTGACAGACGAGGCTCTATTTAAAGTCATATCTACTAGAGGTAGAGTGTTGCATGGTGGTACATCTGGCAATCAACTGAAAAACCCACAGAATTTAGATTGAGAAAATAGACAAGAGAAATATGATGAGAAAGTAGACAAGAGAGATATGAGGAGAAAGTAGACAAGAGAGATATGAGGAGAAAGTAGACAAGAGAGATATGAGGAGAAAGTAGACAAGAGAGATATGAGGAGAAAGTAGACAAGAGAGATATGAGGAGAAAGTAGACAAGAGAGATATGAGGAGAAAGTACACAGAGGAAAATACATAGGAGAAATAAGTTGAGAAAGTACATAGAGATATATAATGAGAAAGTAGACAAGAGATGAGAAAATATACATGAGAGATATGATGAGATAGCACATAGTAAAGATATGATGAAAATGTACACAGGGGAGATGTAATGAGAAAGCACACAGGGGAGATGTGATGAGAAAGTATACAGGGGATATGTGATGAGAAAGTATACAGGGGAGATGTGATGAGAAAGTATACAGGGGAGATGTGATGAGAAAGTATACAGGGGATATGTGATGAGAAAGTATACAGGGGATATGTGATGAGAAAGTATACAGGGGATATGTGATGAGAAAGTATACAGGGGAGATGTGATGAGAAAGTATACAGGGGATATGTGATGAGAAAGTATACAGGGGAGATGTGATGAGAAAGTATACAGGGGATATGTGATGAGAAAGTATACAGGGGAGATGTGATGAGAAAGTATACAGGGGATATGTGATGAGAAAGTATACAGGGGAGATGTGATGAGAAAGTATACAGGGGATATGTGATGAGAAAGTATACAGGGGAGATGTTATGAGAAAGTATAATTAGACTTACGTAAAACACAGGTTTATATATCGTCTCAATGGGCACCATAGACTATATCTAACACTAGTGGGTAATGATGGGCAATGATGCGCACACAAGAAATCATAAAAATTACAATACACAAATCATATTCAACGTTTCAACCAAAAGGTCTTTATCAAGACACAAACAAAACATTAAAAGACGACGAATAGAAAAATAGAAAAATTATCACAACATTTCTCATAAGATCTCCTCTGTATACTGAGAAAGTACATATGAGAGACATTATTAGAAAATATACAGGCTAGATATGAGAAAGTAGGCAGGAAATATGATGATAATGTAAACAGCTATAATATATACAACGTATAGATAATATACAACGTATAGATACAATAGTTGTTTTCCTCCAAATGGGCTATACACATTTCTTCAGCAGGTTTCATCACAGCGGTTTTCATATAATTTATTAACCAATTTCACCACATCTCCTTAGTCGCCTCTTATGTTATACATGACAGTTAATAATGTCGATATTCCATGCTCTGTTTGCGCGTCTTTATAACGTTGATTTGTCAATGTTATTGCATCACAAAGAATTGATGTCTTTGAGATGTGGGTATATAGAAGAATAGGGAGAACATCATGGACAGAGAAGAAAACAAATAAAGAGATGCTAAAGACACTTAATATGAAGAAATAATTACAAAAAGAAATAAAGATCAGGCAAATACAATATTTTGGGCACATTAAAAGATATGACACCTTATTGAAGACCTTACTTGAGGGCAATGTGAAAGGAAGCGAGCAAGAGGTAGACAGAGATACAAGTGGGAGAGTAACATCACACGATGGACAGGTTACAGTCTAGCAGAGTGCACCACCAAAAAAAGAGACAGGGGATGTTGGAGATCTGTTGCAGCCAACCTTCGTTGCGGAGACGGTACTTGATGATGATGATGATGCATCAAAGATGAATAAAGCACATAGTACTCATATATCAATGACGTCATTGTTCAATATATTACTTACACACTGAACGCAACAAGTTGACGGTTTCACAAATGACATACGACCTGTTTCCACTGTTCACGCGGTGAGTAGATATGTCACGCAACATCAATAATTTTGCGGCATGTTAGGAGACTTTATGGTCAGATATGCCAATCGATACAGTGCCAGCAATAGATAATCTTAATAATACACCTTCGTGTACGTCAGATTGTAATAAAACATCAATACTGTCCATTCTCTTACTTGCGTTCGTTTCGAAACAAATGCCGGTTAACAGGATGTAGTCCAGAGAACGGATTGCGGTATGTCGTGATTTACAGATGTCTTTCGGATAAAAACATCCGACTTGGGTATGCTATTATTGGAGACACTGTGACCTTCTAGGAGATGAGGTAGGGAATCAAACGTTCAACCATTATTTTACTAATCTTCTTACAACATAAATGCTGAGTCACAAAATCCTATAAAAAGTGTGTGTTTGAGGGGTTTAAAACTCGGTTACAGTACAAACAGACGTCACCACATATACTAGTTATTTCCCTTGTCTACGTTTGTAAATTTCATGTTCATCAATTAATAATTTAAATATTAATTTATTTTAGGGTTTGGATTAGGATAGTTGTGTTTTTTTTACATAAATAACCCTAACTCAAACTAGAATTAAATAAATACATCAATTATTGAAGGATGAACATGCAATTTACAAACATAGACAAGGGGAATAATTAAAAATGTAGTGGGGTCTACTAGTACTGTATAAAAAAAACCTCATTACTGGAAAAATGTAATTTGACATTTAGTACTAAGAAATGTGTAAATCTGAAGTGTTGGTATTCTGTGCAAGTTCATAGAAAAAAAGAGGGGGGAGGGAGGGTTGTGGGGGAGGAGTATCCAAAGATGCTTTATTTATCACTACATAGAAATATTTATCACTACATATAAATATTTATCACTACATATAAATATTTATCACTACATATAAATATTTATCACTACATAGAAATATTTATCACTACATATAAAATATTTATCACTACATATAAAATATTTATCACTACATATACAATATTTATCACTACATATACAATATTTATCACTACATATACAATATTTATCACTACATATAAAATATTTATCACTACATATACAATATTTATCACTACATATAAAATATTTATCACTACATATAAAATATTTATCACTACATATAAAATATTTATCACTACATATACAATATTTATCACTACATATAAAATATTTATCACTACATATACAATATTTATCACTACATAGAAATATTTATCACTACATATAAATATTTATCACTACATAGAAATATTTATCACTACATATAAAATATTTATCACTACATATACAATATTTATCACTACATATACAATATTTATCACTACATATACAATATTTATCACTACATATAAAATATTTATCACTACATATAAAATATTTATCACTACATATAAAATATTTATCACTACATATACAATATTTATCACTACATATAAAATATTTATCACTACATATAAAATATTTATCACTACATATAAAATATTTATCACTACATATAAAATATTTATCACTACATATACAATATTTATCACTACATATACAATATTTATCACTACATATAAAATATTTATCACTACATATAAAATATTTATCACTACATATAAAATATTTATCACTACATATAAAATATTTATCACTACATATAAAATATTTATCACTACATATACAATATTTATCACTACATATACAATATTTATCACTACATATACAATATTTATCACTACATATACAATATTTATCACTACATATAAAATATTTATCACTACATATACAATATTTATCACTACATATAAAATATTTATCACTACATATAAAATATTTATCACTACATATACAATATTTATCACTACATATAAAATATTTATCACTACATATAAAATATTTATCACTACATATAAAATATTTATCACTACATATACAATATTTATCACTACATATACAATATTTATCACTACATATAAAATATTTATCACTACATATAAAATATTTATCACTACATATAAAATATTTATCACTACATATAAAATATTTATCACTACATATAAAATATTTATCACTACATATAAATATTTATCACTACATATAAAATATTTATCACTACATATAAAATATTTATCACTACATATACAATATTTATCACTACATATAAAATATTTATCACTACATATACAATATTTATCACTACATAGAAATATTTATCACTACATATAAATATTTATCACTACATAGAAATATTTATCACTACATATAAAATATTTATCCCTACATATACAATATTTATCACTACATATACAATATGTATCACTACATATACAATATTTATCACTACATATAAAATATTTATCACTACATATAAAATATTTATCACTACATATAAAATATTTATCACTACATATACAATATTTATCACTACATATAAAATATTTATCACTACATATAAAATATTTATCACTACATATAAAATATTTATCACTACATATAAAATATTTATCACTACATATACAATATTTATCACTACATATACAATATTTATCACTACATATAAAATATTTATCACTACATATAAAATATTTATCACTACATATAAAATATTTATCACTACATATAAAATATTTATCACTACATATAAAATATTTATCACTACATATACAATATTTATCACTACATATACAATATTTATCACTACATATACAATATTTATCACTACATATACAATATTTATCACTACATATAAAATATTTATCACTACATATACAATATTTATCACTACATATAAAATATTTATCACTACATATAAAATATTTATCACTACATATAAAATATTTATCACTACATATACAATATTTATCACTACATATAAAATATTTATCACTACATATACAATATTTATCACTACATAGAAATATTTATCACTACATATAAATATTTATCACTACATAGAAATATTTATCACTACATATAAAATATTTATCACTACATATACAATATTTATCACTACATATAAAATATTTATCACTACATATAAAATATTTATCACTACATATAAAATATTTATCACTACATATACAATATTTATCACTACATATACAATATTTATCACTACATATAAAATATTTATCACTACATATAAAATATTTATCACTACATATAAAATATTTATCACTACATATAAAATATTTATCACTACATATAAAATATTTATCACTACATATAAAATATTTATCACTACATATAAATGGTATTACTTCTCCTGTACGATAAAACTACAGAGAATATGCCAGTTTTCTCCAAAGAATGTTCCCAAGAATATGTAGTAACGCAAAATGAGGTAAAAAGGTTACTAAAACACTTACCTAGCCTATTAATAAAAATATATTTTTAAGAAAAAAAACAAAAAACATACAATAAAACTAAACAGGACAATTCTCAACGTATCGGCTCAAATTGAACCTTTTTCAAGAGACAAACAACAGAAAACGACAAAATAAAAAAATAAAGGGCTCACACCAGAATAGGTATACACATTGACACAGAATGGAGATACGTGCATTAACATAAAAAAGCGCTCACATAAATATACATATATATATGTATACACAAATATGAACATTCATGCACATAAACACTTTCTCGTATAAATAATAACATGAACATTCATACACATAGAAACATATACATATATTAATGTAAATATAAACGTTCGTTCACATAAAGATAATGCTATAACAACTGCATATGTATACATACAAATGTGTGGCCCAAAGTAATTGTGTGGATACATAGAACCATGTAAAACGAAATGCATATACAAATAACTATACATGTGTGGGCACCTATCGAAGAGACAACTGCAATAAAAACGAGGAAATCAAAATCTAAATATGTAAATGATTTAACAATAACAAAATGGCAGAGTACAAAACAATCACATATTGACATACACAAACGAAAGAAGACATAAAGGAATAATATAGAAGAACGGCAAACACAAAAATAATAATTATTCACGAATCTCACGAATTATTCACGAATTATGCACGTATCTCCATTCTGTGTCAATGTGTATACCTATTCTGGTGTGAGCCCTTTCCTGTGTGTGGATACATTTACATGCCTGTGCATTTTGTGTGGGTATCCTTCACACATCTGTGTCCATCTTGTTATGTGTTTATTTCTTGACTCTTGGTGTGTGTTTACATTTCTATGTATGTTTAGGTTTGGTTTTATATATATGTTTATGTCTATATTTGGTTTCATATTCATTCCATGCGTTTTCAAATGTTGATTCTTCTTCTATCCTTCCTTCCCCAAACCCACTCACCCCACCACCACACAACCTCATCATTACTCATCTATCATTGTCATATGCCATTCTTGTTGGCGTAGGAGACCATGGTTCTCTGTTCACAGTATTGTTATCAGGATCGTTGTTTCCAAGCCTTGCTAGGTTGTCACATGAATATTTTCTCACGTCCCCATCTGTCTCTGTTCCCTTCAGTCGTGCCTGTTGTGACTATGTTCTTAAAACCTGCCTGTCTGATAGAGTGACAAAAGGGGTATTTTTCTTATCTTTTTCTTTTATTATTCTTGCACTCATCTATAGTGTCTCTAATTTCCCACTTTCGGTTTGTTTATAATGAATGCACGCATTTTCACTTTGACTAGATGCGTTGCCATCCCTGCGCTATTATGGAGACGAGGGCTTGATGAAATATAGACATCTATTTATTTTTTTATTTTGTCGTTTTCTGTTGTTTGTCTCTTGAAAAAGGTTCAATTTGAGCCGATACGTTGAGAATTGTCCTGCTTAGTTTTATTGTATGTTTTTTGTTTTTTTTCTTAAAAATATATTTTTATTAATAGGCTAGGTAAGTGTTTTAGTAACCTTTTTACCTCATTTTGCGTTACTATTTGTTCATTAGGTTACTGCGGCACCATCCACTTTGTCGGACACCCTCTGGCCATTTGGTTATTTATATTTGTCTCCCAAGAATATGCCAGTTTTCTCCAAAGAATGTTCCCATAAAATCAAGTGAACATAATTTTATCACCCCCCCCCCGTTCCCGCCGCATAGTCGTATTTACAAATCTGATTTTTGCTCTACATCAGACCCTTGTTTAGTTACTAATGTGATGGACTCTGTTTCAATAGACAAACATATATTTTCGAACTCCACAACTCTGTTTAAATAAATAAACATATATTTTCGAACTTTACAACTCTGTTTCAATAGACAAACATATATTTTCGAACTTTACAACTCTGTTTCAATAGACAAACATATATTTTCGAACTCCACAACTCTGTTTCAATAAACAAACATATATTTTCGAACTCCACAACTCTGTTTCAATAGACACACATATATTTTCGAACTTTACAACTCTGTTTCAATAGACAAACATATATTTTCAAATCCACAACTAAGTTCTCACAACTTAGAATCTGCACTTTTAACTATTTTCCAAATAATCCCATCTCCCCAGAAACGGAGTGACTAGCTTATATTTCATGAGAAGAAACCCCCCCCCCCCAAAAATTAAAACATCAAACGGTATCTACGGCTCTGGTGGCACTAACATATTTTTAAACATTGCTTATTCTAGTCCTTCTCAAGAGTATTCCTGCTCGCTGATCCCAAACTGCAGGAACTGTTTGGCTGATGAGACTGTCCAAATGCTTTTCCTTTGCTCGATAAAAAAAGTACACGCAGTGACCAATGATTAGTCAAAGCAGCCAAGATACATTTGCTGTTTGGGATCAGAACCTAGACCGTAGATATGATTACTCTAAGGAGAGGGTTTTATCTACAAAAAAAGTCACTCGTCCGTCTTCGTCTGTAAATTTCACTACATGTCGGGAAATTCGAAGACCTTTTCGTAAATCATTACGGGAGGGGTTTCTACAGATATTTTAGCTAAGTTGTGTCGTCCCAACTTGTTGTTTTCGATTTATATGTGTTTGTAATCCTTGATAAAGGCCTTTCGGTTGAAACGTCGATTTGTGTGTGTGCCTATGTGTGTTTCGTACAATTAGTAAAACGTTTTTTACCTTGCTTGAAGATTCACCTATTGGATTTCAGTTTTGCGCAGTGAGTACATATTTTCGATTTAGTTAAGTTCCACAGAACTGGACAGGCAGATACTACTTGCTGAAGTTATCAACACAGAACTGGAACAGTTAGATACTACTTGCTGAAGGACATGATGAATATGAGATCGAATCACATATGGACTTGTCCGGAGCGTCATGATGATGGTCTGTCGACTAACTAATGAACTCCACGTAAGCAAGATGTGCTATTATCATTGGGGAAAACAAGACAGTGATAAATAGTGTTTAATATTGGTTTTCTCAAGGTTCGCACTCAAATTTTTAGAAAAATCACAAAAGATGTTAAGTAAAGATGTAGACCTGGTTAAAAAAAAAAAACAATAAAAACAGGAAGTGAACACCACTGTATTTTTTCGCATCATCATCATCAAGTGCTGTCTACGCAACGAAAGATGGTTGCACATATTTCTTTATACGAATACATATCTCCTTTCTACTGAAGTTATTATATTGTAAAAATTTACATGTACCGATTTTTATGAAATTGTTTTCATTGATACGCTTTCATCGAAATTGGACCAATAACTTTGGAGTTCGATATTTTTGTTTCGTGTGGACAATAAATCCTAAATTGGTATATCTTCTTCTTCTTCAGCGTTCATTCTCAAACATCCGCTGGATCTTCCTTACAGCAGGACCACGGTCCTACTAGATTTCCAGCAGGTTATATTCCAGGGTATGGAAATGCGTTGTGTTGCCGTTTTATTTGCGTCAATGGCCCGATACATCCGTCTTCGGTGGGAATTGGTATATAAAAGTACGATGTCCCGTTCTTCATAGTAAGCGCAGGAATTCGGAACAGTAACTGCGTATTTACGCAATTAGTTAAGTGAAACCTAGGTAGCCTCCCCTGGAAAATAATCACTCAAATATTCAATTATTTGCAATCAAATAAAATCTATCTAATCCGATATTTGTCATGTGTAGAGTGACGTGTACGTAAGTAATCATTCTCTCCGTGCACAGATAATACATAATACATCATTAAATTTGTTGGAAATACTTGTATGTAAATAAATTAATTGTGCCCTGCAGTTCAATTAAGCTATTTTGAATTTAATATAATGGAACGTTAAAACATTAAATACATTTAACAAATGGAAATAGTAAAGCACTCCCAAATGGAAAGTATCACGGACTGTAGATATTTATTTTAAGTATTACATAGCAATACAAATGAAATCACACTACATCATCATCAGGTAGCATATTCTGAACAGGATGTAAGTCATCATAGCCATTCTAAACTTCTGTCGATCTTGTTTTCTGAGGGTAAAACACTTTCTTGTTGCTGGGTAAATCCCCTTATTTTTTTAGACGTCAGTGGCTCCATCGTTGCCTGCAACAATAGAGACCGAGTTACCTGGTCTGCGAGTACGTTATATAGCCGTTGAATTATATAGATACATCATTGACTCAAATAATTGAACAAGGGAAATTCATATTTATACATCATCAATATCATCAGAATTATTATTATAACCATCATTATCAGCACGCTTATTTATATCATCATCATCATCACCACGACCACCATTAGCAACACAATACTTATCATTATCATAATCATCATCATCATTATTGTTCTCATTATCATTATCAACATCACTACCCCCCCCCCCTATCAATAGCATCATCACCACCAGCATTACTATCATCAGCATCATTCTCCTCATCACTATCCTCATAATCATCATTATCAGCATCATTCTCCTCATTACTATCCTCATAATCATCATTATCAGCATCATTCTCCTCATTACTATCATCATAATCATCATCATCATTTTACTATCATTATCGCCACCATCAGTATGTTTTAAGTGTACTCTATATTGTGTTTAAGTGATTTACGAAGCTTTAGTTTGTGAGGCAGACACATGTAAATGAAACAACGGAGAGAGAGAAAGAGAGAGAGAGAAAGAGAGAGAGAGAGAAAGAGAGAAAGAAAATAATGTAGATAGTGGACGTAAGTGAGGTAATAGAGGGTAAGGAACAAGAGTGAAGAAAATGTGTGAGAGAGAGAGAGAGAGAGAGAGAGAGAGACTATATGAGTGACAACATTATCAAAATATGAGGCTTGTATTAACAGAAAATAGTGTCTGTTGGTTATAAGGCTTGTATTAACAGAAAATAGTGTATGTTGGTTATGAGGCTTGTATTAACAGAAAATAGTGTCTGTTGGTTATGAGGCCTGTATTAACTGAACATTGTATCTGTTTGTTATAAGTTTTGTATTAACTTAACATAGTATATGTTTTTTATGAATCTTGTATTAACTGAACATAGTGTCTGTTGGTTATGAGCCGATATCATTGGACTCTGGAAAAAACTCACAAGTGATCGCTCTACCCTAACAACTGTAAAAGCATATTCATGCTACTCATTCCCATGGCTAACTGATAAAATACAATGAATACTGTAGTTTTCAGCATTTAATATTGTATTTTCCTTAAAAAGGAAGGGGGGAGCTGAACCCGTCAAATCTCCACCCCCATAATTACCCTAACCCTACCATATCCACAGTTTTCTATATAACTAAAGCTGATGGTATATGTTAAACACAACGCAAATGTTTATCTAGTGAATACATTCTATTGCTACAGAAATGATAGGGACTACAGTAAATAACTATAGATTTTGTCGGTGTTGATAGCTTGAAAATGAAGTCAAATAAACATTTGTTGATAATGAATAAAGTAAAGCCATTATTCTCAGTGTCAGTTGTATTCAAGTTAACCACTTCGTCAAGTGTTATCAGTGAAACTAATAGAAAAAAATATATGTGGAAATAAAACGAAATTGTTAGTACAAATACTTTATCATAGTAAAGCGATAAGGTTTGATATGTCATTTACTTCCGAAATAGAACAGAATACTTCTCACAACGAGAACTGAGCGTATATTACCTACACAATCAAACTGTAGCACAATGCAATGCTAATACAATACAATGCTAATACAAGACGTTTCTCTGAATAGCGAAACACAGCCATTAAATCCAGATGGCGTCTGGTCGCTCAAATTTCATAAAAGTCATAATTATGTCATAATATAATTATGACTATAATATAACTATAATATAATCAAAATATAATATAATCAAACCGGATAAATTTATGGATGGAGTTATGTGGATCTTAGCAACATTTTTTTAATCAAAACGTCGATTCAGTTTTTTCTGCAGATACTAGTTTTCTGTGTGATTATTATGTTTTGTAAACGGTAAAACGTATTATTAAGGTAGCTCGTCGGTAATTCTGCCACAAGACCTCCCAGATAATTTATTAAATATTTATGTTTTTTTTAAATTCTGAGTATATCCGTCTGTCTTGTATGTGTGTGTGGGGGGGGGGAGAGGGGGGGGGTGTTAGGTTAAGGCGAGGATGAAGGGGAAGAGGTTTGAACATATTCTTGTATATATATCTTTTTTTTCAATATTCTCCTTTGCGTACGATATCCTGATATATAGATAAGAAAGGGTCAGAACAGAAACTGTCGGAGCACTGCAGAATGAGCTAGACCGTAATGTCTATTGGAGAGGTGATTCCGGAGCACTGCAGAATGAGCTAGACAGTATTGTCTCTTGGAGAGGTGATTCCGGAGCACGGCAGAATGAGCTAGACCGTATTGTCTCTTGGAGAGATGATTCCGGAGCACTGCAGAATGAGCTAGACAGTATTGTCTCTTGGAGAGATGATTCCGGAGCACTGCAGAATGAGCTAGACAGTATTGTCTCTTGGAGACGTGATTCCGGAGCACTGCAGAATGAGCTAGACAGTATTGTCTCTTGGAGAGGTGATTCCGGAGCACTGCAGAATGAGCTAGACCGTATTGTCTCTTGGAGAGGTGATTCCGGAGCACTGCAGAATGAGCTAGACCGTATTGTCTCTTGGAGAGATGATTCCGGAGCACTGCAGAATGAGCTAGACAGTATTGTCTCTTGGAGAGATGATTCCGGAGCACTGCAGAATGAGCTAGACAGTATTGTCTCTTGGAGAGATGATTCCGGAGCACTGCAGAATGAGCTAGACCGTATTGTCTCTTGGAGAGATGATTCCGGAGCACTGCAGAATGATCTAGACAGGATTGTCTCTTAGAGAAGTGATTCCGGAGCACTGCAGAATGAGCTAGACAGTATTGTCTCTTGGAGAGGTGACTCCGGGGCACTGATTAATCACACGAAGGCATCGATGACTTGGTTCTCTCTTAACAATCACACCGTAAAGTCTACGACACCGAAGGTGGAGATGAGATGACACAATGTAATTAGCACGCCATCACTACAATACCAGGGTGTGCGATTTGATCCTAGTTTGTGCTTTCGGTAACACGTTGATCATGTTATCTAAAAGGCCAACAAATCCATTTCAGCTCTGAGAGTGATGGCACAGGCTGACACTAAACAATCCTAACTCGTAATCCTATATAATGCTCGTGTTCTCCATGTCCGTGAATACGTAGGTGCTACTATCACCGCTAGTCAAACACAGATTGAGAGGCTGGAGAGAATTCAAAACGATGAGATGCGGATCATCCTCGGTTACATCAGGGGCACACCCTGCGTTGTAATAAGGTTCGTCCTTGACTTCCCAGGTATATCTTATAGGATAGATATGTGGCATGCCCGTGATTATATTAGAATGAATTCCTACACTGATAACTCACTACACAGTTAGCTCTCTCGTGTACAGGAAAGCAGACCCAAGAATGGTAAATCGTGGATGGGGCGCTCCGAGGATACTGTGAAACAGATTTGCGCCCCGGATGGCATCAATCATTGCGACGAATTACGACCTGTTCCTAATGCCGTTCAGGAGGCAGGAAAACACTGATTACACTCAATAGAGGATGCAGAGGAGCGTAACACCTTGAGAGTGGATGAAGAGGTCAATGATATCATCTAGGAACACGCGGATGATACAGAAATTGTGATTTGCACTGATAGTTGGTCGTCCGCCACCAGAGTTGGCCTTTACTGACAGTCAAACACAAATTGAGAGACTGGAGATATTTCAGAACGAAGGGATGCGGATTATCCTCGGTTACACCAGGTGCACATTCTGCGTTGTAGTAAGGTTCCTCCTTTACTTTCCAGGCATATACACGAAAAAATGGTACACGAATCCCGTGGGACCTTTACCGCAACAATAGGCAGTCTAACGATGTAAATGGTTGCCGCAATGCAAGTACTAAACTTCTTAGAATTCCAAGCTTATTCCAATGCGCGCATGCTAAGTGGCTCAATTAATATGATCCAGAAATTAAAAACAGGTGATGTACGTAAGGGATGTAGGGTGTCATTAGAGAGAGCATAAATGTGGTCCTCCCTGCGAAAAATCATTATCTTTGTCGCCCAGACACGCGGGTATGGAGGAAAGTATACATACCGACAATTTAGCTAGCCTCGCCACTATAACAGATGACCAGCCTATGGACCTAGCAGACATACTCAGTGCTCTTCATGAGGCAGCACGATCGGACGAATTTGAGATACGCGAGCATGAGTCAAGAAGAAGATAATCAACATATCTAATATATTGTATATATTCAGGTGCTATGTGTTCTGATTACCGCAGATCCTCCCCACGTCTTGATTGCGAGCGTATATATCTTAAATATAGATACAGAGTGACACAGATATGTTCAAATGTACATTTAATGTCACTATCACTAAACCTAACTCTGAGGAAAATTGAGTAGTTTGTTTACGTTAGCTGATCTACATTTTTGGCTGCGGTAATCAGAGCACATAGTATCAATATTCATATTTAATGACAACGAACTTGGCTACACTATATTAATCTCAGTATTGTTGTGGTTAAGCTGTTGATATTGCTCACAAGAGTTCCGTGGTACGAATTCGGCTCATGGTGTCTTCTTTACAAAGTGAATTTTTTTTGTATGGAGATGCCTGGAGATTTTCGTTTGAAGCTACGGAGTTACGTGCAATGAGTAATACACTCGGCACATGGCGAGCCGCTCCGTCGAGAGATACAGAGTACATATGGGAAAACCCGAGTACAACAAATCAATCATCTACGATGTTCAACACTTTAGAATGACCATATGATACTATTGTCTATCTATCCCCAAGTGGAAGCTTATAGATAGCATCCACAAATGTAAGTTTCTCTTCAAGTCCAGATGTGACGTCTGAGTCGTGTTGAGTCCGTGTTTGTGGGAGGGGGGGGGTGGTTGTGATGTTATCAGTCCATCTCTTTCTCGGTCTTCCCTTGGATATGATACTGTATAATGGAATGGGAAACTTTTCAATGATTATATATATTCATCTTTCAAATAACTTTCAGCTTTTATCTCTTCCATATTATCATTCTCCTGAACTAATTATCTATCCCCCGAAGACGGATTTGTCAGAACATTGGCTCAAATAAAACTGTGATACAATGCATTTCCATTCTCTGGACTACATTCTGTTGAAAACCTAGTACAATAATTGTCCTGCTACAAGAAATGTCTGGTGGGAGTTTAAGAAGAAGAAGAAGAATTAAAGATCTTACTTCCACATATACAACATTGCTTCCCCTTGTAGTGTTCCTCTCTCGTGCTAATTTCCCTTTGATTTATCAAAACACACACGTTAGAGCAACTCTTATCTAAGTATAATTTTTGCGTAAATATTAACCGCAGTCTATTTATAAATTATTATCAATCCGTGCGATAAAATATAACCCTTGTAATTGTACATGAGATAAATGTGGTGCGTGGATTATGCTGTCAGATTTACTTTCAGACGCTTTTTAAATGCAGATGTCCACGGCTTGTACATGACGAATGTGCTCTATACCAGAGGTTCTCAACTAAGGGGAGGATTATTGCTACAGGAGGTGAAGATGGGACGATGTTGAAAGAGGGACTATGATTTGAGCAGATGATTGGAATCATATTGATATCTGTGACTAGTAATCAAGGATTGGTATCATATTGATATCTGTGATTAGTAATCAAGGATTGGTATCATATTGATATCTGTGACTAGTAATCAAGGATTGGTATCATATTGGTATCTATGACTAGTAGTCAAGGATTGGTATCACATTGGTATCTATGACTAGTAGTCAAGGATTGGTATCACATTGGTATCTATGACTAGTAGTCAAGGATTGGTATTATAGTGATATCTATGAATAGTAGTCAAGTATTGGTATCTGTGACTAGTAATCAAGGATTAGTATCACATTGGTATCTATGACTAATAGTCAAGGATTGGTATCACATTGGTATCTATGACTAGTAGTCAAGGATTGGTATTATAGTGATATCTACGAATAGTAGTCAAGTATTGGTATCTGTGACTAGTAATCAAGGATTAGTATCACATTGGTATCTGTGACTAGTAGTCAAGGATTGGTATCACATTGGTATCTGTGACTAGTAATCAAGGATTGGTATCACATTGGTATCTGTGACTAGTAGTCAAGGATTTTTCACGTTGTGAGATCAACAAAGCTAAAGAAATACTGCATAATATCATAATTGTGTATCTCCCTAGTTAAATGGTTAAGCTGTTCGTCTTGTGCTCATGCGGTCACGCGTTCGAATCCGGTTCTTGACGTCTTGCTTACAAAGTGAATGTTTTCTGAGATCTAAATATAAAAATGGTTGTAAATATGGTTTGAAGCTACGGAGTTACGTGTTATGAGTGGTACTCTCGGCTAGCGGCGTGCCGTTTAATTGAGATAGACGAAATAATGAAACAAGAGTAAAATAAGGTCGACTAGGACTTTTCAATCCTTTCTCGTGCTCAGGACTAGGACTAGGACTAGGACTAGGACTAGGACTAGGACACATGTAAGTAAAATGTAACGCCAAATACGTTGATAAGTTGATAAATTGATAAGTGTGAGAGGGTTGAAGTTTCAACAAAAAAACAAAACCTATCTTTTAGAACTGGTATTTTTGTCAATTGTGGAGGTAACCCCCACCCCGCTTCCCCACCTTCCCTCCACTTCTTTAACTATTTCCCCCCCCCCCCCAAAAAAAAAATTTAAAAAATTATTTTTTATGAAATGGCTAATGAAATAATGGAATTGCACACGAAAATGGACGAATGATCTGTCATTTTTCCTTTTACCTTCTTTATCAATCGTACAATGTTAATATATCATTTAAAGTTCTAGAGAAGCATTTCAAGACAAGACGTACAACAGAAGCATGTTAAGACAAGAACTACAACAGAAGCATGTTAAGACAGGAAGTACAACAGAAGCATGTTAAGACAAGAACTACAACAGAAGCATGTTAAGACAAGAACTACAACAGAAGCATGTTAAGACAAGAACTACAACAGAAGCATGTTAAGACAAGAACTACAACAGACGCATTTTAAGAGAAGAACTACAACAGAAACATGTTAAGACAAGAACTACAACAGAAGCATTTTAAGACAAGAACTACAACAGAAGCATGTTAAGACAGGAAGTACAACAGAAGCATGTTAAGACAAGAACTACAACAGAAGCATGTTAAGACAGGAAGTACAACAGAAGCATGTTAAGACAAGAACTACAACAGAAGCATGTTAAGACAAGAACTACAACAGAAGCATGTTAAGACAAGAACTACAACAGAAGCATGTTAAGACAAGAACTACAACAGACGCATTTTAAGAGAAGAACTACAACAGAAACATGTTAAGACAAGAACTACAACAGAAGCATTTTAAGACAAGAACTACAACAGAAGCTTGTTAAGACAAGAACTACAACAGAAACTTGTTAAGACAAGAACTACAACAGAAGAATTTTAAGACAAGAACTACAACAGAAGCATGTTAAGACAAGAACTACAACAGAAGCATGTTAAGACAATAACTACAACAGAAACATGTTAAGACAAGAACTAAAACAGAAACATTTTAACATAACCACTACAAAGTTAGTGAAGCTTCTTATGTCGGAGAAGCATTATGCGGAAAGTCTGACAATATTGTATTGGCCTCGACTTGTATAAAATGATATGTGATGTTGGCACTCTGAATAATTTGAAACCTTAAGTTGGCTCACAGTTAGCAAAAGGTTGCCGACCCCTGTCTTAGGCTATAATCGTCAGGGATTTCCGGAAACCCGCCAACTGTTGAGCACACGACAATTGCCTTCAAGACTGCCCCAGGGAGATTACCATTCTAAAAATATTATATAATAATATATATAATTGTATATTATTTGAAATGTCCATTCTAAATCAAACGATATTGGAAATGGTAGAATGACATTCTGGCATATAGTGAAAGGGGTGGTTTGTAATTGAAATGTTTTACTGGAAAGTCTGTAGATTTTCTGTCCAGCCAAGGCTTTGTTAAAAAAATAACTGACACGCCCCTTGGGAGATTGGGCTGTATCAATACATTGCTCTAAGCCATTTCACACAAGAGATCTGGTCATCCCCCCCCCAACCAATTGCTTACTGATTGTGCCGATCGTCTCTATGGCCCTAGGCATTTAACCAAAAGATCAAGGCAAAAGACTTGTCATGTTCTGAGTCACTGTCACAACTTAATGGGCCTCGGCCACGTGAATGCAGTTTATCTTGTCATCCATCCCATGGATACACAGTACATCTCTAGCTCCCTCCCAACCACAGAGGGTGCATGAATGTACACAAGACAAGACCGTATCCTATATACAACATCAACCTCCTGGGGGGAAAAGATCAGAGTATCTTGTTCGTACTTATTCGTAACAATCTCCTCAATAGAATACATCCACAACATACTCTAGTTTCTCATCCACATCAAACTGTTGACAACTATCTTTTTGAATGCCAAACGCTGACGCCCCTGTGTTGCCGGGGCCCGAAAGGGGAGCAAAGAATAGCAAGACTGCTTACCTTCCACGCATGTCGTAAAATGCGACTAAGGAGGTTATGGGATGGAGTTGGCTGTCCCATCCCATATAGGGTGAGTGACCCAAAGCCATGCTGAAGTCGGATGTGTCAGGCCGAAAGGCGCATATATCGCATCAATGCTGTAAACCATGACACGACGCATTCCGTTCTCCGGACTACATCCGGCTAATCTGCAGGAGTTTGAGAACGAACGCAGAAGAAGAAGAATGCCAAACGCTAGATGATTTCAGAAATATGCTTCTCCCTTCAAGATCAAATTAATCGAAACACCATATGCGAAACAAAACATCAGCGCACAAACACGTAGAAATACCCACCAAAACATCAGCGCACAAACACGTAGAAATACCCACCAAAACATCAGCGCACAAACACGTAGAAATACCCACCAAAACATCAGCGCACAAACACGTAGAAATACCCACCAAAACATCAGCGCACAAACACGTAGAAATACCCACCAAAACATCAGCGCACAAACACGTAGAAATACCCACCTTTCCGTCTTACCAGACTATGTATTACTGTTTCGTTTTATGAAATATAATTTAAGATCCACGACGATGATGGATGTTTCACAAGACCAATCTGAGCCACACAGTCTCTTCTACAGTTTGTACAAGAAATCACAGACCCGATTGTACTATAGTTGGTTGGTTGCCGATCCAGCGGTCCATGGGCTCATGCCCTTTGACCCGATTCCATTGTGTGATATATGCATATGTTTGCGAGTTGTTGTTTGTACCAATTTTAATTATTATATATACATTTTTCTCCCATTGTATTTAATGTTTTTTCATGCCATGCTCATCTTCGCTTGCGAAGTAGGAACACATCATGTTCCATAAAATGTGTTTACTTTATCTGACCCTGGAGGGAGAAACATTTTCCTGACATCATCCAGTGCTGGGCATTCAAAAAGGTGATGGTCAACAGTTTCATAGGGATGAGTGCACAGCCGGCAACCTGGAGTGTGTTGTGGTTGTATTCTGTTCAGGTGATTGTTAAGCTGTACATGCTGTGTGCGCAGTCGGAATATGATACTCTGGTCTTTTCTTTCAAGACGGTTGATATTGTCTTTAGGATTTGGGCTGGTCATATATTTATAGATTTCCCTTCCATTGTTTCCCATGGCCCATCTGTTCATCCAATTTTCTTTGTTCACAGATTTCAGCATCATTTTAACTGTCTGCATGGTTGTTTGTGTATATGGTTGTTCTTGTTGTGCTCCCTTCTTTGCTAATCTGTCTGCCTTGTCATTACCAGGTGTGTTAGAGTGTCCAGGAATCCACCGCATAACAATGCTAACTTCATAAGATGTAAGCAGCTGGTTGGCATGGTGATATATTTCAACCAGCTCAGGTTTACAATGTCCATCACATTCCTGTGCTTGAAGAGCGGACATAGAGTCTGTAAAGATTGTACTATCGTATGAAGTTGTATGTGTGTTTTATACGTGTAATCCATTAACTAACTAAAAGACATGCATATATCACATAATGGCTTCGGTCAAATGGAATGATTCCATGGACCGCAGAATCAGACGAAAAGGGTCATGGAATAACAAAGTTGAGAACAGCTGTGCAATAAATTGTACTACAAGATAATAGTCGACAATATTTGCGTCAGTTCCAGCAACCCCATGTGAACGAGGATATCTCATGATCTCCCTTTGTTCCTTGTGAAATATTGAGTAAATAACTTACGCTATAATAATGGACATGTCAGTAGATTTGTGTTTGAGTGTGGGTGTTGGTATGCGTGTGGGTGCATGATCTGTGAGGTGAACATTAATTGCGGGAAATAACTTGCACTGACTTCTTCCGCGTTCGCTCTCAAACTCCCACTGGCTAGTGAAATGTAGCCAGGTGAATAAAATGCGTTGTGTCATTGTCTACACCACAATATAGACACCATTTATAGGTTGAAAGAAGCGGGCCTCGACCAAATGAGGCGAAACCATCATTAAACAAACAAATAAAGTCTACACCTTGGCGGCGATATATGTGTCTTTCATCATGATAAATCTAACTTCAGCATGACCCCCTATACTGTGGCGAAACTACCTACAAGTGAAAGCTATTTGATTGCTGCTGACCTCTCACCCCAAAGACCTTCGATTGATCATGTGGTGACTCACGGGGATGCAAGAATTAAATATACTTTCTGACTTTTCTACACATAAATTTATACAAAAAGCTATATTGGTGTCTGACTATGTCGACGGCGACACAGACATCTGTAAACTGCCTAGCAAGTTTGATAGTGACCAGATTGGTGACCAGCGTGCAGTACAAGCACATGTTGTAGCCTACTAGTGTTATGGTTACAGACGTTCATCTTTCAGTAGAATAAAAAAACAATGAACGTATTAGTTATCACTGCCGAAATCGGATGTGACAGGCCACTTGTCCACGTAAAGTGCAGAGAAGAGACAACGCATCTCCATTCTCTAGAATACATTCCACTGAGAGAACTAGTAGACGTTTGGTAACGAATGTTACAACAAGTATTTTAATATTTAAAGGGACCACTGTTTTCATACTCCAGGTTACAATATATTCATATTGTAGGGTAACAATGTTTTCATACTCCTGGGTAACACTATTATCGTATTCCAGGATAAACCTATTATCGTATTCCAGGATAAAACTATTATCGTATTCCAGGGGGCAACTGTGTTCATACTTCAGGGTAACAATATTGTCATATTTCGTGGTAATATTTTCATATTCTAGGGTGATACCATTTTCATATTCCAGGGTAAAATTACTTTCATACTCCAGGTGCCCATTATTTTCATACTCCAGGTGACCATTATTTTCATACTCCAGGTAACCATTATTTTCATACTCCAGGTAACCATTGTTTTCATACTCCAGGTAACCACTATATTCATACTACCTTTTGTACTCTTGTACTACCTTTTTTCTTCTTGATTTTTCTTCTTGACTGTTGCTCCTTGATTAAGCTTTCTAATGTCTAGTGTACTTCCACAGGTGAGTGATGGTGTATCGTATTGACACTTGCCGTTAAACGAGGGGTGCGAGTTTCATTTCTAAATCCAGGGCCAGATGTATCGCCTTGGTTGCATGGAATCCATGTTTGTTTACGTTTATCTTGATGTTTTTATCCACCATTTTCTTAGTTATCCTTTGGTTCCATATTCGGATATTATTTTGTGTTATATGCTCTTATTGGTATTTGGTTTGGGTTCATTCTTCTCATAATGTGACCGAACCATTTCACTTTCGATATCAGTGGAGAAGCGTGAATTTTTAAGGTGGGGACACCGAGTGACCTTTTCTTTAATATATTGGTAGCTCCCTCCTCCCCCACAATAGAGACACATATTTACTGCCCTATATAAAATATTAACTAGTTTTTAAATAAACACATAAATTATATTGACAACACAACAGACAGAAACATGATCGCCTACGCCATTCTGCATGGCACTTGATTAATTGATTGATAACTTATATAATCTTGTAATGCAGCTCCAGGCGTTTGCTCTTCTTTTCTGTGAAAATGTTCAGTACCCTCTCAATGAATATTGATTCTGATGAAAGAGCACTTAATAGTCTCCTCGTAATCGCAAATGAATTCACACATGACAGACGATTGTTGTTCATGGAATTTTCAAGATATTATTAATTACAATTAATTAAACTCACAAACAGATAATAGCTTATGTACAGTTAAAATATTATAACAGATAGGGTTTGTAGTTCTGAGAAATACACGTCATCATAAATTAGTTTTAAGCGTATGATTGACCTGAAGCCATCATCTGGCAGAATAATTAAATCGCTATAAAGAGATCAAAGGTCAGCTCTTTTGCCACAAAAGAAGTTTTCAGTTCTGAATTGGAAAAAACTGCAATTTTTTGGAGTCAATGGCAGATAACTTGAAAAAAACCCAACGATTATCTTTCTGTAATGATTAATGTATAGTCTTTCTGTCTTCTTTATTTTCGCTTTATACCCTTGTATGCCGTGTTGCGTAATTTTAAAAATATATTTTTGTTTTAAATCGGCGAAATCTTTTTTTTCTTTTAAATATTGACACATTTACTAATTATGATAGTAAATAACTATAACTGTGTGTACGATATTTAAGTTTTTTAATCATGGGAGGGTACGCTGAGCATTTTCTAGTCTATTGACGCTACGCCACTGTTCTAAATACTCAATACACGATAGTATACCTACAGTTTTTCTAATTTCCTCATTAAGCTTTCTGACTCACTGGTTTTTTTTTATGTCAGTAGTAACAATAATAATGATCGGAATAACAGCTTCTTCTTCTTCTGCGTTCGTTCTCAAACTCCTGCAGATTATCAGGATGTGGTCCGGAGAACAGAATGTGTTGTGTCATGGTTTACAGCATTGCTGCGATTTCTCCGACTTTCGGCCTGACATATCCGACTTCAGCATGGTTTTTGGTCACTGACCCATTATGTTGGATGGGACAACCAACTCCATCCCATAACCTCCTTAATCGTCTCTTACCACACCCACGGAAGGTAAACAGTGTTGCTATTCTTTGCTCCACTCTCGAGCCCCGGCTACATACGGGCGGGAATAACAGCTAATATATGATCATAAACACTGAAAACTTAAATAGCCAAGTCAACGTTTCAGTAACAGTTCCTTTGTAAAATACATTTCAAATACAAACACAATCGAATAAAGATATATAAGGTGTTAAACTGTACATGTGAACACACGAATAAAACATAGAATATGTGAATATCCATGATGTATGCTCATGTTCTCCAATATTGACATAGCAAGATCACACAAATCTCACACGTACTCAAATATTGCTCTGTGCATTCAAATAAGATAAACATCTGAAAATTGGTACATGTAGCTTACTTAACGAGAACATCTTAACAAAATGGATGTTTGGACTGTTTCGCCTTGCGGGAACGTAAAAGTAACTAAAAGTAATTAAAAAGTAACTAGCATAGCAGTATCTTTCATAAAGAATATAAAGGTAACGTTTTTCTTATCCACTACTGAGGTATGACTGTCTATAACAGGGGTCGACGACCTACGGCCCGCGGGCCGGATCCGCTGCGTCGGCCCAAATTACACATGTCAATCCTTAAACAGAAATCGTAACTGCAGACCCCCAGTGCTTGTAAACATAAACAGTGTTTATATTGAATCTGTTCTAGAACCACGTGACTTTAACAGATTGTATCAATCTGTCAGCACCTTGCTCCCAGATACGATATGTCGCTATAATATATTCATATTGTTAATAGACACAAAAATAAAGGATATTTATTAGAGATTCAGAGGCCACGATAGCTCAGTGGCAGGTGCACTAGTTTCATAAGTCTATATATATGTAAATGTGCAATAGACAAACAAATGTGTACATGTATGTTTATAAACATTACCATGGATAAGTAAACTTTCATATTAGCTGTTTGTTAGTCCGACCAGAGACCAGCTGTGGATGTATGCATCTAACCTTGGGACAAAAACATATTGCCGAACCCGAGTCTACAATATAAGACATATAAGATAATGGCAAATTAGTCCATCTAAAACAAATAATTTGACTATTCCCTTGATTTTTATTGACTGTTACACAAGTTTAATCATAGCGACCAATGACAATCATGGGAATATAAAAGTGAGTCATTGATCTTATATTGTAGAATATCGTGCCTGTGCGCAAAAGAGAATATGGTGTTATGCTCGAATTTTTCATAGATTAACGGAATACTAAAGGATGATGTGATCATTATAACATACACCATTTTTACTTTCGCGGAAGATCTGGAATCAATTTCCTTTGGCTAGGTCGACCTCGGGACAGTTGGTGACTAAAATATTTCCAATTGAAGTGAGATTTGAATATGTGATCATCCGGTTAGGAAGCTAGTGTACCTGCCACTGAGCTATCGTGGCCTCTGAATCTCTAATAAACATCCTTTATTTTTGCGACTATTAACAATATGAATTAATTATAGCGACATATCGACTCTGGGAGCAATTTTAAAAAAGCATCCAATCCGATATATTTAATTTGTTTCTTTAAAATAATTATTATTTCTGGTTTCATTATCAAGTGCCGTGCCAAATGGCGTTGGCGATCATATTTCTCCATGTACGTCGATCTCTCATATATGTCATCATCTCTGTTGGTGTCGTCAATCGAAGCCATTTAGTTACACTGGGCAATATATTTTCTCTGGGTCTTCCCCTTGATCTTTTCCCTTCTATCTTTACTGTTGTCACTATATTCTCAATGCCTCATCTTCTCATTATGTGTCCAATAAATGTAGACTGTCTTTTTCTTATGTTATTAATAATAAATCTTTTCACATTCATCCTTTTAAAACATTCTTCATTAGTAATCTTTGCTGTTCACGGAATGCGTAACATTCTTCGAATAAACCACATTTCCGTTGCCTCCAATGATTTTTGTGATGTCTTATTTATTGTCCATGCTACACTTCCACAGAGTAGCACTGGTTCAATATAGCATTTCAGGACATTCCTGGTTAAGTGTTGTTTAATTTACAAATCTTTTTCTATACTTTCTGCTACTATTATGTTGATTACCCCCCTGTAGATCCTAGCTATAGTGGACCGAAGGAACACTGTTACCAGCATGTCTTAATGAAGCTATTTATGCTATTTCCCAGGACCGTAGAAGTAATTTCAGTAAGGGCAGAGTGTTTAACCTTAAATCAATTACTTCGTCTTCATGGGATTTCTGTTGACTTTTTGGGTGGAAAATAATTCAGGATTGAAAGGGGGGGGGTATCCTTTCTTGTCCTGCTTCTTGGTACTAAATAGTATTTTATTTTCTGACCACAAGATCAAAGCTTGTCACGTCCTATGCCACTGTGACAACATCATGTCTGGGCACAAGAAAACAGTGTAGCTAGTCCCTCCCTGCACACGACTGGGCAGTACATCTCTAGCTACCTCCCAACTACAGAGAGTGCATGCCACCACAAAAATATTCCAAGTAAAAGTTCACGTCATTGAGAATTATGGAGAAAATGATAATTTAAACTTATCTCTTTTTTTATAAGTGACATATTAGGGATCACGTGGTCAAATAACAACTGTGGTTTCTACGTTTTCAAATCTTTTCTGGTTTCCTTTTCTTCATGCTGAACCCATGACCCACACTTCGACTAATAAATTCATCTGAACCCATGACCCACACTTCGACTAATAAATTCCTTTCCAAACTTGAAATATCATTATCAACATACTAGAAAGTCAGTAGTCGCTGTCAACAATCCATATCTGGCAGGGTCGTTGTCAACCAGCCATCTCATGCAGGGTCGTAGATACGTTTTCATTAAGAAGGAAATGGACAAGCCTTTAAAAAAGTCAAGGTCATTCACCCGTTTTCGAATGTTATTCTCGTTTTGATGAGAAATGTGATGACTTTTCTTGTGAAACATCGTTAAGTAAGGGATTTTACCAACCTTGTGATTACATTATTACTATTAAAAATCATGTTCTTATTTAAAGGGGGGGGGTGGGTTTAAACACCATATCCGCCTCCCCCCTTTTAATCTACGTTACGTACGTGATCTTATGTATTTTAGTCCTATCCACAAACTTTAAAAATAAAATTCCCTGGAAATTCCGAAAAATAACCCCTTATTAAAAATAATTCATTTGTCTCTGCGTGCTGCAAATAACATCCATACCATAATATTATGTTTTATGACATCAGTGAAACCAAGTAATGTTTGAAGATCGAATAGAAACAGCAAATAAAACATCTCCTCCCTTTCTTGCGCCCCCAAGATCTATATAACTTGCCAGAATACTGCTAATACAAATACACGACTGCCTTTTTTTGTGTGTATATTTAGACATTTGACAACACCATCTAAAATGTTTAATAGCTTTTAAAAATGCTAATCTTTGGTAGAGTTCGTGCATTTTTATTGTGGTTTTTGTTAATTAAATATTGAAATTATAGCAGTACATTTATGCTTGTCTTTGATAGTGAAGCGGGTAAATTTATTTTAGACTTGTCGAGAGGAATTATGTTATTTGATATCAATAAAGTACCGTTAATTATTCTACTGTAGATTAAATTGATCTTATGTTGTTTAAACAGATCGTGTAGGAAGGTATATTGTAGTCTGAAAGATTGTCTTGAACAAATTTAAGTGCTTCGACGCTAGGGCATTAGATGATGAGGAAGTAATCCCTATAGCTGTGAGTTAAGTGCTTCGACGCTAAGGCATTAGGTGATAAGGAAGTAATCCCTATAGCTGTGAGTTAAGTGCTTCGACGCTAAGGCATTAGGTGATAAGGAAGTAATCCCTATATCTGTAAGCAGGTAGCTAGTGACAGCCGACAAAAGTACAGGTCTTCCTCTTTTGTGATGTTTCAATTTCTTTCCCCTTGTCCGCTATTTGGCTTTTTGTAATTTCTCGTTTGGCTGTTTTTGGCTCTATGACTGTTACAATGTGGTAACCGAGAGAACACTGAAGCTTGTAAGGCTCACTGTTTCAAAGTTGTGGTTGTGTTAGAGTTATATGGACGCTTGTTGGTCCTCGAAGAGAAGCTCATGTGCAGCTATATACGAGGATCGGCTTGTCCTGTCAGGAGATTATCATATTCTTCTGGGTCAATTTTTTCAACAATCTTGTGTCGTATTTGTTGACACATCTGCAGTGACAGTACACATACCATTCCCTGCCAAAAAGAAGACTGCCATGAAAGGGAAAAGGTAGTATGGGCGCAATATCTGTTGTCCTGCTTCTTTTAGCTATTCATGGGGATTATTTAACATAAGATCAAAGTAAGGAATTGGGAGAAGACATACATTTAACCCATGATTTGGGAGAAGACATACATTTAACCTATGCTTGGGACAAGACTTATATTTAACCCATGATTTGGGAGAAAACATACATTTAACCCATGCTTGGAACAAGACTTATATTTAACCCATGATTTGGGAGAAAACATACATTTAACCCATGATTTGGGAGAAGACTTATATTTAACCCATGATTGGAACAAGACTTATATTTAACCCATGATTTGGGAGAAGACATACATTTAACCCATGCTTGGAACAAGACTTATATTTAACCCATGATTTGGGAGAAAACATACATTTAACTCATGATTTGGGAGAAGACTTATATTTAACCCATGACTGGAATAAGACTTACATTTAACGCATTATTGGGACAGGACATACATTTAACGCATTATTGGGACAGGACATACATTTAACGCATTATTGGGACAGGACATACATTTAACGCATTATTGGGACAGGACATACATTTAACGCATTACTGGGACAGGACATACATTTAACGCATTATTGGGACAGGACATACATTTAACCAGGGCCGGCCTTAAGCCATTTCAACCTATGCGGCCGCAGTGGTCCCCATACTTTCATAGGCCCCGCGCTAATTCTAGGTGTAAATTATTAAATTGAACCATAATAACTTATAATAATGTATATATAAATAAATTATAATCATGTATAAGTCAGCGTGATTATTCTGTTTTTATGTTTTTACAGTGTTTTTTAATCTATTACGTCGTTATTTCATGTGATTACGACAAGTAAATAAAAATGGAAAAAAATTGTAGCTATTCGGGTACTTTATCTGTAAAATCGTCATTTAGGGGAACTTGGGGTGAGATGAAACAGACACCGTTCTTAACCTTATTAAGGAGGGGCGGAGGCAGAACAAGAGTTAATTTACATTATAAAAATAGATACCGCCCATTTTTTGGTGTGATTTCCTCTACTTTCATGAGAAAATGTTGGCCTTTTCGAGAAAATTTGTTACGGCAAAAGTAATGCTTTGATTACCTAAGTAGATGACATGTGACGCAGAAGTAAAACACCTGTATCGGTAAACTCTGAACTGTCATGTATATTCTGCTCTCGCACCTGCAGATCGAGAATCGACAAAATCAGCAACGAGAGAAATTGAAATTTGAGAGCTTCATAATCCATTATAAATTTTACACTTGCCTGCATCCTGAACGCCTGTAAAGACACAAAGACCATCATGGTAGTTTTTTGAAACCGTCATGATAGTATTGAAGAGACTCGGTATATTTGAATAGGAGATCAGTGAAAGCAGAACCGTGAAAATGTTCAAATCATTGAAGCAAAGATAACGAAATTGTGCTCATAAAATTTTGCTGAACTAAAATAACCAGACATGATATTATTTCATACATTGAGGCTTCTTAAAGAAGGAGCAGTTAAATACATACGGGGATAAATGAAGCCTAATACGATCACTTAGAACAGCGGTTCTCTATCGTTATGAGACTCTGGCCCCCATTCTTAGGAAACATTTACTTGAGTGTTTACCCGGTGTATAAAAAAGGTAATTGCCTATCTTTGCAAGTCACTAATCATCATCAGGTGTCATGCCGGCTGGCGTAGGCGGTCCTGGCTCTCCACAGCTCTCTGTCCACAGTATTATGTATCAAAGTCGATGTTGTTTCCTTACCGTGCCAGGTTGTCAAACTGTCTAATATTTTTTCACGTTGTATCCCTCTGTCTCTGTTGCCTTCAATTTTGCCTGTTGTGACTACGTTCTCCAAACCTGTCTGTCTCATGAAGTGGCCAAAAAAAGAAGATTGCCTTTTTCTTATATTGTTGATTAAGGTCCGTTTCGCATTTGACTCTTTAAACACCTCTACATTAGTTTTTCTGGCAATCCATGGTATTCTCAACATTCTTCTGTAGAACCACATCTCTGTTGCCTCTAATTTCCCCCTTTCCAGTTTGTTTATTGTCCAAGACACGCACCCATATGTTAGTATAGGGGTTATACTTGTAAGTCACATATACTTGTAAGTCACATATACTTGTAAGTCACATATACTTGTACGTCACATATACTTGTAAGTCACATATACTTGTAAGTCACATATACTTGTAAGTCACTTATACTTGTAAGTAATATTGCTATAAATCGTGTTATATAACGTGAATACAGTTATCTTACTGTGTCCCCTTGGACGGGTCTGTGGCATCTCTACAAAAAATATCAATATTTCTGTTCATATCCCACCCACTTAAAGTTCCCATATCAGCATGGGCCATCTGACCCAAAACGAGAACCACTGCTAAGAATAAAGGAGGGGTATCTTGAAACGGGGAATCTCACAGACTTTAGCAAATATTTGTTTATGAAATGACGTTTCTTTATTGGGACGAAAGCGTTGATATCACTGAACTGGGTTGTAGTTTTCATTGGATGCACAAGGTTGTAAGGTGGGAGTTTTTGAAGTGGTGAATGTTCAACTATTCGCCTACTAGTTGTTGTCGTATCTTAAGCATGGTTATATTTGTGGTATATTTTGTGAGATTCTCTTACATTTCTTCTTGTTCAAAAGGCGCTGTAGCTTAGAGAGTGATTGTTTGCTTGGTAGCGCTATACGGGGGTGGTGCGTTTATTGTGTCGTTATACCCGATGTCTGTGTTGAATCTATGACTTGATTAAAAGAAATAGTATACATAAGGTGGATATGATCTGCTAATAAGTGGGGTGTCTATTTTTAGTATATTATTGTACCTGTATGAGTGATATACGCAGTGATATACAAGTATTGTATGATTCATATATGTGGTGATATACGTGCATTGTATGAATAATATAAGCAGTGATATACCAGAATTGTATGAATGATATATTCAGTGATAAACGCGCCTTGTGTGGGTAATATATGCAATGATATATAAACATTGTATGATTGATATAATTCAGTGATATACGAACATTGTATGATTGATATAATGCAGTGATTGTATGATTGATTGATAATTGTATGATTGATATAGAAGGTAAAGGGGGAAAAGAAAGATTGTTCGTCCATTTTCGTGTACAATTCTATTATTTCATGAGGCATTTCATTTTTTTATTTGGGGGGGGGGGGGTGAAAATCGTTAAAGAAGTGGAGGGAAGGTGGGAATCAGGGGCCACAATTTGACTAATATACTAGTACTAAAATTAAGGTTCTGTTTTTATTTTGTTGAAACTTCAACCATCTCACATTTACCAACGGATTTAGCGTTATATTTTAGTTAAAGGTGCAAACAACAAGGCCACTGGCGACTAAAGAAGGTTGAGAGATAAGTTGATAAAATATCATTTGTGAATAAATCGTCATTGCCACTGTACGTTCTGTCTGGATTTCTTCTTCTGTCACGTGATCCCCATGATGTCTTACTTTTGTCTTTTATCACATGGTTCCCATGATTTCTTACTTTTGTCTTCTGTCACTTGGTCCCCACGATTTCTTACTTTTGACTTCTGTCACGTCATCCCCATGATGTCTTACTTTTGTCTTTTATCACAATCTCCCAATTATTTCTTACTTTTGTTCTCAATCACTTGGTCCCCATGATTTCTTATTTGTGTCTTCTGTCACATGGTTCCCATGATTTCTTACTTTTGTGGTCTGTCACATGGTTCCCATGTTTTTTTACTTTTGTGGTCTGTCACATGGTTCTCATGTTTTCTTACCTTTGTGTTCTGTCACATGGTTCCCATGTTTTCTTACTTTTGTGGTCTGTCACATGGTTCCCATGTTTTCTTACTTTTGTGTTCTGTCACATGGTTCCCATGATTTCTTACTTTTGTGTTCTGTCACATGGTTCCCATGTTTTCTTACTTTTGTGGACTGTCACATGGTTCCCATGTTTTCTTACTTTTGTGGTCTGTCACATGGTTCCCATGTTTTCTTACCTTTGTGTTCTGTCACATGGCTCCCATGTTTTCTTACTTTTGTGTTCTGTCACATGATTCCCATGTTTTCTTACTTTTGTGGTCTGTCACATGATTCCCATGTTTTCTTACTTTTGTGGTCTGTCACATGGTTCCCATGTTTTCTTACTTTTGTGGTCTGTCACATATTCCCATGTTTTCTTACTTTTGTGCTCTGTCACATGGTTCCCATGTTTTCTTACTTTTGTGGTCTGTCACATGATTCCCATGTTTTCTTACTTTTGTGGTCTGTCACATACTGCCTATGATTTCTTACTTTTGTGGTCTGTCACATACTGCCTATGATTTCTTACTTTTGTCTTCTATCAAATAGTCTGGGGGATTTCTTACTTTTGTTTTTTTTTTCAAATGATCCCCCCGATTTCTCACTTGTGTCTTATGTTTCGTGCAACCCATGACTTCTTTCTTTTGCCTTCTGTCAAATGGTCTCAATGGTTTCTTACTTTTGTGTTCTGTCACATTCTACTTATGATTTTTTACTTTTGTCTTCTGTCACGTGGTCCCTATGATTTTCTACTTCTTTTTTTCTGTCATATTTTACGTATGAATTATATTTTTGTCTTCTGTCAATTGGTTCCCATAATTTCTTACTTTTTTCTTCTATGACATGCTCCCATTGATTTCTTACATTGGTCTTTTTTTCACACGTTTCCAATGATTTCTTAATATATCTTCTGTCGCATGGTTCCTTTTATTTCTTACTTTTGTGCTCTGTGAAATTGTACTTAAGATTTGTTCTTTTGTCTTCTGTCACGTATTCCCCATGATTTCTTGCTTTTGTCTTCTGTCACGTATTCCCCATGATTTCTTGCTTTTGTCTTCTATCACATGCTCCAAATGATTTCTTTATTTTACTTCTGTCACATGATTCCCATAACTTATTCCTTTTTTCTTCAATCACTTGGTGCCCTGTGACCATATATATATAGTTACCTAGATTTGTTACATTGTATCGGCATTATTCGCGATTAACTTTTCCCGTATATTATTTTCTTAATACCTCTTACAAATGTTAATGTACAAGTAGTTAGCGCATGATTCCACTCAAGTCCTGCCACCGATACCAAGGGCTTCCTCAACAGTTTAATAAACCTTTAGACACTAAGGTCGCAAACTCTAGGGTGTATTTTGTAGGTCATTCTGGAATCTATCGAACACGTCATTGAGTATCCGTGAACCATAAAATGTAAAAACCACGTATGAATCTATTCACAAGGAAAACTATGTTATAGTATCAATCAATGAACATAAATAGAAGGTATGTAGATCGTATAAACGGTATTAGAAAAAGGTACAAGCTTGTGAAAGGATGTATTTGTGTAAGCGTTCTATCGTGCGCATTCGGAGCAATTTGGAATATCCTATTGAGATTTTAAGGGTAGATATTTTTGGGCCTAAGATTGTACGTTTAACCCTATTTATGTTTAATGTAGACATTTGTATTTTTAATGTAGACATTTGTATTTTTAATGTAGCCATTTGTATTTTTAATATAGCCATTTGTATTTTTGATGTAGACATTTGTAATTTTAATGTAAACATTTTTAAGGTAAAGGTAAGTCCCATTAGAGCAATGTGCCGTCGGGGATGAAGATAACTCTTCATGTACTAATACGCAGCAACTATTAGGTGGGGGTGACCAGTTCCCCTCCTTGCTATTTTTACCTCCCCTAACGCATAACCATCTATACGGTACGTTATATTTGTCACACTTCCCCTTGTCAACAACTGTTCACGTCAACTTTGTCATACTTCCCCTTGTCAACAACTGTTCACGTCAACGTTTTCATACTTCCACTTGTCAACAACTGTTCACATTAACTTTATCATACTTCCCCTTGTCAACAACTGTTCACATTAACATTGTCATACTTCCCCTTGTCAACAACTGTTCACGTCAACTTTGTCATACTTCCCCTTGTCAACAACTGTTCACGTCAACGTTTTCATACTCCCACTTGTCAACAACTGTTCACATTAACTTTATCATACTTCCCCTTGTCAGCAACTGTTCACATCAACGTTGTCACACTTCCCTTTGTCAACGTCAACAACTGTAGCATGTATTCAGACATTCAGACGTCTCGCCCCGCCTAAATGTTGACGTATCTTATGTAGAGCGCCTAAACAACTCTTTATGATGTTGTGGTAATAGCTAAACTATGAAGTTGATTTTGAGGAATATGGCACAGAATATGAAGCAGCCACAGTTAGCTAGGGTATCAACCATCGTTGTTATCACTTATGACCGGGTACGCAAGGTTGTAAAAAGAAATATTAACAAGTGTTTGACGTATTAGTGTCAGCCAATCTGGCAAGGATTGTATGGAGAGTTTATGTTTGAATGAGGTTGAAGAATATGTTTACCCATGCAATGATTTGTATGTTTTTCGTTTATCCATCAATGTGATGTGTCCTTTCATGAACGTTGTCTTCACTGCCACTCTGTATGTATATCGGTTCTGCCCAGACTGTCTAACCTCCGTCTTCTAGTGTCACTTTCAGGAATTCTCCGATATCATGTGTCCATCGTAGTCTTGGTCTGCATTTTGCTCTTTCCCTGGAATATTTCCTTACATGATGACTCTTTCTATTGTCTATTGTCTTTCCCCAGGTGAATGATTGTTGATCGCATTCACACTTGCCGTTAAGCGTAGGGATGGAAGCTTAAACTGTCGTTCCAGTGCCAGATGTGTCGCCATGGTTGCATTTAGTCCATGTTTGTTCAAATCTATCTTGATGTTTTCTATCCATCGTTTTCTTGGTTCACCTTTGGCCTTACGCCCGGATATTCTTGTATTATATGCTCTTATTGGTGTTTGGTTTGGCTTCATTCTCATAAGGTGACCGAACCATTTTACTTGCTGTCTCTTAATATGTTTATAAATATTAGCACACTCTTTCTAATGAATTATATCTTATATATTTCCAACATATGTTAGCTTGGATTGTTTTTCGTACATTTGTATAATAAATTTTGGTGTCTTAAACCAGGTCGGTGGTGGCACTACGAGTCCACACATGCTGTTAAGCATAGATTTTGGAGCATTAGTTTTCGTTCAGAGACCACACACTTTAGAGAACTCCTATTTCCCTATATCCATGATTGTTCAAAATGTCTTTCATCTATTCTTTTCTGTTTCATCGATCTTTGTAAGCTGATAGTTTTTCACTATATTCTCCTGTATTGAATTGAATTTGTTCTACTCTCATAACATGTCGAAAAATATTTGTAAAGAATCGTATTTCATATATAGATTGGGTTTTTTTCTTTTTAAAGTTTCTCTTTGGATATTAAAATAAAATAGAGTGGCAACGCTGGTATGATGATTTGTCAGCGCTTATTATGTTATAAATTATGAAATTAGGGATGGGGGAGGAAGACGTTGAAACTTGCTTAAAGAAAGGGCGGTGGGCTTGCACTCTACCTGTCACATTATCAGAGTACCGTCATTTTACCTGTGACGCAGTTTTGAACTTTGGAATTTCAATGCTAAGAAATTGTTTTCTCTGCTGATATGTCGCATAACGTTGAATATGAAGTGTTTTGTGAACGCACCTTAGGATTATATCTTGTGCAGAATCTGCGTATGTTACTTGTTAGTTCTCTGAAATCGTAGGAATATGTATGCCTATGCGATATAGCAATCTGTGAAGTGTTATCATCAAATTATATTATGTGCTATTGTCATGTACTTTAACTTTACTTGAAATGTGTATGCTAGAGTGTGTTATAGCTACTGTTTTATAGCTACTGTTTTATAGCTACTGTTGTATAGCAACTATACACTATATAACATATATTGTGTTATGCGGGTTGTGCGCGACTGTGATATATACTACTTTCCAACACTTTGTGAGTGTTTTGGTGATATTTTTCTACTTGCCTACGATTGGTGAGTGTTAAGGTAATATATGTCAACGTACATACAGTTTGTGAGCACTGTTGTAATATATGTCAACGTACATACAGTTTGTGAGCACTGTTGTAATATATTTAACTTAACTTGTAATCTGTATATGCTATGTACTAGAATTATCGCGTGTAGAATTATCGTTGCAAATGAAATAAATGAATTCTACAGAAACCAATTGGTTACAACAGAGATGAGATGTCCGAGAAAAGCCCCAGGAGTGACCAGAAGACACATAATTAGGAACGATGTCATAAGAGAAAGAGTGGGTGTCATATCAATTCTACAATACATACAAAACGAACAGATACAATGGTTTGGTCATCTGGAAAGAATGCCGTGTGATTCATTAGTTTATAAAGCATATACGAAGAGAGGAGAAGCAGAAAGAAGAGCCAATGGTCACTTAGAGTACGCTGGATCGACAACATCAAATAGACATTACACGAACACCAAATAACATTATCTGAAGTTGCCAGAAAAGCGAGAACAAGAACATTGTATCTCCCTCGACACCCGTAAAGGGTAAAAGAGGAAGGAAAGAAGAAGAAGACTGAAACCAAGTTACAAAATCACTAGGTAAATTGCAGCCGCTGTTCCATCAGATTCTGGTGCGTCCTTCGCCAAGTGTTCCTGATTGTGCAAGCGTATTTCAAGATGGTCTGTAATGTCCTGTGTCCATAGTTTCCTGGGTGTATTCCTTTTCGGTTCCCATCGTGCCGTGTCATCACATATTTTTCTCTTCTGGTCTTCGTATCGTGTGATGTAATTTCTTTTTTCTGTGTTGATTTTCCAACAAAAATATCACCATAAATCCACAGAGAAAAGTGGATAACATCGCATTTAGCACAACTCTCTCTCCTCCTCCCCCTTAAGTCGTATCTACAACCATCGAAGTAATTTCTAAATTTGACCTATCTTTGCTGTCATGTGTCATTATCTTGGTTCTGCTGACATTATGAAAAGATTATGTCTTTATTCTTTGACGAAGTAGATCTGAAGCATTTTGTGATTGTGACAGCAGAGTCATGTCTTCAGCGTTAGGAACGATAACTAAGTGTACGATTATTTATGCACCATTGTCATAGCAGACGATTAAATCTATACATGCTGAACTGTTTAGTCAGTGTCATAGCTGACGGTTAAATCTATACATGCTGAACTGTTTAGTCAGTGTCATAGCAGACGATTAAATCTATACATGCTGAACTGTTTAGTCAGTGTCATAGCTGACGGTTAAATCTATACATGCTGAACTGTTTAGTCAGTGGCTACGAATCCGTCTGACTATAACGTCTTTTCCTGTACTTGCTCAACCGCGATGGCGCAATTCCTCGATCTTTCCAGTGCGTGAGCCCTGGTAACCTACTTGTGAATGTGTGAACCACGTGTCATTTTTTTCACACCACGAGAAAAAAAACCTAGCTCGAAACCTGTTCAGCGGACACTGACCTTAACACTGCACCACCGGGGCTCCCATATATCATGTACCACTGGGGGGGGGGGGGAAGGGGCGGATCCTAGGTATCATGTACCACCGGATCTCCCAGATATCATGTATCACCTTGGCTCCCATATGTCATGTACCACCGGGGCTCCAAGGTATCATGTACCACCGAATCTCCCATATATTATGTACCACCGGATCTCCCAGGTATCATGCCCCACCGGGGCTCCCAGGTATCATGTATCTGAAATCTATTATTCCTAGATTTTGAGAAAGTTGACGTTGCTATATAGTTTGTCAACTCTCACATTTCTCACGATGCTTTTACAAGATGTTGAAGTAATATGTTTTAATGATGCACCTATTAATTCTCCTTCGGTAGTATTTTCATCTACTTCCTAAATTATTTAAGCGGTTGTATTCTCGCATCCTGGTGATGACATAGCTATATAATATTGATATTAAGAGGACGATAATGTCAGTCTGTGGTTGAATAGGCTTTTAAAAAAAAGCCTTTTATGATCCAAGGAATGGGTTCACAAATATACAGATAGTCGCGGCCCATCAGAGGAGACTAACTTTGACGATGAATAACACATTTTATCTTTTATATTTATTTGGATTAGGGAAAGGATCAATAATAGCAAGTGTTTTCTTTCGTTTGCATGGAATGTGCTTATATCTGAAGTTGTGTCTCGTATATAAACTTGACTGTGTTTTGTAACTCGTACAGAGGTTCGTCGCGTTTTTCGTCCGCTGTTGTTTCTCAGGGCTAATGTATTTGTCTCAGAGTTTCATATTCTGGGCATTCCTGAAGAATATGCTCTGCTGTCCGATATGCCAGTCCACATATACACATGGCCGTGTTACCAAACCTTGAACTTTGTATACATGTGGCTGCAGTGTCGGTTGTGTCCCGTTCTATGACGCAGAATAACAACTTACGCAGAATGGTCTGGGCTGCTCATAATAAAACGTGTTAACCTTAATAGCAAAGAGCTAAGTTGGCTATTTTCTAGAATCTTATTAAATATTTATATTACTAAATATCACTAGTAAAGAGATAAAAAAAAAGATGCAACAAAACATACCAGATCCTAGGACAGATGACACGTATTTTCAAGAACAAAAATGTAAACATAGACACTAAAGTTGCATTATACAAGACTATTATTATTCCATCACTATGCTACCATTGCCAAACCTGGACAATGACAGCACAAGACAAAGGAAAAATAGTGACAACAGAAATGGCATGTCTACGAAGAATACTCGGAGTGTCATTAAGAGATAGAATTAGAAACGATAACATCAGACAGATAACCAAAACAATACCAGTATTGGAATACATCCAAAGACAACAGATCAAGTGGTTTTCACACACTTCCAGACTACCGACAGATAGCATGCCACAAATGGCCATGACACAGACATAACGGTTATAAAGCCAGAGACAGACCATGTAAAAGATGGATCACAGAAATCAAAGAAGCCACAGGAACAAGCTTCCAAACAGCGCACAAGAAGGCCATCTCCAGAGAACTCTTTCACCCCTGACGCCGCAAGGCAAACAAGGGCCACAGCGTATAGATAGATCACTAAATATTTATTTGAGAAAAAAAATTTAATTGCGAATATTTACATATGTAGCATATTTTATCACAAGCAAATTGTTGGGAGTTATTAAAGTTGTGTAGTTCTAGACCTGGCTTGAAATAAGCATTTGAATATTTATCTTCTTGGAGCACTCAGGATTTTTGTTTAATGATTATCAGGCCGTGTAATTTGGGCAGACGGGATGGATCAGGCCAGCGGGCCGTAGGTTGCCGACCTCTACCATAAAGAGTAAAAGTGACCCAGAAGAAACGCTGAAGTTGGATGTGGTGAGATCACAGAAGCATATATCGCAACTAGCCTGTAAACCATAACATAGAACTCTCAGTTCTCTGGGGCAAAGGTTGAAAAGTCGTAGAAAATTGACTTCATAGTTCTCGCGTTGTCCCATACGTACTCCGCCCCACTCAACGTCAGCGGTACGCCGCCTGCTTAGAACATCAATTATAGCACGTAGACACGCAGCTACAAGCAATAATCTCCAGGGATCTCTGGGGAAAAAATACGTGAACACGTCACGTGTGGGGTTTAAACTCGCATCCTCTTGAGCACAAATCAAACTGCTTAACCACTACTCCAGGAAAATCCGTTTTTCCTGTCTACATCCTACTACTAAGTAGGTGTCTGAGAGCGCAGAATAAAAAAATCATCATCATGTGATATATTCTTTCCAGAACGTGGTAATCCTTATGGAATCTCTGAACACTTCGCTGTTCTGAGCGATTTGACCTGCCGCAGCTAGATACATGTTTAAGATGATGAATATTGAAGAGTATTTGGGACATTCATATCTCATTTTCGCGAGGCAGAGAGATTGGCAACGCTGACTGGAGTTTACATCTCTTAGCATTGTAATTGTATTATTACTTAAACCTAAGTATCTACTCAACAATCTTTCTTCTGTAACGTTTTTCTAGAGAACTGACAAGGGCAAGTTTGACAAACGATAAAGAAAGTCGTGATTTTTCACCATCTCCTATACGGTCTACTGGTTTTCTAGCAGTCTATATCTGTTAATAGAATTTTTGATCAGCTCTTGTTGATAGTTCTGCATTTTTGTATTTATAATTGTCAATCCAAGTAATATTGTCACGATTGTATGTAATTATGTATTAAGTTTTTGTGTGGGAAAGTTTTGGGCGATGTCTGAGCGCAGTTGTGTTTGTTTCTAAATGCCCGTTAGAGTTGAGGTATGTGATTTTTTTTCCTGTGTTCGCTTCTAGTTTTCTATTTGTGTTGGGTTGATGTGCTGATTTGCTGTATGTGTTTCTAGTACGTTTTTGTTTATTTGTTGATCATTTTATAGTAAGTTACTAGAAGATCTGGTTGGTCACTACCAGCAGCCTCCTTAGCCAGACGTTCTACTTTCTCGTTTCTATGTATTCCACTGTACAATGATATCTACTACATAGATAATTTACATTGACAGCTTAATTCGGTCAATAGTATCCTATAGACTTACTTATTAATATTTTGATCAGCAACACTCCCACCACATTTAATTTTTCGTAAGGCATGGTACCCATTTCCTTACCCATGGCAATCGAACGAGTTACAGAGTTACCAAATCAAAGAATTACAGAGGATTTTAAGATACAGTTTATCACTAAATCATTTAACAATTATCGGTCATGTGTTACCGGAACCCGAAAGGGAAGTAAATAATAACAAGAATTAACTGCAGTGCTTGTCATAAGAAGTGACTAAGAAGATTTGGGTTAGTGTTGGTTGTTCTGTCAATAGATATGTTATTCAAATATTACACTGGTTGAATGCCATTGGGAAACTTGCAGTTATCGTTGTCAAGTTGCGAAATATGATACAAAAACATTTCGCTAAGGAGCAGTATTATCAAAATTCCCAAATACAATAATTAACAATTATATATAACTCTGGATGTCGTGGTAACTGGATTACCAGAACTGCGACCTCCACTATAATTTTTATGATTAAAATATAACCGATTTAATCTGATATAACCGATTTGGTCTAGCTTCTTGAAAGAAGAAGCGTCCTCATCTTAAGAGGAACATTTTACTTAACCAAAAATTAACAATTTTAACTTATAAATACATTATACTAAAAATGCACCCCGTATTCCTCATGACGATTTTTAAGCGGAAGCGACCTTTATTATCAGAGCTAAAATTCTGCTTGCCCGCTGAAAATGGAAATATTTGTGACGAAAGAAATAATGTGTACACAGGCCAACCGTGACCGTCGGCAATAAATAAATAAATAAGACCTAACTGCTAAACGTAAACAGATTTTCCTTAATTTGGTACATTTTTTAAAATTATTTTAAATTTTTCTATTCGTTGCTATTTATATACTTTGAGTAGCTGTGGCTATTTTTGCCATGCGATTCCAAATATATAAATATTGGTCACTGGAAAACATGGAAATAATCAAGAAAAGTAACGAAAGAAGGCCTCATTACTTCAGCTAGAAGGCTTGTTCGTAGTCTGTCGATATCCACAGGCCAGACAAGACTATTTACGAAGGTACTGTGATCAATATCTTCTTCTGTGGTTAATTGTTAAGCATCCAATCACATATTGATCATGTATAGAGCGGTATGTTTTCTGGTCATCTTGCACCTCCCACACCTTGCTTTGCAGAGACGTTTCTGTGGAATAGATTGTCGTTCTGTGAATAGCGAAACTAGAACTATTCTCTAGTATGTATTGCGTCTTCGCAGATGCATGCCGCAGAGTCGATGATACCGATTCGGTGTAAGTGTTCTGTTAGACGTTAGTGTTTTCGGCCTCAGTCGAAATATCGTGATCTGTTCAATTTGGTAATTTGTCAATTTGTGTTGTTCCGGGCTATAGTTCACGTTTTTATTTCACACCACTGAAGTCGTAAAGAATGTTTTAGCAGAAACTTCACTGAAGTCGTAAATAGTGTTTTAGCAGAAACTTCACTGAAGTCGTAAAAAGTGTTTTAGCAGAAACTTCACTGAAGTCGTAAAAAGTGTTTTAGCAGAAACTTCACTTAGGTCGTAAAGAGTGTTTTAGCAGAAACTTCACTGAAGTCGTAAAGAGTGTTTTAGCAGAAACTTCACTGAAGTCGTAAAGAGTGTTTTAGCAGAAACTTCACTGAAGTCGTAAAGAGTGTTTTAGCAGAAACTTCACTGAAGTCGTAAAGATTGTTTTAGCAACAGCTTCACTGAAATCGCAAAGATTGTTTTAGCAGAGATGTCGACTGAGTAAAATGTACCTCATATGATAAGATACACCTCTTTTAACCGCGAATGTTAGTCCACTTTGGTTATATCACAGCTTTACAACCATAAAAAAATAGTCGTGTCTCAGATATAGTTATCTTGTGACCACAATCTCCTATGATTATTTAAACTTTGAGATACGCGGGTTTATTGCCAAAACGTTTGTCTTGTAGTTCATCTGCAATTTGTCTGTAATAGGAGATAAATATGAGTATAGAAAAGATAATTGCTACGCAAATCCAAAAATGGTTTAATTGTATGAAGTCAGATGTTTCACGTCATGACAGATGATTGGAGCACAGTGTGCGACACCTATAAGAGACCCGCAACGACATACTTTTAAACAATGTTGTCAATCTTAATGTAGCGAAAAATAAAGATTAGGATAATGTTACCCACTACCCGAATTAAATGCATGACGAAAACGGATATGCTGGGCCTCGGATATCCGGGCTGTAGAGTGAGCTAATTGAGGTGCAAATAACAGTTCTATTGTAGAACAGTTCCCAGCGGAAATAACATAATTTATTAGTGGCTATTATCAGACAGCAAACGCAGAAGAAAAATAAGAAGGATAACGTTAAGCACTAAAGGATTTGAGACTCAAGTCTGAGAGAGAGACATTAAAGAATGTTACTATCTTAATTTCAAAGGCTATGTTCTGTGCTATTGCACATTGAAGATGTCTGGAGTCTTTCGTTACAGTTGGCTGTTTTATTATGTGAAAGTGGATGTTTAGAGGGTAAATTACAGGTAAACGCCACCACATATTTAATTATTTCCGTTGTCTACGTTTGTAAATTTCATGTTCATCATTTAATAATTTAAACATCTATTTATTTAGGGTTGGGATTATGGTTAGTTCTGTAAAACACAACTATCATAACCCTAACTCAAACCCTAAAATAAATTAATATTTTAATTATTAAATGATGAACATGAAATTTACAAACACAGACAAGGGAAATAACTTGACTATTTGGTGGCGTCTACTTGTACTGTACCGTTTAGTTTTTGGTTAGTTATAACTGGTTATTTTATGTTATGTGAAAGTGGATGTCTGGAGTCTTAGGTTATAGCTGGAGGTTTTATATTATGTGAAAATGAATGTCTAAAGCAGGGTCCGGCAACCTATGGCACGCGCGTCACACTTGGCACGCCAAGCAATTTGAAATGGCACGCAGACTCTTCACGTTTCCTGTATAAAGTTGATTATAAATCGATTAACGGGGTTTCCTCGCTCATTTCGGCACTTGGGCGTAGCAGGGTACCAACCACAGACTTATCCAGATTAAGTATGTTGTCGATATTGAGCAGCTGGCCAAGACCATGCAAGGGCACGGCTTCCTATTAATAATAAAAAAGTTTTTTTTTAAATCTTTCAAGAAACTCTTATTTCTTTTAATGTTGTTTACAACTTTACATATTATTGAATATCACTATATATTAATTAATTAAAATATAAAAATAAAATATATGGTAAAATAATAATATTGTCCTCGACTTGTATAAAATGATATGTGATGTTGGCACTCTGAATAATTTGAAACCTTAAGTTGACAGACAGTTAGCAAAAGGTCGCTGACCCCTGTCTAAAGTCTTTGACTACAGCTGGTTGCTTTATATTATATGAAATTGGATATCTGAAGTAAAAGTAAAAGTAAAGTAACCCATAGCATTTATTAATGCCGTAGGGGTGTGAGATGTTAGCGATCTCACATTTTACAGGCTCTGCAAATGAGGGCGGTAGCCATCTCCTCTCTCTCGCAGTCTTTACTTCCCGGATTAATCCGGTACCCATTTAAGGCTGGGTCGACCTGGGAGCCGTTGCGATCTAAAAGCATTTCCGCCTCAACTGGGGAATGAACCCAGGACCACTCATATGCGAAGCCAGTGCGCTAACCACTGCGCTAACGCGGCTCCCCAAAGTATCTGAAGTATTCATTTGCTGTTGGGACATTTTCAGTTGTGAGAAAGTGAATGGAAAATTTTTTTGTAGTTGGTTGTTTTATGTTATGTAAAAATGAATATCTGCAGTCTTCTGTTACACCAGATTGCTTTACGGTATGTGAAAGCGAATGTTTGAAGTCTAGGTAAAACACGTAAATATAATATGTGAATGAGATCACAGGTATTCTTTGACTCCATGTAACTATGATTCTTAAATTTGTGCTGCACCCTTACTTTGTGAAGCTGTTTCTCTATAGTGTGGGAATATGGCAGCATCCCGTGTTGCAACTTAACGCTGCGAAGTTGTTTCTCTATAGTGTGGGAATATGGCTGCATCTTGTGCTGTAACTTAACGATGTGAAGCTGTAAAGTTGTGTCTCTTTAGTGTGGGAATATGGCAGCATCTTGTGCTGCAACTTAACGGAAAATGTATTTCAGCTAAACTATAAATACTGTTAATTTTCGTTGAATATGTAGATTTCTTTGTTTAAAAAATGTTTCTGTGGTGTTAGATCGCAAACTCTCACTGAATCAGAAAGACAAAACAGAGATTGAATAGCATAAAAAAAGAGCGCAAAAACGATTTAACTAAACAAATCCGGCTTATTTCGTCTTATGTTTTATGTTGTCGATATTTCGTCTTATTCCGGCTTATTTCGTCTTATGTTTTATGTTGTCGATATTTCGTCTTATTCCGGCTTATTTCGTCTTATGTTTTATGTTGTCGATATTTCGTCTTATTCCGGCTTATTTCGTCTTATGTTTTATGTTGTCGATATTTCGTCTTATTCCGGCTTATTTCGTCTTATGTTTTATGTTGTCGATATTTCGTCTTATTCCGGCTTATTTCGTCTTATGTTTTATGTTGTCGATATTTGGTAACCTGCTCAGTTTTCTTCTTCTCCTTCTTTTTCTTCACCGTTCATTCTCAAACTCCCGCTGGTTCTCTCTTATAGCAGGACAATGGTCCTACTAAATTTCAAGCAGGATGTAGTCCAGAGATCGCAAATTCATTGTGTTGCCGTTTTATTTGTGCCAATTTCCCGACATATCTGTCTTCGGCGGGCTTTGTTTGATCTCCAACTTTCGCAAATTAACAGGATGTAGTCCAGAGAGCAATAAATTGTTTCATGGCTGCAATATCTGCTCCTTTCGGCCTGACAAAGCCGAATTCAGCATTACTTCTGTGTCACCATAACTCTTCTATGGGGGTAGGACAGCCAACCTCAACTCCACACACTTCTTAGTCGCCTCGTAGAACATGCCTGTCAGATAATTGTAACGCTATTTTTTGCTTTTTATTCGAGACCCAGCAACACACGAGCTACTGTTAAGTCTAACATAGCATGAATACGATATTTTGGGAAGGTGACTCACGTACTTTCGATTATGTGCTGAAGTAGATTGTTATTGCTTCACGTTTCTTCGATTTCTATTCATTCATTCATTTTCCTTTTGTGTTGAAGTTAGCGCATAGGGCAGAGGTCAGATCTCTCCAGTTTTGTCTGTTCAAAGCTATTCAGTGCAGTTCTTGAATAGTATGAATATTGGTTGTTTTACTTTCTCTACGTAGTGTTCTTCTGAGTGTTTCTTTTGTTCTACCCCTTGCTCTTTTACTTGTACGTATCCATTCAAGAGATTGGTGGTGTATTCTGTTAGTGTCTGCGCGTAGGACATGTCCAATGTAGGACCAGTGGCGTTTTCTGATAACATCTGTGATTAAATTTTGATGTGTCTCTTCTCTGATTTTATCATTCGATTTGAATTCACTCCAATGAGAGTTAGTTATCCTAGGAAGACATTTGTTCTCGAAACTCATCAATTTCTTTTCAGAAGATAAAGAGCTTTTCCAGCTCTCACGTTCATATGATGGCACCGAAATAACGCAGGAATTAAATAAGCGCATTTTATTGCGTGTGCTGATTGACTTTGACTTCCAGATATTAGACAGTCTGTTAAATGCACTTGATGCTAGGGCAATGCGAGTTGTAATTTCTGTCATGATATCACCGTCGAGTGTTAATTTGCTTCCTATATAGGAGAATTTGTGTACTTTTTCAAGTTGTTGTCCATTTAAAGTAATTTCGTTAGGTGAATCGGTGAAGTCCATAATTTTTGTTTTTGATGAATCGATTTGGAGATTTAATCTATCAGTTTTTTGTTTGTGCATCTTGATGGTTTTCACTCAATGGTGCACGATCATCGGCAAAATCCAAGTCTTCTAATGTTGTTTTATTTATCCATTTGATTCCTAAATTTGTGTATTATCACATTTATATATTTGTTTTGGAATCTGTATATTTTTAAAATTTCCCACAGCGATGGTCGATGGATGCTGTCGAAGGCTTTTTGAAAATCAATGAAGTTTATTATGAGATTAGATCTAAATTCTAGACATTCTTCTATTATTGTTCTAAGAGTGAATATATGGTCGAGGCAGGAACGACCTGGTCTAAAGCCTGACTGCTCTTCGCTAAGTCTTTTGTCTAAGGATGATTTTAATCTTGCAAGCATCATATTAGAAAGATTTTTGCCAGGTACGGATAGCAGTGTGATTCCCCTCCAGTTATCACAGTTTGTTATGTCTCCTTTTTTTTTTTTGGTAGTTTGATAATGATGCCATTTTTCCATTGTTGGGGTGCGCATTCGTTTTCCCAAATCATATTGAAAATATCCAGTAAAAATGACAAGGTATTATCATTTGTATTATTGATTTCTATACCTGGCATATAATAGCGAACTTATTTTGCCTCGAGTACAGCGTTCAACTTTGTATGCGTAATCAATTTGACGGTGTGTTATGTGTAGTTCTGTAACATTGATTGATTCTATATCTAAATCCGTAACCTGTTAGGGTAGTATGGTTATCACTTTGGATGCATCAGCACACAGAGTCCTCCATGGATCCAACAATTTATATCTTCAACAATTCGGATGAGCTAGGAAAAATCGTCGTCCAGTCCATAATGTTGTCTGTCAATGCTTTTATGTGGTCCGCTCTGCTTTTTCCAGAGTTTCTTTGGTTCATTATTTTTTATCGTATGCTAGTTGCTATCGTATGCTAAATGTATAAAAATGATGTATAAAAACACATAAAATGATGTATAAAAACACATAAAATGATGTATAGATGTTGCATAAAAAGACTGGGTTGTCAGAATGAGTATGTTTTATAACCAAATTTTAGTACGTTTTTGTTTTAATTGTAGCTGGCCATGACAATAATTTTGGCTAATGTTTGCACTTTCTGCCAATTTCAACCTTTGTTGCGCTAGTTCTCATGCTCCCACCTGACGTTAATTCTCAAACTCCCACCTGAGCGGGAGCGACCTGGGAGCCGTTGCGATCTGGGGAATGAACCCAGGACCACTCATATGCGAAGCCAGTGCGCTAACCACTGCGCTAACGCGGCTCCCTAAAGTAACCCATATCATTTATTAAAAATATATATATCACAAATATATAGTATTGGTGTACAAACACCATCTTCTCCTACCCTTCCAATCTCCCTTCCAATCTCCCTTCCAATCTCCCTTCCAATCTCCCTTCCTCCTGAGAAAAGCTTAACTTGACATTTAGTACTAGGAAACAAGTTAAAAAGCACACACCCACCATTTCCTACTTTCTTCCCCCTCCCACCCTGCACCCCTAAAATGGAATCCGAAATAATAAGAAGTTCCACTAAAACCAGAAAATTATCTTATTTAAGGTTTTGTTAAAACCCCCTCCCTATTTTCTTTATCGATAAGTAATCTACGGCCCTGCATCAGAACATTTGACCACAAAAATAATTTAGTCTACTGAAGCCACCTGAGTATTGCTACGTAACAGAGATCCCTATTTTCAAAAATACACACACCTCTAGGTTGCAAACAGTCCAATTTTGATGGGAGTTTTGTGTACCTCTTCAGGTAAAAAGATCAGGTAATTCAAAATGTTCGATGATTCATTGTTTATTGTTCCCAAGTGTGACTTGATTGGTTTATAGATTTATTGTCGGGGGTGTTTGCCTCTGCATTATTTAGTTGATTATCAAAGCAGTTTTCTTCAAAATTATTGTATTAAACAAGATTGTCAAGAAGAATGTCTTCGATTTGAGTTAGTGTTTATTTACAATTAAAATTGTACAGTTTTGATATAAATCATAGTTTATAAATGTATAAACTATAACAACTGACCTATGTATATATCCCACTGGGAAGTGCCTACCTCAGCATAAAGTGTGGACTTGATTATTTCTGTTGTGGATTATACTCAATGATTAAATTGATTTCAGCTTCAGTATTTACAACCAATATGTCTTGTATGCGTAGTTCTAAACATTGCTCGATGAATCATTTTACTTAGGACACATCAAATCATATTTATATGCTCAACTTTCGTTTATAACAGTTAAGCAATATTTTCAACATACTACACATTTGTTTAAAAAAAAAAGCATTGGTTGTTTTAGTACTAAACTTTCATTTATAAAAATTAAGCAATAATTTTTATATACTACACTTTCGTTTATAAAAGTTAAACAATAGTAACTTTCGTTTATAAAAGTTTTGCAATGGTTTTTTCAATATACTAAAATTTCGTTGTTTTTTTTTTAAATTAAGCAATAGTTTTATTATAATACACTGTCGTTTTTAAAAGCTAAAGAATAGTTCATTATATACTAAAATTTCGTTTTTTAAAATTAAGCAATACATTTTTTTATGCACTAAACTTGTGATTATGAAAGTTAAAAAATCCAGTTTGTAAATAAACAGTCGTTTTTGACGGGTAAACAAGGAATATAATAATAAATGTATTCCTTTATTAAACTATAGGACAGATCGATATTTAAAATAAAATTATAGACTTTTCGGTATTGTGATCGATAATTGATAGATTTACAACAAAACTATAATCCCAGCTAAATTTAATTAATTATCAAAAGCGCACAATGTGTGTCTAGGGATTAGCAAAACCTTTTCCTTGTTTTCAATTTTCACCATTTTGTAAATTGCTGTCTCTTTCTTACATACGGTATCTCCTGAAATATAGCGCAGATTTCTGTTTGATTAGAGATTTATTATAGTAAACACGGTGCTACATTTAAAAAAAAAATATTATTATATATTACGCCTTACGCAGAAGTGTATTCGATATCGGCGTGATACACCGGTAATTGTGTTCGTATACTGCACATTAATGTAAAGTAATCATTGTTTTCGCAAACAGGTACTCGGGTTCGACGATACATCATCGTTGTTTTTTTTTTTTTTTTTTTTTTTAAACTGAGGGAAGGTTTTTTAAACAGGTCATTCTCTGGGTGTCGTAGGTAATAGGCCCCTACTTGCGTTTGTATGAGATTTGTTGTGACTTTTTGCGGAAAAATTATCAAGGAAAGGGAAGGGATGGTACTCGTTTTCTGAAATACTTCTAATAACAAATGTCGGGTTCACATTTCCTTCGGGAGCGGGGGTTTGAACCCTTCAAATTCAACCCATTCCGTGGGTTTGCAGGCACGTTACCAGCAGACTATAACGTTGAGTTTGTTTTTGAATTATAGTTATTAAATAGTCACTGCGCATGACTGTTCCACGTGACTTTTCAGTAAAACGATATTGTACATAGCAGTAAGGGCCTTCAACGAGCGAAATGTGCTGCTGTGGTGTTCTCTTCAACGAACGAAACATGCTGCTGTAATGTTCTCTTCAACGAACGAAACATGCTGCTGTGGTGTTCTCTTCAACGAGCGAAACATGCTGCTGTAGTGTTCTCTTTAACAAGCGAAACATGCTGCTGTAGTGTTCTCTTCAACGAACGAAACATGCTGCTGTGGTGTTCTCTTCAACGAACGAAACATGCTGCTGTGGTGTTCTCTTCAACGAGCGAAACATGCTGCTGTAGTGTTCTCTTAAACGAACGAAACATGCTGCTGTAGAGTTCTCATGACCCTCTTGGATATTTTACAGTAACCGTGTTCTCCTTCCACCACTTTTAGACACTAATTCAAACCCCCACAACCACTTTTTCAACTACGTCGTATGGTACAAACGTACAAACAGTTGCTAAAAATTTGACAACATTGTGTCGCAGTGCAGGATTTATCTATAAGCCAAACAAGCTATAGCTTAGCGCCCCCACTTTCGTGAGAAGGGGGGGGGGCGCAAAGAAAATCACATTTGGCACTGACATATAATATCTGGACTTATAAAATGGCCCTATATCTCAAATAGCTTAGGGCCTTATAAAGTCTAAATCCGGCGCTGATTGCGTGGCAAGAAAGTGTATTGAAAATTTTTTTTCTTGAACATTACTTTCAGTACAATGCAGGTTTAACATACAATAGAATGAATGAATGAATGAATGAGATTTCTGTTCAATGCGGTGAGAAGTACATACATTCCAACTTTTTATCAAACCTTGTTGTCGACGTGGTTTATTTAATCGGAGATTTAAAAGTCGCTAGGATTGTTTCAGTGGTTGGTCGATCTGCGCGCTACGCACTGAGTTGATGAACATGGGGGTGGGGTTCTTAGTGCGTATCGTTCATATCGATGCATCTATCGCCTGTAAAATGCGTCTTTATCGATATTTTGCTTCACTAAATAATTAAATGATTTGTGTCGTTAAAATGTACGTATTCCCCCCCCCTATTGTACAGAGATTTAATACAGACATATTCAAATTAGCCGTAGTGATAAAAATATTTGGTCTTTGAAACAATATTCATTATTTCTTTTGATATTTGTTCAATAACGTTTCTGAAACTTGCAGATATTTTTAACTAAAATGCAATCACGCCTTTAATGCACTCCCAAATAGCTATGCGCCCTCCTTGAGATCACCTTATTTTCCCTAGGGAGAAGCCTCCCAGTTTGAGAAACCTCGTAGAGAAATAATATCGTCCTTTAAATAGTGCAGCATTGATCATTTAATGAGAATATACTGCATAGTTACACGAATATTGTAGAAATGAGAATATACTGCATAGTTACACGAATATTGTAGAAATGAGAATATATTGCATAGTTACACGAATATTGTAGAAATGAGAATATACTGCTCAGATGCGCGAATATTGTAGAAATGAGAATATACTGCATAATAGTTACACGAATATTGTAGAAATGAGAAATATACTGCATAATAGTTACACGAATATTGTAGAAATGAGAATATACTGCATAATAGTTACACGAATATTTTAGAAATGAGAAATATACTGCATAATAGTTACACGATATTGTAGAAATGAGAATATACTGCATAATAGTTACACGAATATTGTAGAAATGAGAAATATACTGCATAATAGTTACACGAATATTGTAGAAATGAGAAATATACTGCATAATAGTTACACGAATATTGTAGAAATGAGAAATATACTGCATAATAGTTACACGAATATTGTAGAAATGAGAATATACTGCATAGCTACACGAATATCATGGAAATGATAATATATTGCACAGCTACACGAATATCGTGGAAATGAGAATATTCTGCATTGTTACACAAATACTGTAGAAATGAGTTATATTACAAAGTTACACGAATATTGTGGAAATGAGAATATACTGCACAGCTGCACGAATATCGTGGAAACGAGAATATACTGCACAGCTGCACGAATATCGTGGAAACGAGAATATACTGCACAGCTGCACGAATATCGTGGAAACGGGAATATACTGCACAGCTGCACGAATATCGTGGAAACGAGAATATACTGCACAGCTGCACGAATATTGTGGAAATTCACCACACGCTCAGGGACATGGTTCTCCATCAAAGACCAGATAATGGAACAATAAATGGGATAAAATATAACAGACCTGTGTACAGATGACCTGAAAGGTAATGTTGATTATTTCCGTGAATTTTGTTGGTCGGCTTTGGTTATTTTTGGCATGCGATTCCATGTATATAAATAGTGACCAACCAAAATAACGGCAATTGTACAGTGGTATTCTACTGCGAAAGTCACAATGGAAAACCCTCTACGAAAAAACAACTCGCAAAAAACACATGCATTTATCTCAATATGGCATTCGGTCAAAGGTTATATACAAATGGGCCGATGGATCAGCAACCAACGTTAAAAGACATGAAATAATGTAATCGATTAACAAATGTAAAATAAAGTTTTACAAATCCTCATTACCCAATAGTTTCATGTTTCACGTATTCAATCATAGTTTTACTACATTCCAACCTCTCACTGACAATATGCTACACAGTGAGTTAGTTGATAATTTTTTTTAATACAACATACTATATTGTGTTTTTTAATGTGTAAGAAAGGATCAGTAGGATTTGTATGTCATATGTAATACAGACATACAGACATAATCGAAAGTATTATTTGGTTAGCGCACTGGCTTCGCATATGAGTGGTCCTGGGTTCATTCTCCAGTTGATGCGGAAATGTTTTTCAGATCGCAACCTCTCCAAGGTCGACGCAGTCTTATTTAGGTACAGAATTAATCCGAGGAGTAAAGACTGCGAGGGAGAGGAGATGGTTACAGCCCTCATATAGCAGAGCCACTGAAATGTGAGATGCTAACATCTCCCACCCCTACGGCATTAATAAATGTTATGTGTTAACTTTATTTTATTGTTAATTGCTATGTTAAAAATCTAATGGCGCTTGCGACATATTACACCGCAGGTGTACATCAGTATACGAGAGGTGCGACACACATATATATATATATAATTTTTTAACAACAAGATTTTTAATAACATTAAATTCATTGAGTAACTGGAACTAATTTCTTATAAATATTGACTGGAGTTCTATGAACTATTGCAAGAGACAGGATATCAATATTAAGAACTCAAGATTTGGCTCTAGTAAAACAATAGTTTCTCACTAGCAACTCACTATAATCTGTTGAAAATTGCTCAAGTGATACGATAAAGAAGACATATTTTCAGAATGGGATTATCCTGATTCTTATCTCCATAAATAATATATTCGTCTTGGTTTCAGTCCTGCTCTAGAGGTTATCTATATGCGGGGGTGTGGAAGCACGTCCTATGACGTATTGGGAGGCGGCCAGTCCTTATTGGAGGCAGCCAATCTTCTGATTGATTCAGGACAGATCGACAGGCACTTTGATACATTGGAATGTTACAGCTTTTGCAGGTAAAAAATCTAAGTGTTGTATTGAATAGTCAGATAGTATATATTATAGGTGGGCGAATGTTTCTGTCGACGGGCCTTATTGAGCATTTTTACGTGTGGTAAGGATCATAAAGGTATTTTTAGTATTTTTGAACAACCAATCAGCAGTTTGGTCATGTTAAACCACCAAGCAGCAGTTTAGTCATTTTAAACTCCAAACTGTAGTTTAGTCCTTTTGAACCACCAAGCAGTACTTTTGAGCCACCAAGCAATATTTTAGTCCTTTTGATCCACCGAACAGTACTTTGAACCACGAATCATTATTTTCTGAGCTTTCGTGTCAGTGCATATAATGCTTTTAGATCAGCATGGCGGGCAAGAAAAGATGGCTTGGCAGGCCGGATCTGGCCCCGGGCCGTATTCTACCCATCATTGGTTTATGCTACATGTTTGCATTGTATTGTTTATTGCCTGTCAATAACAGAAAGGAAAAGTTGTCAGTGGAAGGGAAGTTTCTTGGGAATTTATATGTGAGATGTGTATGTTTTATCTATGTTATGCACACAAAACCCCATCTGAGTAGGGACATTTTAGAGTTGTATACAATTGAAATACAGTTGAGGAACGCGGTAGCCTAGTTGATATTGAGGTTTCTTGCTATCACTGGGTTACAGCGTGCCGGGTTCGAAACCACGTCCAGACACACGCACACAATCCTGGTGTGGTTTCTCGCTTGACACAACCACTCCTCCAGTTGACTCAGCTGTAAATGAGTACTTGGTGCATGAGTTGAGGGTAGTAAAGACAGTAAAAAAGGGAACTAACCACCCAACTAATAATTGCTGTGACTTAGAACATGAAGAGTTATCTTCATCCCCGACGGCAGGTTGCTGCCATGGGACCTACTTTTACCTTTACATTTGAGATCAAGAAAAGATTGATTTTTTTAAAGGCTATGGATGCCATGGCAAGGTTGAATTTATTATGTCTGCAGTGAAAATCCAACTCTGACAAATGCACATCATTATAGATAGAACTATTGCGTTATAAATTATATTATGATCTTCAATTTAACACTGATGTTACTCTTGGCTTACGTTAATTACTGAGGTCTTTTTTGCCTCTAATATTTTATGATAGTGTGTCCTGATATAGCCTAGTTGGACTTTGTCCGCTGGTTGAAAGGGACACGTCTCTCCAAAAGATAGGCAAACTCATTAACCTACCTACCTACACTGATGTTGCTTATCCATATTAGATTTAGCCTCGACATATCAACTAAGGCCATCTCCAGTCTTACCCTTTAGTGCCGTTTTTAGATTTTCCATCACTACAAATGCAATATCATAGGTATTTGAAAGGATTCCCTGCTGAATACGGATGTGTCAGGCCATTGGTGCATATAAAAAGGCGATACCGCGCATTTCCATTCTCTGGACTACATCCTGCTGGAAATCTAGTAGGACCAACGTCTTGCTACAAGAGAGATCCAGCGGGAGTTTGAGAATGAACGATGAAGACGAAGAAAGGATTCATTTCTTCAAGTTTATACCCATTCATCATGATGTTGATATACCCATTCATCATGATGTTGATATACCCATTCATCATGATGTTGATATAGACATATAGACAGATACAGACGGACAGATATATATATGCATAGATGGATGGATGGATATATAGATGGTTGAGTGGATGCATGGAAATATGGATTTGTTAAGCCTTTTTGTAACACAGCGGTGTGTTACCGAGTTCATACATTTGTTAGTGAGAGCAAATCATTCTCGAAGTTCCTGTTCACTGATTCCCAAAAAGCGTCACTTATCTTGACTGCACCGAATTTTACCATGATTTTCATTGGCTAAGTATACAAAGTATACTCAAAGTGACCAATGATCAGTCGCATCAGCCAAGATAAATGACGCTGTTTAAGATCAGCGCAAAAATATTGTAGTGAAGGGCTTGGTGAGAGTCTATCAGACATGATTGTATTGTTTCATGTATCTGTTGGGGCGGTGACACGAGAACATCTCGTTATGTATGTCAGAGTATAACTCAAGTTATTCATCTAAGAAATAGGCTGCACCAGTGATTCTTAATTTTTTTATTAGTACAGCGGTCCTCAAAATCTTTCCACAGGGAGGCTAAAACCTGTTCATATGTTCAGGTATCATATTCTGTAGTCCAGGTGTTGCTGATACCAAATGTGGAGCAAGGAACAGTTGATAGAGATAGTTGCCCCATCCCATAGGTCAGGGGTTCCCTAAGTGTGCGCCGCGGAGCCCTTGGGCGCCGTAAGGAGTCTCCAGGGACGCCGGGGCAGCCTCGCTAAAACGGAAAAAAAATAAAAAAAATATATGCTTTGCTTCATATTAAGGGCGCTGCCGGAAATAATCCGAACGTTAAGGGCGACATGGCTTTAAAAAGATTCGGAACCCTTGCCATAGGTGAAAGAGACGCACAAGCCATGCTGAAGTCAGATGGGTCAGGCGGAAATGTACAAATGTCGCAGTCAAGCTGTAATGCCATGTCACAATGCATTAAGTTCTCTGAATCACATCATGTGTCTAGTTGCTAAAGTTTGAACATGATTTCATGTAATTGATCGTCTGTATGCGAACCAGTGAAACATACTATTTAGATAAGCGCATAGTCCGTTAGTGCCGTGACTTTAACATAATAGCGACAGTGTTGTCGCAATGCATTTAGTAAATGGTAAATCATAAATCAAGTAAACAGGTTACTGAGAATACTTAACTATCGATATAAAACAACAAGAAATAACAATAAAAAAGAATAAGGACAATTATCAACGTTTCGGTCCTATTGGGACCTTTGTCAAGAAACAAATAACGGTTAAGAAAATACAACCGTTAAAAAAAATTAATAACCAAGATGACTGGGACAAATGTTTCCTCGTCAAAAAACAAGGTCCAGTATCGATGCTAATGCATGTTTGTAAAAGGCGCTAAATAGTGCGTTCAATTTAGTAAAATGTGACTAAGGATATTGGGGTGAATTTGGCTGTTGCACTTATAGTTTAGTGACCCACAAGCCATGATAAAGTCATATATGTCAGTTGAAAAGTGGAGATATCGCAGCCAAGCTGTAAACTATAGTGCAACGTATTCCGTTCTCCGAACTACATCATGTTTAACGGGAATTCACGTTTAACGAAACAAAGTGAAGGGCTAACAGATATTGAATGCAACAAGAGGGAATAATTACGAATACAAAAACAGAACAAGTAACAGCAATGAATTATGCCGGCAAGTACACATTTATTTCAACAGAGAGCCTTACCTGACGTGTAGGCATGTTGTATTTCTAACGGATTCTATCAACTATGTAACAAATCTTCATGGGATGATGGAGGCTGCACAACTTCACGGATTGTGTTATTCCTTTAGCTTTAAGCAAAGATGCATTCTCCTACTCTATGTAAATAATGCTCACAACATTCATGGTTGTCATTATTGTGTGAGATTTTTACCGCTTGATATAACCATCATAGACTCCAGGTCTTAGGTTGAAATGTCGTGCCTTAGCCTGAGGCTTAAATCTCTCATTTTAAAAAACAAACAAGCGATATGAGTAAATCGCGTAGGTCGTAGTGGACATATTAACATAATTGCGACTTCCACTATTTAATGGTTGTTAGGTTCTGATAAAAGCAAATTGGATTAACGTCTGAGGTTGAAAGAATCGTACCTCACCATAAGCGACTCATAGAAGAAGTGTGAGATGAAAAATTAGACGTGATTGTGACATGTGCTGTCAGCAAAATATCTATCTAAAAAGTATTGATTTTGTAATAATATGAATACACAAGTTGTAAGCCCGTTTAACAAGAAAGTACCAATTTTTCTGATAACTTGTAAACTCATTTATTTCGTATCTATTTATGTACGGAAGTTTTCTGTGGTTCAATGTTTGTGAGAGAGTAACAACATGGATATTCACGAACTATCTCGATGATCAATGGCAGTGGACATTGTGCCATAAAAGTTATTATGACAATGCTGCTGCATGTGTTAGTGACTTCTAAAAAATAATGAGTATCCTGAAAATTGATGTATTATACAGTAAAAGTTTGATTTATCATTATATTATATATCCGCTGAAGACGGATTTGTCGGATCACTGACATATAAATTAGCGACACATCACATTTCCATTCCTTGGACGACATCCTGCTAGAAATCTAGTGGGCAGGAATATATTACAGCTACCAAAGAGATCCAGCGAGAGTTTGAGAATGCATATATTTTTAGCGTTTTTCTCAGACTAACACTGCACCTCGTTTGAACAAGGACAATTGCTCTACTAAATTTTCATCAAAATGTAGTCAATCTAGATCTGTGTCGCCGTTTAATTCACAGTAGCGGCCCACTACATCTAACTTCAACGGTATATATATATATATATATATATATATATATATATATATATATATATATATATATATATATATATATATATATATATATATACATTTGCCTTGTTGTAAACCCCAAGACATTTGTAGTTTCTGTACTTTGCTGTGTTGAAAGTTGGTGTTTTGTTAGAACATTCCGTCATGGGTTAAATGCTTCAATTCTCTTAGAGGCTGTAACGCTTTACAAAGACGGCGTTCTATTCATTGGAGGGGAGTTGACTGATGTGGATTTCATTCATTTTATTGTTTCCGTAGTTGTGTTTTATCTCACTGCTACATTTTATTGAGAAGTAACTATACAACTGAGATTTTAGTGTCTTACCGGCACAAGGAGTATGCTTAACTGGTTGTTGTAGCGGTTTGTTGTAGATAAAGAGTTTGTAAACAAAATGTGCTCTAAGTTTTCGTGTTTCACCCGGGCTATACATATGACTACACTGGAACGCAAATATTAACATTCTAACCTATAATGCATGTCTTAAGTAGCGTCTAAGAAAGTTTAAGGTATAATTGTCTAACTTAAAAAGTAAAGCTGAAGTATGAAATGTCAAGCAAAAAGGAATATAATTGTGAAGCAAAGATGTAAAACAACAAGAACAAAGCTCAATGAGATAACAAACATATAAGCTTCATGACATAACAACGATGTAAGCTTCATGACATAACAAAGATGTAAGCTTTATGACATAACAAAGATGTAAGCTTTATGACATAACAACGATGTAAGCTTTATGACATAACAACGATGTAAGCTTTATGACATAACAACGATGTAAGCTTTATGACATAACAACGATGTAAGCTTTATGACATAACAAAGATGTAAGCTTTATGACATAACAACGATGTAAGCTTTATGACATAACAAAGATGTAAGCTTTATGACATAACAAAGATGTAAGCTTTATGACATAACAAAGATGTAAGCTTTATGACATAACGTTTCTCCTTAACCAGAAAGGGGCCAAATAAAACAATTTGTCCCAATAGGGAGAGGATACGAAAGATATTTTCTTCGAATAGGGGGGCCACGGAAGACAATATGTCCTATAGGGTCCGCAGAATGTATCCAAATGGAGGGGGAGCTACGAGTGAAAGCCAGTTTGTCGCAATTTGGATGGGGGAGGCAAAGAAGCCAATTTGTACCAATTGGGGAGGGGGCGTTTTCTCTCGATAGGGGCCACGGAAGTCAATTTTTCCTATAGATGCCACATAAAACAAGTGATCTCATTGGGGGGGGGGCCTGATGTAGCATCTAAAAATAGAAAAGAAACGATGTAGTCCACGAACTATAACATTTATCCTTGGAGAGATGGGAGTTTTCTTCACTGCAGGCCCATGCTGCTTTGAGTTTTGCACTCATCACAGAGAAATATTTTCTACGATTAATTTATTCGAAAATTGTGAATGTTGACTGGAAAAAATATAAGACAAACTTGCTAATAAAGTGTACTTGAATCTTTGTAATGCCAGCCCCCAAATGGAAGAGCAAAGAACCAAAACTGTAACCTGCTATGCATGAAATAAATGCAATTTTTTAGATGGGGGGGGGTAGAGTTGTCTATATATTAATTTTTGGTTTTGAATCTATATTGGTCCGTGGCTTTCGTTAGGGACAACATTTTTCAGTGGCCCTCGTGGTGCCTAAAAAACGTCACTGACTTTTCTCAACAAGTGAACAACCCAGCAAGGCAACAACCGTACAGATCAATAACCCTACAAATCAACAACCCTACAAATCAACAACCCTACAAATCAACAACCCTACAAGTGAACAACCCTACAAGTCAAGAACCCTGCACGTCAATAATCCAACAAGTCAACAACCTACAATTAAACAACCATACAAGTCAAAACAACTTTTCAAGCTTTATTGTTATAATTTTTGTTGGTAATAGCTTAAGTCTTACCTTCGTATGACTCTCCCCTTTCCATGGACGGACCTATAGTCCCATTTTCAAAATTTTCTACATTTCCCCCATGGGAAGCTTCAAGACCCACGATGAGAACCACTGCTATCTCATCACGTAGGTCAAAACAACGCGAAGGTCATGCCGAAGTCAAATTTGTCGAGACAAAACAATAATGTCATAATACAAAAATGTATAGCCCATGTAATTTTAGTCGAAATTCAGAATGATTTATCTAAAATTGGCAGAGGTGGGGAGAGTGTGGTGTGTTTGTGTTGTGCTTGTTCTTGTCAACGCGGTTTAGATTGAATAGATCATGATAAGATACTTATTTAACTATGGCCATCTACTTAATTTCCAGTTGCATCGATTAGTCGTGCTACTGGTTTCAAATCAGATCCGACAGAGATTGAAGTCGGCGCTTTGCTCAATTCTTCCAAACTTAAATTAAATTCCTCACTTAAATTCAAGTCTTCACTTAAATTCAATTCTTCACTTAAATTCAAGTCTTCACTCAAATTCAAATCATCACTTAAATTCAATTCCTCACTTAAATTAAATTCCTCACTTATATTCAATTCTTCACTTAAATTCAATTCTTCACTTAAATTCAATTCCTCACTTATATTCAATTCTTCACTTAAATTCAATTCTTCACTTAAATTCAATTCATCACTTAAATTCAATTCCTCACTTAAATAAATTCAATTCCTCACTCATATTCAATTCTTCACTTAAATTCAATTCTTCACTTAAATTCAATTCTTCACTTAAATTCAATTCCTCACTTATATTCAATTCTTCACTTAAATTCAATTCTTCACTTAAATTCAAATCCTCACTTAAATTCAAATCCTCACTTAAATTCAAATCCTCACTTAAATTCAAATCCTCACTTAAATTCAAATCCTCACTTATATTCAAATCCTCACTTAAATTCAAATCCTCACTTAAATTCAATTCTTCGCTTAAATTCAATTCCTCACTTATATTCAATTCTTCACTTAAATTCAATTCTTCACTTAAATTCAATTCCTCACTTAAATTCAATTCCTCACTTAAATAAATTCAATTCCTCACTCATATTCAATTCTTCACTTAAATTCAATTCTTCACTTAAATTCAATCTAAAGTACGGTGTTGTTAGTTCAGTTGTTAATGAGCTGGACTCCTGTTATTGTGATCATTGGTTCAATGTCCAGTTCAACTGAAAATATTGTTAAACTCATCAAAGGACACTAGGTCGACCTAGCTTAAGGAAATGAGCACCAGATCTTCTTGGACAAAGTAAAGACAGCAGGCTTGATGCTGAACACTTCATCGCCATATATGCTGTAGTCAATGGAAAATATTGGCCTAAAACTGCATTACCCAATGCGCCTCGATGGCATGGATATGAGAAACCTGATTACAGTCTTGTTATGGTAGTTAGTTAGTTGGTTTGATCCTTTCGTGCCGCAAGCGACACATAGGGCAGAGGTTTTGGTTCTCCATAAGATGCGTTCCTCTACCTGCAGCTTTAGTTCCTGAATGGTCTTTCAGCCTATTAATTCCCCTTTTTTAGGAACGGTGTTTTTAAGGGTTTTTTATGTCTTCCTCTTTTTCTTTTACCCTCAGGTGACCACATAAGGGATTGCTGGTTTATTCTATTTACATCTAGTCGTAAAACGTGACCAAGGTATTTCCATCTTCATTTTCTTATGATGTTTGAAATATACTCTTGGTGTGTTTTGTCTCTTAGATCACTATTTGTGACGAAGTCGCTCCATTTTATGTTCATCAGTTTGCGAAGATTTCTATGGTAGTTCGTTAAAATTCTTTCTCATTAGACGACCAGATCTTAAGATGTGTGTATTGTCAATGAACTGGTTACACTGTGTTATGACATCCATGCACGCTCTTGATCCATTAACGAAAGACTTATGTACTTTTCCTTAGGTGACACTAAGCGACACCATTAGATTATTTTCTTGATTTCATTGGTCACTTTGTGTCGACAGCAAGTGAAAATGATGGGAAAAGTCAGATAGCGTCACTATAAAAGGATAATTCAGATGCGACCTCAGGGACTGGCTTGCACTTCTAGTGTCTTCATTTTGCGACTATAATTCAAACGGCTTTTCTCGAGAAATTCCTTTCGCTCGCTACAGATATTATGTTCAGCTGCAGGGTTGCCATGTGGGTGAAACATTTTATGGCCAAAGTTTAGGTAGAAAAATAGTAAAACACAAAATGACCAAACTCAAATCTGTACACAAAAGAAAGAGTGTAAAATGTATTAAAAATGCATTGCATTCGCTGACCCGCTGAAGACTGATGTTTCGGGCTGTTAGCGCGAATAAACGGCAAAATAACGCCTTTCCATTCTCTGGACTAGATCATGCTGGAAATATAGTAGAACCATGATCCTGCTACTAGAGAGTTCCAGCGGGAGTTTAAGAATGACGCTGACCAAAAAATAAATTCGATGAAATGCAATTGAAGCTCTGCTCATAACAACTGTATCTAAGAGATTAAGTGTTATTATATTTCTAGATAGTGTCTCTACATTAGTCATGAGAGGACTAACTCTAGCAACAACTTTAGTTGTAGTGCCAAACTTTTCATATTTCATCATTTTAAAGAAGAAGATAGTTATACATTGATACTGTGTAAAATTGAACAAAAATAATAAATGACCAAAATGTATATTGTATGGCCTATAATATTTTATAATGGCCAAATTTGTGAAATATAAACATGAGATAGTCATTATGGCAACCCTATTCTGATAGTATAGTACAAATACTATATCTGACAATGGTAAACACGGAGTTGGTATAATTTACAGTTTACCATTTGTCGCCTTACCTCCTTTTTTGACAGTGAGATATTTGAGTGATGATGATGGTAAGTCAATTCATTTGTAATTTGGCATCTAGTTTCTATTGCTATGACAAAGTACGTCTTCTTTGAAAATGCTACCTACATGATGTACCTTGTTTTAGTTTCTTTGCGTTTCAATCAATCAATCAATCAAGTGTTATGACGAACGGCGTTGGCGATTATGTTTCTCCGCAGCTCTTGTGTTGTTAATAAGTTCAGTTGGTGACATCTTTTATGTGCCACAGTGACAACTGATCCAGATATTTCTCTCTTTGTCTTTCTCTGTCTCTTCTCTTTATCTTTCCGGTGGTAACTAAATGTTCAAGTTTTGCTTTCCTCATCATATTCCCTAAAAATCTTGATTGTCTGTTTTTAAATTTTTCCTATAATTTGTCGTTTTACTCCAGCATCTCTGAGAACTTCTACATTAGTTTTCTTGTCTGTCCATGACAGTTTCTTCAATATTCTTTTTAAAAAAACACATCTCGTTTGTCTCCAGCTTATCTTGGGCACTTGTGTTTACTGTCCATGCTTCGCTTACATGATAATGATGATGATAATGTTTCTCCTTCACAAACGATGAGCATGGCATGAAAAAACAATAAATGTGATGAACAAGTAGAAAATTTTTTTGTGATTGTCTAATTTGGTTTGTGAGTTCGTAGATTCCCGATGAGTCCGATTCGTGCCAGGAAAGTTCTATTGCAGGCGTGGTGGTCAGGATAGGAGAGTTTTCGGATTCTTCCTTCCTCTTCTTACGCTTGTAAATTTCCCGCAGTGTTCTTTCTTTTTTTTTCAAATTTAGTGATGCCAGCAGTGATCTGGGTGTGCCAAGCTGAGCGATCATGGGCTGTAGTCTCCCAGGAGCTAGGATCGATGCTGCAGTGCATGAGAGAGATTTTTAGGTAATTCATGAAGCGGACCTTTTTCTGCTCTCCGTTTGAACGTTTACTATCGCACAGCTTCCCATAGAATAATCTCTTATGGCCAGTCCAGTGGAGTTGATACCTATTCAGCAGGGCATGAATGCTTTGCATACCAAACTTTTGAAGGATTTCCGTATCTGGTACTCTATCCTGCCAATGTACTCCCATGAGGTTTCTTAGATACCAAATGTGGAAAGAGTTAAGTTGTCGAGCGCGTCTCGCATAGACAGTCCAGGACTACGATGCATAAAGCAGTGTTGGTAGAACCACTGCGTGGTACACGTCCAACTTAGTTGTCAAACTGAGACCCCGCCTTATCCAGACGTTGTCATAAGGCTCCTGAATGCAATACCGCACTGGCTCGACGAATCCGCAGAGCAACATCCCTGTCAATTGTCGCAGTTTGCGATAGAGTGAGGCCGGGATATACAACCTTATTGACATTATTGAGTCTTTGTCCCTTTCCTGTGATTACTGGTTCTGTGTAGGGGACACATACGCTGGTTGATACATTACTAAAGTCTTCGCAGTCTGATGGTGAAACCGAATGCATCACAGACCCAAAAAAATAGGTCTATGCTGTCCTGCATGTCTTTCAGACTGGTATCGTTTAGTGCACAATCGTCGACGAACAAGAGGTCGTGAATAATGTTTGTCATAGTTTTCATCTTTGCCCTCAATCTACTAAAATCTTTATCAGCTCGATAGCGAAAGCAAATTCCTGCACTGTTATTCCGGAAGGCATCATTTAACATGACAGAGAACACCATGCTGAAGGGCGTTGGAGCCAGAAGGCTACCCTATTTGACACCGTTAGTTAATGGAAACGGGTTTGAGTGTTCTTCGTCATCTTGCACAATGATGTCATACCATCATGGAACTGGCGAACCATATTGGTGAATTTTTCAGGACATCCAAATTTGGCCATGATCTTCCATAGTCCTTCGCGATTTACAGTGCCGAATGCCTTAGTTATGTCAACAAATGTGGTGTAGAGACCAATGTTCTGTTCATGGCGTTTTCCCTGTAGTTGTCTAGCAGTGAATATCATGTCAACCGTAAGTTTCCCTGTCGGAAGCCATATTTGCTCTCAGGAAGAAGAACTGTCTGAAGATGGGCTTGCAGTCTGTTTAATAGGAACCTAGCCATGATATTACCTGATATAGAGAGCAGATATATACATAAAGAAGGATTGGCTCAATAAAAAAAACTAGCACTCGAACTCGCTTATTCATTGATATTACTACATTGTATAGAATGTGTTCTCATTTTTTGACATTTTATTTCGCCTGTGCTATCCTGTTCTTGGTTCTTGGTGTTTACATGTATAGTTAGTAAATAATTAAAAATTGTCACTCCCTGATCTTTGTCATTTCAATTTTAGAAGTAGTGATTTTAAAGATAATACGTATTAAAACGTGAACAAATACGATTTACAGTTCGTAAAACACAAGACTAAATCACACGAAAATACATAGTTGCCAATTGATAAAACAGATTTCAATAGTTACCAATATATAAAACAGATTGAATCAACTTTTAGACTATATTTTTTTTTAATTCTTTAGCCAGTGTTTTATATACTGTGGAACGTATTCTTCTGCGTTCGTTCTCAAACTCCTACAGATTAATGTTATATAGTTCGGAGAACGGAACGAGTAGTGTGAAATTTACACATTTGTGTATTTTCCGTTAGTATCTTTTGGCAATGGTGTTTTACTGCTGCCTCGATAATTATTTTTATATTATAAATTTCGCATTTTTTAAAATCCAAGACTCATATATCGTTGTAGATAATCAGCGCTGTAGGTACGATTTTGTTAAGGGGATTTACTATTTTAAGAAACCCTTATCGCGTCTTTTCGGTATTGTTTAAATAGTCTTTTCTGTGGGGAAAACATTTGAAAGGGTGAGATTGCGAGTTGTTTTGCCTATAACCTAGTGTGATAGTATCTGGTTGCAGAACCCTTCATGACATTGGTTTCATGCATTTATATATATATGTCAATTTGATAATATAACTCAAGTAGGATTGTTGTTCACCTAGATTAGCGGTAGGCAGATTAAGGCTATCCAGAGTTAATAGTAGAGTCACAGAGCTAGTAACGAGAAACTCACAAAAGAGGTGTTGGTAGAAAATGGAACAAAAGGCCTTAGCCCCAGTAGCCGACAATGAAGAAGTAGAGAAGTCGGAGCTGCGCGAGTTAATACAAGCCTTAAGATGGCAAGGCTCGGCTACCGGTATTACGCCGTTCTCATAGAACGAAGCGCACTTCAAGAGCTGGATAGCAGAGATAGAAAAGTGCGCGTTGTTGACAAGAGCCAGCGAATATAACAAGAAATTGTTAGCTCTGCAATCTAGCAACGGTCTAGTAGCAGAGACGATTAGGCTCAGGATAGAGAGAGCACCAGCAGAATCCTGGAAGGACTTCCAAGCGGGATTAGAACGGAGATATGGTGGACTCTCCGGAGCCGAATATGCGCTGGTAATGCTAACAAAGGTTAGACAAAACGTGGCTGAAACAGTGGAAGCTTTCGGAGACAGACTGTTACGTCTGGCAGAAGAAGCTTTCCCCCAGGAAATTAAGGAAAGAGGTGTAGGGAGAATACTCCTGCACTATTTTGTAGAAGGGTTGCTGCCAGGAGCGATTAAACGTCACCTCATTGAAACCGATCCCAGCACGCTAGACGAGGCTCTCCGTTTAGCACAGACGAAGGAGCGCACTATTAAGTGGATCGAATTCAGGTTGGGCACGGAGCCCCAAGAAAGGGAATCTGATATAGTAGAAAAGACGCTCCCACTAAACCAGGGGGGGGGGTTTGACAGATTCCGTGAAAGGAAACAGGAGTTTCCAGAGAGAGACCGAAGATGCTATAATTGTGGGCAGGTCGGTCACCTCAGGGCAGACTGCAGAAGGGGAGGATGGTATAAGCACGAATTTCCGCTAGATCAAAAATGTCGAGAAGAGACGAGATTCACCCAGCGATTCCTGGACGTCAGGAAACGACCGTTCCGCTCAGAGATAGGGGCCTACCAGAGAGTAGCCCAAGATACAGTACCCACAAGAAGAGGACAGGAGGTTGAACGGATAGGAGCAGTGGTCAGGAGGGACCAGAGGGGTCAGGTTATGACCATACAGAAAAGGGTAGTTGTAGCCAGGAACGGGCACACGAGAGGAACCAGGACGAACGAAATACCCAGTCGGACGTTTGCGAAACAGAAAGTAGGGCTAATTTCTCCTCCTCGAGGCGGCGAGAGATAGATAGAGGAAACTGGCGAGTAAATGCCTTAAGAGTCCGCCCGAGCAATAAAGAGAACCCGGATCGCACAGAGCGACCTTTAGAAATCTTGAAGGAGTTAGAAGTCTGCAAGACAGACAAACGGAAGTCTGACAGTGAGATACAGACAGCAGAGAGGCTAACGGCCGTGCTTCAGTCAGAGTTGAGGTCTCTGAGTGAGGTAGCGAGAGAACATTCTGAAGAGATTCAGGAGCCCAGACCAGAGCCCAGGGTTCCGGACGAGCCAGCCACGGAAGAACACCTGGAAGAGGTGACGTTGGAAAGGCTCGAAGAGAACGAGGAAGACAGCGCATCAGACCACGACACTGATGACGACGAAATCGCAGCGGATAACTACACTGATACAATCGAGTGCGAGTCACACGATAGCACTGAGACGGAACTGAGGACTCACAGTGAGACAGTTGAAGTGGTGGCACCACCTCAGCCTGCGGCAGACAGAACGGAGGACGCACCTTTCCGGAACACTCAGGCCGAGAGTAGACAACGGAACGACGTTGCAGACACCATTAATACCCAACCTACGATACAGGCGGTAAGGAGAAAACCGAGGAATGAGGCAGCGTTCAGATTAGCTCGCCAGATCGTTCTAGGTATAGATCATATGAAACAGAACTAAGATCAGAGACAGATCTCCGAACTAACCGGAAAGATAGTGGACGTGGTTTTTTAGGTAGTTTATATATAACGTCCCATTAAATGTACATAGTTGATACAAAGTTGTAGCTTGATAAAAGACAGAATGGTTGGAGGGGTCACTGTTTTTCAATTATTATATCCGGAAAAATTTATGCTTGGCCTTCCGCCTCAGCAGAATTAAGTATAGACTTAGATTCGCCTCGACACAAAGCCGCATAAAGTTTTTTTTGTGACAAGGGGGCGAGTGTGATAGTATCTGGTTGCAGAACCCTTCACAGACAGGGGGCTTCACAGTAAGAAGCGAGAACCCTTCACAGATATCGAGATATTGACTGCGTGAAATGCCACACATTGCATCTCTTGGGTAAATGTTGTCACCACGGACATCTCTGACACACCATGCAAAGGTGTGTTTATCTAAGAACGTGTCAAGCGACGATAAAACACAAACGTGTGTTTTTATAGGAACGTGTCAAGCTATGATCAAGTGCAACGTTTGTTTACCTAAGAACATGTCAGATAATAGACAGACGGGAATCATACCAGATAGAAGCTTCCTGGTTGGTCTGAGGCAACGTGGGTTTATTGTAACCAGAAGGATCAATTTCTGATTGGCCAGAGCTTTTCCTCTGGGGAAATGACAGCTTTTGATTGGTTGGAAGTTTCTGGAAGTTTGGAGAAACTTAGGAATGGAGGAGGAAGAAGGATTGCATTATCGACTGCCGAGCAGGGCGGTCGCATTTTCACTCCTGAGGAAGAGTGTTCCACAGAGTCCCCGGAGACAGTCGACAGAGTACTTGTCTCCCCGGAGAGACAAGTCCTAGTTAGTTTGGCAACAGACAGGCAGAGAGCTGCAGTCTTGGTAGAAGGTCGGTCCGACTTGAAATAGGAAGAAAGATAGTCGAGCAAAAGTGAGATTAATAGTAGAATAATGAGATAGTCTATAATCTCATTAAGCTTATATTATAACATGCGCCAAATTCCTGGATGTGCTAGAGTAGTTTGTGAAATCTTAGCAGTTTGTATTGGTGATGTATTATACGTCACGGAAATATTAAATACTCCGGAATTTAATATTGATTTGTACCATTGGCTTGATGTTTATATTAAACGACATTTTATTTCTGTAACAAGAAGTGCCTCTGTGTTCATTGATAAGCACTTATTAAAACCAAGAAGAGATCTACGTTAGCAGTCATTGTTGATCAAACATAGAACCCAGGGTTCGGAACGCAAAAGTAATATACTGTAACACTTCTTCACAAGAATATACTGTTACACTAGTACTAAATAACATGTTCAGTTTCCCTACGGTGAGAAATTTGAATCTAGCAAACAAACTTATCTTTTTTATAGGGGTGACACTGAGTGAGACTCAGATTGGATACAATCCAAAATGAGGCAATGCGAATCATTTTAGAGTGTACGAGAGATACGACGGAACGGGCTATGCGATACTTACTTGATTGCCCAACTACAGAACAAAGAATACAAATGTGCAGGGCGCGGGACTACCTACAAATCACCTCTGATAAAGAACACTCTACAACCTGAAATTCTCAAAGTGAAAGGCTGTCGACTTAAGAGAGGAAAGTCGTGGATGGGACGGGCAGAGGATATTATACAGTGTGTGTGCAGATTGGAGGATGAGCTACCTGGTGGGGAATGGAGTCGGGCGTCCTTAGATTGTCCGACAGCCTTCAAAATAATAACTATCAATAGAGAATGCAGGGAATTGTGTCTAATAGTGGTGTAGTCGGAGGTACTCGCTATGATTGGTTAGAATTCAAGGAAGGGTGATATGATTATATATACAGATGAGTCGGTTGAGAGACACATCAGGAGTGCCTGAGCCTTCACGGTGGGGGGGGGGGGTGGGGGGAGTGGTGCATTAGTCCAGACGACTAGCAGCATGACAATGGAGATTTTGGCAGTAACCAATGGGTGCGCTCGCAGACTATCTGCTAGCATGTCTGCATACTCAGTGGCTCGATTTGCATGATTGTGAAGGTTCAAGTGGGGTACATTCCGGAATAGTGGCTGGGTGCAGTGAATAATTTATGTGTGCGTAAAAAGACTTTAATTTATTTTTTAAGTGTTTAATTTTTCGGGATATGCGGGAGTCCGGGCTAATGAGAGAGCAGATAGGTTGGCGGCACACGCTGCTACTACGGCTGTTGGTGGAGCGAAAGATCGAGCAGATATTTTGAACGTCCTGCTGGAAAAAGCAAGAACAAATGACTATAAGTGACATTGAATCTTGTTCCATGACAAAAATAAAGGAGTTTGGTTTGAAATGTGATATCGCTAGAAAGGAGCAGTGTCGTTGCAAAGAAGGAATGATGGTCAATCAACGGCGTACTGGGACCGTCAGTCAACGTGTAATGGCGGCTAAACTCAAGGAGAGATCTGAGCAATTATGTTGGAGTACATTGAAGATGATCCAACGACTAACTAACTCATTGATTCGTGTCACAAGTCAGGTAACTAACTCATTGATCCGTGTCACAAGTCAGGTAACTAACACATTGATGCGTGTCACAAGTCAGGTTACAAACTCTCATTGATCCGTGTCACAAGTCACGTTACAAACTCTCATTGATCCGTGTCACAAGTCACGTTACAAACTCTCATTGATCCGTGTCACAAGTCACGTTACAAACTCTCATTGATCCGTGTCACAAGTCAGGTTACAAACTCTCATTGATCCGTGTCACAAGTCACGTTACAAACTCTCATTGATCCGTGTCACAAGTCACGTTACAAACTCTCATTGATCCGTGTCACAAGTCAGGTTACAAACTCTCATTGATGCGTGTCACAAGTCAGGTTACAAACTCTCATTGATCCGTGTCACAAGTCAGGTTACAAACTCTCATTGATCCGTGTCACAAGTCAGGTTACAAACTCTCACTGACCCGTGTCATGTTTTGTTTCATCTCTAGGAACATGTTTAATGAAGATGATGGGTCACCATCCTCGACGTCACCAACAGTCACTACCACTACAGCACCATCATTTACCAGCAGCGGCGACGAGCAGGTCATAAGTAGCACCGGTACTATATTTTGTGATGACAGACCGTCTTCGCATACTCCACCACCGTCCTCTCAGAGGCAAGCGGCTGGGGACTGTCCTCCAGACGATGTTAGAGCATTTTTTGGACATCCCTTGACTCGAGCCACCAATGCACTTAATGGTAACTATGATTTAAAACATTTCTGCAGTAATTCATGTATTAATATAAGTAATTGTATCTTCTTATTCTGCTTTCATTCTCAAAATCCTACAGGTTAGCAGGATGTAATCCAGGTAACGAAATGTGCTATGTCATGGTTTACAGCTGAGTTGCGTCATCTGGGTCTTATGGCGCGAAAGATCCAATTTCAGCATGACTTCTGGGTAACTTCTGGTCGACTCTCTATAGATGTGATAGCCAAATCCACCCTAAACCTCCTTAGTCGCCTTGTATGAAATACCTGGTGCAAATGTGTTGTCAAATTTTGCTTCTCTTTCGTGCCCCGACGACACATGAGCGAAATGTAGCTTATTCTCGGAATAGAAGATATCAGATACAGAAGATATCAGACATATAAGGCATGAGATATAGAAGATATGAGATATAGAATATATCAGATATTGAATATATCAGATATAGAAGATACCAGACAGAAGATACTAGATATAGAATATATGAGATATGACAGGTAAATATGAGATTTAGAATATATCAGATATTGAAGATATAGAAGATATCAGACATAAACCCCCATCGAGGCCAGAACCTTGAAGTGGTGATGGGGCTTAGTTCAGCCATCAGAGGCTGGAAACTAAGACTGGTCGGGCACTCCCACTCGAGCAGGACCATAGTCCGGCCCAAGTAAGCAGAGTGCTGAAGACGGAGGCAACCAGCCAAAAGGCGCACAGATAATCAGGTTGCCACGCATAAAACACAATGGAAACATGTCTGCATCTAATAAACGTTATGGTGCCTGCCCTGTGGCGGACGTTCAGGCAGGGACGGTGCCGGGCCCTATACCTCGAAAGGGCCCAACCTCAGTTACTGGAAGTCCTTCTCAATTGCCCCGAGGAGCCAGGAGGCAAGGGAATAGAGCTACTGGCCAAACAAACAAACGACCAATAAAAATAATGCACTGGAATGCTGAGGGTGTTAACAGTAAAAGAGATGGATACAGCAAAAAATTGGAACTTGAAAATGTCCTCAGTGAAGAACAAGTAAATATATGCTGTATCCAAGAAACACACCTCAGCAGCGACATAGCCTTCAAAATCAGAGGCTACCAGTGCTACCGATCTGACCGAAAAGACAGGCGAAAGGGTGGAATTCTGACACTAGTTAAAAACAATATCAGCGCATGTCAGCTGGAAGTATACATGGACGGGGCAGAATACCAGATGCTCCACCTAAAAACAGACAGTGCAGAATTCCATCTCCTGAACTACTACTGCCCAAATGATAAACCATTGGCACTAGACACAATTCCAGACAAAGAAAGGCTTATGGTGTGTGGTGACTTCAACAGCCACTCTCAGAGCTGGGGCTACGATCATATCGACAAGAGAGGTGAGGAACTTGAGAGCTGGCAGGATGAAAATAATCTCATTCTTATTAACCAGCCAGCAGACTCACCAACCTTCTACTCGAGAGCATGGCACACCACCTCTACACCAGACCTGGCATTCTACTCACCAGGCCTGGAATGGAACATCACACGTGTCGTTGGAAAGCAGCTTGGGGGTAGTGACCACAGACCAGTATTTCTGGAAATTCACAATGAATATACCAAGGACAGCAGCACGCTCACTAGGTGGAACTATAAGAGGGCAGACTGGAAAATGTACCAGCATTTAACCAGTGTTCTAGCTAAGGACATGAACTTGGACAAAGACATCAATAGAGCAGTGAGTGAATTTAATAGATGTATACTACATGCTGCTAGTAAAACCATACCCAGGGGGGCACGCAAAAACTACAAACCCTACTGGAATGATGAACTGGAAAAGCTGCAAAATGAGATGGAAACATCTAGAAAGCAGGCCGAGAACAGACCTAGCCAAGAACATCACAACAAATATCAGCAAACAAAGGCTAAATTTCAAAGAGCCAAGTTACAAGCCAGACGGAGCAGCTGGAAAGAAAAAACAGAGTCGCTGAACCTAGAAAGAGATACTAGGAAATTATGGAAACTTGTAAAACAACTAAATGATGAAGGTACAGGGAGAAATACCAAGATCACACTTTATAAAGATAGAAACATTTTAACAGGTAAACATGCAGCTGATTACTTTGCAGATTCCTTTGCAGAAGACAATAACGTCAAAGTCAGCCCAGACAAACAACAGGAGGTTCGAGAGAACCAGCAAAACATTGGACAAGGTGAACCTATACCTGAAGTCATGGAGGCACCAATCACAATGAGAGAACTGGAGCATGCAATATCCAAATTGAAAATGAAAAAGTCCCCTAGAGCTGATGGAGTGTCCAATGAAATGATTAGAAACCTGGGAAGTGCAGCAAGAGCAAAGCTACTGCAGATCTTTAACACAAGCTGGTCCACAGGTAATGTACCACAGACGTGGAGAGAAGCAATAATGATACCACTCCTCAAATCAGGAAAAGATGGCAACACAGTCTCCAACTACAGGCCCATCAGCCTCACAAGCTGTCTATGTAAAACAATGGAACGCATTATCAATCTTAGGATGCAGTGGTACCTTGAAAGTGAAAACCTTCTGGTATCACAGCAAGCAGGTTTCAGACAGTGCTACTCTACTGAAGATCAGGCAACCTACCTCTCCCAAGAGATTGAGGATGCCTTCCAAGAAAAGAAACTGGTACTAGCAGCATGGATAGACCTCAGGAAAGCATTTGATAAGGTCTGGAAAGAAGGGCTCCTAAAGAAATTGCGAAATTGCAGGGTTAGCTCAAGAATGTACAAATGGGTAAAAGCATACCTGCATAATAGAAGAGCCAGGGTACAATTAGATGGTCGCAAGAGCAAGAAAGTTCTACTGCGTCATGGAGTCCCCCAGGGAGGAGTCCTGTCACCCACACTTTTCTTGGTTTACATCAATGACCTAGTTGCTGAACTACCTCACGGGATCAAAGTGGCAATGTATGCTGACGACCTGGTGATCTGGTGCACGGAAGAACATGCAACAGTGGCCACTAAACAAATACAAAGAGCTATCGATGCCCTAACCTTATGGGCTAATAGATGGTGCGTCAGCATTAACACAGATAAGTGCAGCACTACACTCTTTACCCTCTCACCAAAACAAAAAGCTGGTCATATCAAGATAGATGGAGAGCTCTTGAAAGAAGACAAACAACCCACATACCTCGGAGTTACTTTTGATGATAAGCTGACATGGAAGCAGCACATAAACAAAGCAACAACAAAAGCCAGGAGGAAGCTAGCTATCCTGAGAAAACTAAGTGGAACCACATGGGGAGCCAGTGGAAATATACTCAGTAAAGTTTACCAGCAAGGCATAAGACCACACCTGGAATACGGTTCAGCTGCGTGGTGTCCTGCATCAAACACCACATTACAAGATCTAGATAAAGTGCAAAACCAGGCACTTAGAATAATGTTGGGAGCAATGAAATCAACACCCATAGCAGAGATGCAGAAAATGGGAAGAATGCAAACACTTGGCGAACGCAGAGACACAAAAGTACTAATTCAAGCAGAAAAGTTTCAGTGTATGCCAAGTCATCCAATGAAGGAAAGATTCCAAAATCTAGCAATGGGACGACTGAAAAGGAGCAGCTTTATCCATCAAGCTAAACGACTCCGTAGACAACTTACAGACCTACCTGAAGTTGGCAGCCCCTTAAGGTCTGTACCAGAGCAAACCCCGTGGAGTGAAAGCCATGGAATGCCAATATACATTCAGACCCATGTGAAAGGAATACTAAGCGAGGACGAACAGAACAGTGTGCAGCGAATGACAATCACCCTCAGTTTCCTGGATGAGGAATATCCACAAGATATATGGGTCAGAGTGTACACAGATGGGTCAGCACAGAATGCTGTGAGGAATGGAGGTGCAGGTGTATATATAGAATATCCACACAAGCCTAGAGATACAATCAGAACACCGACAGGAAAATTCTGCAATAATTATGATGCAGAAATCCAGGCAATTAGTGTGGCAGCTAAAAAAACTGCTGTACTCCAACTCTGACCTACAGCCTGTGGTATTCCTGACAGATGCAAGGTCAGTGCTTCAAGCTCTCCAGTCTGGAAAACTAACAGACTTAAAAAAACTACTTAGCGAATTGTCTTACCAGTATAGGGTAACCATGCAGTGGATACCCTCTCACTGTGGAATACCAGGAAATGAAAAAGCAGACCAACTGGCTAAGGAAGGTGCTGCCGAAGACCAACCAGATATACCAATCACCTACCATCAGAAAAAACAGATGATAAAGTCAATAAGAAAGCCACAAACACCAACACAAGATGACTATCACAATATGAACAGATCAGAACAAGTTATAATTCTACGTCTCAGAACAGGACACAACCGACTCCGCAGTCACATGTATACAAAGTTCAAAATTGGCAACACGGCCATGTGTACATGTGGACAGGCAGCACAGAGTGCCAAACATATACTTCAAGAGTGTTCTGAGCATGAAACGCTGAGGCAGACATATTGGCCAGAGGAAACAACACTGGAATCAAAACTCTATGGGACACTGTATGAACTACAAAAGACAGTGAGTTTTATTAAGGAGACAGAATTACAGATATAGACATGTTTCAAGTGAACGAAAGAAGAAGAAGAAGAAGAAGAAGAACAGACATAAACGATATCGGTATCATGCATAGAAGATACCAAACCTAGAAGATACCAGACATAGAAGATAACAGACATAGCAGTTACCAGACATTGCAGATATCAATAAATAAATACCTGATAAATATCAGGATATATAATGATCACCAGTTTTTGCTGAGACCTGCACAGAATGGCAACACTGTTACATACATGCATGTCTGTAATGCACATGACATTTCCTTTAGAGAAAAACATGCGGTAACGAAAGTATAATTGTTGATATCCTATTTTTATTGTGATGTTTTCTTCCACATTCAATTATTATGATGAATTATGGGTTGTTTTTTTTAATTGACATATACTAGTTCATGTACGCAAACCGTGTTCGTACATTTTGTTTTGAATTCATGCAAAGTATCAATTTTTGCAATTTCGTATACCTTTTCACATTATAATAATTAATAGAATTAAATTCAAATACGCACTCGTGACGCTTTCTCCCGTGTAGGTCAGGGTCGTTCTGTAGTATGATACAAAGAGGTGGCCGCATCAGACGGCACCGTTAGGAGGCGACGTAAGCAGCAAAATCAAATTACAATTTGAACCATTCAATTATTTCTTTGGAAAAACATTTAAGGGACGGCATTTCGAATACTAGCATCATACTAAGAAAATCTACCGCACGCCCCTGATGTACATTTCGAATATTAGCATCATACTAAGAAAATCTACCGCACGCCCCTGATGTACATTTCGAATATTAGCATCATACTAAGAAAATCTACCGCACGCCCCTGATGTACATTTCGAATATTAGCATCATACTAAGAAAATCTACCGCACGCCCCTGATGTACATTTCGAATATTAGCATCATACTAAGAAAATCTACCGCACGCCCCTGATGTACATTTCGAATATTAGCATCATACTAAGAAAATCTACCGCACGCCCCTGATGTACATGATATACCTCGTCAATTTATTTTAAAGCGTCAGTGAATTACTTACATTGTGCATCCAGCGGCGATTCAAGAGTGTTTACTAGTTCAGAATGCTATAGCACTACTGTCGTGAAATATAGACCATGCAACCGAAAGCTTTCTGAAGATGGAAATACCTTGGTCACATTTTATGACTAGATGTAAACAGAATAAACCAACAAGCCCTTATGTGGTCACCTGAGGGTAAAAGAAAAAGAGGAAGACCTAAAACAACCCTTAAAAACACCTTTCTTAAAGAAGGGGAATTAATAGGCTGTAAGACCATCCAGGAACTAAAGCTGCAGGCAGCGGACCGCATCGTATGGAGAACCAAAACCTCTGCCCTATGTGTCGCTTGTGGCACGAAAGGAACAAACTAACTAACCGAGAGCGTTCATGTTACGCCCCAGTACTTCGATGATTGAATACAGGGTATTGTTACAGTGTGAGACAGCGTCTTGCTATTTAGTGAAAATATAAAACAAATGTTATTGAGATATTTCGATCAATTGATCAGTATTTTCGGTGTAGAAACATCATCGAATGCACGTGTGTCACGAGAAGAAACTATCTTTAAGGCTGCAGACGAGATTTGAACATGTCTGTTCAGCTGACACATATTCTCCTCGCAATTTAAGTAAACGTTTCTTTTTACTACTCTGCATTCATAATAATGATGTCCCCTTACTCAAGACTTCCAACGTATAAATTCTCAACTTAATGCCTTAGCAGTACTGATTCCTAATGGGACGTACTAGTGTTAAATGTTTATGGCCCTCGAGAAAAGTGTATACCTATGCATTGTGTATGTTGTTGTCTGTGTCTCAGTGTATCGTTCATATTTATCTTCTTCTTATGGTCCATGCTGTGTGGCGTTGGTATCAAGTCTTTCCACTGCATTATATTTTGTGTGCAGTCAATAATTTCTGATACCGATGTTCTCCCATGCCGCAATGCTAGGTTATCAAGCATCTCCTCTTTTGGTCTTCCCCTAACTCTCTTGCTCGTCAACTTGCCTGTTGTTACAATGTGTTCCATCTTTTGTCTTCTCATGATGTGTCCAAAATGTGGACTGTCTCTTTCTGATGCGGGTAAGCAGCTCTCTTTTTGTATTAACTTCTTTCCAGATATCTTTATTACACTTTTTATCTGTCCATGGTGTTCTCAACATTCTTCTATAAAACCACATCTCAGCTGCCTCAATGTAATTTGTCACTGTTCTGCTGAGCGTCCAAAATGCACTTTCGTACATCAGAATTGGTTCTATATAACTTCCAAGAGAGTTCTCTTTCTCTCTTTCTCACCTCAACTGACAAAGAGATATTACATAGGATAGACTTCATCTTGTGAAATGTTGCCTTTGCCTGGACAATTCTATATTTGACTTCTACAATATATCTTCCATCTGATGTTATTCGATATACACAAGAGTTTCATAATATATTTTGTTTTTTCACCTGGGTCTATTAGTGTCTGCTTCTAAACACGATTATAATCAGATAATACCGTGACAGATCTACTATTCCATGATAAGATGCCCATAGGACAGTGGTAGTTTTACATTACCATATGAAGGTATTACCAAATATGATCACAAAATCACATCACTAGCAATGGCGAGCATAATTTTTACATATGCCGTACAGTGGTCTATATCAATGTCCGTAGTATAGTAATTTGTATAGGGGATGGGATGTTAAAAACATGTTCCTTATTTGTATGTTTTCGTTATCGGGGGACAGGGTAACCCCTTTGGTGTATCTGCGGCCCTAATTCGGGTATCACTATTTTAATGGTTATACGCAATAATATAACCATTGGTGGACTTTGTTTCAAAGTTGTGGTTTCGGAGAAATAGCAACTGAAACAACGTCACTAACATTGTAAACATAATATCTAAACTTTAAAATGAATACTTCATCATGGGCTCATTTGGGTTCACATGGACTCACTTGGGTTCACATGGACTCACTTGGGCTCACATGGACTCACTTGGGTTCACATGGACTCACTTGGGTTCACATGGACTCACTTGGGTTCACATGGACGCACTTGGGCTCACATGGGCTCACATGCTAATGAACATGCTGAGATCATGTCCAGTTCGCCACTGATATAACCAACATGAACCTGCGTCCTCTGATATCAATTTCACCAGATATAGTTTTCAATCTAATTCACTGCTCACCCATTACCAAAGCAACAATTTGTCATTTTCTTCTATAAAATAAAAGCCATGACTTGTTCACAGGCATTGAAGGGGACATGAACGCCGATGCTGAAGCATTATTACACGAATATAATCATCTGCCGTCCATTGACAGTGCCGACATGAAGGCTGCAGAGACGTTTACCAGTTACCTTGATCTTGTCAGGTTTGTTTTATTTGTATAGTTTTGCTGTTCTGCCATTTCTGTTTCTACATAGTATAATCATTTATTGATTTGTTACAGAACACTTATGTAACCAAAACCACAACTAATATCATTACTTATGTAGCCATTAACACAAACAACGTCATTTATGTAGCCACCAGCATAACTAATATCATCATTAATATAGCCATCAACACAACTAATATCATATTACGTAAACACGACGCAACTAACATCCTTATTTATGTAGCTACCGATATAACTAACATCATTAATATGGCCACCGCACACAACTAATATCAGCATTTATGTAGCCACCAACACAACTATCATCATGAATGTGGCCACCAACACAACTCATACCATCATTTATGTAGCATCAACACAACTAATATGATCATTTGTGTAGCCATCAACAAATTTAATATTATCAGTTACGTAGCCACCATCACAAATAATATTATTAATGTAGCTAATACAACTAATATGATCATGTATGTAGCCACCACCACAAGTAATATGATCCGTTATGTAACCATCTATACAACTAATATTATTAATGTAGCCATTAACACATTTAATGTCATTTTTTATATAACCATCAACACTACTAATATGACCATTTATGTAGCCACCATCATAACTAATATGATTATTTATGTAGCCAACAACACAATTAATGTCATCATTGATGTAGCCACCAACACAAGTAATATGACCATATATATATATATATATATATATATATATATATATATATATATATATATATATATATATATATATATATATATATATATATATCATAAATAATAGCAGTATTTATTTACTATTAGTAGTATTTCATCATCAGCCAGTGATGTCTGATATTAGTAGGCCCATCTCATAAACAATGGGGTAAATATGAGACCATTGTCTCATAAACAATGGGGAAAATATTAGTAGGCTCATCTCATAAACAACCGTTTTTCCAATTTTTTATATCAGAGCTGTGGTCATCTAGAATAATGGAAGCCGTGGTACAACCAATGTCTTACGCTTGTCTTTAAGCGCTTCTTCTTATAATCCGAGCTTTCTGAAGTTACTCTGGAGATCTCCACATAGCCTTTCTTTGGCAAGTGAATATCTTTCATACGGACCAGATGGCCTGTCCAGCTTGTCGGTGTCTTAATCAGAAGTGTGTGTATGTTAACATGTTTATATTTCATCAACATTTCACTATCAAATTCCACTATATTTTACATCAATATTTCACTATCAAATTCCACTATATTTTACATCATTATTTCACTATCAAATTCCACTATATTTTACATCAATATTTCACTATCAAATTCCACTATATTTTACATCAGTATTTCACTATCAAATTCCACTATATTTTACATCAATATTTCACTATATATTTATACACTAACAATGCAATATGATATGATATAAGTGTGTTTTATGCGTGGCATCCTGATTAGTTGTGCGCCTTTTGGCTGGTTGTCTCTGTCTTCAGCACATTGCATACTTGGGCAGGACTGTAGTCCTGCTCGATTGAGACTTCCCGTCCAATCTTAGCTTCCAGCCCCTGATAGCTGAACTAAGCCCCATCATCACTTCACGGTGCTGTCCTCGATGGGGATATAGACATGCTTCAAGTGAACAAAAGAAGAAGAAGAAAATATGACTTGAGTCTATTGTCTTTCCCCAGGTGGTTTGTGATCCACTCTTACCGTTAAACGTAGGAGTGATTGGAGTTCGAGCTTGCTTTCTATCGCCAGATGTGTGGCCTCGGCTGTGCTATGGCCGTGTCTGTTTAGGATGCCCCTGACGTTTTCTATCCATCCTTTCCGTGGTGTTCTTCTGGCTTTGTACCCTTGATCTCATTTGGTGATATACCTGTTCGAGAAACTTGTCGTGATGCATTCTCATAATGTGGTCAAACTACTTGATCTGCTGGTTTTCTATGTAATCTGTACAAAGTTCCTATTCTTTTCCTGATATCTTCATTTCTTAATCTATCGAGCCTGGTGACCCAGGTGGCTTTCCATAAGCATTTCATCTCACATGTCACTATCTTTCTGTAATGTGAAGATGAGAGAGACCAGGTTTGACACTGGTAACACAGTGTTGGTAGGAATATACTGTAGATCATTTGTCTTTTAACTTCCATCTCGATCTTGGGATGAAGAAGTAGTGGTGACAGTTGGTATGTTACTGCATTTGCCTTTTGACATCTCATCTCTATTTCTCTATCGAGGCTTCCATTTTCTGTAAAAAATGCTATTGATATATTTGAACTCCGATACTTATTTTACTCCTTTGTTGTCTATCTGTATGTTTAGTGGCTCAGTGTTCTGCATATTTTCATAGTTTCCGTCTTTTGTGTAATGATCTTCATGTTGTATTTTATACATGTTGCAAAAAGCAAGTTAACGTGATTTTGTAGTTGTTCTTCGTTTCCGTATATGAGGTTCTGGTCGTCAGCGAAAAGTAGTTCATTTATTTTATTGTTTAGTTGCTTTGAGTTATCTGGCCAAAAATCTGTCCAACTGGTCATGGATGTGTAAACATTCAGGTCCTAACCAAGCTTATCTTCTGTCATAGACTTTACGAGCCGATAGAAGTATTTGTGTGCAAATATATTTCAATGAGCAGGCCAGTTGGCTTTTCATTGTGCATCATAGCTTACAATAATAATAGATATCAGCTTACAGTACTCATAGATAGATATACGCTTACAATAATCATTAATATATGTCTATTTACAATAATCATAAATAGATAACAGTTTACAATAATCATAAATAGATAACAGTTTACAATAATCATAAATAGATAACAGTTTACAATAATCATAAATAGATAACAGTTTACAATAATCATAAATAGATAACAGTTTACTATAATCATAAATAGATATGTTTACTATAATCATAAATAGATAACAGTTTACAATAATCATAAATAGATAAGTTTACAATAATCATAAATAGATAAGTTTACAATAATCATAAATAGATAACAGTTTACTATAATCATAAATAGATAACAGTTTACAATAATCATAAATAGATAACAGTTTACACTAATCATAGATAGACAAGTATGCCTTCAATAATCATTAATATATCAGCTTACAATAATCATAAATAGATGTCAGTTTACATTAATCATAGACAGATGTCAGTTTACATTAATCATAGACAGATGTCAGTTTACATTAATCATAGACAGATGTCAGTTTACATTAATCATAGACAGATGTCAGTTTACATTAATCATAGACAGATGTCAGTTTACATTAATCATAGACAGATGTCAGTTTACATTAATCATAGACAGATGTCAGTTTCCATTAATCATAGACAGATGGCAGTTTCCATTAATCATAGACAGATGTCAGTTTACATTAATCATAGACAGATGTCAGTTTACATTAATCATAGACAGATGTCAGCTTACAATAATCATAAATAGATGTCAGTTTACATTAATCATAGACAGATGTCAGTTTACATTAATCATAGACAGATGGCAGTTTACATTAATCATAGACAGATGTCAGTTTACATTAATCATAGACAGATGTCAGTTTACATTAATCATAGACAGATGTCAGCTTACAATAATCATAGACAGATGTCAGCTTACAATAATCATAGACAGATGTCAGTTTACATTAATCATAGACAGATGTCAGTTTACATTAATCATAGACAGATGTCAGTTTACATTAATCATAGACAGATGTCAGTTTACATTAATCATAGACAGATGTCAGTTTACATTAATCATAGACAGATGTCAGCTTACAATAATCATAAATAGATGTCAGTTTACATTAATCATAGACAGATGTCAGTTTACATTAATCATAGACAGATGTCAGTTTACATTAATCATAAATAGATGTCAGCCTACAATAATCATAGACAGATGTCAGTTTACATTAATCATAGACAGATGTCAGTTTACATTAATCATAGACAGATGTCAGTTTACATTAATCATAGACAGATGTCAGTTTACATTAATCATAGACAGATGTCAGTTTACATTAATCATAGACAGATGTCAGCTTACAATAATCATAAATAGATGTCAGTTTACATTAATCATAGACAGATGTCAGCTTACAATAATCATAAATAGATGTCAGCTTACAATAATCATAGATTGGTGGTGCGCCTACAGAAAGAATTATTTAACAATTATATTCTAACACCCAAGTTTTCATTATTTCATTGGATATAGGTCATGTACATCGTCTTCCATGACACGATATGAGAAAGCCTCAAGCTTGCACTCTGAACTTTCACCATCTACTGACTCTGCATATACAGTTGGAAATTACAAAGAAGGTGGTATGGAAGCCTGCAATCCTCATACAGAAGATATGTCTATGGCAGAATACGTCAATATATTCTTGCAAGACAACGCGCAACTGAATGATTACATCTTGGGCACACACACAGCAGAAAATGATGACGACAACACAGTTTATTTTCTACACGAGAACACTAAGCAAGATGGAATAATGAAAAGGTCGAAATCAACGAAAAGGGTAAGATTTAAAACATTTTCCTATTCAGTATTTTCTAAACTGTCATTTGTTTATATCTTAGCCACATCGTCTTTTCCTTCAACTTTCAAAGCCGCCATCTTCTTTTACTCGCCTAAAATGAAACGTCCATTCCATGTTCTTGTGTACCAGTATATGACAACACCGGTTCTAGTCATAGTTACACGAGTCCATCAATACATTCTTCGTACATACAGTTGCAACAATATTAACGATGTCGTTTATTAGCGTCAGATGGATTCAATTACATTGAAAAAAGTATTGACCATTTCACGACATCCAGGACATCGCATGACCAGAGATGTGAAAAGTAATGGCAATTCAAGCCATTCATGGAGAGGAAAGCACAAATAAGTGTTATTAAAACATTTCAGCCTTTTTTTCAAAGAAAACTAGACATGTCCATGAGCTATAATAGAACATCATATAATAGAACATCATATAATAGAACACCATATAATAGAACACCATATAATAGAACACCATATAATAGAACATCATATAATAGAACACCATATAATAGAACACCATATAATAGAACACCATATAATAGAACATCATATAATAGAACATTATATAATAGAACACCATATAATAGAGCATTATATGATAGAACATTATAAGATAGAACATCATATAATAGAACAACATGTGATAGAACAACATGTGATAGAACATCATAAGATAGAACATCATATAATAGAACACCATGTAATAGAACAGTATATAATAGAACAGTATATAATAGAACAGTATATAATAGAACAGTATATAATAGAACATCATGTAATAGAACAGTATATAATAGAACAGTATATAATAGAACAGTATATAATAGAACAGTATATAATAGAACAGTATATAATAGAACAGTATATAATAGAACAGTATATAATAGAACAGTATATAATAGAACACTATGTAATAGAACAACATGTAATAGAACACCATGTAATAGAACAACATGTAATAGAACAACATGTAATAGAACATCATGTAATAGAACACCATGTAATAGAACAACATGTAATAGAACACCATGTAATAGAACAACATGTAATAGAACAACATGTAATAGAACAACATGTAATAGAACATCATGTAATAGAACACCATGTAATAGAACACCATGTAATAGAACAACATGTAATAGAACATCATGTAATAGAACATCATGCAATAGAACATCATGTAATAGAACATCATGTAATAGAACATCATGTAATAGAACACCATGTAATAGAACATCATGTAATAGAACATCATGTAATAGAACATTATGTAATAGAACATTATGTAATAGAACATCATGTAATAGAACATCATGTAATAGAACATCATGTAATAGAACACCATGTAATAGAACAACATGTAATAGAACAACATGTAATAGAACATCATGCAATAGAACATCATGCAATAGAACATCATGCAATAGAACATCATGCAATAGAACATCATGCAATAGAACATCATGCAATAGAACATCATGTAATAGAACACCATGTAATAGAACACCATGTAATAGAACATCATGTAATAGAACATCATGTAATAGAACATTATGTAATAGAACATCATGTAATAGAACATTATGTAATAGAACACCATGTAATAGAACAACAGGTAATAGAACATTATGTAATAGAACATCATGTAATAGAACATCATGTAATAGAACACCATATAATAGAACAAGATATAATAGAAAATCTAAACTTGTTGGCTACTTATTGGTCGTTCCAGCGACAATTAAATAGTAAGATCAATGTTGATGTAAATGATGGCTGACCGACGACAATGTTGATGTAAATGATGGCTGACCGACGACAATGTTGATGTAAATGATGGCTGACCGACGACAATGTTGATGTAAATGATGGCTGACCGACGACAATGTTGATGTAAATGATGGCTGACCGACGACAATGTTGATGTAAATGATGGCTGACCGACGACAATGTTGATGTAAATGATGGCTGACCGACGACAATGTTAATGTAAATGATGGCTGACCGACGACAATGTTGATGTAAATGATGGCTGACCGACGACATTGAGTAATAAGGAAGAAGGCACGGCCTTGTCTAATGACAGGTCAAAAGATTTTATAAATTAATCACGATTGGTCGAGGTGGTTCGGCAAATACTTACTCCGGGATGGAGTTAGTCAGTTTCTCGCTGGACAGTCGGGGAGGTGGTCAGAGTCGGCCTAATACAGAGACCAGAGTTTAGCTCGGAGTTAGTCTGGGCTATTGATCAGTGAAGACAACGTGAGAAAATGTTGGATGGCTTCAGAGCCTGGCATGATGCAGAATGATCAGAAACTATATTTAAATGTATCAATCAATCAATAAAACCCATAACCCTTCAGGGTCGTAGGGGTACCACATTGGAAGCTTCAGCACACAGAGTCCTCCAGCGAATTCTATCCTCAGCGATGCGGATGAGTGTGGAAATATCTAGCCCTGTCCATTCCTTGGTGTTGTCTGTCCATGTCTTTATTTGTCCTCCTCTGCTTCTTCCACCCTCGACAGTTCCCTGCAGTATTGTTTTTGACAAGGAATCGTACCTGCATACATGTCCGAACCATGCTAGTTTTCGTCGTTTCACTATTGAAAGCAATGGCTCCTGGACACCTGCACACATCTCTACTTTATTTCTTACGTACACATTGGTCTTATGTTCCCTATAGGAAATTCGTAGAATTCTTCTGTAGCATTTATACTCGAAAGCCTGTAATCTTCTCTCCATGTCCGCAGTGAGTGTCCAACTCTCACAACCATACAACACAACGGAAAGCACCAGCGACCTATACAGTTTGATTTTCACTCCAACACTGATGTTGCTTTTCCAAATCACAGTTAGCCTTGACAAGGACGCTAAAGCCATCTCCAGCCTTATTTTTAGTTCTGCTCTGCATTTACCATCGCTGCATATACTGTATCCGAGGTATTTGAAGGTATTCACCTCTTCAAGCTTGTGTGCATTCATCATGATATTAGTCTGGTTTTCTGTGTCTCTGCTGTTTACCAAGATTTTGCTCTTATCTGAATTGATTTCCATTCCGTACTTGCTGGTAACTTTTTCTAACTTTGATGTTAATTCTTGCAGTGAGTGTTCTGACCCAGCTATAAGATCAATATCATCAGCGAAACGCAAGTTGCAAATAGGGCGACCTCCGATCGATATAGACGTGTTGTAGTCATGCAATGTCTCTTGTATGATGTGCTCTAAGTATATGTTAAAAAGTACTGGGGACATTATGCATCCCTGTCGAACTCCCACAGTTGTTTTGAAGAACTCTCCAATTGTATTGTGTGACAAGACAGCACTATATATGTATAAATATATAACAAACAGAGGACTGTGGAGAGACACGATCGCCTACGCCGGAAGACATTATACCAATTAATTAATTAAGTTATCAATAAGTTTGATAATTTGGGTGTCTCACTAAGAAACGATATACCGCCATAAGATTTAGGCATCAGACAGCTTGAGTACTGTCGGAAATTTAGTAGCAACGATGCATGCGGTTGAAATACCAGATCTACGATCACAAACGGCCAGACATTTGGACAACTGCTGTAATGAGAACCTGGGAATGCCAAGCTGATTATCAAATTCGGGATGTGATTCCAAAGACTTGGACAGACCGATAAAGATAGTTAGAATTAAGTTAGGGATAACGATTAAGCAGCGTAGATCGCAAAGCAGAACATATACATATATTCATAATATTCATATGATGTTATAGATATTGTATGTGACATCAAACTATGAAATGTTGCAACGGAGTCGATTTCATAGACCATAGACAATAGACAGTTTTGTGTAAATAGTTGTGTCTTCAAGAGTCAATAGCGGAATGTTAGGCTGAGTCTGCTGGGCCAGAGAATATATAACACCCAAACCCTCATTCTGCCACAGGTAAATTTAAGTAGGAAGCCAGAGGACAATTTTTAAAAATTCTTGAGACTAACGGGAATTGAACCAGTCCGTTCAACGTTAGTCTCAAGAATTTTCATTCTGCCACACGTGTTTGTATTGATAACTGTTACTGATCTCATCTCACAAATCGTATTGCCTTACAGAATAGGTAACCAAATCATTGCGCATGTGCCAATGATGGCTTTTGCATTATTATAAATGGCGCATTAGACACCATTGATAGTAATAGACTTTTATATTTAAAAAAAGTCTAACCATATAAAAGTATTAACTATTAATCAATTGTAAATGGGGCACGTGAGAACTAATGTGAGAAAAATGTGGCGCATTTGTACTAGTATTAGAAAAATGTGGCGCATGTGTACTAGTGTTAGAAAAATGTGGCTCATTTGTACTAGTGTGAGAAAAATGTGGCGCATTTGTACTAGTATTAGGAAAATGTGGCGCATGTGTACTAGTGTGAGAAAAATGTGGCGCATTTGTACTAGTGTGAGAAGATGTGGCGCATTTTAACTAGTGCATGAAAAATGTGGCGCATTTGAAATAGTGTGAGAACAATGTGGCGCATTTGAGCTAGTGTGAGAACAATGTGGCGCATTTGAACTAGTGTGAGAATAATGTGGCGCATTTGAACTAGTGTGGGCTGCCTAGCTGAATTAAGGAAGCCTTCATTAATTACTTTTCTTGATTATTCCCATGTTTTCCGTTGGTCAGTATTTATATACTTTGAATCGCATGCCAAAAATAGCCAAGGCTACTCCTAGTATATAAATAGTAACCCAAGAAAAAAGTGACAATAATTTTTTTTAAACGTAACAAATGAAGGCCTGTTTATGTTTAACAGTTACATCTTCTATATCTGCCAACGGTCACAGTGACAGTTTCCAATATCTATTCACATACTCTGAACTTTAGGGTGAGGCTAGTGCAAAGTCCTAAACCCAGGGCAGACCTTTTGATAATGTTTAGAGGATTTATTATTATCAACAATATTCATTATCAAACGTTAAAAACTAAGGGGGGGGAGGGGGACTGGGGCTTGCACGTCAATCAGAATCTAACACAAGGTACGATGTCTTCGTGTAGGCTGAAATGTTACGCTGTCTGATTTACAACAACAACACCACACACCTGGAATCACTGATAACATTCTTGAGTCATTGCTAATATTCTCATCTTCTGGGCCGTGTTGATTGTCAGAGATTCGTTGAGAGACCTCGAGGATTATCAAGCGGAGAAAAGGGGGGGGGGGGGGCAGAGGGTACATTCCATTTAGCGATTCATCTGAAATGAAAATAACTTTTGGTCGACACGCTCTCTGAAAATTGACACGTATTTTATCTTTTACTTTTCAAGCACATAAGAAAACTATTAACATCTAAACAAATCATAAACTAAACGTGAGAGTGGTAGAACGCTAAATCAGTTAGAATTGTAGATGTCTTCAGTAAGGGAGGAGGAGCGAGGGGTGTTACATAAAAACATAAAAGTCATTCACCTATTTTTATTGTCTCTGTAGTTTAGTTTAGAGATTGTCTCTCTCTATATTAAGTTGTTGTTTTTTTCTAGCGGCTCAATGGGTTGTAAATGCCGTGTGTGTTTTATTTGTATTTTTGTGTGTGTTTACACCCCATAGCCCTTTAGTGATAGTTTGTCAGTTGTCATCCAGTGAAACTCAAAAACATGTGTTCTACGTAAGTACTTTTTGTTATTCAGTTTCACGGCAGTATTACCGTTTATTGATGGTCAAATGGGGTTCAACTATGGGTCTCAACAACATACAAGAAATACACACTTGAGAATCACTATGCACGACATGGAGTGCTCTGGTTTCTGACCTATGCACCGTATTTGGCGCTGATGGAACATAGATGGATAGAAGATTACATATTTATATCTCACGAGAATAAGTAGATTAAATCTTAATTTAGATATAAATGAATAATTTCAGTGTATACAATCTCTAAATTGCAATGTATGCCTAACTACTAGTCTAACGATTATATCACCCGTGTGTCACCGTGGCCCGAAAGGGGAGCAAAGAATAGCAACACTGTTTACCTTCCACGCATGTCGTAAAAGGCGGCTAAGGAGGTTATGAGATGGAGTTGGCTGTCCGATCCCATATAGGGTCAGTGACCCAAAGCCATGCTGAAATCGAATGTGTTACGCCGAAAGGCACAGATATTGCAGCAATGATGTAAACCATGACACAACTCATTCCGTTCTCCGGACTACATCCTGCTAATCTGCAGGAGTTTGAGAACAAAAGCAGAAGAAGAAGAAGAAGAAGAAGAAGAAGAAACGATTATATATTAGAGTATGTAATTTAAGTTGCTATTCAAAAAGAACCCAGCCTGAAAAATAACATTTCTAAACCGGATTTCTCGTGATATTTGTAAATGTTACGGATACAGTAACACGATTTCTAAAACATTTTCCGATATTGTCATGGTAAAACGGTACACCATACATCATTATATTAACATGGGGACTTGGTTTAATTAGTAAACAACAACTAGAAAGTATCAGCAACTTTTAATATGTCGAGTCAACCATCAACAACACAGGATATTGTTCTTCAGAGATCAGAAAGAGATTAGCACTGGCCCTACAAAAGCATTACTAATGAAAAAATCTATGGCAAGTGGCAAACAGAAAAATAAAGTTACAACTATAAAGAAGATATTTCTTTCCAGTGACAACATATAGTTGCCGGACGTGGGCAATGACATCTGCAATGGAAAAGAAAATATAGGTATTTGAAAGGAAATTGTATAAGAATGTCGTAAGAATATCATGGACAGAATAAGGCTGGAGATGGCTTTAGCGTCCTTGTCAAGGCTAACTGTGATTTGGAAAAGCAACATCAGTGTTGGAGTGAAAATCAAACTGTATAGGTCGCTGGTGCTTTCCGTTGTGTTGTATGGTTGTGAGAGTTGGACACTCACTGCGGACATGGAGAGAAGATTACAGGCTTTCGAGTATAAATGCTACAGAAGAATTCTACGAATTTCCTATAGGGAACATAAGACCAATGTGTACGTAAGAAATAAAGTAGAGATGTGTGCAGGTGTCCAGGAGCCATTGCTTTCAATAGTGAAACGACGAAAACTAGCATGGTTCGGACATGTATGCAGGCACGATTCCTTGTCAAAAACAATACTGCAGGGAACTGTCGAGGGTGGAAGAAGCAGAGGAGGACAAATAAAGACATGGACAGACAACATCAAGGAATGACAGGGCTAGATATTTCCACACTCATCCGCATCGCTGAGGATAGAATTCGCTGGAGGACTCTGTGTGCTGAAGCTTCCAATGTGGTACCCCTACGACCCTGAAGGGTTATGGGTTTTATTGATATTATTGATTGATTGATCATGGACAGAAAGACGACCAACCGCAGACGTCCACAAAGACATGAACATAGAAGAGAACGACACGTCTCGTATTTCAAAAGTATAAAAAGACACAATGTATTATAAAGATTAATCATAGAGTGAACAGTACCAGGAAAGAGAACAAAAGACTGATTAAGACCACGATGGACACATGTCATCGAAGCCCTTATGAACATGACACCAGAAGATGCTGGGCAGCTTACACATAACCGAGATGTTTACAGGGTGGCAGTGAGAGCAAAGTTCTGTAAAGGACACGTTCATCATCATCAAGTACCGTGCCGAATGGCGTTGGCGATCATATTTCTCCATGTACATCGATCTCTCATATATGGCATCATCTCTGTTGGTGTCGTCAATCGAAACCATTAGTCAAACTGTTCAATATCTTTTCTGTGAGTCTTCCCCATGATAGTTGCCCTTCTATCTTTCCTTTTGTCACTATATTCTCAATGCCTCTTCTCATTATGTGGCCAATAAATGCTAACTCTCTTTTTCTTATATTATTAATAATGCATCGTTATACATGCATCGTTCTAAGACATTATTCATTAGTAATCTTTGCTGTCCAGGGAATGCGTAACATTCTTCGAATAAACCACATTGCTGCTGCCTCCAATGATTTTTGTGATATCTTATTTATTGTCCATGCTTCACTTCCATAGAGAAGCACTGGTTCAATGTAGCATTTGAGGACACGTTTTCTAGTATTCATCGATATGGACTTGTTACACAGGATATTTTTCATTTTATGGAATGCTGCTTTTGTTTATCCTATTCTGCTTATAATTTCGGTCTTTCATTTACCATCTGAAGTTATTAATGTTCCTAAATATCTGAAACTTCTTCTTCTTCTTCAGCGTTCATTCTCAAACTCCTGCTGAATTCTCTTGTAGCAGGACCATGGTCCTACTAGATTTCAGCAGGATGTAGTCCAGAGGATGGAAATGCGTTGTGTCGCCGTTTTATTTGCGACATTTGCCCGACACATCCGTCTTCGGCGGTATATTTGAAACTATTCACCTGCTTTAAGTTTTTCTCATTTAATACTATTTTACTATTTGGTGGCGTACTATTTCTTGATATTATCATTGTCTCTGTACGACACGTTACAACAATGAATTTACGAAAATTAACGAACTGCATAAACGATGTGTTAACATTATCGAATGAGGTGGTGTTTCAACATCATGACGTTATACAGCATAATAGAAAATAGTTCTTGTTGGATCACCACCCATTCGTGTATATAATCATGTTCCCTACTCAGAAATCCTCCCTGGTTAATACCTGCACCTCAGACTCCACCGCAATAGGGCACAACTCAGTGCATTGTCAGGCTATGTGGTGTGTACTTTACAGAACGTTGTCCCCAATGTACAAAGGACCGCCACCATAGTTCAAAACTTAGATATTTAATGTAAAATTTAAAAAAGAGGACCCACCAACATTTACAGAAGTCTTACCAGCTGTTCACCTTGTAATATTAATCTCTTAATCCACCATCATTTATAGAAAGTCTTACCAATGATCCAACTTGTAATATTGTACCCTTTATAAATGACATTCGTTTATAGTGAGATCTTTCATTTGTATACTCTAGAGCAGGGCTATTAAATTGGCGGCCCGCGGGCCAAATCCGGCTCTCGGATGCCTAGTAAGTGGCCAGCGGATCATTGCTAAAACAGTGAAATAACGTTATAAAAAACTAAATGTATCAAATCATTCAATGTGTTTTTTATAAATCTGGCCCGTGATGATCCCTATTTTCTACATTTTTGGCCCCCGATTAAATATAGTTCTGAGGTCTGAGTAACTGAGTTAGCAGAACCGCGTCCTCTATTTTTTTAATGGTAGCAAAATCTCTGTTATAACTAAGTTGGACTAACGCCCATGTTTGAAAGAAGTGTACTTCCTCATAAAAGGTACCTTTTATGTAACCACGTCACCTTCTTGTAGAAATTATGCAGCATTAATCTATGCAATTATTTTGTTAATCCTACGAGTATCACGCTTAATCCCACTGTCTCTATTCACAACTGGAGTCTTTTAGGTATAAAGTAACATTCTGGAGAAACCCTCCCACTCTTTTTATTGCACAAAAGGATAAAATACCTCAATTAACTCCTGGGTATCCGAACAAGCAATACTACTTTTCAATGAAGTAATAAGACCTAGTATTACTTGGTGGTATGAAGTCAAACTAATATCATTAAATTACATTCCACTACATAATAACTCGTCGAGGAAAAAAAATAATAATAAAGATGTGAGCATGTATTTTTTAATCCTTTTTCGTGCGTAATCAAATCTCCTGTAAAATTAGCTGGATATAGTCCAGAGAATGGGATGAGTGGCGTCATTGTTTACAGATTAGTTGAAATATCTGCGCCTTTCGGCCTGATATATCAGATTTCAGCATTCTTCTGGGTCAATTTGACCCTATATAGGATGTAACATTTAACACAAGTCCCAAAACTTCCTTAGTCGCCTTATACGATGTGCATGAAGGTAATCTTTGCTGCTATTTCTTGCTCACTTTTCAGGCCCCTAAGACACACTAGGCGAGGATTACTTTTATTTTTCGTTTTAGTCTATTGTCTGTCCCCAGGTGAATGATTGTTGATTGCATTCACACTTGCCGTTAAGTGTAGGGGTGGTATCTTAAGCTGTCGTTTCAAGGCCAGATGTGTCGACGAGGTTGCATTTAGTCCATGTTTGTTCAAGGTTATCTTAATGTTTTCTATCCACCGTTTTCTTGGTCTACCTTTGACTTTACGCCCAGATATTCCTGTATTATATGCTCTTATTGGTATTTGGTTTGGCTTCATTCTCATAAGGTGACCGAACCATTTTACTTGCTGTCTCTCAATATGTTCGATACATGATATTATACCAACTCTTTTCCTAATTTCTTCATTTCTTATTTTATCTAGTTTGGTAACCATTGCAGCTTTCCTCAGACACTTCATTTCACATGTGACGATTTCCTGAAAGAAGAAATGGAAATTTATAGTTGTTTTCATCGTTTTCGTCGTTGTTTTCATTGTCTGATGGAAACAACTATATATGTGTTTGTCATACATGGTGTCCATAAAGTCGACGTGCACTTATTTACGTTGATGGTGACACAACGGTATATCTTCTTCTATTTTCTTTCTCAAACTCCTGCAAATTAACAAGATGTAGTCCTAGAAGGATTGCCTTGTCTCATAGTTTATAAATAGTTTATACCTTTACTGTAATGTATGCGCCTTTTTGACTGCAACATCCGACTTCAGCATGACTGCGTTATATGCGTTATGGATATTCAGTATGGACCAATTCGTCGTCATTGACGCAGCATTTATATTTTTAGAAACCAAATACTCCTTATGTCATTCGTGTATAGGATAAAGTAGCTGTGTCCCAATAACACAATGAAGTTATTTCTACAGCGCATGCGGTTGTGACTGTGGGTGTCACCAATGGCTCACTAGACAAACCACCCATGCAACAGAAAACCTTAGTAGATGACATGCCTTTATATTGAGGTTATCTTCTTATGATGATGATGTTCGTCCGTCGTGATCGACGATGACCAAAAACTCAACCATAATAATAATAACAATAAATAATAAAATAATAAAGTTAATAGTGCGTTTTTAAATGACTAGCAAGTCCAATGCGCGCACAAAATGTTCTTTTACAGAATTGACAACAATAGAATGTATCTGTGTGAGGTTGAGATGTTTTTTCTTTTCTACGTGTCCGCTTCTGTCTTGCAGTTTCTTGTCTGAATTCTTCTGCCGCTAGTGCTCCCGTTCTAATGCTGTAACGCCAAGCCGTTCTATCCTGAGCGAGGCTCTCCCAAGCACCTACGTCAATGTTAAGATGTTTCAAGGATGACTTGAGCGTGTCTTTGAAACGCTTTTTCTGTCCACCAGCTTTTCGAAATCCTGCCTTGAGTTCTCCATAATATATTTGTTTTGGCAATCGCGAGTTCTCCATGCGCACAAGATGGCCTGCCCAGCGTGCCTGCGCCTTCATAAGTATTGTGTGGATGCTGATTGAGGTTGAATTTTCCAAGACCTCGTAGTCTGGTACTTTGTCCCACCAATGGATGTTTAGTAATTTACGTAGGCAGGTGATCTTCTTATAGAAGCTTCATGGCACGTCATCTATACAATCCCGTAGTCGTAACCTTCGATAACAGTTACCGTGTTGTTCCGGCAGGCCGACGTTGTGCTTGAACTAGTTACGGGCACGGTGTGGGTGGACGGAACAACAAAGAAACCTGTCGCTTTTTTTTAGTGTGAATGAAGTTAAATAAAAAGTGTTACTTTATTCCTTTGGTGCTCCTACGGAAGTTCGAGTATTGTCCGAGATCTGATTTCAGCGCATATACTAGTTTTCTGAAATCTGATTTCAGCGCATAGAATAGTTTTCTACCTCACATTGAGCTCCTGGCTGGTAAATGGTAATAAAATTACCTGGTGTGTGAAAATGGCCACACCTTCTGCCACTCCTATTTCTGGTTTATGGATATCAGATTAAAACTAAAGTATGAGAAAAGTGCAGGTGTGCGGAGATCACGAAAAACCAGAACTAATATATGCAGATGATGCCCCACTACTTTCTAAAATTGGTAGTATGTCTTTTTCAGGACGTAACCATGTTTGGTTGGTTGGTTGGTTGGTTGGTTGCTGATCCAGTGGTTCATGTGCTCATTCCCTTTGGCCCAATGGCATTAAATAGCATTATATTGCTGGGAAGTCTGTGGATTTTCGTCCCACCCCGGGACAGAGCCAGAGAATAACTATCACACCTCCAGGAATGTTTGTTTCAACCTATGCACTGCTCCGAACCACTGTAGCCAAGATAGGGTTCACTGTGCTCATTCCCCGCCACCAAATGACTACTGGTTATGCCGAACTTCTCTATTGCTCTAGGCATGCAACCAAATGTTTTAGTCAAAAGGATTGTCACGTCCTGAGTCACTGTGCGTCTATTATGGGTCTCAGTATAGGAAAAAACAGTGCTGTCAGTTTCCTCCTCCCCAGTGCTGCACAGTACATCTCTGGTTCCCTCCCAACCACAGAGGGTGCATACATATATTCGAGTAAACAGGAACACAATTCAACAACAAAATAACAGCACAAGGACCATAATTGTATAGATGACGTGCCATGAAGCTTCTATAAGAAGATAACCTCAATATAACGGCATGTCATCTACTAAGGTTTTCTGTTGAATGGGTTGTCTGTCTAGTAGGCCATTGGTGAGACCCACAGACGCAACCACATGCATAGGACGTAACCATCAACCCATCATTTTTTAGCTGTAGTGATTTTCTAGACAATAGAAATACTTCAGTACTTTGACATTGCATTCTGAATGGTCGAGGTCACAAAGGCCTCGAAAATATCATAAATTGCATCAAAGAACACTGTGAACAACTAAATATATTTCTTAACGTACGCAAGACCAGGATTATGACAAACAATAAAACCACTAAGAAATTCTCAATCAGGATCAATAACAGAGAACTATATCGAGTTATCAGTTTTTAATACATGGGTTCTATTATAGGCGTCAACCGGGATTACTATGAAGAACTCAGACGCAGTATGGCTATTGCATCAAATACACTGATATAAATGGCTTAACTGCTTCAATATTTTTTTTAACCAATTTTCCTTAAATCCTGCATAAACCCTAGTTGTAATATCTGGATGTGAATTTTCAGCAATCACATTACAAATAAAACTGCAGCAAAGAAATGTTACAGAAGGATCATCGGAATACCATGGTCCAAGCTGAACTTAACACAATTCAGAATACAGTACTGAACAACAGCATAAGAGAGAGTTATGGTGAAACGTGTTTATTTGCTTACGACTCTCAGCCTGGTACTTTATATATATATATATATATATATATATAATATTTTCATTATATACTCATTATGTGTATTAATATTTATGTTTTAGAAAAACGTAAAGATAATTGAAATCTGTGTACGATCGTTTCTCTCGACACCAGAGTTAAACTTCAAAGGTAACTGGTCAACATGACATTTCTTTGAACTAAACCAGACTATTTTTACCTGAATTTTGTTTCCTTTGCGCCATTGTCTTCCTCACAATAACGATAACTAAGTATACCTGAGATATCTATTGTTTAAATTCATGTTTTTTCTTTCATTCAATGGTATATATTGTATGGACAATGAATATGTATTTTTTATTAACGAAGCATAGAAACTAATGAAGCCTAAAAGTGCGGATAAGAAAAGTTATGTTCTGGAAACCCAAATTAAACAGTAGAAGCGGGAAAAGTATATATAAAATTGAAAACCTTCAAATTAAGTCATGTAATAAAACAGAATAGGGTAAATGATAGATAAATCATACTAAAACTTTTTATTTTTTTTATTAGTATTGTTCATTGATACGTCTCTTGATTCAATTACTGGTTTGTATGAAACTCCTTTCACTTGTGGCTTATACTTTTTATAGTTGTGTCATATTTTATTACAGTGTATTATATTCATAAATGAAAAAAAGTAATGTCAAATTGACGAAATGTTTTGTGTATATTGTATTGTGAAACAATATATTTCGTAGCTTGTCGATAGCTGTATTGGTAAGAGTAATCATTTAGATATATGCCTAACAACGAGAGATTTTCCATAATTTGGTACTTGTATCGGCTATTCTGAAGGTTTACATATATTGGCTGAGAGCATTTCTTATACTGAAGGTAAGAACTAACAACTATTAAAATACGGAAACCCATACTCTCATTTATTGAAATTTTTTAAATATCAACTTTACAGCAGAGAAAAAAAAGTCTAATAAAAATAAGTCAGATAAGTCAGATACAAGTCTCCAGGGCCAGTCACACCGATTTATGGGCCAGCTTTGGTTTGTTAACCCTAGGTTTCTCATTGCTGCTTTCATAATTAAGTGCCGTCTCCGCATCGAAGATTGGCTGTAACGAACATTCAACATCCTATTGTTTCTTGTCTTGGTAGTGCGCGATGACAGACATGATAATGTCCTTCTTATTGTGTTTCTCTCCCACTTGCATCTGCCAACCTCTTGCCTCTCAAATCTACCTGCATTTAAGTTCTTTATCATTGTGTCCTATCTTTTAACATGTTCAGAAATATTGTTGCTTTTTAAAATTTTACATTAACATTCCTTCTTTCATAAGGTATGTTGTCAGATTCTCTTGTTTTCATTTCCTTATAAATTCATGTTTCTGAACCATACATTAATTTAGAATAGATGTAGCATTTTATAATTGTCATTTTATAATTTTTTATTTTTAGTTTGTGATTTGTTTGAATTTTAATAGTTTCATTTAATAATTAAAATTATTTTTCTCCATTCTTATTCTCCAGTTAACATCTATTTTTTTTAAACGGTTTTAGGGAAAGTGTGCATAAGAATATTTCATCGTTACAATACGAGGTCTCGTAACGTTTTCTATACATATGACATATTGTTCGGCCAAACTCAGTTAGTTTTGTAATTATTGATTTTACAGCTTTGTAGTTATTGATTTTTTTCAGTTAGATTGTTATTGATTTTGTAATTTTGTAGTTATTTATTTTTAGTTGTGTGATTATTGATTTTGTAGTTATTGATTTGTAGTTTTGTAGTTATTGATGTAGTTTTGTAGTTATTGATTTTGTAGTTATTGATGTTGTAGTTTTGTAGTTATTGATGTTGTAGCTTTGTAGTTATTGATGTTGTAGTTTTGTAGTTATTGATTTTGTAGTTATTGATGGTGTAGTTATGTAGTTATTGATTTTGTAGTTATTGATGTTGTAGTTTTGTAGTTATTGATTTTGTAGTTATTGATTTGTAGTTTTGTAGTTATTGATGTTGTAGTTTTGTAGTTATTGATTTTGTAGTTATTGATGTTGTAGTTTTGTAGTTATTGATTTTGTAGTTATTGATTTGTAGTTTTGCAGTTAATGATTTTGTAGTTTTGTAGTTATTGATTTTGACACATGTGTATTGGCGACGCGAGAGAGTGGAACACAGAATAGAAACACGTTAGCAATACAAGTCGTAGGAGGCAATAAGTAAATGTTGAGATGGTAAACGATGTCCCATCCCATTTACGGTCAAAGTGAGCCAGAAGCAATGCTACAGTCTGATTTGTCAGGCCGAAAGACAGAGATATCGCAGCAGTGCTGTAAAGAAATGACTGAAAGCTCTCCGTTCTCCAGACTAGATCCTTCTAATTTTCAGGAGTTTGAGAAGCAAAATCTGCTCAAAGCTATATCTGAACTGCTGGGAAGAAATTCACATCTTTTATCTTATATTATGCTAGCAAATAACAAAGTTCCCTCCAGGTTTAACGACTGCCCAGCTAGTATCATTGCAACATACAACCATACTTAACGAATAAATCATATGTGGTTTGAAAATGTCACATATATGACACTGGTGTGGCTGGTCAAGTAAGGAAAACATGTTTACTTGAGTAAACATGCGAGGCGATTCCTTTCCGCTAAAACGAACCAGGTTCAATTCTCGTCCGACTTTCAGAATTTAAAAAAAAATGTAGTTTCATACTTCCTACTTGACGTTACTTCAATATGATTAAGTATTGTTTTGTTGAATATAATCAGTATTTCGAATTCCGGAATTCTAGATACATACCAGCACTTTATTGAATATGGTATTCCGAGAAAATACATTTAATTATTTAGCAACATACACATTAGAAATAGTTCCAAAACAATTTATACATTTAGTGGATTCAAGTGTCTGTTAGTGGATTCAAGTTTCTGTTTAGTGAATCCACGTGTCTGTTAGTGAATCCAAGTTTCTGTTAGTGAATCCAAGTTTCTGTTAGTGGATCCAAGTTTCTGTTAGTGGATCCAAGTTTCTGTTAGTGGATCCAAGTTTCTGTTAGTGAATCCAAGTTTCTGTTAGTGAATCCAAGTTTCTGTTAGTGAATCCAAGTTTCTGTTAGTGAATCCAAGTTTCTGTTAGTGAATCCAAGTTTCTGTTAGTGAATCCAAGTTTCTGTTAGTGGATGCAAGTGTTTGTTAGTAGATTCTAGTTTCTGTTATTGAATCCAGGTTTCTGTTAGTGAATCCAAGTTTCTGTTAGTGAATCCAAGTTTCTGTTAGTGAATCCAAGTTTCTGTTAGTGAATCCAAGTGTCTGTTAGTGGATCCAAGTGTTTTTAGTGGATTCAAGTGTTTGTTAGTGGATTCAAGTACGAACATAGACAGATTCTACATTACCAACAGAGATAGCGTACAGAGACAGATTCTACATTACCAACAGAGATAGCGTACAGAGACAGATTCTACATTACCAACAGAGATAGCGTACAAACAGAGACAGATTCTACATTACCAACAGAGATAGTGTACAAACAGAGACAGATTCTACATTACCAACAGAGATAGTGTACGAACAGAGACAGATTCTATCATTTATATCCGACAACGGACACGTCAAGTTAACAAAAGACCTAGACATCACACGTCACGTGTATCCATGTCAGCAATTCGTCTGCCATCTTGTCAAATGTGCTCTTTTCTCCTGCTTCTCTTAACGCGCCGGAAATCTGTTCATTTGTAATTCTTTCTAGTGCCCTCACATTATTTACCCGATGTTACTTAGTGTAGCTATGCATTTTCGTTTGTAGGGGTTGACAAAATACGGTCCGTTGATCAAATCTCGTCAACCAAGTCATTTTTACTGGCCCGCTATGCTGATTTAAAATTGTATGTACATAGTAAACCACGGGCTTTTGCATCCATGCTGTAAATCACGTCGGTAAACGGTGTTAATGATGAAATGATTTCGCCACATCTAAGATTATCGGAGTTGAATACGTCTTTGTTACTGTAGTTAGAGAAAACAGTGACTGACGGAACTTTTGATTATGAGAATAAGAGGTGATAAGCTTTATTTTATATTAAAATAAATATTTTTATTTTCTCCTTCATTGCTCGCTAATACAAACACACTGATTTCTCATACACGTGATGGTCTCATTCTTGTCACATCCTCGTGCAGTTTTTTCTTTCATGTATAACAGTGAGGCCATATTTCTGATTTACTCTTTCATGAAGACGTCAGTTCTGGCGCACATGTTCTACTGCCTGTTTGCCATCTCCACATGGGCAGATGTCTGTCTGTTTTATCGTCTCCACATGGGCAGATTTCTGCCTGTTTTGTCTTCTCCACTTGGGAAGATGTCTGTCTGTTTGGTCTTCTCCACATGGGCAGAAGTCTGTCTGTTTGGTCTTCTCCGCATGGACAGATTTCTGCCTGTTTTGTCTTCTCCACATGGGCAGATATCTGTCTATTTTGTCTTCTCCACGCGGGCAAACGTCTCTCGTTTCTTATCCGCATGGCACGTCTGTCTGTTCGTCTTCTCCACTTGGACAAATATCTGTCTGCATCTCCACATGGGCACATGTCTCTCTGTTTACGTTTGAGCCTATTTAACATGAGGCATTTGAGTTTAGAATAACCAGTTCTATGTCGTGGTACACTTCTTGGTAGTGTAACCAGGTCCCTTCTTCGTAGTGTAACCATGTCTCTTCTTGGTAGTGTAACCAGGTCTCTTCTTCGTAGTGTAACCAGGTCTCTTCTTGGTAGTGTAACCAGATCTCTTCTTCGTAGTGTAACCAGGGTTCTTCTTGGTAGTGTAACCAGATCTCTTCTTGGTAGTGTAACCAGGTCTCTTCTTGGTAGTGTAACCAGGTATCTTCTTCGTAGTGTAACCAGGTCTCTTCTTGGTAGTGTAACCATGTCTATTCTTGGTAGTGTAACCAGGTCTCTTCTTGGTAGTGTAACCAGGTCTCTTCTTGATAGTGTAACCAGGTCTCTTCTTGGTACTGTAACCAGGTCTCTTCTTGGTAGTGTAACCATGTCTCTTCTTGGTAGTGTAACCAGGTCTCTTCTTCGTAGTGTAACCAGGTCTCTTCTTGGTAGTGTAACCATGTCTGTTCTTCGTAGTGTATCCAGGTCTCTTCTTGGTACTGTAACCAGGTCTCTTCTTGGTAGTGTATCCAGGTCTCTTCTTGGTAGTGTAACCAGGTCTCTTCTTCGTAGTGTAACCATGTGTCTTCTTGGTAGTGTAACCAGGTCTCTTCTTGGTAGTGTAACCAAGTCTCTTCTTGGTAGTGTAACCAGGTCTCTTCTTGGTAGTGTATCCAGGTCTCTTCATGGTAGTGTAACCAGGTCTCTTCTTGGTAGTGTATCCAGGTCTCTTCTTGGTAGTGTAACCAGGTCTCTTCTTGGTAGTGTAACCATGTGTCTTCTTGGTAGTGTAACCAGGTCTCTTCTTCGTAGTATAACCATGTGTCTTCTTGGTAGTGTAACCGTGTCTTTTCTTAGTAGTGTAACCATGTCTCCGTAGTGTATCCAGGTCTCTTCTTGGTAGTGTAACCAGGTCTCTTCTTGGTGGTGTAACCAGGTCTCTTCTTGGTGGTGTATCCAGGTCTCTTCTTGGTAGTGTAACCAGGTCTCTTCTTCGTAGTGTAACCATGTGTCTTCTTGGTAGTGTAACCGTGTCTTTTCTTAGTAGTGTAACCATGTCTCCGTAGTGTATCCAGGTCTCTTCTTGGTAGTGTAACCAGGTCTCTTCTTGGTAGTGTAACCAGGTCTCTTCTTGGTAGTGTAACCAGGTCTCTTCTTGGTAGTGTAACCATGTCTCTTCTTGGTAGTGTAACCAGGTCTCTTCTTGGTAGTGTAACCAGGTCTTTTCTTCGTAGTGCAACCAGGTCTCTTCTTGGTAGTGTAACCAGGTTTGTTCTTGGTAGTGTAACCAGGTCTCTTCTTCGTAGTGTAACCAGGTTTGTTCTTGGTAGTGTAACCAGATCTCTTCTTGGTAGTGTAACCAGATCTCTTCTTGGTAGTGTAACCAGATCTATTTTTGATAGTATAACCATGTCTCTTCTTGGTAGTGCAACCAGGTCTCTTCTTTGTAGTGTAATCAGATCTCTTCTTGGTAGTGTATTAATGTCTGTTCTTGGTAGCGTAACCAGATCTCTTCTTGGTAGTGTAACCAGATCTATTTTTGATAGTATAACCATGTCTCTTCTTGGTAGTGCAACCAGGTCTCTTCTTTGTAGTGTAATCAGATCTCTTCTTGGTAGTGTATTAATGTCTGTTCTTGGTAGCGTAACCAGATCTCTTCTTGGTAGTGTAACCAGATCTATTTTTGATAGTATAACCAGGTCTCTTCTTGGTAGTGTAACCAGGTCTCTTCTTGGTAGTGTAACCAGGTCTCTTCTTGGTAGTGCAACCAGGTCTCTTCTTGGTAGTGTAACCAGGTCTCTTCTTGGTAGTGTAACCAGGTCTCTTCTTGGTAGTGTAACCAGGTCTCTTCTTTGTAGTGTAACCAGGTCTCTTCTTTGAAGTGTAACCAAGTCTCTTCTTTGTAGTGTAACCAGGTCTCATCTTTGTAGTGTAACCAGGTCTCTTCTTCGTAGTGTAACCAGGTCTCTTCTTTGTAGTGTAACCAAGTCTCTTCTTAGTAGTGAGTAGTACACGTCTCGCGCATAATTTGTTGTTGTTGTAGTTGTTTTGTTATTGTTATGCTGGGCGTGTTTCACAATTAAAAGAACTGCCCTGTCTTCTTAGGTAGTGGTATGTGTGCTGACGTTTTCAGATCCTTAGGGAAATTTCTTGTTGCATATATGTCATTGCAGAGTTATGTGACGACCTTTGCCTGTTGCATATGTCATTGCAGAGTTATGTGACGGCCTTCGAGAACATATGCTGGATCTCCCTGAAAAATTAAGATATAGCGGAGCTGTTACTGATAATATAATTCCTAGGTTCCCTGCCTATCATCCCTGCTGACGATCCCTGCTGACGATCTCTACTGGTCTTCCCTCCTGACGATCCCTGCTGATCCTTTGGATTTATGAGAAATATTTGTCTAAGACACTATTCCTCTGCCACAATGATATGAAACGACATCTTGTCTTTGACAGAAATACATATACACACACTGAAATTGAAAGGATATTCCGCCGAAGGCGTCAAGTCATTTGCGCAAATAAAGCGGCGACACAACGCATTTCCATTCTCTGGACTACATCCTGCTGGAAGTTTAGTAGGACTATTGTCCTGTTAGAAGCGGGAGTTCGAGAATGAACGCTGAAGAAGGAGAAGAAAGGATATGAGGCTACTTACAATATAGAATTTTTGCTTCTTCTTCGCTAATTTTCAAACTTGGCGTTGTGTTATAGTTTACATATTAGCTGCGATATATGTGCCTTTCGGTGTGACACTCTACTTAGGCATAAATTATTGATAACTTTCGATCTCCACGTAATGGAACAGTCAACTGCTCCCCCAAAACATGATTAGTCGTCTCTTATTGCATGTCTGCTAAGTAACTATCAATATTGTTTGCTCCCTTTTCGGGACCCTTCAGCCCAAGCCCATAGATAATGAATGTGGGGTTGGTAGGCCCGAACTCCCGCCCCCTTAGGAAACCCAGAACATTATTTTTAGTACAATAAATTAGCCAAAAGGAGGGCTACCATCCCTCCCCCCCCTTCTTCCTTAAAAAAAATTCCAGGAAAAGATCACCAAACATTAAAATGAAGGACTTACTAGGAAATTGGGCGAGTGGCTTGTTTGGGTAATTCTTACACTCCCCTTTCCAGTGCTGTAGCCTAGTTGATAGTGAGCTTGCTTTCTATCACTAAGTTACAGCGTGCCAGGTTCGAAATCACGTCCGGACAATAACACATATCCGGGTTGTGATTTTGCGCTTGACACGACCACTCCTTCAGTCGACTCAGCTGTATATGAGTCATGAGTTAGGAGAGGTAAACACAGCAAGGAAGGGAACTGGCCACCCCACCTAATAGTTGCTGCGGCCTAGTACATGAAGAGTTATCTTCACCCCCGACGGCAGGTCACTGCCATGGGACATACCTTTACCTTACCCCTTCCCATACTGTGAACGTATCAACAGCCTAGCATGCACGGTGCGGGTATGATACCCTTAAGTGTTTGTCGTTTCAGAAATTTACCATTGTCCTTTGTCATCAGAAACTGTGTTGTTATACAATAGAAAATCTTCTTCGGCGATCAATATACAATAGAGAAATATATCAGACAAGAAAAATCTTGATTGTGTTGTTATAGTGGAATATATCAGACAAGAAAAATCTTGATTGTGTTGTTATAGTGGAATATATCAGACGAGAAAAATCTTGATTGTGTTGTTATAGTGGAATATATCAGACGAGAAAAATCTTGATTGTGTTGTTATAGTGGAATATATCAGACAAGAAAAATCTTGATTGTGTTGTTATAGTGGAATATATCAGACAAGAAAAATCTTGATTGTGTTGTTATAGTGGAATATATCAGACAAGAAGTGATGAAGACAGCAAACAAGAAATGATGAAGACAGCAAACAAGAAATGATGAAGACAGCAAACAAGAAATGGATGGAAAGGGATATTTTTAAAGATGATAAAACTACCGAAAAGGAATTTATATGAGAAACTAATGTACTTATAAAAACACCAACGTCAGAAACGATGCTGTAAATTTATAAAATATACACCTAGAAATCAGTAGAAATTATTGTAATATATGCATTGTTCTGGAACCCGCAGGGGATGATAAACTGAAAAACAAAAGGCAAATTGTTTGAAATTGATGTTGGAATGGTGTATTTTTTCGTTCATTCAAAACTCCCGCCCCTAGATCTCTCTTGTACCATGGTATTGTTCATAATAGATCTGTCTTGTAGCAGGACAATGATCATACTAGATCTGTCTTGTAGCATTGCAATGATCATACTAGATCTGTCTTGTAGCAGGACAATGATCATACTAGATCTGTCTTATAGCAGGACAATGATCATACTAGATCTGTCTTATAGCAGGACAAGGATCATACTAGATCTGTCTTGTAGCAGGACAATGTTCATACTAGATATGTCTTGTAGCAGGACAATGTTCATACTAGATTTCTTGGAGGATGTAATGCTTTATGGCACATTTTTATTTGCGACAGTAGCCCTATACATCCGACTTGTGTAGGATGGATAGATAAAACATGGAAAGTGCTAGAAGGCGTAGTTATTTTGGGAAAACATAGAAGTAATTTGTGATAACTGTGAAGGCTATTGTGCATTTTTTGTGTCTGAGTTCCTACCCAAACTTCTACAAATTAGCAGGATACTATCCGTAGCTATTCCGTTCTTAGGACTACATCCTGCTAATCTGCAGAAGTTTGAGATCGAACGAAGAAAAACAACTGCTTCTATTATTTGACAGAGATTTTATGTGTTAGAAATACCGCATAACAATAATCCGTCGACTTCAATTAAGAAAATTTGAGCAGGTTGTTTATTTTTTTAATGTACGCCGGTATAAATCATGGAATATTCTGAAAATGTAAAATCAGTCAGATTATTTTATATAGTGCTATTAAAACTGAAAGCCTGTTATTTTTGTTTTATTTGTTGAAAGATATTTTATGTTAGAATATTAAGACTGCTAGGGTACACATACATGTTTGTTTTATATATATATATATATATATATATATATATATATATATAAATTGTGACAGAATTACGTTAAATATCAACAAACGTTTTGATACGCATTGTCTTAATGGTTTTTGTTTAATCCCAATTACAGGGTTCTGAGTTAGCACATCAAAAGCGAGGTTCCTATAAGGAGGTGAGAAGAGAGACTCGAAAGTCGAGGACAAGATCTGATGGCGTCACATCAACAAGAACAAATGTTTCGTCGAGACAAATTAGCAACAATGCGTCAGGCGATTGCTCCAAGTCCGTGAATCAGCAGTCAGTACAAGTGGGCGTACTTTCTCGACCCGGTCATCAATTTCAAAAAGAAGGGGCGGGTGTTACGTCAAGACGAGTTGTAAACAACGTACTTCAAGAAGAGTTAACCTCTGCCCCTGCAGTTGCTTGTAGTTCGACACTCTCAACAGGACACACTTTCACAAATACTAAGATCCTGTGCCCAGTTTCTCGTAATACCATCTCCTCCACAGACCTCGTCTTGCAACAAGCTAGCCATTCAAATAATTTACCATTGTCTGGACTACAACAAACTCGGCAACCTTCGCAACTGTTTTCTCTTGTCGCCTCCTGTGTCAGCAACAACACTGTTGTTCATTCGTCCAGCAATAAATTTGTCTCCGTTGACCATTCGTCAGTCAACTATTCTTCTTCGTCAACAGACAACGCAGTGCACGTTTGTGTTGGAGCGAAGGTAGTGTCCACTGAAAATACCCTTCATGATGTCGCCAGGGATTCATTCCTATTGGAGGGCAGCGATCTAAAAAGGGCTCTGTCGGCGAAAATTCGCTGTCGTCAGTCAACGGAAGAAATTTTAAACACACCTTCTCGTTCTCATCAGGTCATCGATGAAGATGCTCCCAATATGAGGATGGAAACGACTTATTCCCTTGCAGCACTAATCAAACAAGAGGAGTCATACATGGAGCCATTTAATAGTCAGTACTCATGCCGCTCTGAACTCGCTAACAATTTCGCTTCCTTATCAAACTGCTCAGCATTAGCCATATCTTCTGGCAACAGCCTCGATAGTAATTTACCTGAGTCTATGGCAATGTTTCCAGAGGTAATGGGGCAAAATGACGCTAATAATTGTCTTAACGGGATGACACACTCCTGCCTACATCACATTTCTAACGGCTCAAATAATCATTTATTCTTTCATCAACATCGACGACATCATCAACAGCAGCAATGTCAAATTACTCACACTAACAACAGTAATGTCTCCGAAGATCAAATGATGGTGCATTCAACTCACGATCAATATTATCAAGTCCTGCAGCCACATCATCCTGACTCTTATCCACATGTTACTAGCACCAACAGCAACATCTCAAGCATAAATAACTCACCGGCCACTTACTACAACAATGTTTATCACAGCAACTCAAGCACAGAGCTCTTGGAGACAAACAAACATGCGGTAGATGAGCGGTACCTTCACCAACAGTTTCCGTATGAAACAAGTTACACACATTTTCTCAACCCTGATAACTGCAGCATGAAATCTCCAGACAGTGGGTTTCAAGAGCCTTGCTTGTCTCCAGCGTCATCATCGGTGGTAAGTTATTTGTTTGTCTGTTAAATAAAGGGTTAAAACTTCCATTTATCAAGGGAACGCTTCTTTCAACCTAAGACCCGAGTCAATTTTGGCTATAATAGGGAATAATTATATACAAGTGTGTTACGAATACCTACCATTACTAATAATATTAGTACTGGTAGGTATTAATATGATTAATACTAATATGAGTAAAATAATTATAATGAAATGAAAAAGGGCAAAAACTGTTAACGTTTCGATCTAAGATCTTCGTCTGAACGAACAAATAATAAATATATTTTCTAGTTTTTAATATACTCACAATATACTCAGCACACAAGAGGGCCGTCTCCAGAAAATTCTTCTACCCCTGACGACGAAAGGTAACAAATGGTTTCAGCGAATAGATTTTCTAGTTGTTTTTTTTGGTAATTATTTATTTTGGTTAAACCAATCTGTGCTGGCTTTTATTTGTGCAAGATCTTATATTCTGGGACAAAAATAAGTACACTACGATATAATTGTCAATTCCTTACCGCGAACGTAAGAATGAAAGTTTACTTCGCCTATATTCCGGGTATTACGCGCAATTAGCTACCATCTTATTTCATTGTGTGCAATTGTTAGCTTTACTCAGAGCTCATATTCATACATCATCTTGTGACATATTCTTTCCAGAACGTGGTCTTCCTTATGGATTCTCTGAACACTCCGCGATTCTGGGTGAGTGTGCCTGTCGCAGATAAAGACATGTTTAAGCAATGTGATATCACTGCACGGGCATCTTGTGCGCCTTCCTCGCCTGTTGTCTGTTGCCGTTAACTCTGCCTTCAGCTATTATTCTTTCCATGTTATTATGTCTCTTTATATGACCAAAAACAAAACAAAAAAGCTTTCTTGTTATGATGTTGTTAAGGAGCCAGCGTTCTTCGACGTTTATTGATCTTAACACTTATTGATTTGTCTTTTTAGATGTCTATGGTATACGTAACGTACGTAACAGTTGATAGTTCTTCTTCTTCTTCTGCGTTCGTTCTAAAAACTCCTGCAGATTAGCAGGATGTAGTCCGAAGAACGGAATGCGTTGTGTCATGGTTTACAGCATTGCTGCAATATCTGTGCCTTTCGACCTGACACGTCCGACTTCAGCATGGCTTTGGGTCACTGACCCTATAAGGGATGGGACAGCCAAAATCTATCCCATATTCTCGTTAGTCGCCTTTTACGACATGCGTGGAAGGTAAACAGTGTTGCTATTCTTTGCTCCCCTTTCGGGTCCCGGCAACACACGGGCGAATTGCTAGTAACATTTGCTTTAGACCATTTCCGTTTGTTGTTAAGAGGACTGTGTCGTCAGCATATCTGATTTCTGGGATTTGCTGACCGCTGATGGTAAGAGATTGGAAGTCAGCATATGTCATGTCGTTTAGTACGCTTCCCATTATATTGTCCGCCTCTGTGACATAGAACGGTCTGTAACGGCAAAGGTACCAAGTTTGATCTCCGCCACAGACAATTGTGCATCAGGACAGTTCAGAAAGCAATGGAAAATTACTGAACGTATGATTGACTAGAAAAATCACTACAGCCAAAACATGCTGGGCTTATGGCTACGTCCTGAATAGGATATGCTACCAATTATGTGTTCATCGTAGATGTTGAACAGGTACGGTGATAGTGTGCATCCTTGTCTAACTCCTTTCTGTGCATTAAACCATTCCGATATTGTTCCGTCCACTTTTACTGCTGCGTCCCTCCTGTTCGTGGTACAGCATTGCGATTAAATATGTGAGATGTTTTAGTAATCCCAATTCGACCATAATTTTCCATAATTGATGACGTCGTACACAATCGAACGTCTTAAACGTAATCAATGAAATAAGCCTATATATATATATTGAATACCCTGGAAACCGTATAGGTGATTGGCAAATGTGATTCATGTAATGTTATTTATTTATTGATGTGTCTTAGGCAACATTATTTGCAGTTCCAATATTACATCGTATCAACCTGTTAACTACGTTTCTTAATCAACATAGCTTACTTTAGCAACATAGCTAGCATTAGCGACATAGCTAACTTTAGCGATATAGCTAGCTTTAGCGATATAGCTAGCTTTAGCGATATAGCTAGCTTTAGTGATATAGCTAACTTTAGAAACATAGATAACTTTATCAATATAGCTAACCTTAGCGACATAGCTAACTCCTGCGATATAGCTAACTTTAGCGACATAGCAAACTCCTGCGACATAGCTCATTCTTAAGCAACATCATCTTAGATGTGCTCTATGCTAGAATTATTAAATCCTAAGGTACATGTCCTCAATCCTCATAAACAGAAAATGTACATGTTACTTCCCTGTATAATCTCAATAGGTTTTCCATCTTGCTCGAGTTAAACTTATATTGTGTCGATCAATGGAAACCTCTTAAAGTCACTGAAGAAAAGATAGCTTTTAAATTGCGTGTTTAATGTGAGGATTTAGGACAAGCGCCCGTTTTAAAAAGTATATTATTTCATTAATACTACTATTCTTAGTGTCTATTGTTTCTTTATTATTACTATTCTTAATATGCCTGTATTGTATTTAAAGCAATTAATTTTATGCCATTATATTATGCAATCAAGCAAAGCCTCGCAAAGCTACCTCATCGAACTAGGTGTGATCGAACGCCAACCATCCACATCGTACTGGCGATACGATTGCTGCCTCAAAATTCAACCAATAGTTCAATAGTAATGTCTTTGACATGATACGCTTCAATTATTATTGTCTTCATTCTATCTTTATATTCCCAGAATTTGAAGGACAATGTATCCGTTGGATGTGTGGACGGGACAAAAGAAAAAACTAAAAAGAAGAAATATGAAATGGGAGGAAACAGTGCAGTACCGTTAATGAGACAGTATTCCAGTTCCGGATCAGAAAAGGCTGGACCCAGATCACCAGCTATACAGAAGTTGTAAGTAGATTTACCTGTCATTCATGCATGTTTTTCGATAGCGATCAAAGGAAGGCACGCATGACTAAGATAAATGTTACACGTGTACGAGTTAAAGGATGCGTGTACACAATATGCACATGTTGAGTTGTTTAAAAAAAAATATATTTAAAGAGGGGGTGGAGATAAAAAGAAAAGAAAAAGATACATTACATGGAAACGAATCCTAGACCCCCAATGTTGTGAGACAGACGCTGTAATCTCTCAGACATTGCGCCACACAATACATACTTATGAATAAAGTCTTGATCATAGGCGGTGAGTTACAGAGTGCTTCTGCAATCGCCAATGCTCCGGTATCAAATCTGGTCGCAGGCAAATGTGCATCCGGACCATTCAGTAAGTAATAGCAAACTACTGAAGGTATTTATATTGCCTAGATAATCAATACAACCATAAATGGTGGTATGTTGAATATTTATAATTGTAGATACTGTATTATTCTATATGTTGAATAATTTTTAATATTTATAAAGAACTTTTGTTCGAAATGTTGAGAATATTTTTTCACGTGTGTTTGAGTGATTTGTAGAATTTCGTATCCGTGTTTTCCTTTTTCACTATTCGATCATGTTTTTAATGCACTCTAACCTGTTATTGTTGAAGATTTGATTTAGTGAGTCAGTCAGTCAGTCAGTCAGTCAGTCAGTCAGTTTATTAGTTGTCAGATCATCCTTATCATTGCAAACTGACACGTCTATACATTCTTCTAGATCTCCCTGTGAACATACCAACAATAATACAATGACTGACAGTGCCAGTTATCTGTTGGCTATCAAGATTCTTCTAGATCTCCCTGTGAACATACCAACAATAATACGATGACTGATAGTGCCAGTTCTCTGTTGGTTATCAAGATTCTTCTAGATCTCCCTGTGAACATACCAACAATAATACGATGACTGACAGTGCCAGTTATCTGTTGGCTATCAAGATTCTTCTAGATCTCCCTGTGAACATACCAACAATAATACAATGACTGACAGTGCCAGTTATCTGTTGGCTATCAAGATTCTTCTATATCTCCCTGTGAACATACCAACAATAATACAATGACTGACAGTGCCAGTTATCTGTTGGCTATCAAGATTCTTCTAGATCTCCCTGTGAACATACCAACAATAATACAATGACTGACAGTGCCAGTTCTCTGTTGGCTATCAAGATTCTTCTAGATCTCCCTGTGAACATACCAACAATAATACAATGACTGACAGTGCCAGTTATCTGTTGGCTATCAAGATTCTTCTAGATCTCCCTGTGAACATACCAACAATAATACAATGACTGACAGTGCCAGTTATCTGTTGGCTATCAAGATTCTTCTAGATCTCCCTGTGAACATACCAACAATAATACAATGACTGACAGTGCCAGTTATCTGTTGGCTATCAAGATTCTTCTAGATCTCCCTGTGAACATACCAACAATAATACAATGACTGACAGTGCCAGTTATCTGTTGGCTATCAAGATTCTTCTATATCTCCCTGTGAACATACCAACAATAATACAATGACTGACAGTGCCAGTTATCTGTTGGCTATCAAGATTCTTCTAGATCTCCCTGTGAACATACCAACAATAATACAATGACTGACAGTGCCAGTTCTCTGTTGGCTATCAAGATTCTTCTAGATCTCCCTGTGAACATACCAACAATAATACAATGACTGACAGTGCCAGTTATCTGTTGGCTATCAAGATTCTTCTAGATCTCCCTGTGAACATACCAACAATAATACGATGACTGACAGTGCCAGTTATCTGTTGGTTATCAAAATTCTTCTATGCTCAGAATAGTACTCATTTTTGGTGACGCCACGCATCAAGCCAACTTCTTTAATTTTATACATGAGAAAAAGTGATCATTGGATGTCCGTAGTAATTAATGCAGAATGTCAGTGCCTACAATTGTTGTACCATTCAATACAGTGACAGAACTTCCAGATTATCAGTTCTCTCATTAACCCGAGATAAGCGAACGGCCAGGCACGAAAGTTAATCTAGCAACTTCGATCTCATCCCAGCTACCGTTTATGCACACAACTCCCTTGTATTTTTATAGAGGGTAAAAGTGGTCATAAGACTTGCTGTAGTCGGATATGTTAGGCCGAAAAGTGCAGATATCGCAGCCAATCTGTAAACCATGACACAGTGCATTTCATTCTCTGGACTAAATCCAGCTAACTTACAGGAATATGAGAACGAAGGCAGAAGAAGTACTTAAAAGCTAGTATATCAGAGAGTAAACACTCGCTCCCCTTGTAGTTGTTTTATCCATACACCCAAAAAATTTTTAAAAAATTTTTGTGAATAGCTTTTATTTAAATGGTATTCACTTGTTTTTAGTGAGGTTTTTTTTAAATTATCTTTTTTTATTACAAATTATTCGCCCGCTGACCAGTAGATCCGGGTTTTGCGTCCACTTGTTATTCGTGGACTGAAAAAAAAAATAACTGCTGTGGTCCGCCCAGTCACCAGGACTTTTACCAGGAGTTATGCTATGGGAAACGTCGATAAATTACGCATATTTGCTGAGCAATGTGCCGTAAACGAAGCTAGTCAGGCGATTTCTATTCATCTACTGACTAGACAGCTGAGCACTTATGATAAACCGTGTGTTATGAAGCTGGCTCATAACACATCTTACCTTTATATTTACTGGTTTTATTTACAGAGAAATCAACACTACTGGATATAATTACTTCCTAGAGACTCCCATTTCCACAACACAGAGAAAAGACGAAGATCGAGTTGCGTATCTCAATAAAAGTAAGCCATCTACATATTCATTTATATTATTTCCAATAGTCACTATTTTTACAGAATCAATGTCACTTTAAACTTATATACACTTATGGATCTTAACTGTATTTTTGTTGGGTCATAAGAAATGAGACAATGAAGTCTGGAGAACATAGTTAAACGGGTAAAATTGAAGGGCGAGAGAGATCGAGTTTTCAATTTAAAACTTTAAATCGAGATAAATCTTTAACATAGGATGAGGATTAGAACATATTCAAAGATAGATCAAATGGACAATGTATGTCCTAAACCTTGTATTCGAGGACTTTGTGTCGTCAACTTGAGCAGTTAGTTTAATCATCATCATCATATATACAGAATAAATACTTAGTTTATAGCTAACAGTTTATTATCATCATTCTGTAACAGTTTATTATCCTTATTATGTAACAGTTTATTATCTTCATTATGTAACAACTTATTATCCTTATCATGTAACAGTTTATTATCTTCATTATGTAACAACTTATTATCCTTATCATGTAACAGTTTATTATCTTCATTATGTAACAACTTATTATCCTTATCATGTAACAGTTTATTATCATCATTCTGTAACAGTTTATTATCCTTATTATGTAACAGTTTATTATCTTCATTATGTAACAACTTATTATCCTTATCATGTAACAGTTTATTATCTTCATTATGTAACAACTTATTATCCTTATCATGTAACAGTTTATTATCATCATTCTGTAACAGTTTATTATCCTTATTATGTAACAGTTTATTATCTTCATTATGTAACAACTTATTATCCTTATCATGTAACAGTTTATTATCTTCATTATGTAACAACTTATTATCCTTATCATGTAACAGTTTATTATCTTCATTATGTAACAACTTATTATCCTTATCATGTAACAGTTTATTATCTTCATTATGTAACAACTTATTATCCTTATCATGTAACAGCTTATTATCCTTATCATGTAACAGCTTATTATCCTTATCATGTAACAGCTTATTATCCTTATCATGTAACAGCTTATTATCCTTATCATGTAACAGCTTATTATCCTTATCATGTAACAGCGTATTATCTTCATTATGTAACAGCTTATTATCCTTATCATGTAAATGCTATCAACACGGTTAACGTTTTACATTTTTTTATTTTACCATAGGTCAATATTACGGTCTCAGTCTGGAGATGAACACTCAGGAACGAGCCATCAAGTGTACAGTTGTAAAGGTACTTTCTTAAATTTGCCTCTTTCTTTGTCATCAAGTGTACAGTTGTAAAGGTACTTTCTTAAATTTGCCTCTTTCTTTGTCATCAAGTGTACAGTTGTAAAGGTACTTTCTTAAATTTACCTCTTTCTCCGTCGTCAAGTGTACCAGAGAGCTCACTTGACAATAGCCTCGGCTCGAGATGCGTTGGTAGTGTACAACAAAACATATTTGTTACTGTGTGTATACAAAATGTATTTTGACTACGTTTGTGTGTTACTCTTCATGCCTATAGATACTTCACCGGTAAGGTTGGGAAATGCACGGAAATTGTACAAATCTGTTTCAGGTCATGTTTACATTTTTTACAGAGGTATTTACTAGCAAGGGTCTAGGTTTTTATGTACCGTGTATATATTCTGACTTCATTTTAAAAAAAAAAAGAGGGTAAAGTTTAACCCCCTTAAACTTTAGGAGTTTAACCCCCAAAATGGTACTGGCTAGAGTCTTGTGATGAGCTTGTTTTTAATATTTTAAGTCTGCAAATATCTACCAATAAATGTCTCACTAATAATAAATTAATTTTTTATTATTTCTTGTTCATCGCATTTATTGTTTTTCATGCCATGCTCATCTTCGCTTGCGAAGGAGGAACAGCATCATCATCAAATGTCCGCCCGTGTGTTGCCGGGACCCGAAACGGGAGCAAAGAATAGCAACACTGTTTACCATCCACGCATGTCGTAAAAGGCGACTAAGGAGGTTATAGGATGGAGTTGTCTGTCCCATCCCATATAGGGTCAGTGACCCAAAGCCATGCTGAAGTAGGATGTGTCCGGCCGAAAGGCGCAGATATCGCAGCAATGTTGTAAACTATGACACAACGCATTCCGTTCTCCGGACTACATCCTGCTAATCTGCAGGAGTTTGAGAATGAACGCAGAAGAAGAAGATCATCAAATGTATCACTGCATTAGATGGTCAGAGTTGATGTAAAATAATGAATTGTGGAAGGAGGGCCGTAGATAGGTTTACAGTTAGGATACGATTTTACCTTAAAAAAGGTCATTCGCCTGTCATCTGTCTTATCACCTTTTTTTTTAGAAGAAATGCGATGACCTTCATGCGGATAATGGATAAGGGAGGATATTTGCCCAAATTTTGGCTACATTCCTAGTACTAAAAGATAAGGGAGAAGATTTGCCCAAATTTTGGCTACATTCCTAGTACTAAAAGTTAAGGGGGGAGATTTGCCCAAATTTTGGCTATATTCCTAGTACTAAATGTTAAGGGGGGAGATTTGCCCAAATTTTGGCTACATTCCTAGTACTAAAAGTTAAGGGGGGAGATTTGCCCAAATGTTGGCTACATTCCTAGTACTAAAAGTTAAGGGAAAAGATTTGCCCAAATTTTGGCTACATTCCTAGTACTAAAAGTTAAGGGAGGAGATTTGCCCAAATTTTGGCTACATTCCTAGTACTAAATGTTAAGGGGGGAGATTTGCCCAAATTTTGGCTACATTCCTAGTACTAAATGTTAAGGGGGGAGATTTGCCCAAATTTTGGCTACATTCCTAGTACTAAAAGTTAAGGGAAAAGATTTGCCCAAACTTTGGCTACATTCCTAGTACTAAAAGTTAAGGGAAAATATTTGCCCAAATTTTGGCTACATTCCTAGTACTAAAAGTTAAGGGAAAAGATTTGCCCAAATTTTGGCTACATTCCTAGTACTAAAAGTTAAGGGAGGAGATTTGTCCAAATTTTGGCTACATTCCTAGTACTAAAAGTTAAGGGAGAAGATTTGCCCAAATTTTGGCTACATTCCTAGTACTAAAAGTTAAGGAAAAAGATTTGCCCAAATTTTGGCTACATTCCTAGTACTAAAAGTTAAGGGAGGAGATTTGTCCAAATTTTGGCTACATTCCTAGTACTAAAAGTTAATGGAGAAGATTTGCCCAAATTTTGGCTACATTCCTAGTACTAAAAGTTAAGGGAGAAGATTTGCCCAAATTTTGGCTACATTCCTAGTACTAAAAGTTAAGGGAGAAGATTTGCCCAAATTTTGGCTACATTCCTAGTACTAAAAGTTAAGGGGGGGAGATTTGCCCAAATTTTGGCTACATTCCTAGTATTACAAGTTAAGGGAGGAGATTTGTCCAAATTTTGGCTACATTCCTAGTACTAAAAGTTAAGGGGGGAGGAGATTTGCCCAAATTTTGGCTACATTCGTAGTACTAAAAGTTAAGGGAGAAGATTGCCCAAATTTTGGCTACATTCCTAGTACTAAAAGTCATGTTCTGATTTGCTAAAGGGTGGGAGAGGTTTCAACCCCCAAACCCCAACCCACTTATCTACGGGCTTATGTAGAATAGATCACATGATGTGGAACACATCAGTGCAATTCTTATGCAATCGCATGCTGGTTCTTTCTCTTAATACACAATAGAGTATCACTGACAAATGATAATGTCCTGCCGTTACCGGTCAATTGCTTTTTCGTTATAATTACCGTGTAGACATTAACCAATACTGGAGAAAGAGGCAAATTCTGAATAAATTTTAGTGGGCACCTAGAAGCAAATATTACACGGTAGTATCACCTTCCTTTCGTACAGCACTGATGATATCCGTCGAACTATAAAGGAATCCACCAGAAGTAGCATGAGCACCAGAAGTAGCATGAGCACCAGAAGTAGCATGAGCACCAGAAGTAGCATGAGCACCAGAAGTAGCATGAGCACCAGAAGTAGCATGAGCACCAGAAGTAGCATGAGCACCAGAAGTAGCATGAGCACCAGAAGTAGCATGAGCACCAGAAGTAGCATGAGCACCAGAAGTAGCATGAGCACCAGAAGTAGCATGAGCACCAGAAGTAGCATGAGCACCAGAAGTAGCATGAGCACCAGTAGTAGCATGAGCACCAGTAGTAGCATGAGCACCAGTAGTAGCATGAGCACCAGAAGTAGCATGAGCACCAGTAGTAGCATGAGCACCAGTAGTAGCATGAGCACCAGAAGTAGCATGAGCACCAGAAGTAGCATGAGCACCAGAAGTAGCATGAGCACCAGTAGTAGCATGAGCACCAGAAGTAGCATGAGCACCAGAAGTAGCATGAGCACCAGAAGTAGCATGAGCACCAGAAGTAGCATGAGCACCAGAAGTAGCATGAGCACCAGAAGTAGCATGAGCACCAGAAGTAGCATGAGCACCAGAAGTAGCATGAGCACCAGAAGTAGCATGAGCACCAGAAGTAGCATGAGCACCAGTAGTAGCATGAGCACCAGAAGTAGCATGAGCACCAGTAGTAGCATGAGCACCAGTAGTAGCATGAGCACCAGAAGTAGCATGAGCACCAGTAGTAGCATGAGCACCAGAAGTAGCATGAGCACCAGAAGTAGCATGAGCACCAGAAGTAGCATGAGCACCAGTAGTAGCATGAGCACCAGTAGTAGCATGAGCACCAGTAGTAGCATGAGCACCAGAAGTAGCATGAGCACCAGAAGTAGCATGAGCACCAGAAGTAGCATGAGCACCAGAAGTAGCATGAGCACCAGAAGTAGCATGAGCACCAGTAGTAGCATGAGCACCAGTAGTAGCATGAGCACCAGAAGTAGCATGAGCACCAGAAGTAGCATGAGCACCAGTAGTAGCATGAGCACCAGTAGTAGCATGAGCACCAGAAGTAGCATGAGCACCAGAAGTAGCATGAGCACCAGTAGTAGCATGAGCACCAGAAGTAGCATGAGCACCAGAAGTAGCATGAGCACCAGAAGTAGCATGAGCACCAGAAGTAGCATGAGCACCAGAAGTAGCATGAGCACCAGTAGTAGCATGAGCACCAGAAGTAGCATGAGCACCAGAAGTAGCATGAGCACCAGAAGTAGCATGAGCACCAGTAGTAGCATGAGCACCAGTAGTAGCATGAGCACCAGTAGTAGCATGAGCACCAGAAGTAGCATGAGCACCAGAAGTAGCATGAGCACCAGAAGTAGCATGAGCACCAGAAGTAGCATGAGCACCAGAAGTAGCATGAGCACCAGTAGTAGCATGAGCACCAGAAGTAGCATGAGCACCAGAAGTAGCATGAGCACCAGTAGTAGCATGAGCACCAGTAGTAGCATGAGCACCAGTAGTAGCATGAGCACCAGAAGTAGCATGAGCACCAGAAGTAGCATGAGCACCAGTAGTAGCATGAGCACCAGAAGTAGCATGAGCACCAGTAGTAGCATGAGCACCAGAAGTAGCATGAGCACCAGAAGTAGCATGAGCACCAGAAGTAGCATGAGCACCAGAAGTAGCATGAGCACCAGAAGTAGCATGAGCACCAGAAGTAGCATGAGCACCAGTAGTAGCATGAGCACCAGAAGTAGCATGAGCACCAGTAGTAGCATGAGCACCAGTAGTAGCATGAGCACCAGTAGTAGCATGAGCACCAGTAGTAGCATGAGCACCAGTAGTAGCATGAGCACCAGTAGTAGCATGAGCACCAGTAGTAGCATGAGCACCAGAAGTAGCATGAGCACCAGAAGTAGCATGAGCACCAGTAGTAGCATGAGCACCAGAAGTAGCATGAGCACCAGTAGTAGCATGAGCACCAGTAGTAGCATGAGCACCAGAAGTAGCATGAGCACCAGTAGTAGCATGAGCACCAGTAGTAGCATGAGCACCAGTAGTAGCATGAGCACCAGTAGTAGCATGAGCACCAGAAGTAGCATGAGCACCAGTAGTAGCATGAGCACCAGTAGTAGCATGAGCACCAGAAGTAGCATGAGCACCAGAAGTAGCATGAGCACCAGTAGTAGCATGAGCACCAGTAGTAGCATGAGCACCAGTAGTAGCATGAGCACCAGAAGTAGCATGAGCACCAGAAGTAGCATGAGCACCAGAAGTAGCATGAGCACCAGAAGTAGCATGAGCACCAGTAGTAGCATGAGCACCAGTAGTAGCATGAGCACCAGTAGTAGCATGAGCACCAGAAGTAGCATGAGCACCAGAAGTAGCATGAGCACCAGAAGTAGCATGAGCACCAGAAGTAGCATGAGCACCAGAAGTAGCATGAGCACCAGTAGTAGCATGAGCACCAGAAGTAGCATGAGCACCAGAAGTAGCATGAGCACCAGTAGTAGCATGAGCACCAGTAGTTCATGAGATATTGACACGGAAGCCTATTTTATGCATCCTCAAGACCAATCACCGCAACACGTCTCCAGACCAGCCTGGAACCCTTCTTCTTCTGCGTTCGTTCTCAAACTCCTGCAGATTAACAAGATGTAGTCAGGAGAACGGAATGCATTGTGTTATGGTTTACATCATTGCTGCGATATCTGCGCCTTTCGGCCGGACACATCCGACTTCAGAATGCCTGGAACCCTTTCTTCTTCTTCTTCAGCGTTCGCTCTCATATAACCACAACGAATATTTCGTGTGATTTCCGCCTGGGAGCGTGAAGTACGTTGTGCTGCCCTCTGGCGCTATTCTGCCCTTTCATTGTGTTATTGTACTCATTATGACATATATTTGTTTCTCGTCATGCATCCACCTTTACGTGCCTTTTACATTGGCCGCCCCTCCAATGTTCTGACTGGACTGACTAGCGTCACTGTATGTCTACAGTGTCGCTGTATGTGGTGATGCAAATGGTGTCGGAGATATTGTCTGTCTCTTTTGCAGTCAAATCTCTTTCTATCTGCTACCTCCACATTGTCGGACACGATCCCCAAATGATTTGGCCAGAATCAGCTCGAGCTGCTGTTTTCTGTTACCAGGGTGCACCGCGAGGAGGTACATTTGAGATCTTGGTTATCTGCTAACCCTGGGTCCGCCTAGAGCAATGCGTTCCCTTTGCACCCCAGGAACCCTTTAAAAATTGTATGTGCAAGCATTGCAGCACGTTTCTTTATGTGTGTTATAAAGGAGTGTAGATGGAAATACGTGACAACTCTTCAAATCACAAGTAAAACTACATGAAGCAATTTTCTCGGAGTTTGCCGATAGTATTTTGTATCGTAATGGTTCGGTATCCACTGATGAGTGCGGGATTTTTGTTCAATTTCTTTAGTGAAAATAAATAAAAAATGTTGAGCCACTTCTCCTTATAGATACTTTGCAGACTTTCATTGAATTGCATTGGCTACAAACTCAAAATGAGCAGATCAGGTTTGGGACAGGCAGAAGGTATCATCAGACAAGTGTGTAACAAAATTTACATTGATCCTGTGGATGCGTGGATACCCACTCCCCCTGAATTATTTGGCACGTTCTTTATAGTTTTCATATTCGACAGAAGATGCACGAACAACAATCCAGTTATGGTAGATCAAAAGTCAGGACATTCATTGACCATAACACTGTAAAGGATGATGTAATAATCTACAATGATGTAATAATCTACAATGATGAGTCGGTCATTCGTTATCAACGCTGTGCTTGGCATTTTCCCGCAGTGTCCTTTAGGAAAACTGTAGGAAAAATCCAGATATGCCTTTACTACCAAAACGCGCAGTCTTAGGATGGAGACAAAATCCGTAATGTGTGCACTGTCATGGCTGATGTTCCAGAACTATTCTCATGCTTGAATACTTAGTGACTTTATGAACATGAGCCGTAAAGTTGGAAATAATGGGTGGAGTTATTATCACAATATGCAACCAGAAAAATTGCCCTTATATTCGTGCTTGGACATGCGGGTTTTGAGGGTAAAGAACGAGCTGATACACTGACCATAGAGCATAGTCACGGTGTCAATAGGTACATCAATGGATCGATCTGACTGTTAGTGCGTTGAGGGACCTCGTCCGCTGAGAAGATTTTCAAAAGTGTGAATCATGGTCGCTCTTACGACTGCGCTAGAGTGGTACAAAGATCAGAATAGCTCGTAAATAGGAACATTTTATACAGACTGATAATTCCACATTAAACTGAAACTGTCAAATGTTACTCTGATGGATTTCTTGAGACGGGGATCGGAGCACCTATCGACGTGTTCGGAGTTCGCTGATGATAACCTGCAGTAATAACTCATCAGCGTATTAGCATGATAACCTGCAGTAATAACTCATCAGCGTATTAGCATGATAACCTGCAGTAATAACTCATAACGCATCAGCTTATTAACGAGATTATATATATATATATATATATATATATATATATATATATATATATATATATATATATATATATATATATATATATATATATATATATATATATATATATATATATATATATATAATGAATGGAAATGGTATGTCTTTATAAGAAGCATGGCAACGGGTACCAGACAGTCGCTAGCCTCAAACAAATAGATTAAGAGGAGAGCTGGACGATCTAGGAACGTCAGAAGAAGAACAGTAGTGGAAGAGAGCAAAGGATAAATGTTCCAGTGTTGGGTAACAACCCTAAACAGGAAGCAGGTGGCTGGAGTAACACCGGGCAAATGTCAAGATAAACAAAAATAGGTAGATGTGTTACCAAAATAAAACATAACACAACCTAACAACGAGATACAGGGACAGACGACGTTTCGACTATTAAGCCTTCATCAGGACAAACGAAAGACAACGGTACAACGAATCTTACATGGAAAGAAACGTGGTTGATAGGGAGGAAAGAGGAGGAGAGATAGTGAATAGATAGTGGAGGAAGTAAATAAGGAGCGGCATATTGGGGAGGAAGAGAGTATGGGGAGAAGAAGTGAGGAGAGAAAGTGCACGGAAGGAGGTGAGGAGCGAAAATGGATAAGGTGTGGTAGTAAGTAAAATAGATAAGGTTAAGTTAAGATACTTACCTCAAAATTGGCAACACGCAATGAGTATAACGAATAGATAGCAGAGGAAGCAGAGATGGAGCAGCCTAGCAGGGAGGAAGAGGGTATGAGAAGAAGTGAGGAGGGGAAAGAGCACAGAAGGAGATGAGGAGTGAAAATAGTTAAGGTGTAATAGCAAGTAAACTAAGATAAATGAGGATAAATTCAGATACTTACCTGAAATGGCAACAGGCAATGAGTATTAGCATACAGTCGTCATGGAAACGCAAAAGAGGATGGTAGGAGAGATCAGATGAGGGGGAGAGAGAGAGATGGAGATGAAGAATAAAGAAGAGAAAAAATGGAGAAAAGAAAGAAACGACCGAGCAGATATAGGCAGTGGAGAGAGACTATAAGTAGGAGTAGATAATGGTGGGAAGAAAATACAGTGATAATACAATGATGTATGTAAGTGAGAGTAAAATATAAAATATAGGTGATAATATATAAAAAAGAACTTATCTGATACGTTGAGAACTGGCTAGCTTGAAACCAACAGTCACACTGGTGGGTCAGGGTCAATGGACAATGAAAGCTAGTAAGACAAGTAGCGTCAATAAAATACCAACATGCCAGATTGTCACACCACAGGAAACCAGAGGACAACAGAAATGGCCGCAGGGAAGATTGAGCGATAAGTATAACGGTCCAGTATTCTGATGGGAGACCGACTGAAATAATAGGCAGGGCCGTAGAGAGAAACCCGAGGCGGGTAAAAGTTAAAACCGTGACTCTTACAAATATTCATAGAGACAGATAAAAAAAGGATAGGAGGAATGCAGAGGAGAAGAACAAGAAAAGAGAAAAAAAGGAGAAAAAAAGAAAAAAGAAGAAAAAAAAGGGAGAAAAAAGAAGAAGAAAACGGTGGATAGACGTGGGCCCCGAGCCGGAAATACGCCACGCAAGGACGGGATGTGGAAGTAGGAAGGAGCCTACCAGACACAGCAAGGTAGGGTGGGGGACTAACACGGGGAGGCGCGTCGTGCGAAGGTATCAGGCTGATAAAGAAAGAAGGTACAGAAGAGAAGGGTACCAGAGTAGGAGAGAAAAGGGGAAAGGAGGCAATGTCAGATGGAGGCAGACCCAGAACTACAGCCAAAGCATGTGAGGTGGTGGGGGGTCGTATGTGACCAAGTAAGGGTCATCAGTCCATAATGTCGTGGTAATTGGAGGTCGGTGTAACAGAGGTTCCGATAAAATAAATATTGCGGAAGATGGACCAAGGTCACAACCGCAACGACAAGTACCTTTTAGGCCCCGTGTTCGGAAGTGAGACCCGTCGCATCAACCGAAGATGATAAGATTATGGACTAGCCGCACGTCACAATCCCTATGTGGGTATTGCCCGCACTGTACACTAGCCCATCTATGGGAACAACGATCAACGGACAGAACCTCGAGCCACCGATACACGATCCCTTAGTCCAGGCCATGTACCGTGGTGAGAAACATGTCAGATGAAACGATGTTCGTAGTTGAGTGAGACCAACCGTACATTGCAACCCACTGGAGGTGTTGCCCGTACCGCACGCTGGCTCCATAACTATACATAGGGGACCCCTGTATCCGAGCCATCCAAGTCGTGTGGAAGAAAAAAAATAAATAAAAAATAAAAAAATAGATAAATAAATAAATCTGTATATTCTAAATAAATAAATATATATATATGTAGTCGGTGTAAAGGTCTCCCAGCCTCGGCATGCTAAGTAGCTGTAAGGGTAGCCGACCCAACAAGACCAAAGAAGGACAACCAGAGAGCGGCAAAAGGCCAAAAGTAATAAGATGATAGGTACGTGGTGGCGCCCACGGGCCACAGAGAATGGCGCAGAAGAAACAGAGGACACAGCCTCAAGTAGTGGGAATGGAGAAAGTAGACAGAGTGGGACGAAGAATCGAACGGGGAAGAGGAGAATGAAGCCTGGGTAAAACAACCCGTAGAAAGAGAGTGGAGTGTGATAGCAAGAGATACATATGAGGCATAGAATCGACGCGCAAAGCCGCACTAGGCCCACCCCGGATGAAATCCTGCCGGTCCCAGTCCCAAGGCGTAACAACCCACCAACACATCAATAGCAACGTGGCGGGTCACCGTAGCCCCAACCCCTGGGTGGGGGCCCAAGCCGATCCACCACAATGGAGAGGAACAGTAGCAGGGAGAGGAGTAAGACAAAATGAGGATAGGGGATGGCAGAAGGAAGGAATGTAGGAGCAGCAGGGAGGCATAGCAGGGGAGACACACACACACAAAAATGGGGGGGAGGTATAGAGATTATTGAAAGTATAGCTGGTCATTGATGCCATGGGGCTTAAGAGTGCCAAGATTGAGAATGAGGCGGTTTTCTAATGAGAAACGTTGCCGGTCACCTGAGTGGCAAGAGACTAAGCCAGTGACCTGAATGTCCAGCACACCACGGTGAGAATTGGTGTTGAAGTGGAGAGCCACCGGGGAAGATCCATAGTTACGGATGTCCCGTAAGTGTTCGGCAAACCTAGTGGCTAAGAATCTGCCCGTTTCACCAATGTACATCAGGTTGCAGCGTTTGCAAGTGATAACGTACACGACGTTGCGAGAGACACAAGAAAAAGAGTGGTGGATATGGAATACCGACTTAGGGAATCGGATAGAGGTGGTCCGAAAGACAAAAGGGCACGTGAGGCACGGGCGCTGACACGGGGAGGTGCCGATAGGAGATCCCGCCGGCCGAAGGTGAGAGTGAACCAGAGTATCGCGTAGGTTCCTGTCTCGACGGAAAGCCACAAGAGGTGGAGCTGGAAAAGCCTCTTTGGTAAGGGGATCAGATGAGAAGATCGAGAAGTCCCGGAGAAGGATCTTAAGAGCAGGAATATTGTGAGGGTGGAAAGTAAGGATAAGTTTAGGACGAGTGGAAGGAAGTAGAGGAGAACGTGATAAGGCATCAGCACGGGAGATTGGAAGGACACGATCCAGGGCAGAGAGAAGGACATCCTCCGGGTAAGCACGCCGGCGGAAGAAGTCAAGCATATCATAGGCATGCTGAAGGAAGTCAGAGTCATCCTGGCAAAGGCGACGAAGGCGTAGGAGTTGAGAGAAGGGAAGGGAGTCACGGCATGAGCGAGGGTGAGAAGAAGAATATAGAAGGAAGCTGTGGGAGTCAGTAGGCTTATAGTAGACCGAGGTAGAGAGCGAACCTGGACCAATAGAGACAGAGATGTCCAGGAAAGTGACAGAGGAAGCAGAGACAATGGAAGTGAATTTGATGGAGGGGTGGAAGTTGCTAACGAATGAGATGAAGGCTGAGAGGTCTGCAACAGGCATGTCAGTGAACCCAAAGCCATCATCAATGTAGCGGCGGTAGAACTGAGGAATAGGACCATGGAAGCTGGAGAACATAAGGTGCTCAAGATGGCCCATGAACAGACAAGCATAGCTGGGACCCATTTTGGTGCCCATAGCTACACCGCTGATCTGGTTAAAGAAGGTGCCATCGAACTCAAAGGAGTTCAAGGTGAGAACAAGTTCAGCCAAGCGGACCAGGGTAGAGGTAGCAATGGAATGGTGAGGGTGTCGATCAAGAAAGAACTGAATGGCGATAAGGCCGTCGTGGTGAGGGATAGATGTGTAGAGAGACACAACGTCAAGGAGGAAGAGATGATAGGTATGGTGGGGGAGCAGCTCAACCGATGCGAATGTGGTTAACGCATGGTTGGTGTCCTTAAGGTACGACGGAAGAGAAGCGACAATAGGTTGAAAAACAACATCAAGAAACGCTGAGATATGCTCAGTGGGACAGGAACATGCAGACACAATAGGTCTGCCAGGGTGAAGATCCTTGTGAATTTTGGGCAGAAGATAGAGGGCAGGTTTACCCAGGTTGGCCTTGGAGATAAGGAGCGAGACAGCAGAAGAGGGAAGGAGGTTTTGCCGGATGAGTCGTTTTACAGTGCAGCCAACCGTGAGGTTATGATCAGGAATAGGGTCCGAAGGGAGAGGTTCATAGAAGGAATCATCTTCCAGTTGACGAGAGGCTTCCTGGATGTACAGATCGCGGTGCCAAACAACGACCGCGCCGCCTTTGTCAGCAGGTTTGATGACAATGTCACGGCGAGCACGGAGGTTGGAGAGGGCCTCAGTCTCCGAAGGAGTGAGATTAGAGTGGCGCAGCGGTGGAGGGCGGAGACAGGCAATAGCACGACCAGTATTCTGGATGTAAAGGTCTAAGGTGCGGGTGAGATTGGAAGAAGGAGGTGTCCAGTCATGCTTCCGGTGATGGAAGGATGAGAAAGGATCATCAGCGTCAGGAGCGCTAAAGTCCGTAGAAGATGGGTTATGGCAAAAATGGAACTGGAGACGGAGCTTGCGATGAAATCTCGCAACGTCTCGAAACAGGGAGAAGCGGTCAGAAGAAGGACGAAGTGGAACGAATTTGAGTCCCTTGCTGAGAACTGAAATCTCGTTGGCAGAGAGTGGAAGGTCAGAAGGTATGCAGCGGACCAAAGAGGAAGTAGAGGAAGTTGGCTCCGGAGAGAGTACAGGAAGAGCAGAGGAGGGGGGGCGGAGAGAAGAGAACTTACGAGAGTGCGCAGAGCAAAGGAATTCGTAAAGATGACGATTATGAGAATGTATAATGTTGCGAATGGTATAATAGACATGAAAGTGAGGAGATGAGAGGGACAAAAGACGTTGACGGACAGAGGACATAGAGGATGAGAGGTCTATAATCAGGCGAGAGTGACAGGCAAGGACAGCACGCATCCTGGAGAAACCACAGCGGCGGTCGATGCGGGAGAATCGAGAGAGGATAGCATGGGAGGAGTGGCCTAATTGTGGATCAAAGTGAGTAGAGAAACCACGAGGTAAGATATGGTGACGCAAGCAGCGTCGTAGAAAGTATGAGTGACAGGAGAAGCGAGTTTTTTTTAGTGTGAGGGTAGCGAAAGACCTAGCGGTCTTTGGCACGGTCTGGAAGAGAGCAAATCAGTTCGGATCTAGTGGGCACATGTGAAGAGGACAACATGGCACATGAATCGCTGGAGATTAATAGTTTAAATCCTATGTTCCAAAGGGATCTGAAAGAAATAAGGTATAATTTTATGTTTATAAATTAAATTTTATTGTAATGAATGTATTCTTGTGAAGCATGACGGAGAGGTTAGAGCGTTGGTTTTACACCCATGAGGTTTAGAGTTCGTTCACCGGTAAGGACTTAGTTTTTTTCTGTGGGAGCGCAAATTACAAAACCCACTCTGAACATGACGTGGTGACAGCAAGCGCATGCGACCTTTATCACACAACCCACTTGAATACTGTGACGTTTTTTTTTAAAGAATGTCTTCATTCCAGTAAATTAATTCTCATTGATCCTTTTCCTGTGCTATACGTCTCATGCATACATATTATTCAATACTTTGATCATTTTTGGCTCGTGTTAGCTTCATTATTTAATTTGCAGCATTCAACTGTTTGCATTGTATACTTGGGAGCAGCGTAGCGCAGTGGTTAGCGCACTGGCTTCGCATATGAGTGGTCCTTGGTTCATTCCCCAGTTGAGGCGGAAATTATTCTCAGATCGGAAAGGCTCCCAGGTCGAACTAGCCTTAAATGGGTACCGGATTATTCCGGGAAGTAAAGACTGCGAGGGAGAGGAGATGGCTACCGTCCTCATTTGCAGAGCCTCTGAAATGTGAGATCGCTAATATTTCACACCCCTACGGCATTAATAAATTCTATGGATTTCTTTACTTTACTTTACTTTACTTTACTTTACTTTACTTTACTTACTGTATACTTGGTAATCCATATCCATTTTTATTTTTATTGCACTTATATTTGGCTGATAGTAATTTCTAATTTGTCGACAGTCTGTGATTGTTCTGGTATTTCGAGAGGAGAAGACGCCAGAGGACGAAAGAAAATCCTGGGAGTTTTGGCATGCGCGGCAGCACAGTTACAAGCAGAGAATATTAGACATAGGTAAATCTAATCTTTTTTGATGTTGCTGTTTGCATCACAGGATTGATTTTCGGGCTAAAAGTCTGTCCATAAATGTTTTCCCTCAAGTTTTTGTCATTGTTTGACCTACTCCCCGTCCCCTCCCTGCCAAATCATCGCCAGAAACTTCAAAAAAATTGAGGATATTTCTATTTAATTATGTTCACAAAATTTTTGCAAAAAAGGTATAAAAAAGCATGATTTGTTTCACATTTTTTAAAAACATATTCAAGTTCACAATTTAATTGTTGTATACAAACATGTTCTTCTTCTTCCTCATCAACGTTCACTCTCAAACTCCCGTTGGATCTCTCTTGTAGCAGGACTATTGTCCTATTAGATTTCCAGCAGGATGTAGTCCAGAAAATGGAAATGCGTTGTGCCGCCGTTTTATTTGCGCCAATGGCCCGACATTTCCGTCTTCGGTGGAAAAAAATATGTTCAAGTTTACAAATTTAATTGCTGTATAAAAACAGTACTTCTAACGTCAACTTTCATACCCCCCCCCCCTTTTCCTTTGTTTTTCCTTGCCAACAATTGTCTAATTTATTTTTTAGTCACTCACTCCCCCTCCCCTAATTTATTTATGTAATTTATAGACAATGCTATGCCACATTTCGTTGCCTAATATGCAGTAATACTGAGACGTCTCAGAACGTTGATAACACCTTCATTCCACCTACTTCATCGTCTTCCACTTGTAGTGTCCATTCCCGTATTGTATGCTCTTGTTGCTGGACAGTATGAGTTCACTCGAATGAAATCGAGATGAAATCCTACAGAAAGATAGAATTTCATGGAACGAAAAAAAAGAGAAACTTAGATATTATAAACACATTAAAGGTGGCAGAATGATGGTTACTAAACACAATAGCAAAAAAGAAAAACTACTTGTGTTCCCGGGACCCTAAAGGGGAGCAAAGAATAGCAACACTGTTTACCTTCCACGCATGTCGTAAAAGACGACTAAGGAGGTTATGGGATGGAGTTGGCTGTCCCATCCTATATAGGGTCAGTGACCCAAAGCCATGCTGAAGTCGGATGTGTCCGGCCGAAAGGCGCAGATATCGCAGAATTGCTGTAAACTATGACACAGCGCATTCCGTTCTCCGGACTACATCCTGATAATCTGCAGGAGTTTGAGAACGAACAAAGAAGTAGAAGAAAGAAAAACTACACCTGTTTGAACATATAACGATACCACGATTGTTTAGAAAGAAATATTATGGAGGGCAGCGCACCTGGGAGGAGGGGGAGGAAAGGGCAGACCAAGAAGATGATGGACTGACGACATTAAAGATAACATGAATACGTCGTTGGAAAATGCAGGGCGTTTGTCTGAAAACAGAAAGAGGTGCAAGTCGTTCATTGACAAGACAACGTTCTGTAGAGAATACGACACATTACACTTTTCATAAAAACGGGATTACAAAACTCTACAATTTCCTTCCACTATATATCGGATTGTAGCAGTTTCCTCTCATTATTTAAAATACTTTAAACCATTTTTATTTTCCATCTAACTTCTGCTTCTAATAAATAATCATATGTATTAGATCAAGATGACATTTTGTTATCCACACACACACATACACACAAATCAAATCACATCCTTAACATGTGATTTATTTTATCATATAACAGTGTTGACCTAGGTCTTAAAAACTCAATATAGTTGAATCCCTCTAAAGCACACGGCTTTGTAATACATTGCCGAATGTAACAATGTTCTCAATGTTTCAAATTTCCAATTACAGTCTCTATTGTTTATATATATATAAAGTTACATACTCTGCGTTGTGTCTGCCCGGTATAGAAATCTAAACAACTTGACGGATTCCGATGAAATTTGACACGGTGACTCATTAGATCATAAACTCGCTTGTAGTCGATATAAGAAGTTTTAAAAGTACTACTAGCAAAGCAGACCATTGATATGATTGGTAAACCTTTACTCTTGACCCTCTGTTGCACAAAAGTCAAATAAACAAATGGTGGGATTAGACCTAAAAATAATATTTTTTTCATTTCCATCGATGTTTACTATGTTTTAGCATGTTCACTATTTTTTCTCCTTGTCTTTTGCTAATGTCGTGTATACATTTTTCTGTGAAGAGATAATGGGGGTTTTTTCAATGCTTTATTTAATATGAAGTAAAGTAAATGTAATCCATAACTTTTAACTGTCGTAGGGGTGTGAGATGTTAATGATCTCACATTTCAGAGGCTCTTCTATATGAGGGTGGTAGCCATCTCCTATTTCGCGAATTTTCACTTCCCGGAATGATCCAATACCCAATTAACACCAGGCCGACCCGGATGCCGTTGCGGTCTAGAACAAAATTCAAATCACATCCTTAACGCTTGTGTAAATAGCATATATCTATTATTACATGCATATTTTGTCAATCGTTATTTGAATGGGATTTGACTGTATAATAAATGTAAGATAGTTTACATATAGAAATATGAACTATCATTGTTACCAGATACGAAAAATTGTCAGGGCCTGCTACCACAGAACATAGAAGAGTTGTCCTTCAATGCAGTGGCTGTTAAGTGGACTCCTGTAGATGGACCTGTCAGAGTAAGTATGCCTTTGATTCTCGAGTCTAGATTTTGTTTCAATAGAATAAGTGACATGGCGCATATACTTATGGACAGGGAAAAAAAATATGTGGATAAAAACATATAAATTTGTGATAAGAATTTAAAGTATGTCTGAAATATATTTCTTCGTCTATCTATTGTCTTTTTTCTGCTTTTGCTGTAAAAGTGTCGACGGATTGAATGACAATTGGTTTTCGGGCTATGGCAAGTTTGGTCGCTTGATATGCAGTAACGTTGTGATATCGCAGAATGTTGGTAACTCCTTCAATCCACATTCTTCTTGGTCTTCATCTTGCTGTTTCCATTTTCATGTTGTTTGCCCTTGCCACTGGCCAATAGGGGTTCATTATCATTAAGTGGCTGACAAATATCAGTCTGTTTTTTCAATATATTTAACCACAGATGTTGTTCCAACAGTTCTTGTAATCCTTTCACTCCTTACATAGTCTCTTTTTGTTCTGTTTGCTGCTTTTTGTAGACAAATCATTTCACACTTAGTAAGTTTTCTCTCTTGTTTTTTATTTAGTTAGTGACCACATCTGACATTAATAATATAATGTTGGAAGATAACAACCTCTAAAATCCACATAATTAACATCTTACTTTGGCTTTGAGTCTGCATACTATTAGGCTGCTGCTGGAGCGCAGAGTGTATCCCTTATGAGATTGTACCGTGTGCCACTATGCTGGTCTCTAGTTTCACTGTTATGTCAGCTTCTGCCAGTCATTTATAGATGGACTTCTCCAACATCTAAAAGTATCTGTCTCAACTTTCAATTTTTAAAAACAGCAATTGTTTGTCCTGAAAGTGGACCATGGTCAAGACCAACTGCTATATAAATTGTTGAAACTACTTTGTTTGATGGACAAATATGTGCACATTATACTATACATTGTTGACTCTGTATTGGCTATTACTTGTGTTACTATTTGCAGTCATGATTTTGAACTCGTCAAATTTGAATCTTGTTAAGTATCTCATTGAATTAATCATCTTATCTCTAATTAAGTGGCAATGAACAAGCAAGCAAACGACTATTTTGAAACCTCAATTGTGTGGATTCCTTCTATCCGCTTTATCTTTTAGTGCCTTACAGGTTCAGGCGTAGAAACATCACATCTATCCTTTGTTCATTGCAAAACTAGGGGAAGAGGTGTATTCTCGAGATAGCCTGTTTGTGCGCTTTAAGTATGCTTTTTTCCTTGGCTTTGTATTTTTGTAGTCTATGTCTGGCATGGTTGGCATATGGCGCTGTATTCATTGTATATTTAGCACTTACTTTTGGAGAATGGGTTTGCCAATGTTTTCATTGCATGTGCAAACTATGTAATCTGTTGTTTTCTAATGTAATCTGTAACTGGAATCGAATTAATCTCCTAATATTTATTTAATTTCTGGTTCTGTCTCTCTTTGTTAGCCGAGAATTCTACGTAAGCATGTCATTTCTGCCATACTTTTCTTTTATCTATAGCTACTATTGTCCACATTTGACATATGTAGCACAGTTATAGAATGAAAATTGTTTTGTATAATGTTATTTTAGTGTTCATGTTTACAATAATTTGTTTTGTGATGGGATACATATGCCTATATCATAAGATTTAAGATATGCGACGTTGTTTGGTGTATTCATACGCACGTCTCTTAGACTTATTGACTCATTATCAGACTTTATTGGTGTATTCATACGTACGTCTCTTAGACTTATTGACTCATTATCAGACTTGATTGGTGTATTCATACGTACGTCTCTTAGACTTATTGACTCATTATCAGACTTGATTGGTGTATTCATACGTACGTCTCTTAGACTTATTGACTCATTATCAGACTTGATTGGTGTATTCATACGTACGTCTCTTAGACTTATTGACTCATTATCAGACTTGATTGGTGTATTCATACGTACGTCTCTTAGACTTATTGACTCATTATCAGACTTGATTGGTGTATTCATACGCACGTCTCTTAGACTTATTGACTCATTATCAGACTTGATTGGTGTATTCATACGTTCGTCTCTTAGACTTATTGACTCATTATCAGACTTGATTGGTGTATTCATACGCACGTCTCTTAGACTTATTGACTCATTATCAGACTTGATTGGTGTATTCATACGTACGTCTCTTAGACTTATTGACTCATTATCAGACTTGATTTGTGTATTCATACGCACGTCTCTTAGACTTATTGACTCATTATCAGACTTGATTGGTGTATTCATACGCACGTCTCTTAGACTTATTGACTCATTTTCAGACTTGATTGGTGTATTCATACGTACGTCTCTTAGACTTATTGACTCATTTTCAGACTTGATTGGTGTATTCATACGTACGTCTCTTAGACTTATTGACTCATTTTCAGACTTGATTGGTGTATTCATACGTACGTCTCTTAGACTTATTGACTCATTTTCAGACTTGATTGGTGTATTCATACGTACGTCTCTTAGACTTATTGACTCATTTTCAGACTTGATTGGTGTATTCATACGTACGTCTCTTAGACTTATTGACTCATTTTCAGACTTGATTGGTGTATTCATACGTACGTCTCTTAGACTTATTGACTCATTTTCAGACTTGATTGGTGTATTCATACGTACGTCTCTTAGACTTATTGACTCATTTTCAGACTTGATTGGTGTATTCATACGTACGTCTCTTAGACTTATTGACTCATTTTCAGACTTGATTGGTGTATTCATACGTACGTCTCTTAGACTTATTGACTCATTTTCAGACTTGATTGGTGTATTCATACGTACGTCTCTTAGACTTATTGACTCATTATCAGACTTGATTGGTGTATTCATACACACGTCTCTTAGACTTATTGACTCATTTTCAGACTTGATTGGTGTATTCATACACACGTCTCTTAGACTTATTGACTCATTTTCAGACTTGATTGGTGTATTCATACACACGTCTCTTAGACTTATTGACTCATTTTCAGACTTGATTGGTGTATTCATACACACGTCTCTTAGACTTATTGACTCATTTTCAGACTTGATTGGTGTATTCATACACACGTCTCTTAGACTTATTGACTCATTTTCAGACTTGATTGGTGTCTTAGACTTATTGACTCATTTTCAGACTTGATTGGTGTATTCATACGCACGTCTCTTAGACTTATTGACTCATTTTCGGACTTGCTGATTCATTATTGATCATAGTTAACTTTATTTGTTCCCCATTAACACACGTAACTTACAAGTCCGTGAGCCTTATTTTCGTTGGTATGAAACACTTTCATCTTTAAATTATCTTCTTTGATCAGACATAATGACAGTAAATGCATGCACCAGTCAAGAAAATGTGTTCTCACGTAGCAACAATCTGTCAAATTTTAATAAATTTTGACATTAAGCCAAATGTATACCACGAAAACGGTGCATAGAAAACATCAAGATAACCTTGAACAAACGTGGACACGAAACAATATGGCTCTGAAAATAAAACTGACGCTCCCACTCCTACGCTAAACGACAAGTTTGAATAATATAACCAATATCCATCTGGTGAAAGATAATATATAATAGTGACATACATTTCCCTTTACTTAACACCCCTCTAAAAGGTCAGGTCTATGTAGTACGTGTTTTAACTTTGAAAGGATCTCGTTATTAGTTTACTTTTATCGTATTACACACATCATAATATAACATCATATCTGCATTCCTAGGTTAACATAGCTGTCCATTGCCTTAGCACAGACTTCAGTAATCAGAAAGGCGTGAAGGGAATTCCACTTCATATCCAAATAGACACATACGAGCAGACACCTAAAGGAAATCAATTAGTACATCGTGGCTATTGCCAAATAAAAGCTTTTTGTGATAAGGTGAGTACTGGCTTATAGTTTCAGTTGTGATAAGGTGAGTACTGGCTTATAGTTTCAGCTGTGATAAGGTCAGCACTGGTTTATAGTTTTAGTTGTGATAAGATCAGTACTAGATTATAATTTCAGTTGAGATAAGGTGAGTACTGGCTGATAATTTCAGTTGTGATAAGATGAGTACTGGCTGATAGTTTCAATTGTGATAAGGTGAGTACTGACCGATAGTTTCAGTTGTGATAAGGTGCGTGCTGGCTTATAGTTTCAATTATGATAAGGTGCGTTCTTGCTTAAAATTTCAGTTATAATAAGGTGCGTACTGGCTTATAGTTTCAGTTTCGATAAGGCAGTTCTGGCTGAGTTTCAGTTGTCATCCTAGTGAGACTGCATCACTGGAATCTTAGCACTGCCATTGTTTGTTGAAATATTTTTTTGGATTAGTTTGCAATCAAGCGTGACACATTCATAACAGTCTTGAGCATTTGAAGTTTTAAGAGTTATTCAGTTAAGTGTAGAACCACACAATAGCAAGACCAGGGCCGTAGATACAACTTTGTCAATGGTAGGCGGTATTTTCCTAATTTTAAAAGTATGTTCTGTTCCTTTTGATGGATGATTTAATTATCTTTCTTCTGGAAAAACGCTAAAGGTAGGAAGTGCGGGTTTACCATCTTTTAAAAACAATAGTTTTTAGTGATAAATTTTTTATTTTACCATGGGAGAATTTTGAAAACCCCCACCACTCCTCACAATATACCTTACTATACAATGATACAGATGATCAAAGCAGTCAGAAAGCCACAAGAACAAAGATGGTTTCCAAACTATAAGCAGACCAAGTATTTCTCAATTTTGTTTGAATAATAATCACGAATATTGCGTGATTTGAAGGGTGAGTGAATTACGTTGTGCTACCGTTCAATTTGCGCCTTGTAGGCCCAGCACATCTGATTTCGGCGTGATTTTAATTCAGGTGAGCTGTCCTAGCCTGTGGCAGGCTTCCCATCTGTCCGGTCTCCAGGCTACAAATGTAGATCGGCTCTATGGCGTGACAGTTTATCACCCACTGTGCCCTTGAACTTTACAGGCCAAAATATGTCCCTGTGTCGCAATATCGATGACGATAAGCAAGGATTTAGACTTCGGTCGACTACGTCTATCTCGCACGAAATGTTCCGTTGCCGGTGAACGTGTCTCTCGTAATTAGACGCATTGTTCCTGTTCCCTCGGGAACAAAACCTTTTCTCATCTTAGATCATGGTTCCGGTATGGGAAACACTCGACAGTAGAGTTGTTCTTAGATTAGTCTGTCCTCTTAGCTATGGTTGCATTCACCGACATTGTGAACACATCATCTAAGTCTAAACTTCTACACATATTTAGAGGCACCAGGAGACATTTTTTTCATCTTCTTCTTTTCCACGAGATATTTTTCTTGTAGGTAACTAGAAGCTTCTTTTCGAGCTAAACATTGCTTTAGTTACGATTTTCTTATAACTTTTACTCTATTTTATTTGAAAATTACGCCGTCCTAACTCTGTTGTGCCCTCTCATTGTACACAGTATGTTAGCCTTACTTCTCCAGAGAATTGATCACGGTGCTCGTGAGCTTGGGATTTGACAGCCAGAAAGTCCAGGCCAGACACTGTCTTACTCTTCTGCAACAGTATTTTAGCTGTCGGAACCGAGAGGTGTCATTCGGAGATTTTGTGTGTCCTGCGCAAACAAATCTCATTCCTTTTCAATCTACACTGCCCGTACATATTGAATAAAGTGTGAGACTCTATTTCACGAGCTTCGAAACAGTCTGCTTCCATGGTCACTAAGAGGAGATACTTTTAGGGTCTTGGTTATCTGCAAACTCCGGGTCCGCATATGCGGAACCCTTTAAACCCCATGTCATTTCTTTTTTTTTTTTTCATCAATCTTAGCTAACATTTTATTGACATGTGTCTTCATGCTCCCCGGCGGAAATCACACGAAATATTCGTTGTGGTTATATGAGAGCGAACGCTGAAGAAGAAGAACTGACATGTGTACATGTATATGCAGGGAGATTACTCTATATGCGCTACATTCTTGTTTACTTCCTATTTTCTTATATTTTTCTTCCATAGTTGTATTATGATGACTCTTCGACAATCTGTTGGGACATTTTTCTTTCTTTCCAAGCCTTTGTGAAGATATAACGTAACCAGATCACACTAAGCTCTCTATAAACTTGTATTGTTTCGATTGTTATTCCGTTAATTCCCGCTGATTTATTCTGTGTTTTGTTTTTTATAATGTCTCTGACTTCTTGTACATGGATTTCTGGTATTACTTCGTTTACATTTCCTGGTTTGAATTGTGCTATAAGTATATTTTCCTGTGCAATGAAGAGATCTTTCAAATATTCTTTCTACCTTTCTCTACTCTAACTTCTCTTGTATGGGTATGTCCTGCCTTTCATTTACATTATTCTGTTGGTAAAAAATTCCTTTTGCATAATAAGAAGTTTTCTCCCGAGCTTTAGTTCATACACCGAAGGTTCAAACATTTAACACTGTACCATGGAATTCCTCTATATCGCATTCTGTTATAACAAATTTCCCCATATAACAACATTTTTTTCCTCCAAAATCTCCAATTATATTTATTCAGTATTGTTTGTACTATATGTGGCGAAGCTATGTTATTACATACATATTTTGTCGGTCCAGGCCAAGTTGTTATAATGAGATTTCAATGCTTTAAGACAACCTCATACTCTGGGGTGGAGAGATGAAAATAGATACACAAAATATATCATTCTCAATTATTTTTTAACTACTGTCCCTAATTTAGTAATTAGGTGAAATACTTTTCTCATTCCAGGGAGCAGAAAGAAAAACCCGTGACGAAGAGAGACGTAAGGTTGCAAAGGGTAAATTGGACGAGTTTGGCAATGTAATAGTCAGTCACAAAAGTGAGCATTATTTCATTCACATATTTTATTGAGTATCTGTTGTTACTTTCTCTTGTATTAACATTCTCTACCTAGTCCCTTCTGTCTTTAAAAGGTCGTGTATTCATCTCTTATTTCTTTCAGTGTTCATGAAAAAGTACTATACTCATCTCATTTTTCTTTCAGTGTTCATGACCATATTCAATTCATGAACAAGCCATGTACTCATATCGTTCTTTCTTTCTGTGTTCAAAATCCCGCTGTAACATTTTATTTACATAATTAATCAGGATATGTATACTGAATTAATCTAGGTATGTACACTGAATTAATTGGGTTATGTACATTGAATTAATCGGGGTATGAACACAGAATTCTTGACAACTGTTGACAATGGGAAGATGAAGGTCAAAAACTGCCAAAATAAAGACGTTAGGGCAAAATGTTTATCTTCGAGCAGAATCTGTCTGATTTGATTTCATTGTCACAACTAAGAAATAAAATAGGTTTCTTGACAGTCTGGCTCTATCCTGAAATTATTTTTCAAGTTAGTTGCTTCAAACTGACAGTTGATTTGAAACTTACTCACCACCGTTTCCATCACTTTATTTTCTGTGAAATGATACGAGTATAAAAGTGAAGATATTGAATACAAGTATTACAAGACAGACAAAGAAGCGATTTGTACGCCATTTTAGTGCGCTGGCCAAATACAGTTTTATCCAACCACTCACAGTTTATTTCATTCATTGAGGGGAAAATGACTTTTTAAAACTAGGTATATGCGTTGACGTGTCCAAGAAGTATGTTACATTGCCTATACTACTTTTGGGGAGTGTCCATTAAAAAAACATGATGTTAGTCCTTTAGTCAAAAGATTTGATGATTAGAGACAAAACTTATATTCTCATCATCAACGACGCCGACAGACATGTCTCCCCATATTTCAATTGGTTCTGAACTTCCTTTAATCACAAGATTTATCGGAGACATAACCTTATATTCTTATCATCAAAGGCGCAGACAGTTTCTGAGAATATCAGTTTTCATATAGGTCTATGTTCATTATGAACATAGATTCAACTGTAACGATCAAACGTCTGACGTAATCTATCATCTTTAGTAATGGCAACCTTGTGAAATTTGTTAATTATATTATTTCTTGTTCAAATAAGTGTAACACGTATCGTGTAAAAATATACTGAAGCAAATTAAAAACGCACCACTATTATATACACTGTTGCCGAGAAGCTAGGAAAAAAGTTTGCGAATTAATTTTCCCCGTGTTTGTCAGGAGCAGGGCCGGATTTATATTTGATGGGGCCCTAATCTATTTGAGATATGGGGCCCTAAGCTATTTGAGATATGGGGCCCTAAGATATTTGAGATATGGGGTCCTAAGCTATTTGAGATATGGATCCTAAGCTATTTGAGATATTGGATCCTAAGCTATTTGAGATATGGGGCCCTAAGCTATTTGAGATATTGGGCCCTAAGCTATTTGAGGTATGGGATCCTAAGCTATTTGAGATATTGGATCCTAAGCTATTTGAGATATGGGGTACTAAGCTATTTGAGATATGGGGCCCTTAACGATTAAGAATATATAGATAGTGAAATTTAAAAAAATGTGGGGCCCCTCAAGAAAGTGGGGGTCCTAAGCTATAGCTTGTTTAGCTTATAGGTAAATCCGGTACCGGTCATGAGGGTAAAGAGCGAATGGCTACCGGAATGAAAAGTGCATAAGTCAGCCCGCGGGTTTGTGTATAGATTACATGAAAACAATGAAAATTATACGTGCAACACGATTCCCAACAATTTGTCTGAAAAAGTCATGGGTTTGCTCCAACTTTTTGAATGTGTCAGTGACAATTCACTTTTACCGACTTCGCTAAGATTCTTCTCAGATCAGTGCACACTGTGAAAGTTTTACTGTGCTTGGTATGAAATAAAACTCTGGAAAAATCACTCCCATTGCACACTGTAAAAGTTTTACTGTGCTTGGTATGAAATAAAACTCTGGAAAAAACACTCCCATTGCACATGGGACGTATTCTTCTTCTCGTTCACAGTTTGACATGTCCACACATTAAGTCTGGTTTCTTCATGAACGCTACTGTATTTAAAAGCTCTTCAGTGCTCTCATACATAGGAAGTAAGAGCTAATCGCTCGTAATTCATGGATATCAAACCAGCAACAGATCATTTTACATAGTAGCCCCTTCATTTTTTAAATGTGGCATGCAAAAATGTTAAATAAACGAGTTTCTTGTTATCATGTTTACTGGTGCATCTCTCTGTCTGGTATCTCTTCTTCTTCGTTCGTTCTCAAACTCCTGCAGATTAGCAGGATGTAGTCCGGAGAACGGAATGTGTTGTGTCATGATTTACAGCATTGCTGCAATATCTGCGCCTTTCGGCCTGACACATCCGACTTCAGCATGGCTTTGGGTCACTGACCCTATATAGGATGGGACAGCCAACTCCATCCCATAACCTCCGTAGTCGCCTTTTACGATATGCTTGGAAGGTAAACAGTGTTGCTATTCTTTGCTTCCCTTTCGGGCCCCGGCAACTCACGGGCGACTGGTATCTCTGACTTCAGCACCATTGCTTGCTTGGGCAGGACTGTGGTCCAGTTAGATATTTGGGATGGTCCGATCAATCTTTGTTTCCAGCCTCTGTTGGCTGAACAAAGCCCCATTTCTACTTCAATGAATTGGTCTCGATGGAGATAGTAGCTTCTGAAATTAATCTAAATTGTTTCCGAACTAGAAAATAGGGTAATTGTAATTCAGCATGGAAACATTTTGAAATACACTTAACTGATGTTGAACTTTTCCCAGTATACTAGAGTTGGGAAAGGTAAACACAGCAAGGAAGGAAACTGACTACCCCCACTTAATAATTCCTGCAGCTTAGTACACTATGAGTTTGCTTCATCCCTGACGGAAGATTTCTGCCATTGGTCTTAACTTTACTTTTACTGGTACATACCACCGTGCAATTGCTACTTCTCCAGAATTACTTTTGAAAGAACATTTACAGATATTGTGTGTCTTCATTCCTCGAAGAGCTGCTTCTCTTACGTACCCACTGGAAATTATTTATTTGATTTAATATATTTAGGCAGGAAAAAGATAGGTGAGTTTCATGAACCATGTGACCGATCAGCTTTCTATTCTATGGCTGACACCACGACACCTCCAGTCTTCTTCAACCCCACTCTTTGAGAACACAGAGTTTATTCACAAGGTGAGTTGTTAATTTAACTATTTATTTTCTGTAAAGTTTTCTAGTCATGCCGTCATCCACATGCGGACAGTTTGGTCTCACTATTAGCCAATCGGACAGACCATTACGAACAATAAACTTTCAGTAGATGACACCAAAACAAAACACATCTGGAAATCTAAAACAATAAGTAAACATACCAAACTACGAATGTTCAACTCCAATTTGATATCCGTGTTGATATATGGTTTCTTAAATTGGAAAATGACAAAGGTGCTGAAGAAGAATTTTAACTCCATTTGAAAATAAATGTCTTATAAGACTCGTACATGTCTTGGTTGGGAAGAATTCAAGTCAAACATGCAAGTAAGTAGAAGACCTCGAGCAGCAATATGTTTCTACAATAATAAGAAGAAAACAATGAACTTATATCCGACATGTACTTAGAATGAATGAAAACAGACTGCCACTATAAGGCATTAAAATGGATACAAGATGAAAAAATAAACAGAGGACGACCAAGATACTTTCGCAGAACAACTATCAAAGAGGGTATGGGTCTCAACAAAATACAGGAATTACACACAGTAGCATCACATCTCTCAAACTGGAGAGCTCTTGGTTTCTGCCCTATGCAACGCCGTGTTCGGCGCTGAAGAAACATAGATACGAGTAGATGACATGCGAAATGTTTGATCTCACTGTTGGTCTATCGACCACTAATTATGCCTACATTAAACTCTACTCTCAGTAAAAAAAAACATGCCAATATAGTGAAGTTTTCATCTTGTGGAAGCTGCACAGGCATTCCATTTGTACAATCACATTTCCATTTGTGATGCAACATAAGAGAACCGGCATTGCATTTCACGCATGGTGAAGTTAAATGAGCTCCTTCCTGAACTTAGTTCCAGCTGTCGCTGTGTAAATGATTTCCCAGCTGTGAGCAGGGTGGCACATGAAGTGTGATGAAACACTAATCTGGGCAGGAAGTCACAACTCCCTTGGAGATCCCAGAATCAGACACACATGTTAGTCCTGCATAATTGATAGCCTTATTCGATGACTCTGAATGCATAGCTTGCTGTTTCACCCATATCCGTGACCATATCAGTGACCATATCAGTGTCCATATCAGTGACCATATCAGTGTCAATATCAGTGACCATATCAGTGACCATATCAGTGTCCATATCAGTGACCATATCAGTGTCCATATCAGTGACCATATCAGTGTCAATATCAGTGTCCATATCAGTGTCAATATCAGTGACCATATCAGTGACCAATATCAGTGACCATATCCGTGACCATATCAGTGACCATATCAGTATCCATATCAGTATCCATATCAGTATCCATATCAGTATCCATATCAGTGTCCATATCCGTGACCATATCAGTATCCATATCAGTGACCATATTAGTGACCATGGTCCAACACGTAGTTACAATGGATATCTGACGGGGAAGTATGCTTACCAGGGACGCGGAAGACGATGGCTCCAACTGCTAATTACGGAAAGAAAAGCCACAAAACATATAGAATTTACCCCCTCCGTGTGGGAGATTTTTCAAAGTATTGAACACCGCTGAGAGTTTGTCTTCTGTGTATGAAATAAGCTCTGGAGCAGCCACCTTGCACATAGAAAGTAATAGCTCGTTATTTCTTAGAAGTAATGCAACAGTCATATTTCAATAACCTTGAAAAAAATTGAGGTTTTATTGGCTTACCGGTCCGGCGTATCAGTCTGTGATGGAATGCATTGACTTTCTAGGGATATAATATATATATATATATATATATATATATAATATATATATATATATATATATATATAATATATATATATATATACTGACAATTGAGATAATAATGATGCTGCTGTGATTTTAATTGGTTGATAATGATGTAAGGAGCAGTCTGAGTGTTGAAATTTTATGAGAAGTTTGATTGGTTGATGTATTAAAGCAGAGCCGTCTTTACACCATTTTGGGCCCCTGGGCAAAGAAATAGTATTGGGCCCCTGGGCAAGAAATAGTGTTGACCCCCTGGGCAAAGAAAAAGTGCTCCACCCCCCCCCGGCAGGAATACAAAATAACCCAACAAGAAATTCGCATGGGGCCCCCTATGCTCGTGGGCCCCCGGGCAAATGCCCAGCGGGCCTATGTGTTAAGACAGCATTGATTTAAAGGTGTGATTTAATTTGTTCATGTTACACAGTGGTGACATTACCCAGAATATCAGTCAGTTAGTTCCTCTTTTTTCCAAGTTTGGCACATAGGGCGGATGTGATAGCTCTCCATGCCTGTCTGTCAGTTGCCAAGGATTGCAAGTCTTGTGCATTTATGCCTGTTGATTTTAATTCAGTCATAAATGTTCTTCTGAGCGTTGTTTTTGGTTTTCCCTGTTTCCTTTCCCGTCTGGTGTCCACATGAAGACTACCCAGCATATATTTAAATTATATATTTCACCGTCTCTTTTTTGTAAATAAATTATATAGTATATATATATATATATATATATATATATATATATATATATATATATATATATATATTATATATATATATATATATATATATATATATATATATACTCATATATATACGAGCCTTCCAGAAAAGCACAGTAAAGTTGCAGATATATATAAAGAGAAGTCTTCTTTGTTTACTTCGTGTTATGTTATCAGAGTGATATCAAATGACGAGTTGTGGAAGAGAACACACCAATGCCCAGTGAAGAGAACACACCAATGCCCAGTGAAGAGAACACACCAATGCCCAGTGAAGAGAACACACCAATGCCCAGTGAAGAGAACACACCAATGCCCAGTGAAGAGAACACACCAATGCCCAGTGAAGAGAACACACCAATGCCCAGTGAAGAGAACACACCAATGCCCAGTGAAGAGAAAACGAAGATGGATAGGATCTACCCTAAGAAGAAGTCTGAGATCATAAGCAGACAGACTCTAGACTGAAACCCACGGGGGACAACAAGAAAGACACTAACATCTTGAGAAGAATAGTGGAGGGAAATACCGAATTAATTGAGATCTCGTGGGCACAGAGAAGACAGAATGCACAGAGATCATTAGAGAATAACAGTTGCAGATACCTAGGTTCTACATAGATTTAATAGAAAGATATATATATATATATAATATATTATATATATATATATATATATATGGGCCTATATAAATATTCATTATTTGGAGATTGTTTAGAAAAAGTATACTTTTGTACATATATATATATATATATATATATATATATATATATATATATATATAGTTAGTAAATAGAAAATTATCAATGAATTCACCCATTTGTTCCAGTCATTAACAGTTGGTGTGCTGCCATCATCCGGAGAGCAAGTTTCTAGGTAATAGCACTATTCTATTATTGCTCTGTATAAAATGCATGCGCATGTATGTAGGATAGGTGATACATATGGGAGTCGGGGGCAGTAAAAGAGTAAAACTAAATGTATTGGCAGGTAAAAAATATAGGGGATGACAAAGTGATGAGAAGAGACCGGGCTGAATTAATTAGAGCTGTCATGGATACACTACAAAATGAAGAAGAGGATACAAAAAAGACAATGTACATGTTCAGAGAATGATAGAAATGGGAGTGAACATGGGAGAGGAAAGAAAGTGAGTCCTCACTGGAAAGACCAGAAGAATCAACAGCTGACTGGAACACTGGGACGTATATACTTTTAGATGTTAAAGCGTGAAATAGGGTAATGAAGTTTGCTAATAACACGAATTACACATAGGCACACACACAAATCGACGTTTCGACCGAAAGGCCTTTATACAGAATAACATACACGTATACATCAAAAATTACAAGTAGGGAAGACACAACTTGCGTTCACATATCTAGGGAAATGGCCGGAAGAATACTTTTAGATGGCTGACGAAATGGCAAGAAGAGCAACCGGGAATACCCCATCTGCTGTGATGATAGTTTATAATTAGGAATCAAAAATACATGTTCAATATCAATGTTCAATATCAATGTTCAATATCAATGGGGCTATTTTTGCTTTGAACATCAACTTCCATAGAAATATTATCTCGCTGTCTTTTCGTATCATCTTCATGCTCTCTCCCTTATTGTCTTTGTTTTACTACCCCTCTACCTCATTGGGTCTCATTGGCAATTTGTTTTACCATCATTCGGTATCACAGTAGTTCTGTCTTATTGTCTCAGTATCTGTCAGACTGCCTCTGTGTATCACTGATGTTGTCTCAATGTTTCATTGTCTCAATGTCTTTTATTGAATCGCCTTTCTGTACCACGTCCTGCTGTGCTGTAACTCTCTCGGTTCACAAACATATATTCCTATATTTTCTCAGTCTACCAAATAAAATCGATCTCCCTGACTCCTGCGATGACTACTACATAAACAGTCCAGCAAAAAAGCTGAGAGACGATTCTATCAACGATCTCAAGGAGCACCAGAAAGGTAATATCGTGGTTGTTGTTATCTAGTCGTGTTGTGAAGGTTGTTGTTATCTAGTCGTGTTGTGAAGGTTGTTGTTATCTAGTCGTGTTGTGAAGGTTGTTGTTATCTAGTCGTGTTGTGAAGGTTGTTGTTATCTAGTCGTGTTGTGAAGGTTGTTGTTATCTAGTCGTGTTGTGAAGGTTGTTGTTATTTGATTGTGTTGCGTGATACCATGGTTTCTGGTGCGCCTCTCGGTGTGGTATCTCCTACTTCAGCACTAGTACTTGCTTGGGCAGGACTTAGGTCCTGCTAGGTCAGGGATGACCCGACAAATCTTAGTTTCCTGCTTCCTTTGACTGGACTAAGCCCCACCTCCACTTGGTCTTGATGGGATCTTAGATGTAAAATGTCAAAATTTTGTCTAATTATTGAAAAGTATGCACACTCTGTTGTTTGTTTTTGTCCTGATGAAGACTTTTAATCGAAACGTCGTTTGTTTCTGTTTCATTAATGTGTTTTGTATTTTTGCTACAACACACCATGCGCATCTTTATTTTTCCTCTCCCCTATGTAGCTTGCTAAAGGTCTCAATATCAGTGTGTATATATATATATATATATATATATATAGTCTATAATATTTATTTATATCAAGCGCGTAGATATGAGAGGTTTTTATTGAACTCCCCTCCCTACATACAATTATATCAGGAGCTTGACTTTCTCCTTTGTTCGTTCTCATACTCCTGCAGTTAGTAGAATGTAGTTTGGGGAACGGAGTGCCTTGTGTTATGGTTTGCAGCTTTGTGGCGATATCTGCAACTTTCGACCTGACACATCTTACTTAGCATGGCTTCTAGCTCATTTTAACACTGTATGGAATGGGATAGCCAACTATATCCCATAACCTCCTTAGTCGTCACTTTCATCATGTATGGAAAACAAAAGTTTTGCTATTCTTTGCTCCCTTTTTGGGTCCTGTCAACACACAATTGGGAGCATGACTTTTGTTCTAGGATTTAGTCAATAGGTGTATAACATCCCCCCACCCCAAACCCCGCCTAACGATTCACCACAAAAAGGTCATCAAATTTCTTATGCAAATGTAGGAATCACACACGAAAATTGGTAAATTAGCTTTTTTATATAAATCCTCTTTCCCTTACTAAAGACGCATCCACGGCCCTGAGTCATACATAAATCAACTATGATACCACTGAAAAAGCTCTTGTCCTGCTACCTTTCTTTAACTGGTAGAGATTACAACAGAGATTACTTAAAAGAAATTGAGCTAACCGTGATAGCATACAAATACGATTCACTATTTAAATACAATGCCAATTTGGCAAATAACATTTTGTTTTTAAATCTTATCCAAGTTACTGAAGGCTAATTTGATTTTAACTTAGAAAGTGATGGCGATAATGCACACGATGATAGTGATGGTGACTGTTGTGTATTAGGATGTGGCTAAATTAGTCATAGTACACCGGGAATGTCCTTCTACACTGAGCAAGTGATTGGTTAATTATACAGTCCAATAACCAATAAATACCCCAAATTGGTTCACCAACATTGCTCGGAATCACATTCGACACCAGATTCACTTCGAGGCCAAGTAATGATAAAAAATATTAACTGAGGTCTTTCAAAAACTTGCTGTGGTTGAAAAACTAGCGGGTATATTCGGTGGGGGGGGGGGGCAAATTAAAAATTACTAAAACAAGTATGCAATACGCCTGTCTGTTGGGTTTCTACAACCAAAGGGTTAAAAATTGGCATAAATTATTAGCTTATTTTCTGGAAACCCCTAGGAGGATGGAGGTTTACCCTATTTTTTTTCTAAGTGACAAAAGTCATGTTCTACTGTACTGAAAAGGGGGGTGGGCAGTTTAACTCTGACCAGATCAGTTTTCGTGCCATCGTCATTAACATTGTGTGAATGTTTAGAGATTGAAATTGTATTAGTACCTGGTTATCTGGTATTTTATCCCCCCCCCCCCCCCAGAGATGTTGAGTATCTTACAGAGCCATCTTAGGTTGGTTGATTCATTGCTGATCCAGCAGTCCGTCAGCTCATGCTCTTTGACCCAATTCCATTGTGTGATATATGCATGTGTTTGTGAGCTGTTGTATTGTTCCATATAAGGTATTCCGTTTTTCTGGCCTTGGAGAAGCATTTTCCTGATGTCATCCAGTAGCGTGCACAGACTGCACCCTAGAGTATATTGTGGTTGTTCCCCGTTCATGTTATTAAGCTCTACATGTGTGCCAAGTCGGAAGATGATACTCTGGTCTTTCCTTTCCAGGAGATCAATGTTGTCTTTGTGATTTGGGCTGGTCATATATTTGTAAATTTCCATCTCGTTAATTCCCATGTCCCATCTGTTCAGCCAAGTCTCTTTGTTCACAGATACTAACATCATTTTAACTGTGTGCATGGTCGATTGTGTATATGGCTGCTCTTGTCTTAGTCCCTTCTTTGCTATTCTGTCTGCCTTGTCATTGCCAAGTATGTTTGAGTGTCCATGAATCCAGTCATAACAATACTGGATTTACTTCATGACATGTAAGCAGCTGGTGGTATAGCGATTTATTTTTAACTAGCTTATGTTTACAATGTCCCATCACAATCTAGTGTTTGAAGAACGGTTTGTAAAAATCCGAATGTTTTGGGCTTTGATGGAAATACATCAAATATGGTCTTCAGATGGTACATGGTAACTTCTAGTACTGTTATTTCGGCTTTATAGTTGGAACATATCTCCCCCACAGGCATCAAACAACTCATAGATGTTTT